>CAWUFW010003309.1:1240208-1860313 GCA_963921515.1 Calotriton arnoldi
CGATCAATGACGGTCCCTTAGGAAAGGAGAAGATAGAGACAGCAGTGCAACTAAGGTTTGCATTTATATTTACCTAAAGTGCGAGAACCAAACCCCTTGGCCAAGGAGTTGGAAAAGATAGGACCCTGGAAGGATGAAGAGCAAAGACCTCCTCCCGGATCAGGACAGGACCGGTGACCTCTCTATCTACGACGCCTGCGTCGTTCCCCTCTCTGGTACTTCGCTTCCCCTCGATTTCTCCGGTGTCTTCCTTCTAAGGTACTCCGCCGCCCCCACCTCAGGACCTCTCTGGACAGCGGTTCAGTCTGCAATCGATCTGCTTGTCATGGATCTCTAACTTCGGACCCCTCGGCATCAGATCTGCTCTCTTCTGCCTCTCTTCTGAATGAATTCTGAGCCTTCTGATCTATCAATTAACTAATTCTATATCTATTATTCCCTTCTACGCCCATGTACCTCCCCTTAATGTTGCAGAATTATGGGACCACTACTTCTGATTGGACAGGGACAGGGGGTTGATCCTCACACCATATTGATTTAATTCATTTTCTTAAAGCCCTTTGTTTTAAAATACCGCCCATCAACTTTAATACATTTGCTTTATTTCCCACCCGTCTCACGACAAAGTTTATACATTCTTCAGGTACATTGTTGCATATTAGTGGGGACATTCATGTGTACAGCAATATTGGCCATCAGGTCACGGCCTTGGACGACGTCCAGGTTGACTTCATCCTTTTCTTTCTGGGCAGCCATTCAGGGAGCATGCGCAGAACCATTGTCACACGAGTTTTCAGTTCACCAAACCCCAGGCCCAATTTACAAACTAATAAAAAGTCAAAGAAGAAAATATTAAAATCACAAATAAAATGTTTCACTGTATACCCACTCTTTCTACTCTATTCCCATTTATTTATAAACTCTATCCCGCATTAGTAGCGTTAGAATACCACAGTTTAATTGCAACACACGAGCAAGCTGTAGCACGTGAAAACATAAAGCGGCCATTTTAATGCACACTGCGCAGAAGCAAGAGTTTCCCACCAAGCAAAGAAAGACATCACACCACGTGATATGGTTGAGACATGCGCAGTAAAGTTCCCGCGTTTTAGCGGCCATTTTAGAATAGACAAGCGTTACTTGTTAGTTTAAACACATAAGCAAGCTTCCTTGCTACTTATTTGTGTGTGCAGTTATTAGTACAAACAATACAAGTTTAATACATTAATACTTTGAGAAGATTGCATCCGAGCAAGTCTCATTTGTGAGTCTTACTTGGACCCCTTATTGCGTATTTTGCACGAAATACATGAGATTGATCTTGCGAAACATTGACCTTTACGATTCTGTTAACCTGAAGTTGCTCTGAACCGGGCTTTGTAACACCCGTTTTTACCTACTGGTTTTAATTAATTCTCACTGTATTGTATTAGGAAAGAGGATTTACTGGTTTTATGTACACTTTTATGACCTATGTTTCTAAATCAGATCAAATAAAGTTTAATGAATTCTATGGCAGGACGGAGGCGAGGATTATGCATATCTTTCCTCACTTTATTTGCATAGCAGTTCAAAGAAAACGTAACACAACAATCATTAAACAAAAGACTACACATCCCATGAACCATTAGGGGGGTAGTCTCCAAGGCAACTATAGTCCAATCATATCACAGTCCATTGTATATAATATTGTGACGTCCCTTCCGCTTCCTCTTTCTTCACTGCTCGTCAGTTAAGTGCATTCCTTACATTCTTGGCTTAATCTAACGTTGTTGCTGTTTGTATAGCGGTTTCTTGTGCACGTTATTAGCATTATTGCCTTGGTAATGTTTCATATTCCCTGCGCAGCAGGCTCTTGCCCGAGCGCGTTCTCTCCCTCGCAGTTTCTCCCGCTGTGTGCTCTGCGCGCGGTGAGATCCTGTCAGGCGCGTCTGGTCCGAGCGAGGCAGCTCCGTCGAGCGCTCCCGCTGGTCTTTACGCGCGTTTGGGAATCCGGTCACTCCTTTAGTGTCCGCTTGATTCCCGACCAACCCTTGCCTAATTTTGACACCGCTACGCGGTGATTTCCCCACACGGCCACGTTAGTGACCAGCGCCACCTGGTGGTGGTAATTGGTATTGCGCCTCAGTCTATTCTTATAACAGCTTCGGGGAAAGCCCAGCTGTTGGAGCACCGGCGAGGGGGCTGTCTTAAGGATTTTAAGGGCATTTGTTCTGTGCTCACACCCTCTGCTATCATGTCTTCTCCAGAAGACCATTTTTACTCCTCCTACCAGGAAGTGGAGGAGGAATGGCCCCCAACTTCTCCCTCCAGCAGTGGACCAAGCCCTCTCTCTGGCTATTTCTAGGGCGCTGGCTCCTCTTAGGGATCAGGTTGATAAGCTGGCGAAAAGCATCCCTGGGGTGTTCAGTGACCCAGATCTGGTGGTGGCGGGTCCCAGTAGCTCCCAGATGGGGAATAAAAGGGCCGTTAAGCATAATGCGGGGCACTTGGAAGGATTTGATAAACTTACGGAGACCTTCCTCAAGAGTGCGCAAACGCTAAAACATGCACCCTGCCGGGAGGAGGAGGGGCCCGGAGAAAATTGCGACACTGTCACCACTATTGTAGACCCCGACAGCGGGTTTCCCTTAGAGGGAGAGGGTGTATCGGAGGACGATTTCTCCTCCGAAGAGGATAAGGACTCGGGGCGTCCCTGGCGTCCAGAGTCCCACTCCTCTCAGTCCCCGGTTGGGGACGGGGTCCACTCGGACATGTTCGAGCCTACCCAAATTTACCATCCTAAGTCAGCGGAGTGGACACCTGACGCCAAAGTGGCAGAGTATGTGGTGGGGAAAATCCATCAACCCCTTGAAAGGGAGGTCAGGAATAGGATGAGGGAGAATGCCCCAGGCCCTCACTGAAGGGGAAGGTGGCACACATGCCTGAAATTGATGAGAAACTATGTACCTTTTTCTCCAAGTATATGAGGGATCCCAAGAAAGGAATTGATAGGTCTTGGACGTGGTAGGGCCCTTGACCCAAATTATTCAATTGACGGAGCGTTCCAAAGAGTCAGAATCCCCTTTGTCCAGATATTGTGGCTGGTTGGGCGCACTACCCTAAACCCTAAAACACTACCCCCTCCACTACCCAAACACCACTGCACTACCCTAAACCCTAAAACACTACTCCCAGCACGACACCCTACACTACAGAAACATAACTGCACTACCCTAAACCCTAAAACACTACCACCAGCACGACTCCCTACACTACCCAAACACCACTGCACTACCCTAAACCCTAAATCTACCCACAGCACAACCCCCTACACTACACAAACACCACTGCACTACCCTAAATCCTAAAACACTACCCCCAGCACGACCCCTTCACTACACAAACACCACTGCACTGCCTTAAACCCTAAAACACTACCCCCAGCACGACCCCCTACACTACACAAACACCACTGCACTACCCTAAACCCTAAATCTACCCCCAGCATGACCCCCTACACTACACAAACACCACTGCACTACCCTAAACCCTAAAACACTACCCCCAGCACGACCCCCTCACTACCTAAACACAACTGCACTACCCTAAACCCTAAAACACTACCCCCAGCACGACCCCCTACACTACCCAAACACCACTGCACGACCCTAAACCCTAAAACACGACCCCCTACACTACACAAACACCACTGCACAACCCTAAACCCTAAAACACTAGAACCCAGCACGACCCCCTACAGTACACAAACACCACTGCACTACCCTAAACCTAAAACACTACCCCTACACTACACAAACACCACTGCACTACCCTAAACCCTAAAACACTACCCCCAGCACGACCCCTACACTACACAAACACCACTGCACTACCGTAAACCCGAAACACTACCCCAGCACTACCCCCTACACTACCCAAAAACCATTGCACTACCCTAAACCCTAAAACCCTACCCCCAGCATGACCCCCTACACTACACAAACACCACTGCACTACCCTAAACCCTAAAACACTACCCCCAGCACGACCCCTACACTACCCAAACACCACTGCACTACCCTAAACCCTAAAACACTACCCCCAGCACGACTCCCTACACTACACAAACACCACTACACTACACTAAACCCTAAATCTACCCCCAGCATGACCTCCCACACTACACAAACACCACTGCACTACCCTAAACCCTAAAACACTACCCCCAGCACGACCCCTACACTACCCAAACACCACTGCACTACCCTAAACCCTAAAACACTAACCCCAGCATGACCCCCTACACTACCCAAACACCACTGCACTACCCTATACCCTAAAACACGACCCCTACACTACACAAACACAACTGCACTACCCTAAACCCTAAAACACTACCCACAGCATGACCCCCTACACTACACAAACACCACTGCACTACCCTAAACCCTAAAACACTACCCCCTACACTACACAAACACCACTGCACTACCCTAAACCCTAAAACACTACCCCCAGCATGACCCCTACACTACACAAACACCACTGCACTACCCTAAACCCCCTACACTATACAAACACCACTGCATTACTCAAAACCCTAAAACACTACCCCCAGCACGACCCCCTCATCACACAAACACCACTGCACTACCCTAAACCCTAAATCGACCCCCAGCACGACACCCTACACTACCCAAACACCACTGCCATACCCTAAACCCTAAAACACTACCCCCAGCATGAACCCCTACACTACACAAACACCACTGCACTACCCTAAACCCTAAAACACTACCCCAGCACTACCCCTACACTACCCAAACACCACTGCACTAACATAAACCCTAAAACACTACCCCCAGCACAACCCCTACACTACACAAACACCACTGCACTACCCTAAACCCTAAAACACTACCCCCAGCATGACTCCCTACACTACCCAAACACCACTGCACTACCCTAAACCCTAAATCTACCCCCAGCACGACCCCCTACACTACCCAAACACTGCACTACCCTAAACCATAAAACACTACCCCCAGCATGACCCCCTACACTACACAAACACCACTGCACTACCCTAAACCCTAAAACACTACCACCAGCATGACCCCCTACACTACTCAAACACCACTGCACTACCCTAAACCCTAAAACACTACCCCAGCATGACCCCCTACACTACCCATACACCACTGCACTACCCTAAACCCTAAAACACTACCCCCAGCACGACCCCCTACACTACTGCACTACCGTAAACCCTAAAACACTACCCCAGCACGACCCCTACACTACCCAAACACCACTGCACTACCCTAAACCCTAAAACACAACCCCCAGCACGACCCCCTACACCACCGAAACACCACCGCACTACCCTAAACCACTACCCACAGCATGACCCCCTACACTACACAAACACCACTGCACTACCCTAAACCCTAAAACACTACCCCTACACTACACAAACACCACTGCACTACCCTAAACCCTAAAACACTACCCCCAGCATGACCCCCTACACTACACAAACACCACTGCACTACCCTAAACCCCCTACACTATACAAACACCACTGCATTACTCAAAACCCTAAAACACTACCCCCAGCACGACCCCCTCACAACACAAACACCACTGCAGTACCCTAAACCCTAAATCGACCCCCAGCACGACCCCTACACTACCCAAACACCACTGCCATACCCTAAACCCTAAAACACTACCCCAGCATGAACCCCTACACTACCCAAACACCACTGCACTACCCTAAACCCTAAAACACTACCCCCAGCACTACCCCCTACACTACACAAACACCACTGCACTACCCTAAACCCTAAAACACTACCCCAGCACTACCCCCTACACTACCCAAACACCACTGCACTAACATAAACCCTAAAACACTACCCCCAGCACAACCCCCTACACTACACAAACACCACTGCACTACCCTAAACCCTAAAACACTACCCCCAGCATGACTCCCTACACTACCCAAACACCACTGCACTACCCTAAACCCTAAATCTACCCCCAGCACAACCCCCTACACTACCCAAACACTGCACTACCCTAAACCATAAAACACTACCCCCAGCATGACCCCCTACACTACACAAACACCACTGCACTACCCTAAACCCTAAAACACTACCAGCAGCATGACCCCCTACACTACTCAAACACCACTGCACTACCCTAAACCCTAAAACACTACCCCAGCACGACCCCCTACACTACCCATACACCACTGCACTACCCTAAACCCTAAAACACTACCCCCAGCACGACCCCCTACCCTACTGCACTACCCTAAACCCTAAAACACTACCCCCAGCACGACCCCCTACACTACCCAAACACCACTGCACTACCCTAAACCCTAAAACACTACCCCCAGCACGACCCCCTACACCACCCAAACACCACTGCACTACCCTAAACCCTAGAAAAGAAACCCCCACCCCATGCCCAATCCCCTTACCTCTCACTCCTCGTGGTTCCTCTCTCCTCGTGGTTCCTGCTTCACGTCGTCTCTGAGGGGCGGTGCACGTCGTTGTGAGGAAACGGAACAGCCTCTGTTTCCTTACAACGACATGGATCGATCTACATGTTTTTAGAACGCATGGTCATTTACCATACATACCTTTACAACAAAATTCGTTGTAAAGGCATGCGTGGTAAATGACCATGCGTTCTAAAAAATGCGTAGTAATGACTTCGTGATGTACAACGCATGCGTGGTAATGCATGCGTTGTAATGGTATTGCAAAGTAAAAAGTCGTTGTAACGGCTGTTTACCGATCGATGCTGGACCCTGTTCTTCAGTGAGACGTTTATTTGATTAATTAGGAGGAAGGAATGTGTTTTTTACCGAAAAGTGCATTCCCGGCTGTTGTATTGTGAAAGAGTCCGCGTGGCCTGGTTTCACTTCCGGTGAGAGAGTGGAAGAGTCTGTTTGGATCTAAAGGAGTTCTGTTGTTGGACGGGGCCGGCGCGACATGTCATCAGAAAACATAGCTAATGGAAAGCGTCCTCCCTGAAGTGTGGAGCAGTGCCATGAGAGGTCAATGAGTGTGCGTCCCACCGCAGTATGACCGTACCGCGTGACCCATGTGCCACCTCCAGGGTACGGGAGGCAGAAGCGGCATCACAGGTCCTCCTGAAGACCGTTGTAGCACTAATTCTACATTTTGGTACTAGGGCATTTTAACTTCGTTGTTCCTGCCAGATACAAAGAGAAGATCCTGTGTTATTCAGTGCCCTCGTTACCTTTTTTGTGGGTTGTGGTGCTTGTCACTTCGCTGCCCCGCCGGTGCACACGACTGGGCACCCCACCTCGTGTGCCATCTGCAGGGCCTCTGCCCTCGGATCACTGGTTTCGGTTTCTGGAGTGGCAACATAAACAGTTGCTCCCAAAGGACTAGCCTGAACACTTAGGTGAATATCCCCTGCACCAACATTCCACGGAAATTCTTTCCTAGCTCTCCCACGTCAACGAGGACGTCATAATAGCACGGCTCCGCTCGCGACACCGTATGACGTCATCGGAGCCATAAGAGGACCTCGTCGGCGTGCTGACGTCAGTTCCACCCATTTTTTCTGTGCCACCGAGGCAAACAGGGGACCGAGACATTTTCACATGTATACATAGTATAATAAATCCTGCAAACTCGTCTCAAAGTTCCTGGTCACGGAAAAGACGAAGCGTACCCAAATGATGCAGTGCTCTATAACTTTATTGTGTGCCCAGCACCGCCGCCATTACGCGTTTCGATCCTCATGGAACCTTGATCACATGACACGTTACCAGGTACATTTCCCACATTTAAAGTGACAGTGCATGACTCATTATCATAGACATGGAAAAAAAAATTCAATGTTTCGCTGATTTCTCAACAAAATAGTATAATCTGCAAATAACGCTAATAATGCAAATCAAAGTGTACATATTGTTTAAATACACCATTGACCATGGACATGTTTTCCTAATAAACTGCCCATTGATCCATTCTCGTTTTGAGAGATGTTATGTATGCATAAGATACTAATCAATAAATTACTCCAATAAATACATAAATAGCATAAATGAATGTTAAAAAACTGCTTGAAGGTAAGAATTCATAAAAATTTTCTTACATCTCAATAGATAAAGCAATTTAAAACCTCTCAGTATCAATGCCAATTATTGCACAATTGTGATACCATGCGAAACCAACATTTTCATAAAGCCCAAGTGGGCAATGATTCTTGTAAACCAAGTCTTAGATTAAAATACTTATGTAAAAATAGTGTCACATAAAAAGTGATGATAAAAAAACCCGAATGTGCAAAATTAGTGCAAATTAAAACAATCAATTAAAAAAAATATGTATATACATTAGGAAATTACAGCAGCATGGACATATCCAGACCTTCTACTACACAGTTAAAGAAATACAATTTTACAAGTGTGTGTAAAAGTCCTCACTAAAATTTAACCCATTAGGTGTCTTTGTGTCCATTTCTAGAATGTATTTTGTTTCCAGCTTTCTCAAAAGGATAATAAATATATATATATATTCACTGAAAAAACCATAGGTTTCAGGCACGTTATAGTTAGAAATTAGCATTTAAAAAACCTTAGAAATTCACTGAAAAAACCATAGGTTTCAGGCACGTTATAGTTAGAAATTAGCATTTAAAAACCTTAGAAATTCACTGAAAAAACCATAGGTTTCAGGGGCGTTATAGTTAGTTGGACATTTTACTCGTACAAAACCATAGAAATTCCCCCGTTATAGTTAGTTCACCTAACTATACCTCGCGCGCCCGCAATGCACTGCTGATGACGTCACATATTACATCACTCATGACATGGTCAGTGACATCACTCATGACATCACTGATGACATCTCAAATTACATCACTGATGACATCATCCAGTGAATGTGTGTTTTTCTGAAAATTAAATATGTTTTATATATGTATATCTCAAGGTCGATGGAAGAATAAATGGGTATATAAGTGTCTAAATGGATGATTTTTTTGTAAAATTGATTGTATAACTGACTAAGTGTATCTTAGTGAATACATGGGTTAGTGAGTAATGTTTAAATATGAAAATATCTGTATCAGTCTCTCACTTTGTGTATAAGTGGCTGCATGGGTTGGTGAGTAGCTACATGAGTGTCTATATGGGTTATTAGTTGGTTTTGGAGTATCAGTATGAGTGTCTGAGTGTCTGTATGGTTCGGTGGGGGTATTACTTAGTGCATAGATGCATGAATGAGTGACTCACTGTATGTGTTGAAGACAGCATGTGTGCAGGACTGTATAGGTGGATGAGTATGTGTATGGGTGTGTTAGTGAGTGAATGACTGTCTCAATAGTGTCTTTATGAGTAACTACATATGTTTTAAACTAGTATATGTGAGTATTGGTGTATATAAGTGAGTATATGTGAGAGTGAGAGATTGGAAGAGTTCCTGTACAAATAAGTAGGTGTTTCTATAAGTGATTGTTTAAGAGAGTAAGTATGTGTAAGTTTCTGTAGAAGTAAGTGTGGTAGTGTGTGTATAACTGTATATGCAAGTAAATGGATGTTTGATACTTTGTTTGCATGTGTGACTATGTGTGTGAGTAACTCTATGGATGAGTGGCGGTGTGTAACAGGATGTATAGGTGTATGAGTACATATGATGAGTGAGTACATGTATGAGTGACTGTATAGGGACTGTTGGTGAATGAGTGGATGTGTGTGTAGATCTTGGAATTACTGAATAGGTGTGTTGTAACTGGTATTGGTATGTCCATTGTTTTGAAAATGTTAGTTTGTATTTTTGAGTGTGTGTATCAAAGGTTATATTAGGGTGAGAGGAGGTCTGCCACTCTATCACAAGGATGATGTAATCAGTGATGTCATCAGTGATGTCATTTGAGATGTCATCAGTGATGTCATGAGTGATGTCACTGACCATGTCATGAGTGATGTAATATGTGATGTCATCAGCAGTGCATTGCGGGCGCGCGAGTTATAGTTAGCTGAACTAACTATAACGGGGAATTTCTATGGTTTTGTACGAGTAAAATGTCCAACTAACTATAACGCCCCTGAAACCTATAGTTTTTTCAGTGAATTTCTAAGGTTTTTTAAATGCTAATTTCTAACTATAACGTGCCTGAAACCTATGGTTTTTTCAGTGAATATATATATATATATATATATATATATATATATATATATATATATATATGTATATATATATATATATATAATACAAAAAGAGTTGCCTCTAGGTGGGATGCACTCCCAGGTGGAGATTACGCCAAAGCAAGGGCACACGCCATGAACAAAGTCCTTTTCTGGTTTCCTGCCAGACGCGTTTCAGGCCAACGCCCTCTTCAGTGGCAGACCATGTGACGTGATGGCGTGCGGCAACCACCAGTAAATCCCCGTAATAATTATGCTCAGGTGAACCACCTGAAGCAATGCTTCCATTGGACTGGTGGTTCAGTAAAACCCAAGTGGGTCATCCTTTTAAAGACATTTTTGAATGCGAGTGTCGGTGGCGACCACTTGGGTTTTACTGAACCACCAGTCCCAGGAAGCATTGCTTCAGGTGGTTCACCTGAGCATAATTATTATGGGGATTTACTGGTGGTCACATGGTCTGCCACTGAAGAGGGCGTTGGCCTGAAACGCGTCTGGCAGGAAACCAGAAAAGGACATTGTTCATGGCGAGTGCCCTTGCTTTGGCGTAATCTCCACCTGGGAGTGCATCCCACCTAGAGGCAACTCTTTTTGCACATCATATATATATATATATATATATATATATGTTCCAACAAATGCCCGTAGCTTTGAAGTGGGCACTCACCGAGCCTGTCTGCTATCCAGCTTTTCTCTTTCAAGCCACCGCAACTTCCCGGTAATTATAAGATCTCCCAGCACGTTTCGAGGCAGAGATACCTCTTCATCAGGGGATTAACTTTACATAATGGTGCCATGACGGTCCTTAAATTTGCATGCTTCATTAATTAATGGCCCCCGTGGGCCGCGCTAAGTGCGCTGACAAAACAGGCTACATGCTGGGACATGTGGTCCAATAAGAACAATTTATTCCCTCAGTGGGTTCAAAAGCGTCCATAATATTAAAAGATATTGTCCATTTCCTTCGTAGGAAACCAGGTGTTGGGACAGCTATTTTTTACTTGTGACAGGCTCGTGCTGATAATGGGCTCCGACAATGTTCCAAGCCCCAGCCTCCGTTGCTCGCCAGATGGTGCTCCACTTCCACAGCAGGGCCGCTGTGTCCTCAATTTGTTCCAACAAATGCCCATAGCTTTGAAGTGGGCACTCACCGAGCCTGTCTGCTATCCAGCTTTTCTCTTTCAAGCCACCGCAACTTCCCGGTAATTATAAGATCTCCCAATGCGTTTTGAGGCAGAGATACCTCTTCATCAGGGGATTAACTTTGCATAATGGCGCCATGACGGTCCTTAAATTTGCATGCCTCGGATGAAGTGGTACGTTGGCCACAGAAACGCGTCAGGCAATACAACGAACTTGGATGGCTGGGGCGGGCTGAACCGTGATGCCGGAAGGCAGACGCACTGTCGAGTGCATCTTGAGAAGCTTCGGCCTTTGTTGGACAATATTATGACACGGGTGCCCTCCCGTGCAGGATGCACCATCTCGAAGGAATGAGAGGTTGAGGGGGAGGAACTTTCCTGCTCCGGTTTTCAGCACAGTGCGTCTTGATGAAAAGTGCCTGCTCCCATCACATCCAGATCCTACTGAGGATTTTAATTGACTCTCTGAACTCTGTACGCATTGGAACCTACTATAGGTGTTTAATGAAAGCTCGATGTGACTACACATCCCAGCATGCTGTATGAAGCATTCAAATACGTAGTTGAATCCATGAGGGGTTTCAACTAATCTGCATGCAGTATAAAGAGCGCCCCAATGCGTACAGGACAAATGCCTCTGATGAAGTGGTACGTTGGCCACAGAAATGCGTCAGGCAATACAACGAACTTGGATGGCTGGGGCGGGCTGAACCGTGAAGCCGGAAGGCAGATGCACTGTCGAGTGCATCTTGAGAAGCTTCGGCCTTTGTTGGACAATATTATGACACGGGTGCCCTCCCGTGCAGGATGCACCATCTCGAAGGAATGAGAGGTTGAGGGGGAGGAACTTTTCTGCTCCGGTTTTCAGCACAGTGCGTCTTGATGAAAAGTGCCTGCTCCCATCACATCCAGATCCTACTAAGGATTTTAATTGACTCTCTGAACTCTGTACGCATTGGAACCTACTATAGGTGTTTAATGAAAGCTCGATGTGACTACACATCCCAGCATGCTGTATGAAGCATTCAAATACGTAGTTGAACCCATGAGGGGTTTCAACTAATCAGCATGCAGTATAAAGAGCGCTCCAATGCGTACAGGAGAAATGCCTCTGATGAAGTGGTACGTTGGCCACAGAAACGCGTCAGGCAATACAACGAACTTGGATGGCGGGGGCGGGCTGAACCATGATGCCGGAAGGCAGACGCACTGTCGAGTGCATCTTGAGAAGCTTCGGCCTTTGTTGGACAATATTATGACACGGGTGCCCTCCCGTGCAGGATGCACCATCTCGAAGGAATGAGAGGTTGAGGGGGAGGAACTTTCCTGCTCCGGTTTTCAGCACAGTGCGTCTTGATGAAAAGTGCCTGCTCCCATCACATCCAGATCCTACTAAGGATTTTAATTGACTCTCTGAACTCTGTACGCATTGGAACCTACTATAGGTGTTTAATGAAAGCTCAATGTGACTACACATCCCAGCATGCTGAATGAAGCATTTAAATACGTAGTTGAACCCATGAGGGGTTTCAACTAATCAGCATGCAGTATAAAGAGCGCTCCAATGCGTACAGGAGAAATGCCTCTGATGAAGTGGTACGTTGGCCACAGAAACGCGTCAGGCAATACAACGAACTTGGATGGCTGGGGTGGGCTGAACCGTGATGCCGGAAGGCAGACGCACTGTCGAGTGCATCTTGAGAAGCTTCGGCCTTTGTTGGACAATATTATGACACGCGTGCCCTCCCGTGCAGGATGCATCATCTCGAAGGAATGAGAGGTTGAGGGGGAGGAACTTTCCTGCTCCGGTTTTCAGCACAGTGCGTCTTGATGAAAAGTGCCTGCTCCCATCACATCCAGATCCTACTAAGGATTTTAATTGACTCTCTGAACTCTGTACGCATTGGAACCTACTATAGGTGTTTAATGAAAGCTCGATGTGACTACACATCCCAGCATGCTGTATGAAGCATTCAAATACGTAGTTGAACCCATGAGGGGTTTCAACTAATCAGCATGCAGTATAAAGAGCGCTCCAATGCGAACAGGACAAATGCCTCTGATGAAGTGGTATGTTGGCCACAGAAACGCGTCAGGCAATACAACGAACTTGGATGGCTGGGGCGGGCTGAACCATGATGCCGGAAGGCAGACGCACTGTCGAGTGCATCTTGAGAAGCTTCGGCCTTTGTTGGACAATATTATGACACGGGTGCCCTCCCGTGCAGGATGCACCATCTCGAAGGAATGAGAGGTTGAGGGGGAGGAACTTTCCTGCTCCGGTTTTCAGCACAGTGCGTCTTGATGAAAAGCGCCTGCTCCCATCACATCCAGATCCTACTAAGGATTTTAATTGACTCTCTGAACTCTGTACACATTGGAACCTACCATAGGTGTTTAATGAAAGCTCAATGTGACTACACATCCCAGCATGCTGTATGAAACATTCAAATACGTAGTTGAACCCATGAGGGGTTTCAACTAATCAGCATGCAGTATAAAGAGCGCTCCAATGCGTACAGGAGAAATGCCTCTGATGAAGTGGTACGTTGGCCACAGAAACTCGTCAGGCAATACAACGAACTTGGATGGCTGGGGTGGGCTGAACCGTGATGCCGGAAGGCAGACGCACTGTCGAGTGCATCTTGAGAAGCTTCGGCCTTTGTTGGACAATATTATGACACGCGTGCCCTCTTGTGCAGGATGCATCATCTCGAAGGAATGAGAGGTTGAGGGGGAGGAACTTTCCTGCTCCGGTTTTCAGCACAGTGCGTCTTGATGAAAAGTGCCTGCTCCCATCACATCCAGATCCTACTAAGGATTTTAATTGACTCTCTGAACTCTGTACGCATTGGAACCTACTATAGGTGTTTAATGAAAGCTCGATGTGACTACACATCCCAGCATGCTGTATGAAGCATTCAAATACGTAGTTGAACCCATGAGGGGTTTCAACTAATCAGCATGCAGTATAAAGAGCGTTCCAATGCGTACAGGAGAAATGCCTCTGATGAAGTGGTACGTTGGCCACAGAAACGCGTCAGGCAATCCAACGAACTTGGATGGCTTGGGCGGGCTGAACCGTGATGCCGGAAGGCAGACGCACTGTCGAGTGCATCTTGAGAAGCTTCGGCCTTTGTTGGACAATATTATGACACGGGTGCCTTCCCGTGCAGGATGCACCATCTCGAAGGAATGAGAGGTTGAGGGGGAGGAACTTTCCTGCTCCTGTTTTCAGCACAGTGCGTCTTGATGAAAAGTGCCTGCTCCCATCACATCCAGATCCTACTAAGGATTTTAATTGACTCTCTGAACTCTGTACGCATTGGAACCTACTATAGGTGTTTAATGAAAGCTCGATGTGACTACACATCCCAGCATGCTGTATGAAGCCTTCAAATACGTAGTTGAACCCATGAGGGGTTTCAACTAATCAGCATGCAGTATAAAGAGCGCTCCAATGCGTACAGGAGAAATGCCTCTGATGAAGTGGTACGTTGGCCACAGAAACGCGTCAGGCGATACAACGAACTTGGATGGCTGGGGCGGGCTGAACCGTGATGCCGGAAGGCAGACATACTGTCGAGTGCATCTTGAGAAGCTTCGGCCTTTGTTGGACAAAATATATATATATATATATATATATATATATATATATATATATATATATATATTATCTACTGTAGTTAGGACCTATTATCCATAGGAAATCCGCGACATTCTATTTGAAATAACGTTGGTGCCGGTTGACGAATCTTCGCGAAAGTTTCCAACTTGTTGGGGCGCTCCGCTCCGCTCCTACCCTGAAAGTCTCGGGTTGATTCGTCAAGCGGGGCCGAGAAAAAGGGGGTCCCAAAACGCGTTTTCCCCATTCATTTTTCCATAGGAACCTTTAGTCGCAGCTACAGCCCGAACTGCTGAACGGAATTACACCAAATTTGGCAAAGAGGTAGCCCTTGGTTCAGACTGGTGCCTTTTGCTTAAATGGTGTAAATCCGTTCAGTAGTTCCTGAGAAAATCAAAAGTAAAGTCACATATATATCTATGGCCGAGTAGGGTCCGCGTACCCTCAGCGCACCCTGCGCGCACCGTCCCGATCACGAGCTGCATGCTAATTGGCTGTCAGCTAGCTGTCAACACTCCAAACCAGGAAGTGTTGGCAGCCATTTTGTCCCTCAGTAGAACCGAGGCACAAAAACAAGTGCGCAAAACGCACAAAGGGGGCAGGGTAGAAACACCCTGACCCCTAGGCCTGCTCAGGGGTCCCACAAGGACCCCCTGGGCAGAAAAAGCATTTTTTTTTTAAATCGGCAGGATGCGCTCAGGGTGCGCGGATCCCGCCGAGAAATAAAAAGAAACAAGTGCGCAAAACACACAAAGGGGGCAGGGTAGAATCACCCTGACCCCTAGGTCTGCTCAGGGGGTCTCACAAGGACCCCTGGGCAGAAAAAAGCATTTTTTTTTTTAAATCGGCGGGATGCGCTTAGGGTGCGAGAATCCCGCCGAAAAATAAAAAATCGAAGCGCGGTCTCCGCGCTCGATGTTAATTGCCCCCGGGTGGGCCAAGTCCCGGGGGCATGGTTGAGGGGTTTAAATTTAATGTGGGGGCCTCTAAAGCCCCCAAGCCCCGGGACCGCCACCCCCGGGGCTTCTTTTTTAAAAGTTATTTTCACCTGTGTGGGGGGCTCCAGCCCCCACATGCCCCGGGACCGCCACCTCCCCGGGCACTAAAGATTTGAATATGGGGGTTTGTTACGGACCCCCAAAGCCCCGGGGACCACCACCTCCCTGGGGCTGTGAAATGGTTGGGAGGGGGCCGCGCGGCCCCCTCCTGGAGCCCTTGATGGCCCTGGGGACCGCCACCCCCAGGGCCGGCTCCTGCAGTGTCCCGGGGTGCCTACCCCGGGACACTGTAGTTTGCTATGACAGGACGGGAGCCTCGCGGCTCCCGTCCTGTCATTGCAAGCTTGGTTTGCATTTTGAAAGAGAGAGCAGGAAACCTGCTCTCTCTTTCAAAATGCAAACCCGATTAGCTTTCCACATGGGGAGCAGCATGTTAGCTGCTCCCCATGTGACAAGCAATGCCGGCTCGTGCAGGAGGCGGGGAGCCGGCTGGGACTGTGGGGGTATTGGGGACCCCCACAGTCCCCAACCAGAGGCCAGGCCCCGGGGGATGGGGTCCCCGGGGCCATAAGTGGCCAGGGAGGGGCCACGCAGCCCCCTCCCCAAATTAAAAAAAAAAAAAAAAAGGGCAAGGCCGGCCCTGGGGATGGGGTCCCCGGGGCCTTAAATGGCCTGAGGAGGGGGCCACGCAGCCCCCTCCAAATTTAAAAAATACAAATCGAGGGCATGCCCCGGGGATGGGGTCCCCGGGGCCAACACAGGCCCAGGGAAGGGGGCCACGCGGCCCCATTCCCGTTTTTTTTAAATTTAAAAAAAAATAAAAAAATGCTCAGGCCCCGGGGATGGGGTCCCCGGGGCCAAAAGTGGCCAAGGGAAGGGGGCCACGCAGCCCCCTCCCATTAAAAAAAAACAAAAAACGACCGGCATCGTGCCGGAGGCCCCGCCCCTCCCAGCAGTACTCTGCAAACGCGCCCCCTGGCGCGTTTTAAGAAGGGAAGTAATTCCCCTTGAATACTGGGGGTCCCTGGGGCCAACTAGCCCACCAGGAACCTCCAGTATGCGCCAGGGGCTGCGTTGCAGAGAGGTGTACAGAGGCCATGCCCCTTTTACACCTCTCTGCAACGCAGCTCTGTGGCGCTTTTAGAAGTACATGGTGGGCTAGTTGGACTCCAGGGACCCTCAGGATTCAAGGGGACTTAATCCCCCAACTTAAAACGCGCCACGGGCGCGTTTGCACAGTGGTGAAGGGAGGGCGGGGCTTCAGGTGACATGTGTGCAAACAGGCCCCGTGGCGCATTTTAAGATGGGGAATTAAATCCCCTTCAATCCTGAGGGTCCCTGGGGGCCAACTAGCCCAATAGGTACGTCCAGAAAGCGCCACAGAGCTGCATTGCAGAGAGGTGCAAAAGGGGCGTGGCCTCTGAACACCTCTCTGCAACGCAGCTCCTGGCGCATACTGGAGGTACAGGGTGGGCTAGTTGGACCCCAAAGATCCTCATGATTCAAGGGGACTTAATCCCCCAACTTAAAACGCGCCACGGGCGCGTTTGCACAGATGTCACCTCAGGCCCCGCCCCTCCCTTCACCATTGTACAAATATTCCTCTAAAATCAGCCGAACGACGAATTCCTATTTACTCACCTGTTATCAGGAGAGACCTCAGTGCTGCATCTTTCAGCCCAGTACTGATCCTGAAAAGTAATTTTAACCGTACTTACCAGTAACTTGAATTTCCTTCCATAGGATATCATTGCCTGCTTTTTGATGAAAAAGTTTCTAAGTGTCGATTTTTGAAACATACAAATATTCCTCTAAAATCAGCCAAACTACGAATTCCGATTTACTCACCTGTTATCAGGAGAGACCTCAGTGCTGCATCTTTCAGCCCAGTACTGATCCTGAAAAGTAATTTTAACCGTACTTACCAGTAACTTGAATTTCCTTCCATAGGATATCATTGCCTGCTTTTTGATGAAAAAGTTTCTAAGTGTCGATTTTTGAAACATACAAATATACCTCTAAAATCAGCCAAAATACGAATTCCGATTTACTCACCTGTTATCAGGAGAGACCTCAGTGCTGCATCTTTCAGCCCAGTACTGATCCTGAAAAGTAATTTTAACCGTACTTACCAGTAACTTATATTTCCTTCCATAGGAATCCATTGTCTGGTTTTCAGCAGAAAAGTTTCAAAGTGTCGATTTTCACAAACTACAAATATTCCTTACAAATCGCCTGTATGACTTAAACGCATTCTTTCAACTGTTTACAGGAGATGCACCAGTGCTGGATCCAGGATCCAACACTGAGTAAGAAAAAGTAACGATAACACTACTTACCTGCTAAGTGAATTTCCTCCCATAGGATAACATTGGTGATTCTATGTGAAAAAGTTTCTAAGTGTCAACTTTTAAAATACAATAATATTCCTTAAAAATCACTACTGTAACCAAAACGCTTTTACTCAACTGTTTACAGGAGATGTCCCATGACTGAATTTAGGATCCAGTCCTGTGGTTAGAAAAGTAATCCATAAAGTAACTAATTGCATTTAACTAGAAATTCACATTGAGCTCAATGTTGCATTGTGTTTGAAATTGTGTTGCCCATTGCAACAACTGTAACTACTGTACTTAAAAGTCTATTGCCTATTTGCAAAGTATTTAAACTAAAGTAATTCATTCAGAGAAAGTATATTTTGTAATGTAATGTATAATGTAATTACAATGTAATTTAAAAAATAAAATATGTAAAAATAAATAGTTTAAAAATGTAGTAAATCAGTATCCAAAAAATAAATATAACAATTAATACATTTAAAAATTGTCATTTACAAAACCTTTGAAATTCACTGAAAAAAACATAGGTTTCAGACATGTTATAGTTAGGAATTAGCATTTAAAAAACCTTTGAAATTCACTGAAAAAACCATAGGTTTTGGGGTCAGTTATAGTTAGAAATTAGCATTTAAAAAACCTTTGAAATTCACTGAAAAAACCATAGGTTTCAGACACGTTATAGTTAGAAATTAGCATTTAAAAAACCTTTGAAATTCACTGAAAAAACCATAGGTTTTAGGGACAGTTATAGTTAGTTGGACATTGCACTCGTACAAAACCCGTGAAATTCCCCCGTTATAGTTAGTTCAGCTAACTATAACTCGCGCCCGCAATGCACTGCTGATGGCGTCACATATTACATCACTCATGACATGGTCAGTGACATCACTGATGACATCACTGATGACATCTCAAATGACATCTCTGATGACATCACTGATGACATCATCCACGTGATAATCTGATGCACCTCCTCACACCCTAATATAACCTTTGATACACCCACTCTAAATAACAGACTGCCATTCGCAAAACCATAGACACTCCAACACCAATAACTACATACCCACTCACTGATTCTTAGGTCTACACACACATCCACTAACTCACCCGTACAGTCACTCAAACTTATGGTCACTCAGTACAGGACTATCATATGCACTCATACTCCTATATAGACACTCACACACCGCCACTCATCCATAGAGGTACTCACACACCTAGTCAGTCATGTAAATAATTATTCACACTGCCATTTACTCACCTATACAGTCATACACACACCAGCTCACTTACTCATACAAATACTAGCTCGTTTTACGCTCTTATACAATCACTGATACAAGCACACACTCATCCATACAGCCACTCTCACAATCACACACTCTCACTTATAGCCATTTATATACTCCAACACACATATATACTGCCTTTCACATATGTAGTTACTCACACATGTACCACTGGGACATACATTCACTCACTACCACACTCTTACACACACTTACCCACCCATACAGTCTATCACAGATGCACTCTTGAAACCATCCACCCAGTGAATCACCCACTCACACATCTATGCACAGAGTCGCACACACCCCACCCACACAAACACTCAGGCACCCATACAGATACTCAGACAACCAATCAATAACTCATATAGACACTCATGTAGCTATTCACAAACCCATGCAGCCACTTACACAGCAACAGACAGACAGATTCAGACATTCACCCAGTTTAGTCACTAACCCATGCATTCAGTAAGATACGTTTAATCACTCACTTATAGAGTCAGTCACGCACCTACTAAATCATCCATACAGACACTTATACACCCACTCATTCTTCAATACGTCTTTTCCTATATATATTAAAAATATTTAAACTTTACAGAAACACACAGTCACTGCATGATGTCATCAGTGATGTCATTTGAGATGTCATCAGTGATGTCATCAGTGATGTCACTGACCATGTCATGAGTGATGTAATATGTGACGTCATCAGCAGTGCATTGCGGGGCGCGAGTTATAGTTAGCTGAACTAACTATAACGGGGGAATTTCACGGGTTTTGTACGAGTGCAATGTCCAACTAACTATAACTGTCCCTAAAACCTATGGTTTTTTCAGTGATATATATATCAAAAGAAGGGTAGCCGAGCCCGGTTTCAAAACATTTCACGCCCTTTATTTCCACTCTGCCACTCGAGTCCTAATACGCATTTCGGCTTGATAAAGCCTTGATCACAGGTAGGAATCCTTAAAGTTGATTATGCAAGTGCTCAATTAACATGTCATGTGACCTTCATACTGGCACTACAGGTTCCAAGATGCACCAGTGTTGATAGTGCTGCATAGCGTTCTTTGGCCTCCGTTGCACTTTATACATATTGCATCCAGGAATAAAGTGTCGAGTGCACATTTAAATTGATGAATCCCAAAGTGGCCAAAAATAACTTCGTATATATATATATCCAAACCAAACTCCTTTACTGTGTTGTTGCAGGGAGTCGAGCACACACGGGGTTTCAGGTTTAAAGTTGCACTTTAATCATTCTTTCAGCATGACGGCATGACGCGTTTTGTTTTACAAACTTCCTCAGATGCCGCAGATTAACACTGTTTCTTCCACCCACCTTTTAACACACCGATGCTCCTCTACGATTGGTTGAGGCATCGCGGGCACATTTGCATAGGGAAAGACTCGAACTCGATAATGCAAGTCCGTGTGGAGCAGACATCTTTCGTAAGTACTAGCCCCAGTGGGCGGTGTCTGCTCCTTTCCCATGTATGCTATCGATCTTTCACTGGGCGGTGTGCAGCTCCCCCGATCCCTCACCTCACCGCAGAAAGTCCTGAATTTGAGCCTGTCGGCACCGCCTGAGTAAGCGGCAACCTCCCTCGAAGTCGCAGTCCATCAATGATGGCAAGGCAGCATTTCCAGGTATGCGGGGTTCCAGTGTTTCTAAAAAGGTTTTTGAGTCACCACAGTTCACCATCAAATCCGCCGGACCACTTTTGAGGTGGGTGCTCCTTACGGTGCTAGTGGGTGCACCAAACATCCAAACCAAACTCCTTTACTGTGTTGTTGCAGGGAGTCGAGCACACACGGGGTTTCAGGTTTAAAGTTGTACTTTAATCATTCTTTCAGCATGACGGCATGACGCGTTTCGTTTTACAAACTTCCTCAGATGCCGCAGATTAGCACTGTTTCTTCCGCCCACCTTTTAACACACCGATGCTCCTCTACGATTGGTTGAGGCATCGCGGGCACATTTGCATAGGGAAAGACCCGAACTCGACAATGCAAGTCCGTGTGGAGCAGACATCTTTCGTAAGTACTAGCCCCAGTGGGCGGTGTCTGCTCCTTCCCCATGTATGCTATTGATCTTTCACTGGGCGGTGTGCAGCTCCCCGATCCCTCACCTCACCGCAGAAAGTCCTGAATTTGAGCCTGTCGGCACCACCTGAGTAAGCGGCAACCTCCCTTGAAGTCGCAGTCCATCAATGATGGCAAGGCAGAATTTCCAGGTATACGGGGTTCCAGCGTTTCTAAAAAGTTTTTAGAGTCACCACAGTTCACCACCAAATCTGCCGGACCACTTTTGAGGTGGGTGCTCCTTACGGTGCTGGTGGGTGCACCAAACATCCAAACCAAACTCCTTTACTGTGTTGTTGCAGGGAGTCGAGCACACACAGGGTTTCAGGTTTAAAGTTGCACTTTAATCATTCTTTCAGCATGACGGCATGACGCGTTTCGTTTTACTAACTTCCTCAGATGCCGCAGATTAACACTGTTTCTTCCGCCCACCTTTTAACACACCGATGCTCCTCTATGATTGGTTGAGGCATCGCGGGCACATTTGCATAGGGAAAGACTCGAACTCGACAATGCAAGTCATATATATATATATGTATTATACAATGAAACGCCTTCCATCTTCCCAAGAAAGCAATAACGGCACTCAGTGGGTTTGTATTTCTGGCTTTTAATCCTTTGAGTGATACATCAATTAAAAAACTGTAATGCTTAAGCATAGACATTAAAAAAGGACACTCATTACTTATAGTTGTACATGATGTAATCGCAGTAGGAAAACGTGGCGGCCATTTTAAAACATGTTGTTTTATAACATGTTGTTTTAACCTTGCACTCAATTTACTCAAATGATAAGCGGAAAGTTCCCGACATTATACAACCTGATCCTGTATCAATATTCAATTTCTAGTTGCATATTACATTTAAAGTGCTTTCAGTGCATACTGTTAATGTTTGGCTGCCACAAAAAAAAGTTTTCTCTAGACATCATCAACTATGTCACCACAAGTCCAGAATATCTTTTTTTTGTTTTCCTAAAGTGCTAATGCTTATTTTATTTGTTTTTTTTAAAAATTCTTTCAAAGTGCTAGTGCTATACTGAAGTTATAAAGTGCAAACCTATTTTTTATTCAAGTGTTTGACAGTTTGTATGATATAATTCATATCAAAATCCTGGAGTTGTTACCAGATAATTAATAGAGATAAAACCTCTCTATAATATCTCTTCACTTGAATCTTCATCTACTAATCTTCTTGTGTCTAAAGTGCTCTATACTTCATATCTAAAGTGCAAGTGCTCATTTTCTTACTTGTGGTTATTTTATAAAATTGCTTACAAAATTTAAGAACAATTTCATTGCTCTAAAATATCTCATGTTGCTCTTCCTGATGAAAGTGTACTACGGGAATTCAAAATATTTTTTCTAATACAGGCATGTGAATAACTCCTCGTCCAGATTAAAACCATTTGGTTCCTTAGCATCTAGTTCAAGGATATAAAAAGTCTCCAGTTTTCTCAATTCTCTCTCCCTGTCCCCTCCTCTTCTTCTCTTGGGTACTTATGCTATGCAACTATAAATCATAGATGTTGGATCACTTTGATGCTCTTTTTCAAAGTGTCTAGCTATTGGAGTACTTCTATCCTTATTGATGATAGCTCTTCTGTGCTGTAAAACTCTTTTATGGACAGGTAATGTGGTACTACGTACATAGATTTTCCTACACGGGCACTTTAAAATGTACACCACAAAACTTGATTTACATGATAACACACATCTGATTTTCACAGTTTTTTTAAAAGGAGTTTCTAGTGTTGATAGATTTTCCCAATGTTGGCACGCCTTGCACTTCGTGCATTTATAAAAGCCGTCCCTCTGTCTAAGCCAGGTTTGTTGCAGGGCTGTGCCTCCATACTCACATCTCACTAGATAGTCTCTCAGGGACTTAGATTTTCTATAAGTGATTTCCGGTCTCCTCTTCACTTCTTGTCCCAATATTGGGTCTTCTGTGATAAAGTGCCAGTGCTTATTTAAAACCTGTCTAATTTCTTTGTGTCTCATATTGTATGTTGTTATAAATCTATGTGTGCTATTTTGACCTTTGTTCTTTTTCTTAATGTCGTTCTAGAGGGTTGGAACAGCACCTTCTCTCTGTTTAGATTTCTTGCTTTTCTAGATGCTGTTTCTAAACTGTCAAGTGAATACCCTCTTTCTATAAACCGATGTTTCATGTCCTGTTCTACTCTATCGTACTCTTGGAGGGTGCTACACGCTCTTCTGGCTCTGGAAAATTCCCCGAAGGGAATGCTTCTGATAAGGGGTGAAGGGTGGGAACTTTCAGCATGTAGAATAGTATTTCCAGCAGTAGGTTTTCTAAAAATAGTACTTTCAAGTTTACCCCCTTCCACACACACCCTGATGTCTAAAAACTCTATTGCTTGTTTACTTTTCTGACCCACAAAGTTCAAATTCAAGTCATTGTTGTTTAGTTCATTGATGAATTGTTCCACCTCCGTCTCCGTGCCCTGCCACAACATGAAGACGTCATCAATGAATCTTGACCAGATAAGGATTTTTTCCAACCAGTGTTCAAAGGTTGGGCCCCCGAGCACCTGCTCCTCCCACCAGCCCAGATGTAAATTAGCATAACTGGGGGCGAAGCAGGTGCCCATGTCCGTTCCTTGTTCCTGCTGGAACAGCTCTTTCCCAAATAGGAAAATATTCCTGGTTAAACACCATTCCATCATTTCGAGAATCATCAAATTATGGTTGGCAAATCTCATGGGTTTCATCTTTAGAAAGGGCTTCGTGGCTTCAAGTCCATCCTTGTGCCTAATGCTCGTATATAGGGTGGATATATCTAATGTCACGAGCACCATAACCTCCTCCCACTTAATATCATAGATCTTTTAAAAAAATCAGTTGAATCTCTTAGAAATGATGGCAGTGTTCTCACTAGTGGGTTCAAGTAAAAGTCAATATACTTCGAAACATTTTCAAACATACTCTATTGAGCAGATATTATTGGTCTCCCGGGAGGACTATTCAAGTTCTTATGGACCTTTGGAATCATATAAAACATCGGGATGACTGGATGTTTCTGCTTTAAAAACTAATATATGCGTCCCATGTCAGGAGTTCCTGCTCCGTCCAGTAGCTTAATCGTTCATTAAATTTCTCTTGCTCTCCCTCGTATTCCTCCATTGTAATTCGTCTATAGCACTCTATATTATTCAACTGAAGTAGGGCCTCCCTTTCATACATAGCCTTCCCCCAGAGTACTATATTCCCTCCTTTGTCAGAGGGTTTTATGATTGTACTTACATCCTTCGTTAGTTTGTTTATTGTTCGAAAAAGTTTTGTTCCTGTTCTTTTCGATACTTTTCAAATTTTCCTCCTTTCAAATACAGAGCTCTTAAGTATTTGGTGACACTGTCCGAGAATATATCCACGTTGTCTGTAATCATTTGTGGGACAAATCTGGAGCGTGGACGAAATGGGGTGTGGTCTTCTTCCAATAAAGCGATGTTTGGTAAAGATTTGGCCTGATCCGGGGGCAGCATGGTACCATCGTTTTCCTCATTCTGTAATTCCCACATATCCTCTAGGATTGTGAGGTACGAGGCCAATAGATTCTCCGGTATTTGGGATGACTGTATGTTTAGTTCAATGTTCTGATTAGTCTCCTTAGTTCTCATTTTATGTACTTTTGTCAGTTTCAACTTTCGAACAAAGCAATATAAATCCATTCTGCTGTTCACATAGTTGAAATTAGATTGATGGCAGAACGATAAGCCAAGTTCCAGGGTATCCTTATCATCTTCCGTTAGAATTGCTGAGCTCAAGTTAATAATAGTGTTATTCTTTGTTCTCCCCTGCTCTATTTCTTTGTAGTTGATCGCATCGATCTCCCTGGTTCTTCTCCTGACATTTCTTCGGTATCCCTCGCCTCCTCTCCTTTGGTTCCTCTTCCTCTCCCTCTCATAGGGCGATGATCTGTCCTCTGGTCCATCTGTAAAAAACGTAATTCGTCTGAAACTGTAAGTTTCATTGCCCCTGTTCTTCTTCTTGTATTTTCATCTTGCTCAACTTCCGATCCTGTGTCTGAGCTCATTTCGCTCTGTGAGTTCACTTCTCTATTCACACGACCACTTTGTACTTTCTGTCGTCTTGTATTATCAAACCTCCTGGCAATGGTGTAAATCTGCACATTGTCATAATCCAGTCTGTCTCTTAGGAACTTCGTTGCCTTTCTATCCTTAATTCTCTTTTCATATTTCTCCAAGCGGTTCTTCATGTCACCTTTGAATTTGTTAATTCTTGTCTGATCCGTTTCCCCCTCTAACGCAGATAAAACTTCCTTTAATTCATTCATCACTTCAGCCCTCTCAATTTCTGCATATTTAATTAATATTTTGATCATATTGGCTGAGCTTTCTGCATTATTCTCCGCCCATTCTTTTAATAGTCCAGGGTGCTGGGTTTCGTATGTAGGAGTAATCATTATTCTTAATCCTCGGGGTACCCGACCTACTTGTATGTATTGTTTAAGGGAAGCTATCTCCCAACAACGCGAGATTTCCCTTTTCTTGAGTTTTTCCAGCTTTTGTAGATTTCTGCCTACATCGTTATTAGTTGCCTGTAAGGAGGTACTTCCTCAGTCATTAAATGTCCCATGAGAGGCTGACTCCACAAACAGTTTTAATGCCTCTTGTTCCCGCAGTGCACATTCATCCTCACTCATATTGGAATGCTTGCCGATTCGCCCCCACTTATCATCGCTGCTGTGTCTCTCCCTCTCTCGTCTTCGAGAGCCAACAGCTGGGTACTGACTCCCACTCCCCACCATGGCGTAGTGCTTACTGGGGATTACGAGCACGTCATCGTCAGGAACCCTCCGATTCCCGAGTCGGTCACCTCTTCTCCTCCAGATAACGAATCACCTCGCAGTTCTCCGTGGGTCGCAGGGGGCACGCCTGTCTTGTGACGGCTTCTTCTGTTCCTTTTGGCGGTTTTACCAGCGTGCTTCCAAACCGTCAGTGGTGCCGTTAAGAAGCTTCCACCAAAGCCTCTAAATATTATACAATGAAACGCCCTCCATCTTCCCAAGAAAGCAATAACGGCACTCAGTGGGTTTATATTTCTGGCTTTTAATCCTTTGAGTGATACATATATGTATATGTATATATTATCTACTGGCGGTCGCCAGTAGATAGTTATAGTTAGGACCACATTTCTATAGGAAAAGCGTTTTTTGATTTGCTTATAACTTTGGCGTCGTTTGACGAATGTTTACGAAATTTTCCCAAAAACTTCTCTTTTCAGATCAGCTCCTATGTTGAAAGTTTGGGGGTGATTCGTCAAGGAGGGGCTGAGAAAAAAGGGGGGTCCCAAAACGTGTTTAATCCATGCAATTTCCATAGGAAACTTTAGACAAGGCTACAGGTCAAACTGCTGAACGGAATTACGTCAAATTTGGCAGGGAGAAAGGTCTTGGTCCAGATAGCACGCTTTTGTTTAAATGGGGTAAGTCCGTTCAGTAGTTTTGGAGAAAAATCAAAATTTACAGATATCGATATTTGAGAATTCTGACATCTGATTGGCTGAGGCGTTGCGAGCACGAGCGTGCGGCTCATTGGCTGCGAACTGTTGAAACTAGGAAGTGTTGGCAGCCATTTTGTGACTGAGTTGAAAGGCGTAGGGGGAAAAATAAGAGAATCATTGTATAAGAGGGTATAGTAGGAACACTGTGGTCTTAGTTTAAGCGGTCTGTAGGGTGCAGAGGCAGGGAGTTTGAATGATGCGTAGGCCGTGGAAATCACGTCCGCAGAACAATGGTGCGTGGTATTGCGGCAAGGTTGCGTAGGCTCTGGAAATCCCGTCGGGAAAACAATGCGCCGTATTGCGGCAAGCAGTGTGTAGGGTGCACACACAGGTAGTGTGAATGTTGCGTAGGCTGTGGAAATCACGTCCGCAAAACAACGATGCGCGGTATTGCGGCAATGTTCAGTAGGCTGTGGAAATCATATCGGGAAAATAACAATGCGCCGTATTGCAGCCTTCCTTTACCTTCCTTTAATATAATGCGCAGTAATGTTTACTTATAATGCGGTGTTCACTTTTATCACGGACAGTGAACAAAATTAACGTTTAATTGGCTGAGGTGTTCGAACAACGAGCTCAATGTTCATTGGCTGCGAACCATTAAAAGTAAAAGTGTTGCCAGCCATTCCCTCCCCCTGCACGGAGTAGCAAGGACATCTGATTGGCTCACATGTTCCAAGCTGGACCTTCCAGAGGTTAATGTTCATTGGCTGCGAACCATTGAAAGTAGAAGTGTTGCCAGCCATTTCCTCCCCGTCCACGGAGTAGCAGGGACATCTGATTGGTTGACGTGTTCCAAGCAGGACGTTCCCAAGCTTAATATTCATTGGCTGTAAACCACTGAAAGTAGAAGTGTTGCCAGCCATTCCCTCCCCCTCCGCGGAGCATCAGGGACATCTGATTGGGTAATGTGTTCCAAGCAGGACCTTCCCAAGCTTAATGTTCATTGGCTGTGAAGCATTAAAAGTAGAAGTGTTGGCAGCGATTCCCTCCCCCTGTGCGGAACACCATGGACATTTTATTGGCTAAAGTGTTCTGAGTACAAGTTTGCTCATCATTGGCTGGGAACGTTTCACTGTTGTGAAGCGTTTTGTGACGCACTTCAATGGAGTATGGGAAAACAAAGTAGTAGCGGGGAGGGTAGGAACACTATTAACTCTGTAAAGTGGTCACAAGGTGGTGAACAGGGATTGTGAAGGTAAAAATTGTTTTTTATATATTTTAAGGGCCATTTATATAATTGGCGTGGGGTGTACAAATCACGGCGGGAAAATAACAGAGTGTGTTGCGGTCTTCTTTTTATTAAGTTTGCGGGTGGGATACTTCCCAGTAGCACTATTTACTTAGAATGTGGTGTTTACTTTTCTGACGGGGAGGTGTGGTTGCGCAGCAAAAATTTCAGTCTAGGTTTGAAACAGTTTTTATTAAGCAATTACAAATAAACTTTCTTCGAAAACTGAAGCTGTATATATCAAAGAGGTGACAAATAAAACGCAATTCATAAAATATCCCTTAAGCGTGGCCACACCCTCCCTTTTTTTCTGCTATAGTTTGTAAAACTGTTGCCCCATATTCTTGATAATATAAGAGGGCATATAAAGTAGAAAAGTAGTGCTACAAGAACCACTCCCGCACTACATCATCTCAGGTCACAAGAACAATAACAAGTAAAAAACAGTTAAAAACAAATCACTTTATATTACATAGAAATGTACGCTTTATCATTTTTTATAATTTCTATTCTGTAGAATTCGGGAAAGTTCGGTCGTAGTGCTTAGAGGTCGCTCACTGCTCCGCTAACAAATCACGTACTCCTTTGAGAATATATAGGATAGTAGTATAATAATATACACTACTGGTAGTATATATTCTATAGGGAGAAGGTGAATAGGAACCGCAGCAGACAAAAATAGAAATATCATAAAAACTCCACTGAGGTCAGTATAAATGTAAATATTACAATATACATACTCACACTATATGATCTCAAGGGAGAAATAGACTAAAAACCAGAAGCTGCTGACGTTACATATAAATCTTTAGTCTTTGCGCCGACGGGTCACAAACTCCTCTGAGATCATAATGTGTGGTTATTATAATATACATACTCACACTATATGATCTCAAGGGGAAATAGACTACAAACTAGAAGTTGCTGACGTTACATATAAATCTTTAGTCTTCGCGCCGACGGGTCACCAACACCTCTGAGGTTAAGTACAGTGTCAATATTATAATATACAAAGTCACACTATATGATCTCAAAGGAGCCAGAAAAGGAACAATGTTTGCTGTATTCTGTCTGTTTCTGAAAACAAGCTGCTGACGTTACATATAAATGGCAACAACAACCAATAACACTTTTTTCTAAATACAAATGTTTAAATATTGACAAATAGCTACGTATTATAAATATCTACTATGCCATAATCAAACAACTTACAACTCTGAAATATGTTTTGTTGCCGCAAAACAAGAATCCGACGCTAGAAAAGGGAACGTGCATCACAGAATGGACACGCGTAAATAACTTGCATAAACGAAACTAATCAAACAACGGGTGTGGTTTATATACTTTTTGGTTATTGAGTAGTCTATGGGAGGAAGATGCGGCTCCGCCCATTTAGATGTCACGTTTTACAGTTGACACGTGCTCACGTTTTAACTGTTTAACTTGTGCACGTGTTGGGAAAAGTTAAAAATGTGAAGCGGTAAAGGTTTCGATTTCAATCCTAACACATATAAGGTCCTTAATATGTACATACGTTGGAGAGCTTAAAAACTGTTACCCGGCAAACCGTGTCATTTCCATTCTCATGACTACAAACATCTATTAATTGCCGTAATTCTAAATAGAAGACATTAAAAAAAATATCGTTCAGAATAGAAAAAAAAAATACGTGCTAATATTTCTCATCACTATGGTTTTAAATTAAAAATGCCAGCATTTGTAAAGCGTACAGCTTCCACCAGAAAGGTGTGCCGGCGCTCGGGGCGTCGGGAAGATTAAGCAAGGTGTTGCCCACAGTGACATAGTGGTGGGCTAACGTGCCGCTGGAGCCGGGAATCGAACTGTGAATGCTGTTGTTCGAAGTCAGGTATCATAGCTGCTGCGTCACACATTTTCCACACTTAAATGTTAATTAGTGCTAATTAGGTTTTAAACATTGTTAAATTATAACTTATAACAGACTACTGTTACAGTTAGTTTTTCACTACAAAAAGTATGCACGTCTTTTTAAAATTTACTTAAAAACAATATAGGTTTCAGGGACATTGTAGTTAGAAATTAGCATTTATAAAACCTTTGAAATTCACAGAAAAAACCATAGGTTTTACAGACGTTATAGTTAGAAATTAGCATTTAAAAAACCTTTGAAATTCACTGTAAAAACCATAGGTTTCAGGGACGTTATAGTTAGCTGGACATTTCACTCATACAAAACCATAGAAATTCCACCGTTATAGTTAGTTCAGCTAAGTATAACTCGCGCCCCCGCAATGCACTGCTCATGACGTCACATATTACATCATTCATGGCATGGTCAGTGACATCACTGATAACATCACTGATGACATCTCAAATCACATCACTGATGACATCATCCACGTGATAATCTGATGCACCTCATCACACCCTAATATAACCTTTAATACACCCACTGTAAAATACAGACTAACATTTTCGAAACCATGCACACACCAATACCAGTTACTACATACTCACTCACTGATTCCTTGGTCTGCACACACATCCACTCATTCACCCATACAATCACTTATACATGCAGTCACTCATCAATACAACACTAGCATCTGCACTCATACACCTATTCAGACACTCACACACCGCCACTCATCCATGGAGTTACTCACACACCTAGTCACTCATGCAAAGAATCAATCACACTCTCATTTACTCACCTATACAGTTATACACACACCACCTCACTAATTCATACAGACAGTAAGGCATACTTACTCTCTTATGTAATCACTGAAACAAGTACAGACTCATCCATACATGCCACTCTCACAATCACTCACTCTCACATATAGTTATTTATATACACCATCACTCACATTTACTGCCTTTTACATATGTAGTTACTCACACATGTACCACTGAGACATCCATTCACTCACCAACACACCCATACACACACTCACCCACCCATACAGCTGTTTCCACATCCACTTTTCAACCCATACACCCAGTGAATCAACCACTCACACATGTATGCACAGTCACACACCTCCAACCCACCCACACACACACTCAGTCCCCCATACAAATACTCAATCAAACAATCAATAACCCATATAGACACTCATGTAGCTACTGACCAACCCATGTAGCAGCTTACACAACAACAGACAGACTGATACAGACATTCACACAGTTTAGTCAGTAACCAATGCATTCAGTAAGACACGTTTAATCAGTCACTTATACAATCAGTCACACACCTCCTAAATCCTCCATCCAGACACTTATACACCCACTCATTCTTCAATACACCTTGGCATATATATATAAAACATATTTAAACTTTACAGAAGCACACAGTCACTGGATGATGTCATCAGTGATGTCATCAGTGATGTGATTTGAGATGTCATCAGTGACGTTATCAGTGATGTCACTGACCATGCCATGAATGATGTAATATGTGACGTCATGAGCAGTGCATTGCAGGGGCGCAAGTTATACTTAGCTGAACTAACTATAACGGTGGAATTTCTATGGTTTTGTATGAGTGAAATGTCCAGCTAACTATAACGTCCCTGAAACCTATGGTTTTTTCAGTGAATTTCAAAGGTTTTTTAAATGCTAATTTCTAACTATAACGTCTGTAAAACCTATGGTTTTTTCTGTGAATATATATATATGTATATATATATATATCGAAGCACTCCAACCACAGCCTGCAATCCTTTTCCACAGAGACCGGAGCACGGACCACAAAATTCGTGCTTGTAAGTTTCTTTATTAAATGTCAGCCATTACGCGTTTCAGCCCTGACAGGCCTTGATCACATGTATATATATCCAACACAATTTCTTCACAGGGAAGAAGGTAGGAACGCACTCACGAGTGGGTGAATAAGGACATTTCTATTTTTTCTCTTTAGAGTGACCAGAGAGTCCCTATGCGTTTCGGTCTGCCTTAGACCTTGATCACGGGTTAATCAGTAACAATCCAGGACAAATGTTTAAAGTGCAACAGTGCTGACATCATTTCCTGTTGGATGTACTACTAGGATTCTGGTTAATGTAGTGCATAGTGCATATATATGTGCAGAACAAAGTGCAACCAGCCGGGCATTACATTTTACATTAATTAAAGCTTAAAACTAGCATTGTTAATCAAATATACAAAAAAAAAATTCTCTAAAATTATTTTTTAAAATACATTGTTACTTAAAACCATCCAATTTGGTAAAGTGCAATTTTTTTAATATATATATACTCCTTGAAGGAACCCTTATATGATGAGTGCAAGAAGACATAAGGTTTGGGAAATTCCCTTGACATATTCCTCTCATTGTCCTTCTCGTCCCATTTTTTCTATGGGCATCATAAAATGTAATTGGTTCAATTGATGTCATATTATTCAATCATACTCTACAATGCATATTGTTGGATTTAATTACAAGTATTTGTTATTATTATTGTATAGTTATAATTATGCTTTTGGTTAAAATGCCTTCATTAAGTGAAAGTGACAAGTGCAATAGTGAAGTTGTGAATACGATCATTTACAGTTCCTTTGATCTTTTTCTAACGACAAGTCTCTCTTGTTATTTATAGATAGAGGGAGATTAAACTGTGTCCCATCTTTTTAGCTATGTAAGTATTTCCGAATTTGAAAAACCAGTTACAGATGTGTATACAGTTCTTCATTTTGGTTCAAACCCAGTGGGGTTAGGGAACATAGGTTTAAAATATGTCTTGATTCACATTGTCTCAATTTGCGCTCTCGGTCGCCTCCCCTTTCATGATTCTCTACTTGTTCAATTGCATAGAATTTTAAACTTTTCCAATTGCTGTCATGATGGGATTCCATATGTTTGGCTACTGCATTGCTTCTATATTAATTGTAGCTCGTACGTGTTCTAATATACGTTTTTTCAGTTCACATATGGTGCTGCCTACGTATCGCAAGCCACACGGGCATTCGATGATGTATACTACGTATTGGCTTTTACAGGTGATATGTTGATTTATCATCCATACTTGTTTGTTTACAAATTCGACCTTTTTAGCTGTTGCACAATTTGGCACACTTTGCAATTATTGCATTTAAAAAAGCCCTTTTGTTTCAACCAGGTTGAGATGCTTTTTTTCTCTTGTCGGAAGTGGCTGTGTATTAATTTGTCTCTTATGTTTTTGTTTCGTCTGAAAGTCACGTTTGGATGATCACCCATAATCAATGCCACTGTGTGATCCAATCTCAAGATGTTCCAATTTTTTCTTAATATCTTTTTGATGTTCTTCGCCTCCGCTGAGAATGTTGTAATCATCCGGATGGGATTTTTTTTGTTCAGAAACTGATGTTTCTTTTCTTATTTGCAAAAGGTTAGTTCTTTGTTTAGATGTGGTTCTGTTTCTGCCCGAGGTTATTATTTCTTGTGTGTATCCTCTTCTTTTAAATCTGCCCGAGGTGCTATTGCTGTGCTTTTTCCATTCTTGTTCTTCTGAGCAGATCCTGCGTATTCTTAAAAATTCACCATATGGTATGTGTTTGATAATTGAGGGTTGGTGGAAATTCTGGGCATGGAGGATCGAATTGGTTGCAGTTGTTTTTCTGTGTAGTGTTGTTTGGATTTCATTGTCTTGAATATAAACTTCTGTATGTAAAAATACTACTCTTGAAGTGCTTATTGTGTATGTGAATTTTAAGTTGGTATCAGTTGATTTAAGTATATCAAAATATTTAGCAAACTCCTTTTCCGTTCCGTCCCAGATGATGAAAAGATCATCGATAGATCTTAACCACATAATGGTTTTGTCAACGTATTGGTCAAGATGTGGTTGCCAGGCTAGCTGTTGTTCCCACCATCCCATTGTTAAGCAGGCATAACTTGGGCTAAAAGAAAAACCCATTGCAGTCCCTTTAGTTTGTTTAAATAAGTCATGTCCGAACAGAAAGATGTTTTGAGTCAGGCAGATTTGGATCATTTTGAGTAGCATTTGGTTATGATGAGTAAATTGTATGTTTCTTTTGCTGAGAAAATATTCACAGGCTGTTATCCCTATGTCATTTTCAATGTTCGTATCTAAAGAAATGACGTCCATTGTTATTAATTTGAACGTATCTTGCCATGGGATTTCTTGAAGATGTCGTAAAAAATCACTGGAGTCTTTAAGATATGAGTTTAGATGTAATACGAAGGTCATCAGAAAGTGGTCAATATAATTAGCAATGGGTTCCAGAAGTGCACCTTTTGCTGATATAATAGGTCTTCCTGCTGGTTTAGTGGGGTGCTTATGAATTTTAGGTAGAAAATATATTGTTGGTATCGTGGGGTGATCGGTTGTCAGATATTTCTGCTCGTCCTCGTCTAATAGGTTGTTATTTGTCCACTCTTTCAGATAGTTATCTAGCTCCATTTCGTAGTTTAGTATTGGATTGGTTTTTAGTTTTTGATAGTAGGTTGTATCTTCTAGTTGGGAAAGAGCTTCCTTTACATAATCTTCCTTATCCATTATGATGACATTTCCACCCTTATCCGCAACTTTGATTTCTATGGATTCATCATGTTGCAAGTTGTCCAATGCTTGTTTTTCCTCTTGAGTTAGACTGTTAGTGTATCTTTGTGTTTTCATTTTATAGATATCTTGAATCACAGCTTCATGAAAAGTATCAATTTTGTTGCCAGGGGGTAATTGTGGATAGAAGAAGGACTTTGGTTTTTTCCCACTGGTTCCTGCCCCTATCTGTGGACATTGGTTATCGATTTGAGAGATGCTTATCTCTTCTCCACCATTTTCCAAGCTCATCAGAGTTAATAGATTTTAGATTTTAGAGTCCGCTACATCAAGTATAGTGTTAGGTATTATCGATTTTGTTTCTTTTGGTGCTCTTGTTTTGTCATTTTCTGCAAACGTCTTACCTAATTTGATCATTCTTATGTATTTATACAGGTCTATTCGAGTTCGTGCTTAGTCCATATGGTTTGCTGGGCAGAAGTTTAAATCTCGTTTTAGCAATGAAAGTTCATCAGTTGTCATAGTCCTTTTGGAAAGGTTTACAATAATTAAATCATCCTCCTGATCATTTATAGCCGTTTCTGCCTCATGCTCCTTGTTGTAGTTCCTGATTGTTCTTTTGCAGTTAAATCTTTTCCCTCTTCGCGTCTGTTTCCTTTCCCTCTTCCATGTCCTCTTCCTCTGGGGGTATGTGTTTGTGCTCCCATATTTGTTTCCCACTGTTTCCTTTGGAGTGCTAGTCTCATATCGCCTAAAAAAGTGCGTTTTGTTCTTTCCCCCACTTGGTCTGGTTCTCCTTCACTGAAATCCGTAGATGTTAAAGATGACAGACTTCCAGATGCATTTGTTGCACCATCTAATTTTTCTTGTTGTTTCCAGGTGTCGAATTCCGGGCATAAGTGAAAATTCGTCCTTCACTGTAGTCTTCTTTATCTCGTTGGAATTATATAATTATATATATATATGTATCTGTGATTCTTGGGGGAGGGAACCCCCACACTGCTATTTTTATTTCTATATATATATCTCCACAAACAGTATACATGAATGCTGCTACATCCACCTAGCTGGCATAGGGGCTCGTGGTGGGCGTGTCCCTGTCTAAATATTTCAAAAATTAGGTAATACATCAGATGGTACTCTGTAGCAGTTCATCCATTTATTAATGGTGCAAAAACACGTGTTTTGGCTTGGAACAAGCCTTGGTCAAGCTATGTGTTCATCACCCACAGAAACAATACATGCACAGTATTATAAACAAAGGAGGCAGACTTTGTTAACACACCGAAAATCAACAAAAATACCGAATTTATCTGGGACATTCTCATACATATATTACACTGTAATACTGATTGCTATAATGAGTTTGATAAATGTAGGGGAAACGAATTATAACACCTTCAATATTTCACGGAAGTGATAAGATTCAACAAAACTATATTTCCCACAATACCACTGTTCCTCCCTGTATCGTCCAAATGGGAAAAACGCTATCAGCTGTCGAGTGCATCCGAAAAGAAAACTAGGATGAGATTCCCATAATCAAAAGAGTGAATAGGGCCAACAGAGGCTCAACCATAAGGCATTTAAATAATTACCCTCTCGGCTTCAAATGTGAATTTAATACTCTAGGGGAGCCATACACATATAACTGGAATCAAGTGGCCTGCAATATCCAAAATTTACCATTCAATGAAAATTAAATCACTTCCATGAATGGAAAAAAAATCATTTGTCATGCTGTGAAAAAATATATGTAAATATTATCTAGGTCAGGCAGCAGAATGCTATATTTAGAAAAGAGAAATTGACTAATGCACTGGGTGATCCCCAAGAACTACATCAATAAATTTCAACCACTTATCTAATATCAAGCTCAAGTAGGGATATAACTTCAAATCGCTTGCTTATTCTATAGAAATAATCATTATCATATCAGCAACGTAAATGTTGCATATCATTATCACCGACAATACTGAGAGAGTCACGCTGCTAAGAACATCACTTAATCATAGTCAGAATAATGCAAAAGCTATCCACTTCATATGAGAAAATAACAATCAAAGTATTTTCTCCATTCACCTTAGTACATGCATGTTGTATGTATTTCACAATGAGCAATGCTGAATATGAACAGATCTTGGGCCAGATCTACTAAGGTTTTTTGCGGGCGCAAATGGGTTTTAGACCTGTTTCCGCCAGCAAAAAACCTGTGGCCCATGTACTAATCCTATTTTGCGAGTTGCAAATCAATTTGCGACTCGCAAAATAGGATTAGCGACTCAGTATTAGGAAGGGGCATTCCAAGGGCGTCCCTTCCTAATAGCGACTCCTTAAGCTATGTATGACTGTTTTGCAACGCAATTGCGGTTGCAAAACAGTCGCAGTTTACCACCCTTCACAGAAGGGTGATAAACCAGTCGCAAACGGGAAGGGGTCCCCAGGGGACCCATTCCCCTTTGTGAGTGACTCTCAAAATATTTTTTAGGGGCAGGCGGTGGTCCCAGGGACCACTGCCTGCCCTTAAAAAATGAAACTGAAAAGTTTCATTTTTATTTTTTAAATTGCATCCGGTTTTCCTTTAAGGAAAACGGGCTGCATTAAAAAAAAATATGCTTTATTTGAAAGCAGTCCCAGACATGGTGGTCTGCTGACCCCAGCAGGCCATCATCCCTGGGAGTCCCAGCCATTCCCAATGGGGTCGCAAATTGCGCTTGCCTCATTAATATGCATGAGGCATGCAATTTGCGAACCCATTGGGAATCGCAAACAGTGTCTCAGACACTGTTGTGCATCCCAATTTGCGAGTTGCAAATTGCAAGTCGCAAATGCGATGCAATTTGCGACTCCCAAATTGGCTGGTCGTACATCTGGCCCTTTGAGTGTTAAGTGTAAATGAAATATCCAACCACTCTAACTCAGATATTTCAGAAGAAATATATGAATTAGTCTAGAGGAATGCACATTCTTATTTTGCAATTCCATGAGTCCATCAAATAGCGTTAATAACAAACAAGAATCTATTTAGAGAAAAAAATTAATCAAAAGGGAGAAGGGAAGGAGAGAAAACAAAACATCAGCTCAACATATTCTTAGTCAGAAAAAAGAATGTACTTCATAGGACAATATGTACAGACAGTTCCACATTCCAATGAAGGATGCTTCGAGTCCAGTTCCAAAATTAAGCGTAATTCCAGGATACATAGTTTCTTATCCCAGAGACCTCCACGAACCCTAACAATCCTATCAATAGCAACAAGCATTTGCAATGCAATAGGTCTCTCATTTATGCTAGTTTGAGCTATTGGCATTGTAAATGACAATGCCTTTTATTTATGTTTTGGTTTTTAAAACATAAATAAAATGCATTGTCATTTACAATGCCAATAGCTTAAACTCGCGTAAATGCGAGACCTATTGCATTGCAAATGCTTGTTTGGGAAGTCTAGTCAGGCGAACGGAGCTCCCAGGGAATATACAGTGACTACCTTTTTTGCACTCTAGGATCGCGATGCACTGTAAGGTGTCTGAAAGGTGGCATGTTGGTGCTATACAAAGGAGATGCCTTCTAATCTCCAAAGAATAATAATTAAAAAAAATCTCTTTACCTTAAAGGCTAGCAGGGGCGCCTGCTAAAATGTAAAGCCCGGCGCCCATGTTGTTAATACTTAAAGTTAACACTTAAAGTTTAGCCCGGGCGCTGGACAGCAACGAGGAGCAAATAGTGGCAAAGCAGACGCTGTGGTGCAACCTAAAGCGCTGCGCCCGTGTTGTGAAAATAAAAGCGGAGATGTTGACGGAGTTGGGCGAGCCGTGCGGCCGCCATTGTTTGCTTAGTTCTCAGTCAGCCGTAATTATATGCGGCGTTATGTACTGTTAAAAAAAATGCAAAGTAATACTTATTGACAAGAAAAAAAGTGGGCGCCTGCTAAACTATTAAGCGTGGCGCTGTGGCCTGCTGCGATGTCGTGAGTGTAATAGGGAAAGATTATTAAAGAAAATAGTGCTCACTGACCATATAAAGCACACTGAATAACACCACAAGTAAAAGGTCCAGTCCTTGTATGAGGTTACATATGCATACAAGGCGGTACCAAGGAGGGACTAGTAAGCTTATTTACCAATGAAAAGCAACAATTTAGGAAGGACGGTAACAGGAGCCATTTGAAAAGATGAGCGGGAAAATGGGCGGAGCTTGTATTCCATACTCAATAGAGCATGCCTCGCAGAGCGAGCAGTGCATGCACGCTGCCGCTAGGCTCGACCTAAACAAGGGGAGCGGGGGAGCACATAGGTTTAAACCTCTAGAACTGCACAGTTAAAACTAGGAGTCAGAGCCTGACAGTAGGTATGGAGTGGCAGCAAGCAACCGTATAAGACCATCCAGCATACCCAGACTTCAGACACTTGGGAGATTCTGGACAACTCTACTTATCTTTTTCTTCATGGCACTCCCAGTTCCCAAATCTTGGAGCTGGGCCTCCTCCAGACATTTCCCCGCAAGGTTGAGTCCCCAACAAAAAGAGAAATTAAGGCCCTTAAATTAGGTCTTTGCTTCAAAAGAAAAGTAGACACCCTGCTGGCGCTGCTGAAGGCGTCCCAGTGTTGGCAAATTACATCGGGGCAAATTCAGCACGTTTTACTGGGCCAGCACGGATCCGGCTCACCAACACCTGGCTGTTCCGGGATCCGGCTGAATCCCACTTATTTCGTACTCTGGCGATAATGTAGCGCCTACAGCAATAAATAAGTAATTAGCAACAGCTAAAGCATGTTATGTTTCACCCTGCAGAACGAAGTTGGTTGGCACTAAAACAAGGTAAAAAAAAGTAAATAAGAGATTTTGAGTAGCGCGTACTTGTCCTCTAAAACAGAAAAACTAACTTCCACGAGCTAGTTTACTGGCATGAATGAGTTTACCATAAGTTTAGAAACAGATCCTTTGCAGACTTTCTTTTGGAATGCATCAAAAAGCCAGAGCAGCAAACCAATAGGCGAGGACCCATGTTCAGGAACACACAGGTCCGCACGATGCCCAAAGTTATGCTCAATTCAGCCAGGTACATTCCCCACCCACTTTTCGTTCTACACGATGCAGAGCGAAATATAGAATTGAAAAAGAAAAACTTCAAGAACCAAATATCAAAGGGAAAAGGCTAGATTATTTGGAACTCTACAATTAATGGAAAAAAACGTGATAACTAAAAACACCAGGTCAGCTTCATGTTATCCGTAAAACAACTTCCAACTTAAAAAACATATATCTAATTGAACATAACAGGCAATAGAGGTAGAAAAACCGGAACACATAATGATAAGCCTTCGACCTTTCCCGCAGAGCAGCTGCGCTTTCTCCAGCGCTGGCTGGGAGCCAACAGTGCACCTGGGCAAGTCGCTCTCCCGTGCATTCAACAAAAGGCCTACCTTTCATGTGACCTCTGCGGAGACAATAACCAGCCCTGACATAGAGTATGTTTATCACCCTGCCACTCCCCGCTTTACCGCCCCGTGTTGAGCTCCGGTTCTTCGGTCTAAACCGGTGAGAAAGTGCTGCACCTGGCCCTGAATACCAACCTACGGAGGCGACGACACTTACCGAAAAGCAGCAAAAGACAGCTGGGTAGGAGGAAAGTCTGGACGCAGGCGGCCATGGTCACAGTTGTACACGGAGGAGAGAAACGAGCTACAACCGGCCCCAGCTGACACAGCACCGCACATCTTCTGCAAAGGCTACAAGGGTTAGTAGTGCTACTTCCCACCTGGTGGTCATATGACGCCTCAAAGTGTTCTGAGCAACCAACCGATCCCTCTCCAGCTGCTTGTCCCCCTCGGCCCTAGTGGGCTCCTCTGCCCCCCTGTGCGTGGTTCTCCGCTGCCGCCTTGCCGCCCTCCTGCGGCACCCGGGGCAGGTGTCTGAAGTCCCCTTCATGCTAGGGGCAGTGCACCACCAGGCAGTGGGCGATCTCCAGCTTGTAGAGGTCGGTGCCCAGCATGCAGAGCTCGGGCTCCCGTCCCTCACAGTACTGTGCCCCGTAGGCGGCCAGCAGCTCCAATAGGCCCAGGCTCAGCTGGAAGGTGCTGTCCCGGGAGCTGCAGCTACAGCTGCGCGCGCTGGTCAGCATGGCCCGGAGCTCGTCCTCGGGAAGTTGGGACACGGCCTCAGGGCTGAGGCCAGCCTTTGCTAGGCCCTGGCACAGCCCCTGCAGCAGCGGCTCGGAGGTCCCACGCACATCCTCAGGGTGCGGGCTCCAGCAGGACAGGGGCAGGGTCCGCAGCTCCCCCCTCAGCAGCACCCGCTGCTGCCCGCCTCGCAGGTTTTCAGTGCAGTGCCGCAGACGGGAGAAGGGCAGCTAGGGCGGCGGAGGCCGCAGGCCCTCCGGCAGGCTCTGCATCCGCGGCATGGCCGTCTTTCCACCCTGGGCCTTGTGGGCCTTGAGCGCGGTACGCGTCTCGGCCACAGACAGCAGGAGGGGGACAGGAACAATGGGAACACGACAATGGGAGGGGGGCGGGAACAAAGTAAAGCACAACAGGAAACAAACAAAAAAAACGTTTAACAATCAGGTAAAGGGGCCAGTAGCCATGGGAGGATACAAATAACGACATGGCCGTACTAAGGTGGGACTAACAAGCCTATTAAGCAATCAGAGGCCAGCATTTACGAAGGGTAAAGACACAAGCCAATGAAAAATGTGGGCGGGGCTTCACCTCCGTACAGTACCTACAACAGATCGCCAAAGCAGCGCTTGCGCGCTGGCTCAGGCTAGACCTAAAAAAATTACGAAATTTAGTTTGCCTGTTATGTTTGCCTATAAAATGTCTTCCGGACTGCAAATTTCGTGCTGTCCAAACAACCTTACAACTACAGGCCCATTACTAATCTCCCTCTCCTTGCCAAAAACAGCAAACACTGTGTGCTTGCACAACTCAACAACCACATCGAAAAATACAGCTTGCACGACACTTTCCAATCTGGGTTCAGGAAAGGCTGCAGTACAGTACTGATACGGCAATACTGAACATCATAGACAACCTGCACAGATCTCTAGATAATAGCCAGGCCTGCCTCCTAGTCGTCCTGGACCTCTCGGGTGCCTTTGATACCGTCAACCATGACATCCTCCTAAACACCCTCTTGCAGCGTGCAGGCATCAAAGGAACGATCCTTCAGTGGTTCGCCTCTTTCCTGAACCAACGTTCACAACTAATCAAATTAAACAACTCGACCTCACAAGCAGCGCCTGTCTCGCAAGGAGTCCAGCAAGGATCAATCCTGTCTCCTGCACTATTCAACCTTTATATAGAATCCCTTGCAATGATATTGAAACAAGACAAAATTGTCTATCATCTCTATGCAAATGACACTCAACTCTACATGAATATCTCATCAACCAAAGACATCTAGGACCTAAATAGCACTCTCTCCACTGTTCATTCCTAGCTGAGCAACAACCACCTTAAGTTCAACACCAACAAAACTGAATTCCTTTTCGCCCAACCCAAAGATAAATCCTTTCCAGTAGATACCTGGCTTGATGACTAAACTACAATCTATCCATATCCAACTTCGTCAAATCCCTAGGAATTACACTGGGCAGTCACTTGAGCATGAAAGAGCATATTAATGCCTCTGCTAAAAGTGCCTTCTACATGCTGAAACACCTTTAAAAAGTCAAACTCTTCATCCCCATTGAAGACCTAAAGATGGCAGTGCAATCACTAGTCCTTCCCAAGCTACACTACAGCAAAGCAACGATTGTAGGAGCCCCAAAAACACACCTAGCCCCTTTGAAAGCCACACTCCACACAGCAGCTAGACTACTATCCGGGGAGAGACGCTTCGATCACATTACCCCCACCCTCAAGAACAACTGGCTACCAATCGAGGCAAGAGCTATATTCAAAACTGTGTGCATAACCCACAAGACTCTTTACACGGAAAAACCAGCCTAACTCGCAAATAAATTATCAAACGTAGACCAAAGGAGACCTCTTCGAAGATCTGAGAGTCTACTTTTGATTCCTTCCCGGGAACATTCCTAAAATGTGGAACTTGCTGCCACAAGATTTACGAGACAATCAATCATTCCCTCACTTCAAGAAGAAACTCAAACTTCTCCTCTTCAACAAATTCTTAAACCCACACCCTTAAACCATCAAACTGGTTGGTTGGCTAACTCCCCACAACCGCTAAACAAAATCTGAGCAACACTACCTCAGAGAAAACTGTGCCTCTATCCTCTTCACCGTCATAACACCCTACCTTAGCTACCTCAATGTCTACTTCGTCTGTCTAGGCTACTGTCCTTCGAAAGTTTCCTCATATACTGTTAGTATGTATTTTGTGTACTCCTCATGTAGTCTGTACACTTGCTGGTATGCTAAATCTGTAATGCAGTAGTTATATATGTAATGTATCTGACTCAAAAGTGTCCTATGCATAAAATATATATATATATATATTATCTACTGGCGGTCGCCAGTAGATAGTTATAGTTAGGACCTATTTTCCATAGGAAATTCGCAACATTCTATTTCCAATAACTTTGGCGCCGGTTGATGAATCTTTGCGAAATTTTCAAAACTCGTGGGCGCTCCGGTCTGCTCCTATCCTGAAAGTTTCGGGGTGATTCGGCAAGCGGGGGCCGAGAAAAAGGGGGTCCCAAAACGTGTTTTCTCCATGTTAATTCCCATAGGAAATTTTAGACACGGCTACAGCCCGAACTGCTGAACGGAATTACACCAAATTTGGCAAAAAGGTCGCGCTTGGTTCAGAAAGCGACCTTTTTTTAAATGGTGTAAATCCGTTCAGTAGTTGCGGAGAAATTAAAAAATAAGAGTCAAAAATCAATTTCCCATAGGAAACTTTATGCAAGGCTACAGCCCGAACTGCTGAACGGAATTACACCAAATTTGGCAAAGAGGTAGTTCTTGGTTCAGAAAGAACCCTTTTTGTTAAATGGTGTAAATCCGTTCAGTAGTTCCTGAGAAAATCAAAAGTAAAAACACATATATATCTGGGCGGAGCCTAACCACACATGTCATCGTGAGATCTGATTGGCTGTCAGCACTTTATCCTGGAATTGCTGGCAGCCATCTTGGGACCAATATAAATGATAGTACCCCATTGAAATGCATTGTAGTGAATCGAAGATTTTGAGGGTTACCAAAAGGAGAACTATAAAGGGTGATAACAGACCTTAGTTACATTAGAATTCATTTGTTGATGGTACCATACTAATTTCAGGAATTGTGGTGTGTTCTAAGGTGATTTTACCCTGTGAAAAACCTTCTGCTGGGATATCATGAATCATGTTTGAGAGAAAACTATTTTCACATGCTTGTCCCATACAGTTTTGGAAGGGGCTCCAGAAGCTAAAATGAGAGCATATTTTCTGTAAATTCACATTAACTTTCTCAGTCATGTGAGAATGAAGTCTGACATTCTCAGTAAAACATGTACATCCAACAAGGGCAGAGACTGTCAGTTGATTCCTTTGTGTTCTACTGCAGCTTCCCAGAGTGTTCTAAAGAACAACTAGAGTGCTAACAGCCTTACTTATGACAAAAGTTTGGCACACCTGAAGCCATCTTGATTGGAATAAACCGGTAACACTTAAAACATTTAATTTAAAAAGGAACAAAATGATGGGGTTCATTTTGTCATAGAAATTATGGTTAGTGCTGTAGAAAGAAAAATTAGGACATGTTTCAAGTGTGATCTCAAATATCTTCCTGTTATATTTCAACAGGAGCAGCCTGTCAGTTGATGCCTTTGTGTTCTACTGCAGCTTCCCAGAGTGTTCTAAAGAACAACTAGAGCGCTAACAGTCTTACTTATGACAAAATTATGGCACACCTGAAGCCATCTTGATTGGAATAAACTGGTAACTCTTAAAACATTTAATTTAAAAAGGAACAAAATGAGGGGGTTCATTTTGTCATAGAAATTATGGTTAGTGCTGTAGAAAGAAAAATTAGGACATGTTTTAAGTGAGATCTCAAATATCTTCCTGTTATATTTCAACAGGAGCAGCCTGTCAGTTGATGCCTTTGTGTTCTACTGCAGCTTCCCAGAGTGTTCTAAAGAACAACTAGAGCGCTAACAGTCTTACTTATGACAAAAGTATGGCACACCTGAAGCCATCTTGATTGGAATAAACTGGTAACACTTAAAACATTTAATTTAAAAAGGAACAAAATGAGGGGTTCATTTTGCCATAGAAATTATGGTTAGTGCTGTAGAAAGAAAAATTAGGACATGTTTTAAGTGAGATCTCAAATATCTTCCTGTTATATTTCAACAGGAGCAGCCTGTCAGTTGATGCCTTTGTGTTCTACTGCAGCTTCCCAGAGTGTTCTAAAGAACAACTAGAGTGCTAACAGCCTTACTTATGACAAAAGTATGGCACACCTGAAGCCATCTTGATTGGAATAAACTGGTAACACTTAAAACATTTAATTTAAAAAGGAACAAAATGAGGGGTTCATTTTGCCATAGAAATTATGGTTAGTGCTGCAGAAAGAAAATTTAGGGCATGTTTTAAGTGAGATCTCAAATCCTCTTCTATTTCATTAGAAAATTCTGACATGCAGACTGAAACAATCACTTTCAATACCAGCAGTAGACTTCCAGTTAACTCCCTGGTGAGCAGTAGCTTTACTACAGTGATCTAATGAACAACTAGAGTGCTAACATTCTAAATTTATGGCAAATGTGTGACACATCTGAATGCCTTCTTGATGGAATCAAAGTAAAAAACTGAAAGCATTTCCTACTGAGGAGACTGCAGTAAATGACGAAATTAGGAAACTTCATAACAAATAAGTCTCCCAAGATGGCCACCAGAGAAAAAAGAGCCCAAATGTAGCACAAATATCACCCAGATGTAGCCCACATATAGCCCAATGACAGAAGTGTGCAAAACACTTTTTATTTTTATTTTTTCTGCAGTTTTATATAGTGCAAACTGGTCAGGTATTGGAGCGTTACATCTTACTTGGACCCCTTATTGCGTATTTTGCACGAAGTACATGAGATTGATCTTGCGAAACATTGACCTTTACGATTCTGTTAACCTGAAGTTGCTCTGAACCGGGCTTTGTAACACCCGTTTTTACCTACTGGTTTTAATTAATTCTCACTGTATTGTATTAGGAAAGAGGATTTACTGTTTTTATGTACACTTTTATGATCTATGTTTCTAAATCAGATCAAATAAAGTTTAATGAATTCTATGGCAGGACGGAGGCAAGGATTATGCATATCTTTCCTCACTTTATTTGCATAGCAGTTCAAAGAAAACGTAACACAACAATCATTAAACAAAAGACTACACAACCCATGAACCATTAGGGGGTAGTCTCCAAGGCAACTATAGTCCAATCATATCACAGTCCATCGTATATAATATCGAGACGTCCCTTCCGCTTCCTCTTTCTTCACTGCTCGTCAGTTAAGTGCATTCCTTACATTCTTGGCTTAATCTGACGTTGTTGCTGTTTGTATAGCGGTTTCTTGTGCACGTTATTAGCATTATTGCCTTGGTATTGTTTCATATTCCCTGCGCAGCAGGCTCTTGCCCGAGCGCGTTCTCCCCTCGCAGTTTCTCCCGCTGTGTGCTCTGCGTGCGGTGAGATCCTGTCAGGCGCGTCTGGTCCGAGCGAGGCAGCTCCGTCGAGCGCTCCCGCTGGTCTTTACGCGCGTTTGGGAATCCGGTCACTCCTTTAGTGTCCGCTTGATTCCCGACCAACCCTCGCCTAATTTTGACACCGCTACGCGTAATTGGTATTGCGCCTCAGTCTATTCTTATAACAGCTTCGGGGAAAGCCCAGCTGTTGGAGCACCGGCGAGGGGGCTGCCTTAAGAATTTTAAGGACATTTGTTCTGTGCTCACACCCTCTGCTATCATGTCTTCTCCAGAAGACCATTTTTACTCCTCCTACCAGGAAGTAGAGGAGGAATGGCCCCCAACTTCTCCCTCCAGCAGTGGACCAAGCCCTCTCTCTGGCTATTTCTAGGGCGCTGGCTCCTCTTAGGGATCAGGTTGATAAGCTGGCGAAAAGCATCCCTGGGGTGTTCAGTGACCCAGATCTGGTGGTGGCGGGTCCCAGTAGCTCCCAGATGGGGAATAAAAGGGCCGTTAAGCATAACGCGTGGCATTTGGAAGGATTTGATAAACTTATGGAGACCTTCCTCAAGAGTGCGCGAACACTAAAACATGCACCCTGCCGGGAGGAGGAGGGGCCCAGAGAAAATTGCGACACTGTTACCACTATTGTAGACCCCAACGGCGGGTTTCCCTTAGAGGGAGAGGGTGTATCGGAGGACGATTTCTCCTCCGATGAGGATAAGGACTCGGGGCGTCCCTGGCGTCCAGAGTCCCACTCCTCTCAGTCCCCGGTTGGGGACGGGGTCCACTCGGACATGTTCGAGCCTACCCAAATTTACCATCCTAGGTCAGCGGAGTGGACACCTGACGCCAAAGTGGCAGAGTATGTGGTGGGGAAAATCCATCAACCCCTTGAAAGGGAGGTCAGGAATAGGATGAGGGGAGAATGCCCCAGGCCCTCACTGAAGGGGAAGGTGGCACACACGCCTGAAATTGATGAGAAACTATGTACCTTTTTCTCCAAGTATATGAGGGATCCCAAGAAAGGAATTGATAGGTCTTGGACGTGGTAGGGCCCTTGACCCAAATTATTCAATTGGCGGAGCGTTCCAAAGAGTCAGGATCCCCTTTGTCCACGGATATTGTGGCTGGTTGGGCGCACTACCCTAAAACACTACCCTCTCCACTACCCAAACACCACTGCACTACCCTAAACCCTAAAACACTACCACCAGCACGACTCCCTACACTACCCAAACACCACTGCATTACCCTAAACCCTAAATCTATCCACAGCACAACCCCCTACACTATACAAACACCACTGCACTACCCTAAACCCTAAAACACTACCCCCAGCACGACCCCTTCACTACACAAACACCACTGCACTGCCTTAAACCCTAAAACACTACCCCCAGCACGACCCCCTACACTACACAAACACCACTGCACTACCCTAAACTCAAAAACACTACCCCCAGCACGACCCCCTACACTACCCAAACACCACTGCACGACCCTAAACCCTAAAACACGACCCCTACACTACACAAACACCACTGCACTACCCTAAACCCTAAAACACTAGAAACCAGCACGACCCCCTACAGTACACAAACACCACTGCACTACCCTAAACCCTAAAACACTACCCCTACACTACACAAACACCACTGCACTACCCTAAACCCTAAAACACTACCCCCAGCACGACCCCTACACTACCCAAACACCACTGCACTACCCTAAACCCTAAAACACTACCCCCAGCATGACTCCCTACACTACACAAACACCACTGGACTACCCTAAACCCTAAAACACTACCCCCAGCACGACTCCCTACACTACCCAAACACCACTGCACTACACTAAACCCTAAATCTACCCCCAGCATGACCTCCCACACTACACAAACACCACTGCACTACCCTAAACCCTAAAACACTACCCCCAGCACGACCCCCTACACTACCCAAACACCACTGCACTACCCTAAACCCTAAAACTCTAACCCCAGACTTGACCCCCTACACTACCCAAACACCACTGCACTACCCTATACCCTAAAACACGACCCCCTACACTACACAAACACAACTGCACTACCCTAAACCCTAAAACACTACCCACAGCATGACCCCCTACACTACACAAACACCACTGCACTACTCTAAACCCTAAAACACTACCCCCTACACTACACAAACACCACTGCACTACCCTAAACCCTAAAACACTACCCCCAGCATGACCCCCTACACTACACAAACACCACTGCACTACCCTAAACCCCCCTACACTATACAAACACCACTGCATTACTCTAAACCCTAAAACACTACACCCAGCACGACCCCCTCACAACACAAATACCACTGCACTACCGTAAACCCTATATCGACCCCCAGCATGACCCCCTACACTACCCAAACACCACTGCCATACCCTAAACCCTAAAACACTACCCCCAGCATGAACCCCTACCCTACCCAAACACCACTGCACTACCTAAACCCTATAACACTACCCCCAGCACTACCCCTACACTACACAAACACCACTGCACTACCCTAAACCCTAAAACACTACCCCAGCACTACCCCCTACACTACCCAAACACCACTGCACTAACATAAACCCTAAAACACTACCCCCAGCACAACCCCTACACTACACAAACACCACCGCACTACCCTAAACCTAAAACACTACCCCCAGCACGACTCCCTACACTACCCAAACACCACTGCACTACCCTAAACCCTAAATCTACCCCCAGCACGACCCCCTACACTACCCAAACACCACTGCACTACCCTAAACAATAAAACACTACCCCCAGCATGACCCCTACACTACTCAAACACCACTGCACTACCCTAAACCCTAAAACACTACCCCAGCACGACCCCCTACACTACCCATACACCACTGCACTACCCTAAACCCTAAAACACTACCCCCAGCACGACCCCCTACACTACTGCACTACCCTAAACCCTAAAACACTACCCCCAGCACGACCCCCTACACTACCCAAACACCACTGCACTACCCTAAACCCTAAAACACTACCCCCAGCACGACTCCCTACACCACCCAATAACCACTGCACTACCCTAAACCCTAGAAAAGAAACCCCCACCCCATGCCCAATCCCCCTTACCTCTCACTCCTCGTGGTTCCTCTCTCCTCGTGGTTCCTGCTTCACGTCGTCTCTGAGGGCGGTGCACGTCGTTGTGAGGAAACGGAACAGCCTCTGTTTCCTTACAACGACATGGATCGTCTACATGTTTTTAGAACGCATGGTCATTTAGCATACATACCTTTACAACAAAATTCGTTGTAAAGGCATGCGTGGTAAATGACCATGCGTTCTAAAAATGCGTAGTAATGACTTCGTGATGTACAACGCATGCGTGGTAATGCATGCGTTGTAATGGTATCGCAAAGTAAAAAAGTCGTTGTAACGGCTGTTTACCGATCGAAGCTGACCCCTGTTCTTCAGTGAGACGTTTATTTGATTAATTAGGAGGAAGGAATGTGGGTTTTTACCGAAAAGTGCATTCCCGGCTGTTGTATTGTGAAAGTGTCCGCGTGGCCTGGTTTCACTTCCGGTGAGAGAGTGGAAGAGTCTGTTTGGATCTAAAGGAGTTGCGTTGTTGGACGGGGCCAGCGCAACATGTCATCAGAAAACATAGCTAATGGAAAGCGTCCTCCCTGAAGTGTGGAGCAGTGCCATGAGAGGTCAACGAGTGTGCGTCCCACCGCAGTATGACCGTACCGCGTGACCCATGTGCCACCTCCAGGGTACGGGAGGCAGAAGCGGCATCGCAGGTCCTCTTGAAGACCGTTGTAGCACTAATTCTACATTTTGGTACTAGGGCATTTTAACTTCGTTGTTCCTGCCAGATACAAAGAGAAGATCCTGTGTTATTCAGTGCCCTTGTTACCTTTTTTGTGGGTTGTGGTGCTTGTCACTTCGCTGCCCCGCCGGTGCACACGACTGGGCACCCCACCTCGTGTGCCATCTGCAGGGCCTCTGCCCTCGGATCACTGGTTTCAGTTTCTGGAGTGGCAACATAAACAGTTGCTCCCAAAGAACTAGCCTGAACACTTAGGTGAATATCCCCTGCACCAGCATTCCACGGAAATTCTTTCCTAGCTCTCCCACATCAACGAGGACGTCATAATAGCACGGCTCCGCTCGCGACACCGTATGATGTCATCGGAGCCATAAGAGGACCTCGTCGGCGTGCTGACGTCAGTTCCACCCATTTTTTCCGTGCCACCGAGGCAAACAGGGGACCGAGACATTTTCACATGTATACATAGTATAATAAATATATATATATTCACTGAAAAAACCATAGGTTTCAGGCACGTTATAGTTAGAAATTAGCATTTAAAAAACCTTAGAAATTCACTGAAAAAACCATAGGTTTCAGGCACGTTATAGTTAGAAATTAGCATTTAAAAAACCTTAGAAATTCACTGAAAAAACCATAGGTTTCAGGGGCGTTACAGTTAGTTGGACATTTCACTCGTACAAAACCATAGAAATTCCCCCGTTATAGTTAGTTCAGCTAACTATAACTCGCGCGCCCGCAATGCACTGCTGATGACGTCACATATTACATCACTCATGACATGGTCAGTGACATCACTCATGACATCACTGATGACATCTCAAATGACATCACTGATGACATCACTGATGACATCATCCAGTGAATGTGTGTTTTTCTGAAAATTAAATATGTTTTATATATGTATATCTCAAGGTCGATGGAAGAATAAATGGGTATATAAGTGTCTAAATGGATGATTTTTTTGTAAAATTGATTGTATAACTGACTAAGTGTATCTTAGTGAATACATGGGTTAGTGAGTAATATTTAAATATGAAAATATCTGTATCAGTCTCTCACTTTGTGTATAAGTGGCTGCATGGGTTGGTGAGTAGCTACATGAGTGTCTATATGGGTTATTAGTTGGTTTTTTGAGTATCAGTATGGGTGTCTGAGTGTCTGTATGGTTCGGTGGGGGGTATTACTTAGTGCATAGATGCATGAATGAGTGACTCACTGTTTGTATGTGTTGAAGACAGCATGTGTGCAGGACTGTATAGGTGGATGAGTATGTGTATGGGTGTGTTAGTGAGTGAATGACTGTCTCAATAGTGTCTTTATGAGTAACTACATATGTTTTAAACTAGTATATGTGAGTATTGGTGTATATAAGTGAGTATATGTGAGAGTGAGAGATTGGAAGAGTTCCTGTACAAATAAGTAGGTGTTTCTATAAGTGATTGTTTAAGAGAGTAAGTATGTGTAAGTTTCTGTAGAAGTAAGTGTGGTAGTGTGTGTATAACTGTATATGCAAGTAAATGGATGTTTGATACTTTGTTTGCATGTGTGACTATGTGTGTGAGTAACTCTATGGATGAGTGGCGGTGTGTAACAGGATGTATAGGTGTATGAGTACATATGATGAGTGAGTACATGTATGAGTGACTGTATAGGGACTGTTGGTGAATGAGTGGATGTGTGTGTAGATCTTGGAATTACTGAATAGGTGTGTTGTAACTGGTATTGGTATGTCCATTGTTTTGAAAATGTTAGTTTGTATTTTTGAGTGTGTGTATCAAAGGTTATATTAGGGTGAGAGGAGGTCTGCCACTCTATCACAAGGATGATGTCATCAGTGATGTCATTTGAGATGTCATCAGTGATGTCATGAGTGATGTCACTGACCATGTCATGAGTGATGTAATATGTGACGTCATCAGCAGTGCATTGCGGGCGCGCGAGTTATAGTTAGCTGAACTAACTATAACGGGGAATTTCTATGGTTTTGTACGAGTGAAATGTCCAACTAACTATAACGCCCTGAAACCTGTGGTTTTTTCAGTGAATTTCTAAGGTTTTTAAATGCTAATTTCTAACTATAATGTGCCTGAAACCTATGGTTTTTTCAGTGAATATATATATATATATATATATATTCACTGAAAAACCATAGGTTTCAGATTATGTTATAGTTGCACATTAGCATTTAAAAACCTTTGAAATTCACTGAAAAAACCATAGGGTTTAGGGACAGTTATAGTTATTTGGACATTTCACTCGTACAAACCCGTGAAATTCCCCGTTATAGTTAGTTCAGCTAACTATAACTCGCGCCCCACAATGCACTGCTGATGATGTCACATATTACATCACTCATGACATGGTCAGTGACATCACTGATGACATCACTGATGACATCTCAAATGACATCACTGATGACATCATCCAGTGACTGTGTGTTTCTGTAAAGTTTAAATATTTTTAATATATATAGGAAAAGACGTATTGAAGAATGAGTGGGTGTGTAAGTGTCTGTATGGATGATTTAGTAGGTGCGTGACTGACTCTATAAGTGAGTGATTTAACGTATCTTACTGAATGCATGGGTTAGTGACTAAACTGGGTGAATGTCTGTATCCGTCTGTCTGTTGCTGTGTAAGTGGCTGCATGGGTTTGTGAATAGCTACATGAGTGTCTATATGAGTTATTGATTGGTTGTCTGAGTATCTGTATGGGTGCCTGAGTGTTTGTGTGGGTGGGGTGTGTGCGACTCTGTGCATAGATGTGTGAGTGGGTGATTCACTGGGTGGATGGTTTCAAGAGTGCATCTGTGATAGACTGTATGGGTGGGTAAGTGTGTGTAAGAGTGTGTTAGTGAGTGAATGTATGTCCCAGTGGTACATGTGTGAGTAACTACATATGTGAAAGGCAGTATATATGTGTGTTGGAGTATATAAATAGCTATAAGCGAGAGTGAGTGATTGTGATAGTGGCTGTATGGATGAGTGTGTGCTTGCATCAGTGATTGTATAAGAGCGTAACAATGTGCTAGTATTTGTATGATTAAGTGAGCTGGTGTGTGTATAACTGTATAGGTGAGTAAATGGCAGTGTGTTTAATTATTTGCATGACTGACTAGGTGTGTGAGTACCTCTATGGATGAGTGGCGGTGTTTGAGTGTCTATATAGGAGTAAGAGTGCATATGATAGTCCTGTACTGAGTGACCATAAGTATGAGTGACTGTACGGGTGAGTGAGTGGATGTGTGTGTGTAGACCTAAGAATCAGTGAGTGGGTATGTAGTTATTGGTGTTGGAGTGTCTATAGTTTTGCGAATGGCAGTCTGTAATTTAGATTGGGTGTATCAAAGGTTATATTAGGGTGTGAGGAGCTGCATCAGATTATCACGTGGATGATGTCATCAGTGATGTCATTTGAGATGTCATCAGTGATGTCATCAGTGATGTCACTGACCATGTCATGAGTGATGTAATATGTGACGTCATCAGCAGTGCATTGCGGGGCGCGAGTTATAGTTAGCTGAACTAACTATAACGGGGAATTTCACGGGTTTTGTACGAGTGAAATGTCCAACTAACTATAACTGTCCCTAAAACCTATGGTTTTTTCAGTGAATTTCAAAGGTTTTTAAATGCTAATTTGTAACTATAACATATCTGAAACCTATGGTTTTTTCAGTGAATTTCAAAGGTTTTTTAAATGCTAATTCCTAACTATAACATGTCTGAAACCTATGGTTTTTTCCAGTGAATTTCAAAGGTTTTGTAAATGACAATTTTTAAATGTATTAATTGTTATATTTATTTTTTTGATACTGATTTACTACATTTTTTAAACTATTTATTTTTAGATATTTTATTTTTTAAATTACATTGTAATTACATTATACATTACATTACAAAATATACTTTCTCAGAATGAATTACTTTAGTTTAAATACTTTGCAAATAGGCAATAGACTTTTAAGTACAGTAGTTACAGTTGTTGCAATGGGCAACACAATTTCAAACACAATGCAACATTGAGCTCAATGTGAATTTCTAGTTAAATGCAATTAGTTACTTTATGGATTACTTTTCTAACCACAGGACTGGATCCTAGATTCAGTCCTGGGACATCTCCTGTAAACAGTTGAGTAAAAGCGTTTTGGTTACAGTAGTGATTTGTAAGGAATATTATTGTATTTTAAAAGTTGACACTTAGAAACTTTTTCACATAGAATCACCAATGTTATCCTATGGGAGGAAATTCACTTAGCAGGTAAGTAGTGTTATCGTTACTTTTTCTTACTCAGTGGTGGATCCTGGATCCAGCACTGGTGCATCTCCTGTAAACAGTTGAAAGAATGCGTTTAAGTCATACAGGCGATTTTTAAGGAATATGTGTAGTTTGTGAAAATCGACACTTTGAAACTTTTCTGCTGAAAACCAGACAATGGATTCCTATGGAAGGAAATACAAGTTACTGGTAAGTACGGTTAGAATTATTTTTCAGGGTCAGTGCTGGGCTAAAAGATGCAGCACTGGGTTCTCTCCTGATAACAGGTGAGTAAATCGGAATTCGTAGTTCGGCTGATTTTAGAGGAATATTATAAAGTTCCAAAACTCCACACTTAGAAGAATTTCCAAGTGAAACCAGTCAATGTTAGCCTACGGAAGGAAATTCAAGTTACTGGTAAGTACGGTTAGAATTACTTTTCAGGATCTGTACTGGGCCCAAAGATGCAGCACTGAGGTCTCGCCTGATAACAGGTGAGTAAATCGGAATTCGTAGTTCAGCTGATTTTAGAGGAATATTATAAAGTTCCAAAATTCCACACTTAGAAGAATTTCCAAGTGAAACCAGTCAATGTTAGCCTATGGAAGGAAATTCAAGTTACTGGTAAGTACAGTTAGAATTACTTTTCAGGATCAGTACTGGGCTCAAAGATGCAGCACTGAGGTCTCTCCTGATAACAGGTGAGTAAATCAGAATTCGTAGTTCTGCTGATTTTAGAGGAATATTTGTATGTTTCAAAAATCGACACTTAGAAACTTTTTCAGCAAAAAGCAGGCAATGATATCCTATGGAAGGAAATTCAAGTTACTGGTAAGTACGGTTAAAATTACTTTTCAGGATCAGTACTGGGCTCAAAGATGCAGCACTGAGGTCTCTCCTGATAACAGGTGAGTAAATCGGAATTCGTAGTTCGGCTGATTTTAGAGGAATATTTGCACAATGGTGAAGGAAGGGGTGGGGCCTGAGGTGACATGTCTGCAAACACGCCCTGTGGAGCGTTTTAAGTTGGAGAATTAATTCCTCCTCAATCCCGAGGGTCCCTAGGGGCCAACTAGCCCACCAGATACCTCCAGTATGCGCCAGAGAGCTGCGTTGCAGAGAGGTGTTCAGAGGCCACGCCCCTTTTTACAACACTCTGCAACGCAGCTCCGTGGCGCTTACTGGAGGTACCTGGTGGGCTAGTTGACCCGAGACCCTCAGGATTGAAGGGATTTAATTCCCCATCTTAAAACGCGCCACGAGGCCTGTTTGCACACATGTCACCTGAAGCCCCGCCCCTCCCTTCACCACTGTGCAAACGCACCCGTGGCGCGTTTTAAGTTGGGGGATTAAGTCCCCTTGAATCCTGAGGGTCCCTGGAGTCCAACTAGCCCACCATGTACCTCCAAAAGAGCCACAGAGCTGCGTTGCAGAGAGGTGTAAAAGGGGCGTGGCCTCTGTACACCTCTCTGCAACGCAGCCCCTGGAGCATACTGGAGATTCCTGGTGGGCTAGTTGGCCCCCAGGGACCCCCAGTATTCAAGGGAATTACTTCCCCTTCTTAAAACGCGCCAGGGGCGCGTTTGCAGACTGCTGCAGGGAAGGGGCGAGGCCTCCGGCACGATGCCGGTCTTTTTTTTTGTATGGGAGGGGTGCTGCATGGCCCCCCTTCCCTCGGCCACTCTTGGCCCCGGGGACCCCATCCTGCGGGGCCTGAGGATTTTCTTTTTTTTTAAATAAAAAAAACGGGAAGGGGGCCGCGTGGCCCCCCTTCCCTGGGCCTCTATTGGCCCCAGGGACCCCATCCCCCGGGGCATGCCCTCTTTTTTAAAAAATTAAAATCTTTGGAGGGGGCTGCGTGGCCCCCTCCTCAGGCCAATTAAGGCCCCGGGGACCCCATCCCCTGGGGCCGGCCTTGCCCTTTTTATTTTTGGGGGAGGGGGCTGCGTGGCCCCCTCCCGGGCCACTAATGGCCCCGGGGACCCCATCCCCGGGGCCTGGCCACTCGTTGGGGACCGTGGGGGTCCCCAATCCCCGCATGGTCCCGCCGGCTCTCTGCGTCCTGCGGGATCTGGCATTGCTTTTCCATAAGGGGAGCTGCTGACATGCAGCTCCCCTTATGGAAAAGCAATCTGCTTTGCTTTATTGAAGCGAGAGCAGGTTTCCCTGCTCTCGCTTCAATGAAGCAAAGCAAGTTTGCAATGACAGGACGGGAGCCGCGAGGCTCCCGTCCTGCCATTGCAAACCGCAGTGTCCCGGGGGTAAGCACCCGGGACACTGCAGGAGCCGGCCCTGGGGGGTGGCGGTCCCCAGGGCCACCACAGGCTCCAGGAGGGGGGCCGTGCGGCCCCCCTCCCTTCAATTGCACAGCCCCGGGGAGGTGGTGGTCCCCGGGGCTTCGGGGGTCCGAAATGGACCCCCAAATTTCTTTTCTAAGTGCCCCGGGGAGGTGGCGGTCCCCGGGGCATGTGGGGGGGCTGGAGCCCCCCCACACAGGTTATTAAAATTTAAAAAAAGAAGCCCCTGGGGGTGGCGGTCCCCGGGGCTGCGGGAGGGCGGAGAGCCCTCCCGCACCATTTTTTATTTAAAGCCCCGGAGGGTGGCGGTCCCCGGGGCTTGGGGGGGCCTTAGAGGCCCCCCCATAAACTATAAACCCACCCCCCGCATGCCCCCGGGACTTGGCCCACCTGGGGGCAAAATAGCATCGAAGCGCGGGAGACTGCGTTTCGATTTTTTTTTTTTACGGCGGGATCCGCGCACCCTAAGCGCATCCCGCCGATTTAAAAAATAAATAAATGCTTTTTTCTGCCCAGGGGGTCCTTGTGGGACCCCCTGAGCAGACCTAGGGGGTCAGGGTGTTTCTACCCTGCCCCCTTTGTGCGTTTTGCGCACTTGTTTCTGTGCCTCGGTTCTACCGAGGCATAAAATGGCTGCCAACACTTCCTGATTTGGAGTGTTGACAGCCACTTGACAACCAATTAGCATGCAGCTCGTGATCGGGAGGGTACGCGGACCCTACTCGGCCATAGATATATATGTGATTTTACTTGTGATTTTCTCAGGAACTACTGAACGGATTTACACCATTTAAGCAAAAGGCACGAGTCTGAACCAAGGGCTACCTCTTTGCCAAATTTGGTGTAATTCCGTTCAGCAGTTCGGGCTGTAGCCGCGATGAACGGTTCCTATGGAAAAATGAATGGGGAAAACACGTTTTGGGACCCCCCTTTTTTCTCGGCCCCCGCTTGACGAATCACCCCGAGACTTTCAGGATAGGAGCGGACCGGAGCGCCCCAACAAGTTGGAAAATTTCGGAAAGATTCGTCAACCGACGCCAACGTTATTTCAAATAGAATGTTGTGGATTTCCTATGGAAATAGGTCCTAACTATAACTATCTACTGGCGACCGCCAGTAGATAATATATATATATATATATATATTGCTCATTGTCCACCTTAAGGCGACTGCTGCATTCTTGATGACGGGTGCAAACAAACATGGAGGTGGGTCCATTTGAATATAAAAGCTCCTGTTTTGTAGGAAAACATGCTGCACTCGCGGGGCCCCTTCAAATAATTTTAATGGCAAGGACGCGTTTCGGCATTACGCCTTCTTCTTGCTTGCATATAAAACAGACAACACTATCATTTTGGTGCTTTTAAATAGATAGCTTGATTGTCATTGGACACAGCAAATTCAGAGGAGAGCCAGGATTGGTTAAACACAAATCATTGACATTTGCCTCCGTTTTATTACGGGAATAAAAGTGTTCTTCGGGAGTTGTTTTTAAATTTCAATTCTTGTCATGATGACGCATACAAGTGTTCCATATTGAGCCTCTACATGGGCACTCCCAGAGTTCACAGTTCAATAATTGTCCAGTCCTTCCCCTGTATAAGCTGCTCACGATACCATCTCATTCAAGTACCTCATTCTGCTGTTATGATGGTTCCTTTGTCCTTTGGGAGTGTGATTGATTCTGTGCATGACTGACTAGGTGTGTGAGTAACTGTCTGGATGAGTGGCGGTGTGTGAGTGTCTGTATAGGTGTATGAGTGCACATGATAGTGCTGTATTGATGAGTGACTGCATGTATAAGTGACTGTATGGGTGAATGAATGGACGTGTGTGTAGACCTAGGAATCAGTGAGTGGGTATGTAGTAACTAGTATTGGTGTGTCTACGGTTTCGAAAATGGTAGTCTGTATTTTAGAGTGGGTGTATCAAAGGTTATATTAGGGTATGAGGAGGTGCGTTAGATTATCATGTGGCTGATGCCAACAGTGATGTCATCAGTGATGTCATTTGAGATGTCATCAGTGATGTCATCAGTGATGTCATCAGTGATGTCAATGACCATGTCATGAATGATGTAATATGTGACGTCATCAGCAGTGCATTGCGGGGGCACGAGTTATAGTTAGCTCAACTAACTATAACTGCCAAATTTCTCTTGTTTTGTACGAGTGAAATGTCCAACTAACTATAACGTCCCTGAAACCTATGGTTTTTTAAATGCTAATTTCTAATTATAACATCCCTGAAACCTATTTTTTCAGTGAATATATATATATATACATATATATATATATATATCCTGTAGCTACCTCAAGTATCGTCGTACATACCGTTATTATGTATTTCTTTTTTACTCCACATGGAACATGTTGCACTCGATGCTGTGCCAACTCTGTAAAGCGCCATATACACTTATACCATATTTTTCTCAAAACTGTATCACCTGTATATCCGGATGTCTATTGTATATTTAGTTTTCATACTGTTACTATGTAGCTATACTTACTCCAAATGTAACTCATGCCGTTGCGGGTGTGCAAATGTTGTGAAGTGCTCTGATACCTTCGGGTCAAGTTTGAACTATACAAAACTCGATAAAATAAATAAATTAATAAATACTGAAGTCCACTTGGACATTCCAGTGCATGCATGCAGAAATCTGCCCCACAAGATAAATGTTTCATAATGCTTCTAATTTTGCCTGTGATGAGACTAAACGTGCACATTTCTGCTTGATTTATATGCCTTGCAATTATTGTATATATGTATATGCGTATTTAAAAAAATATCTCCCAAAGCCTAGAAAATGCCCTATTACCCTCTACCCCTATCCATCCCTTAAACCTAAAAAACATTACTATCCCATATACCTTAGCCATCCATTTAATATAATTATAATTCCTTACTACTCCCTTAAATTTCCTTACCCCCTACCCGTCCCTTAAACATAACAATCTTACTACTTCCACCAGTGATACTCAAAGTATGGCCCCCTTGACCTTTACATGCGACCCACTGGTCAACAGCAGCACTGGGCTGCTGTTTACTCGACTCAGCACTAACATCAAAACATCAAAAAGATGTTAAATAAACAGGCAAGTGTTTGTTTAAAGGTTAATTAATGTTAAAAAAAGGAAGTAACTAGGATGTCCTTCACCGCTTAACTTTAGGAACACCATAATTTTTAAAGACTTCTTGCAGCAAAAGTGTAAAAATATGATAAAGTATCTTCAGAATTAAAGAAGTGTATTTCATTAACATGCAGAACCATTTCACATTAGTACATAAGATTTTCAGTGCATTGAGAAGTCATTTTTTTTAAGTGATCTTTTTCAAACTTGGATTTAGAAACATTCTTTCATCCCCCCCACAATGACAACAATGCCAATAGTGAACTAAGAGGCAAGACAGTAGTTATGTGCACTCTGCTGGGCGGCCTGGTTTCCTATTATACATGAAAAACATAATTTATTAAATCAAACACAGAAGAAGGTTTTTTACAGTAATCCACACACAGGATCAAAGGGAGAAACCCCAAAAGAGAGAGCGTACTGCTCCCTATCTAAATAGTAGATCTTCAAACTGTTAAGTGAACTCATAAATCAGAATGTGAAGTGTTTTGTTGAGGATGTGGAGAGACCTTTCTGAAGGACGAGAACCCTCACTCACCCGAGGGTGACATGCTTCATCATAGGGCTCCCTCCTCACACCGGGGCCGCAAGGTCCCAAGTGTGGGCTTCAACTCTCCCAACATTGGAAGAGGAGCTGAGGTGTTTTTTGTGGAGAGGACCAAAGTATTCGGTGGGTGAGGGGCAGAGTGCAAACAAAGAAAATGCTAAGTGAGAATGTTACAACTGTCTCCAGGGGACCCTATAACTTTATTGTGCGGTGTCCAGGAACAGGATTAAAAATGAAGAGGACAAGGGGTTATGAACAAATATACCCCTGTTAAAGGTCAACATGTTTCTGCCCTACTTCGACCCCAACCGGGGTTCATGGACATTCGTCAGGACCAAAAAACAAACTAGTCACTCTGCGTATAAACCGTGTGATAGAAAAAATGTGTTGTAAACAAGAACAGGCGTTTATACTGGCCGTTAACAGTTTGTAGCCAGGCTTTTTGACTGGTGAAGAGTACACCGTCTCATCTGTAAAGAAAGCAAAAACACATGAGTCAGGGTAATCTGGCCATCATATATACATAGAAAATCCTCCACAAAACAATATATATAGGTATCATAATAAAATTAATGTTACCTGATCAAAGGCATTAGATTACCTCTCTTTAGCCCAAGGGTACCCCACTTGAAACTCGGCTGGAGAAAAACCCAGAAAGAGATGGCAATAAGAATGTGGCTAACAAGGCAGTCCATTATCAATTCAGATCAAAGTGTCAGACCAATATTCGTTGTAAAAATTAGGTGAAAGTGAAAAATGAAACCTATTAAAAATTGAGATAAGCAAAGAACAAGTACTCCTACAAAAGTTATGTGCAAGCACTGCATAAAATACTAATCAAATTATAATTGTTCTGCTATTTGCAAATGTTTAAAATTCGATGCCTGAACATAACACTCAAGTAAATTGTGGATCGTGTCGAGAAGGCACCGAATTATATTGATATTATTTCTGACCCGGTCTAAATACCGGTCTGCATTCCAACCCCAACTTGTGCATAGAAGTACCAACCCCGGCAGAGATCTATATATACATGCATAAGTAAAAGGCAGGAGCAGTATTTTCTCATGTTGGGCTTCCACAACTCACCCGAGGAGCAGTCTGAGTCCTTCCTTTGGAGGTCGCAGCAAGAGGAAGAGATGCCATCAGAGCAGGGATGCAAAAGGAAATGACAGTCAACGTATGGTGTCACGTGCATCAAGCGTCTGGTTGGGACCATGGGAAACGTGTTTCCTGAGCCGCACGCATGTGCACTCCGACCCTCCAATTTCGATAATGCAAGAAGATGTGTTATCAGATAGCCATGTGGAGTGTGTGTTCCTATTTTTTTTTGTTTAAATTTGTTTATTGAATATTTAATTTTTCACATATTAGGTCTTACATCAACAACATATTCCAAGTTTCAGCTATAGACATTTCTGAGCTTGTACCCATTATGTTTTATCACGATTGATTGTTACAGAATCATGTCTAACACATTTGCAATAATTGTGATGTCTATTGCCTACATATGCAATCTTTATGTAACATAACCTTAATATAACAAGAGAACAGTACAGTTACCCCCCTCATGTTTCCAATCAATTAAATCAGCACTCCCCTTCCAGCAATTATGTGTCATTATCCTGTTGTGCTTTCTCCACCTTCACCACACCCTCCTGCCATTGTCCATTGACCACACAACCAAATGTCAACGTTCTTGATTATGGAATGATTAATATTTCGTCTGGATAGATGTTAGGGACTTACCACACCTGAAGCCTTATGTGTCTCCCTCACTGCCTATTACTTGCACGTCTGCATGCCCTGCACCCTGTGTTATTGAGTAATTCTTACTCCTCATCGTGTTCGGACGCGCTCCCCAATGTTTCGGAGTAGCTCTGTCATGATGTACGGAAGTCTGACAAAATCACATCCCACAGTGTTGCCAATGGCTGTTTCTGTATCCCCACCGCGTCTTTGAGGTGGAGCGCTATGCTTTCCGCTTGTGCCCAGCAGAGGAGCGATTGAAACCAGGCCTTCGCAGCTGGGGGCTCAGGGGATTTCCAGCGCCTCGTGACTAGGCGTTTGGCCACTATAAGTCCCAAGTCTATATAGCGGGTTGTCACTTTATGCTTTTTGGACCTCCGATATAAACCTAATACGCATGTCTCCCATGTCCAATGTAAGGTGCGCTCCGTGCATTGAGCCAGATGCTTGGTGACTATTTCCCAGTATGGAAGGATGACCGTGCATGTCCACAGCATGTGTAATAGGTCCGCTCCCACCATATCGCATCTTGGGCATTTGGCATCGTTTCGATTAAAATAGTGGTTTATTTTGGCCGGTGTTAGGTAAGCTCTGTGTGTTATGTAATACTGAATAAGCCGGAATGTGGCGTTTCGGGGGACACGCGTGGGGTTTACCAGAATATTCTCCCATTCCCGGTCTGTACTAGGTCTCTGCAAGTCGGCGTCCCAGTGGGCTCTGAGGGATAGCAGTGGCGGTGCTGTATGCCTCCACAAGGAGTCTGCCAACCATCTGGTCAGATGTCGGCCCGTGCCCAGTTCGTGCAGGTACTGTATTGTTAAGTGGGTGGCAGGTTCCAGCGTCATATCTCCCCATAACATGCGCAATGTGAGTACCACCGCTGCATGTAATAAGAACTGGCCTTGTGGTAATTCTGATTCTTCAGCAAGTACCTCAAATGGCAACAGTTGGCCATCGCTGTACAAGTCCCCTAAAGTGTGCAATCCCACCTCTTCCCAGAGAGAAAGTTCTGCGCTAGTGAGGGCTTGGCGGCTCGTAGGTGTTCCAAGTATAGGGAGTGATGGGGCATATGAAGTAACCAGTTTTGTGAGTCGTAAACTGCGGAGGAAGCAGTTATAAGCTACCTGTGCTAGTAGTTGGCTAGGTGATTTTCCCTTCCTGCCTGGGTGGAATATCGTTACTATCTGGGAATGCATATATCCCGGTGCAAGTGTGGCAGTGTCTTCCAACTGTCGCGCACCTAGCCATCTGGCCACCCATTGGAGCTGTGCCGCTAAGTAATATTGCACCATATTAGGTACCGCGAGGACCCCTTGATCGGTCGAGGGGTACATTTTGGTTAGTGCTACTCTGCTGAGCGACCCATGCCATATGAATTGCCTCATATCACGCTCGAACCCACTGAAAAACGCCGGCCAGACATGTATTGGCAAGTTTGTGAAATGATAAAGGAGGCGTGGAAGCACTACCATTTTCAAAAGTGCAATACGACCCATAACTGCCAGGGGTAACGTGCCCCAGAAGGTCATCTGTGCACGTATAGCTGTAACAACTCGTACCAGGTTGCCCTCAAGTAAGTCCGCTGGTTTCCTGTATACGAGCATCCAGAGGTAGCGGAACACTGTTAGTTGTCAGTGTACCGGTGTGCCGTTAATAAGTAGGTGTGGATCCGGTGTGGACTCTGAAAAAGGATACAGGCACGATTTCTCCCAGTTCACACGGAGACCTGAGACAGAGGCAAAATCTAACAACGTTTTTTCTATTGCCGTGCATGGCATCCTAACATGTTTGAGATGCATCAGGAGGTCATCTGCATACAATGAGACCGCATGTATCCCATCTCCCAGAGGGATACCCCATTCCTCTTGTGACCTATGCAGCAATTCGGCTAATGGCTCAATGGCCAGCGCAAACAGTAACGGGGAGAGCGGGCAGCCCTGTCGCGTGCCCCGCTCGATCGGGATCTGCTCAGACAAATACGGGCCTGTTTTGATTCTAGCCATGGGTCGGGTATAAAGTAATTTTACGAGCCCTAGAAACCCGTCTCCTAGGCCATATTTTCGAAGTGCAGCAAAAAGGAATCCCCATTCCAGGGTGTCGAACGCCTTTTCCAAGTCGAGTACTAAGCATCCAGAGTGCGCCCAACTCGTTCTTGAGTAGTGTGCTACCCTGAAAAGGCGCCGCAAATTCAAGGACGTGCAACGGGCCAGCACAAGCCCATTTTGGTCTGCATGGACCAGATGTGGCACAAGTGGATCCAATCTGTCCGCCAATATTTTAGCTAGCACTTTGTAGTCCATGTTTAATAGCGCTAACGGGCGATATGAGCCTAACAATTCCACGTTTCTGTTTGGTTTAGGTAGCGACACCAATAATGACCCCCGAAGCGTGTCTGGCAGTACCCCTGTTTCCTGCGCATTGTGGTATACCAAACGGAGTTGCGGGGCTAGCGCCTGCTAATATGCTTTGTAATATTCGGCTGGCAGCCCGTCGGGCCCTGGCGCTTTGCCCGGGGCCAACGCTCGTATTGCCACCTGACCCTCCAGAAGCGTGACCGGTGCGTCCAGGTCGTCTCTCTGTTCCGCCGACACTTGACGCAGGTCAAGAGGGGACAGAAATAAGTCTAGTTCTGCCGGTGCAGTACAGATTCGGGATTTATATACTCTGGCGTAGTGCGTCGTGAACTCATAGTGGATTTCATACTGTTTGGTGAATACCTGCCCCGTGGCGGCCTGCAGTCGCAGTATAGGTGTTTGCGCATGTTCCTGCCTGATCATCCTCGCCAGCAGTCTGCCCGCCCTATCCGCCGCCGCATGGGTGCGCTCTGCGTGCAATGCATAATTCAAGCAGGGTAATCTTTCTAGTACCTCCGCATGCTTTTTCCTCTGTGTGTCTAGGGCTTGTTGCGTGTCACCGTCCTGTGCCAGGGCTGCTTCCAGCTTGGTCAGGGCATCTTCGATGTCTTTTACCTCACGGTCCAGTTGCCTTCTGACACTCCAACTCAGACCCAGACACTGTCCTCTAACTACTGCCTTGCCTGCATACCATAGCACTCCCACGTCAGCGACTGAGCCCGTGTTCTGTTCAAAGTATGCTTCTATTGCTGTGCTTACTGCTTCCCTGTACGGGGGGTCCTCTAGTGCCAGAGGCTGCAGTCTCCACAGTTGGGTGGTGCGCTCTGCATCATCCCCTTTTAATTGTAATATATGCGGATTGTGGTCAGAGTGGGTCTTGCTGAGGTAGTCTGCGCTGCAGCATTCCGCCAGAATTGGTGAGCTTACTACAAATCGGTCAATGCGAACATGTAATCTATGTGGATGGGAGTAGTGGGAGTATAAGTGTGTTTGTGGGTGAAGGGAACTCCATGCGTCTGTCAGTCCCCAATGACGCAGCCACTCCCTCGGGCGTTAGATGTTGCAGATGTTTGTGTCAGCGGGAGGAAGGATCTGTCTAGACTGGTGTCAAGTACCGCGTTAAAGTCGCCACCTAACAACCATGGCACGTCGCACCAGCGTGATAGTAATTCTGTCAGTGTGCGCCAGAAAGTGCTTTGATCTGTGTTTGGGGCATATATGGAACCCAACACTATTGGACCTCCATTAAGACGGCCCTTGCTAGAATAAAGCGGCCGTATTTATCTATTTCAGTCTCCTTGGGTGTAAACAGTGTTCCTGGTCTGATCCAGATTAGGGCCCCCCTGGCATAGGACGAATAGCCTGTGGCTAATATCTGGCCTTTCCATCTCTGCTGTAGCTTACGGATCTCAGGCTGCGCTATATGCGTTTCCTGTAATAGTGCCACATTTGCTGTGTGCCTTTTGAGGTATGCATATATTTCGTATCTGCGGGCCGGTGTGTGTAGTCCTCTAACATTCCAGGTGACTATGTTGGTGGGTGGCAAGTGTCACAGATATAAGCTAATGGGGGCCGTAGGCGATTTGGTGCGGCAGAGGCCAGGTGACGATGTGTCAGCCACGTAACAGTCTTGGGGTGCTGTACTCGCAAACTTATCAACGTGTCATCTTGGAGAGACCTTGAGGAAGGGAACTATGTGTAACTTAACTGGGGAAGAGCAGAGGGACAACTGGTGTCTGCCCAAACAAAAAACAATGCCATATGGCAACTAGCGACTTTGTGTGTCGCGTTGGTTGAGCTTAGGGGGCGGAATAGGACTTGTGGAGGGTGGGCCTGGCTGTTGGGCCCGTGTTGTGTGTTTCTGTGTACGTGCTGCGCTAGTGTGTATGTGTTATGGGTCCCTCCACCTTGGGGGAGAGAGAGAAATGGAGCTGACTCTACCCATGGTGCCCCAGCTCGTCACACATAGCACCTCATGCGGAACCTGCGCATGTCATGCAAATCGCCTTATGTGTCCATGCGTGCATGTATACTTGCGTGCTCTGGAAGTGCTGCAAGTTATCACATTAGGTCAACTGCAGTCTGGGGCGTTACACCTGGAAGCTTCTGCGAGTCTTCGGTGGTTGGCCACATGGCTAGAGAACTGTCTGCGCCCAGGGATCGCTCCGAGGACGAGTCTGTGTCCTTGCTCGCCTACTTCCTCCTCATGGCCGCTGCTGCTTGCAAAGCATCTTGCCGTTCCCTCAGCACTTGCTACAATTGAGGCACCATCTTTAGTGGTCTCGGAGATGTCTCAGCACATGGCTTATTTCCAGTAGCGGCCCGTGGTGGGAGTGCTGCCGGGCGCTGACGTGGGGCGGGGGAGAGGCAGGGTGGGGGGTAGTAAACTACGGATTACGGCCGATTAGAGGTAAGAAAACATATAAATAAATAAAACGAATTTCGTTGTGCGCGCTGCATCGCATTTGGCGATGCAGCGCGCGCAACGAAATCGTTTTATTTATTTATATGTTTACTTACCTCTAATCGGCCGTAATCCGTAGGTTACTACCCCCCCGCCCCACGTCAGCGCCCGGCAGCACTCCCACCACGGGCCGCTACTACTTATTTCTCCTGCGGCGGCTCTTGCAGTCTCCAGTTTTTGCTTCATTGCTATTGCATCTCTGGCTTGGTGAAGTGTGGTGCCCTATGCGTTTAAGCCGTTCCCATGCTTCCTCTGCTTCGTTGAAAAAGTGGGTAGACCCATCCACGACCACGCGGAGGCGGGCCGGGAATATGAGGGAATATATTATGTTTAAGTCTCGCATTCTCCTCTTGACTGCTAGGAACGTGTTCCATTGTCTTTGCACGCCGAGGGGTTAATCTGGGAAAAAGAGGACCTGAGAGTTGACCACCTTGACTGCGTCCATCTTCCTGACTTCTCTGAGTATCGCATCTCTGTCTTTGAAATTTAGCAGACGGAATAGGAAGGGTCGGGGCCCTGCGCCTGGTAATGGAGGACCCGATGGCACCCTGTGCGCTCTTTCCACTACGAAGAAGGAGGATAGCGAGTCTGTTGGCATCAGGGACTTCAGCCAGGTCTCCGTGTAGGTCACCGCATCTCCGCCTTCCGTGCCCTCCAGCAATCCTACCACACGGACATTGTTTCTGTGGGAGCGGCCTTCCGCATCATCCACCCTGCATTCCAGCGAATTCAGCCGTGCCGTAATTGTTCGTATTTCAGTGGACATAGCCTTGGTGACTGGGACAACTTCCTCGATTTCTGTCGCAAGGTCAGTGACTTTCCCAGCTAGCTTCTTGTGGTCTGCATGCAGAAGTGTAAAATCTGTCGTGATTTTATCAATTCGATCTTCCAGGGATGTGCAGGTTTGTGCTAGCGTTACACCAATTTGCGCCACCGCCTGAAGCACCGAGTCTATTTTAGATTCCAGCGGGGAAGGCTGCGAGATCTCCGGTTCCTCAGGTGTCCGCCAGTGTGCTTCGGGGTTGGGTCCGGCTGTGTGGCTGTTGCACCCGTACCTGCCCGTTGTCTACCCATCATGGGGGGCTGGTGGTATATAGGCTCATCGTCGTTTCTGTGGGCTGCAGTGTCTGAGGAGGCGTAGTTCTCTCCGCTCGGCAAGCCTGTCTACGCACTGCTCTTGGTGTCGGCGTGCGGCCGGGACTTACGTGGTTCACACACAGACCTTCGGTACAGGTGAGTATTCCCAGTCTAGGCCAGGTATGCTGTGCCTTTGCTGCACTTCCCAGCTGTGCTCCTGCCTATTACTGCCCGTTACCCTTCACCACCAGGTTTACCCCCGGCAGGGGATCAAGCCACGCCACTGGGTGACCCTCGACATTTCCGTTTCCCCAAACTGCTCTGCACTCAGGCTCTCAGCGGCCGTACTGTGGGGTTTGCGCAGCCGTTTACTTGAAGATCTAGGGTCTGTTCGGGCCACAGAGGACTCCGCAGGCCAACAACTACACTGTGAGCTGACCCATGCAGGGCGACCGCAGTAGCTTATTGCTGCTTTCTTTGCGTGCATCGAGCTCCCGGGTCCAGTGGCGCCCAAGGCGGCGCGATTATTGGAGGGCTCCGCAGCGGCTCACTCGGTTTGATTCAGGGCCTCTCACTTTACACTTCAGCCTCTTGCGCGAGGCGCGCCAAGGCCTGAGTCTCAGCAGTTCATGGGTAGTCGCGGTAGCCTGTATCTAGCTGCTGCTAATGTGGGCCAGCCACCGAGTGTGTTGCCACCTGTCACACTCCGAAGGCCTCACATATAGTACCCCGCCGGGCACCACCGCAGGCCGCGTTCTTCCGATTCCAGGCCCAGCTCATCTCCTGGGCCCTGCGGCAAGTATTAATGCCGCGAGGCCCCACCCGTCACTCTTCGCTTCCGTCAGCGGAGCTGCACTGTGTGTGGTCATGGTTTCCGCCGATCCCGCCACTCCGCTTCACCCGACTGCTTCACAGCCGGTTTCCCGCAGCACCACTGGTGCTCCTGTAGCCGGGTGGGATCCACTCATTTTATTTTTGCATCGGCAGGTCCGCCTCTGCTCCTCAACGCGGCCCCCATTCCGACCGGGCTGTCGCTTCCGCTCGTGAGGCCTCGCTGCAGTTCGGGTGCCCTGGGAGTCCCGAGTTTCACGCCATCCACGCTCACCGGCGTGCAGTATGTGGTCGGTCAGCTCCGGCGACTCGATGATTGCAGCAGGCGTAGGATAATTGCCGGATTAAGGCCATAGGACGGAGCCTCTCTAGAGTGCGTCTGCCATCATGGCTGGCTAGCCGCACCCCCCGTGGAGTGTGTGTTCCTATTGTAGGAACGCGTTAGATCCGAGCAAGGCGAAGGGATCAGAAACTAACAAACAATCGTTATAAATCATGAACCAAGGATAACACGATGTTCAGTATATTCTCCTAGCCATGTTGCCATAGAGCAAAGGTGTACATGGTAATGTCTATACTCAGGCTTATTTGTCATAGACATCGACATGCCAACCACTTCAGTATATTAACTACGTGTGAGTGATCCTTAAAAAATATGATGGTTAAAAGTCCTTGTGTCCATTGTCATCAATAGATGTGAAAAGGAATGTAAAGCGGGGTGATCACAATTAATCAATTAGCTGCCCAGACTAGTCCAAGGAATATCATCATTCAGTCCTTGGGTGTCCCAGCGAAGTCTGAAAATCCATCTCTGCTCCCTTTGAAACAGGACGGATTCCCAGGTTCCCATTGTTCTCACATAATGGGGTTTATCAATGATCGTCCATCAAATCTCATTCTCTGTATGTCCTGCATTAAGAAAATGTTGTGTGAGTTTCGTATTATCTTTTTTGCAACGAATAGAACTCCTATGTTCAACTATACTTTGTTTTACCTTGTGTGTGGTCAGGCCCACATAAATTAGGTTGCAGGAGCTACGCAGAATATAAATCACTCCCTCTGTATTGCAGTTCGTCAGGCTGCGTAATTCCCAGGGAGTAGTAAGACCCAGATCTACAGAAGTCGATGCTGACGTAAATGGGAAGACCGAACATGCACCGCAAGGGTGATGTCCTTTGGCTTGTGTTCTGGACCACAAGATGTTTTGTCCCACCTGGGTGGGTGGGATGTGGGGACGAGTGTGGACAAGCATGTCTCTGATGTTCCTACTTCGCTTAAGAGCAAACATGGGTTTCGGTAGTTGGTTGTCACTGGCGTTCAAGATAGACCAATTTCTGTTAATGGATTTCTTCACAATATCAGTTAAATGGCTATAAGTACTAACACAGACCAGCCGGTCTATGGGACTCTTAGTATTTGTATCAAGTAGGGCTTCTCGATTATTATTCCTGGCCCTTTTGCATGCTTTCTGTATCAACCTCATAGGGTATGCTCAATGTGACAGATGGGCACTGAGTGTGTTTGCATGTTCCTTATATTTGGTAACTTCCGTGCAATTCCTACGTAGCCTAAGGAACTGGCCTACGGGGAGGTTCATTCTGAGTGAATGAGGATGGAAACTAGTGTACCTCAGTAGGGAATTGTGAGCCATTGGTTTCTTATACAATTCAGAGTATATATCACCATCTTTGGGGTATAGGCGTAGGTCCAAGAATGGTAAAGAGTCCTTGCTAAACTCACATGTGAATTTAAGATGTGGATTTCTTGAGTTTAGCCAGGTAGCAAAAGTCTCCAGGGAATCAGTCGAGCCCTCCCATAACACCAGTATATCATCGGTATATCTCTTCCAAACTTTGAGATTCAATGTGAAGGGATTGTCTGATGAATAGATGTGTTGGGTCTCAAAGTTGTGCATGTACAGATTTGCCATACTAAGGGCAAAGGTGCTCCCCATCAATGTCCCAGTCACCTGCCAGTACAGTTGGTCTTCGAACTGAAAAAAGATTTCTTTCATGGCAAGGGTAGCATACTGCAACACAAAAAACGTTGGAGTCAAGTCGTCCCTCTGTCGTTTATTCATAGCATCCTTACTGTTTCTAAGGAATCGTCCTGCTTAATATTCGTATACAAGGATTCCACATCAAAGGATGCTAAGATGTGGACATCAGGATTGAAGGGAATCTCCGTGAGTATGTTAAGTATGTGTTTAGTGTCCTGTAGTTACGATGGCATCTCTGTTACAATAGGACGTAAAAATCAATCCACAAATTGAGAGAAGGGTTCAAGAAGTGACCCTATGCCAGAGACAATAGGCCTACCAGGAGGTGGTCTCATAGATTTATGTACCTTAGGCAGGACATAAAAGTAAGGTATCTTTGGTTGTTTTTGGATCAAAAACTCTGCTTCACTTCTGGTTATCCAATTGGCATCTCTCGCTTGGTCCAGCTTTGCTCTTATGGTGGTCAGAAGTCTAGGTGTAGGATCTAGACCTAGGCGCTGGTAATATCTCCCATCATTGAGTTGACGAAGGCACTCAGTTTGGTAATCCTGTCGATCCATAATGACAGTAGCCCCACCCTTGTCTGCTGGTTTTATGACTATCTTCGAATCAGAGCCTAGTCGTTTGAGGCTCTGTAATTCATTCTTAGATAAATTGAAATAGGGCATCTTCACTGATGGCCTTAATTTATCAAATTCTTTGATAACTGCCTTTTCGAAGGCTGCTACTTCGGGTTGGACTTAGCATTTTCTTTGTTTGCACTCTGCCACTCACCCACCGAATACTTCGGTCCCCTCCACAAAAAACACCTCAGCTCCTCTTCCAATGTTGGGAGAGTTGAAGCCCACACTTGGGACCTTGCGGCTCCAGTGTGAGGAGGGAGCCCTATGATGAAGCATGTCACCCTCGGGTGAGTGAAGGTTCTCGTCCTTAAGAAGGGTCTCTCCACATCCTCAACAAAACACTTCACATTCTGATTTATGAGTTCACTTAACAGTTTGAAGATCTCCTATTGATATTTAGGATGGTACATTGTTTCTGAGAACATACTTTTTGTGAGTTATAAGGTGTTTTACAGTGCATATCCTGAAGTCATGCATTTCAAGGTCCTCTTATATGTGATAATTAAGAAAAAAGAGGGAAAGTGAAATAAAACAATTGGCTTGGATCATACAATTTGGTTAAGTGGGGACGTTAGGATTAACCCCAGGTTTTCTGGTTTCACATTCTGCAATTCAGCCTCTAGAAGTATATGTTTAGCTTCCCCTACACCCACCTTACTGCCAACCCCTCCCTTCGTCCCCTCCAGATCCCTAACCACCACCCTGCTGGTATCAATACGACCCTCAGTCACATCACAGACCAAACATTTTGGCCCCTGGAAAATTTTTGCGAGATTTCTATGCTTTACACCTATCATTCCTGAACCCTAAAAATCCCTTACCACCCTTTACTTCTACGCATACCATTACATTGTATACCATTATATATATATATATATATTTTGCAGGTAACCTTTTTCCACAGTGATTCTATGCTCCCAGAATCGGAAAAACGGAACGGACTCCTCTTTCTATTGTGCAAAATGTTTATTTTCTTTTTCTTAGCGCTGTGCCGCCATGACGCGTTTCGGCCCGTGCGGGCCTTGATTACATGACGCGCTGACAACACTTCCCCATTTTTAAAGTGCCTGTGCTTACAATAAAAAGCAACAACAGACTGTCACGTATTGCGATTGTAAAATCATTTAGCAGAAAGGGAATGTCAACTTTATATTGTTTTTCTAAGTTTCAATAACTCATGTGCAAATTCGCATAAACATAACTGTATAAATACAATGAATACCAAATAGCACTTAAGTTAAAACATTATAAAAAAATTATAAAAAATCTCAGTGCATCCATTAACATTATAAAAGGATCCCTGATAAGATGCCCCATATTAGCATACTCCACTGTACAAAATAGCGTATCACATTAATTTGTACAAATACATAAACCCAATATAAAAATATATAATTTCCCTTGCTATTTCAATACATCATAATTTGTTGATGTTACAAAGATTTCTGGGGGCTAATTTTGATAATCATGTGAATATCTCATCCCTGTCTGCTCAATTTGATGTTTTACCGCTATCTGATAGTTGAAGTGCAAAATTATATATGTGCAAAATAACTCAAATGTGTCCCCTGTGCAACGAAATATATTCACTGAAAAAACCATAGGTTTTAGGGACAGTTATAGTTAGTTGGACATTTCACTCGTACAAAACCATAGAAATTCCCCTGTTATAGTTAGTTCAGCTAACTATAACTCGCGCCCCGCAATGCACTGCTGATGACGTCACATATTACATCACTGATGACATGGTCAGTGACATCACTGATGACATCACTGATGACATCTCAAATGACATCACAGATGACATCACTGATGACATCATCCAGTGACTGTGTGTTTCTGTAAAGTTTAAATATGTTTAATATATTTAGGGAAAGGCGTATTGAAGAATGAGTGGGTGTATAAGTGTCTGAATGGATGATTTAGTACGTGCGTGACTGACTCTACAAGTGAGTGATTAAACGTATCTTACTGAATGCATGGGTTAGTGACTAAACTGTGTGAATGACTGTATCCGTCTGTTTGTTGGTGTGTAAGTGGATGCATGGATTTGCGAATAGCTACATGAGTGTCTATATGGGTTATTGATTGGTTCTCTGAGTATCTGTATGGCTGCCTGAGTGTTTGTGTGGGTGGGGTGTGTGTGACTCTGTACATAGATGTGTGAGTGGGTGATTCACTGGGTGCATGATTTCAAGAGTGCATCTGTGATGGACTGCTTGGGTGGGTGAGTGTGTGTATGGGTGTGTTAGTGAGTGAATGTATATCTCAGTGGTACATGTGCGAGTAACTACATATGTAGAAGGCAGTATATATGTGTGTTAGAGTATTTAAATGGCTATAAGTGAGAGTGTGTGATTGTGAGAGTGGCTGTATGGATGCGTGTGTGCTTGTATCAGTTATTGTATAAGAGCGTAAGAATGTGCTAGTATTTGTATGAGTAAGTGAGCTGGTGTGTGTATAACTGTATAGGTGAGTAAATGGGTGTGTGATTAATTTTTTGCAGGACTGACTAGGTGTGTGAGTACCTCTATGGATGAGTGGCGGTGTGTGAGGGTTTATATAGGTGTATGAGTGCATATGATAGTCCTGTACTGAGTGACTGTAAGTATGAGTGACTGTACGGGTGAGTGAGTAGATGTGTGTGTGTAGACCTAAGAATCAGTGAGTGGGTATGTAGTTATTGGTATTGGAGTGTGTATGGTTTTGAGAATGGCAGTCTGTAATTTAGAGTGGGTGTATCAAAAGTAATATTAGGGTGTGAGAAGATGCATGAAATTATCACATGGATGATGTCATCAGTGATGTCATTTGAGATGTCATCAGTGACGTCACTGACCATGTCATGAGTGATGTAATATGTGACGTCATCAGCAGTGCATTGCGGGGCGCGAGTTATAGTTAGCTGAACTAACTATAACGGGGAATTTCTATGGTTTTGTACGAGTGAAATGTCCAACTAACTATAACTGTCCCTAAAACCTATGGTTTTTTCAGTGAATTTCAAAGGTTTTTAAATGCTCATTTCTAACTATAACGTGTCTGAAACCTATGGTTTTTTCAGTGAATTTCAAAGGTTTTTTAAATGCTAATTTCTAACTTTAACGTGCCTGAAACCTATGATTTTTTAAGTGAATTTCAAAGGTTTTTAAATGCTAGTTTCTAACTATGCCTACAGAGGTAGGACATGTGAAGAAAGAAGAAAAAACGCACAGAAAGAAGCAAAGAAATGCAGAAAGAAGCAACAGAAGTCCACAAAGACGAAGAAAAGTGCAGGAAGAAGCAAAAGATGTACAGAAAGAACCAACAGAGGAGCAGAAAGAGGCCTTGTTGCAAAATCATCCTGTGCCCACAACTTTTTTTGACGGGTACTGGTGGTAACTGACTCTGACTAACCAGAGCCAGTGCTATGCTAAAAGACACTTAGAATACAGTGAAAACACCTACATACACTAGGGAACACTATGCGTTGGGGTACCCCTGTGATTAGAATGACCTCCTCTGTAAGGCCCTAGTACATAATAGGGCAGGGGATTAAAACTACCTCTTAAAACGCGCTACAGGGCGCGTTTGCACAGTGGTGAAGGGAGGGGCCTGAGGTGACATGTATGCAAACGCGCCCCGTGGCCCGCTTTTAAGTTGCGGGATTAAGTCCCCTTGAATCCTGAGGGTCCCTGGGGCCCAACTAGCCCCCAGGTACCTACAGTTAGGACCACAGAGCTGAGTTGCAGAGAGGCGTTCCGAGGCCACGCAACTTTTTCACCTCTCTGCAACGCAACTCTGTTGTGCTTACTGAAGGTACCTGGTGGGCTAGTTGGCCCCCAGGGTCCCTCAAGATTCAAGGGAATTAATCCCCAACTTAAAACGCACCACAGGGCGTGTTTGCGCACATGTCACCTGAGGCCCCGCCCCTCCCTTCACCACTGTGCAAACGCGCCCCGTGGCGCGTTTTAAGTTGGGGGATTAGGTCACCTTGAATCCTGAGGGTCCCTGGGGCCCAACTAGCCCACCAGGTACTTCCAGTAAGCACCACAGGCCTGCATTGCAACGCCTGTAACAAATTGTGAAGTTGTGTTTAGGTAGTGAAGGGGGTCGTGCTGGGGGTAGTGTTTTAGGGTTTAGGGTAGTGCAGTGGTGTTTGTGTAGTGTAGGGGGTCATGCTGGGGGTAGATTTAGGGTTTAGGGTAGTGCAGTGGTGTTTGGGTAGTGTAGGGAGTCGTGCTGGGGGGAGTGTTTTAGGGTTTAGGGTAGTGCAGTGGTGTTTGGGTAGTGTAGGGGGTCATGCTGGGGGTAGTGTTTTAGAGTTTAGGGTAGTGCAGTGGTGTTTGGGTAGTGTAGGGGGTCGTGCTGGGGGTAGTGGTTTAGGGTAGTGCAGTGGTGTTTGGGTAGTGTAGGGGTACTGATGGGGGTAGTGTTTCAGGGTTTAGGGTAGTGCAATGGTGTTTGGGTAGTGTAGGGGTCGTGCTGGGGGTGATGTTTCAGGGTTTAGGGCAGTGCAGTGGTGTTCGGGCAGTGTAGGGGGTCATGCGGGGGGTAGTGTTTCAGGGTTTAGGGCAGTGCAGTGGTGTTCGTGCAGTGTAGGGGGTCATGCTGAGGGTGGTGTTTCAGGGTTTAAGGCAATGCAGTAGGGTTCGGGCAGTGTAGGGGGCTGTGCAGGGGGTGGTGTTTCAGGGTTTAGGGCAGTGCAGTGGTGTTCGGGCAGTGTAGGGGGTCATGCTGGGGGTGGTGTTTCAGGGTTTAGGGCAGTGCAGTGGTGTTCGGGCAGTGTAGGGGGTCATGCAGGGGGTGGTATGTCAGGGTTTAGGGCAGTGGTGTTCGGGCAGTGTAGGGGGTCGTGCTGGGGGTGGTGTTTCAGGGTTTAGGGCAGTGCAGTGCTGTTCGGGCAGTGTAGGGGGTCGTGCAGGGGCTGGTGTTTCAGGGTTTAGGGCAGTGGTGTTCGGGCAGTGTAGGGGGTCATGCTGGGGGGAGTGTTTTAGGGTTTAGGGTAGTGCAATGGTGCTTGTGTAGTGTAGGGGTCGTGCTGGGGATAGTGTTTTAGGGTTTAGGGTAGTGCAGTGGTGTTTGTGTAGTGTAGGGGGTCATGTTTTAGGGTAGTGCAGTGGTGTTTGGGTAGTGTAGGGGTCGTGCTGGGGTAGTGTTTTAGGGTTTAGGGTAGTGCAGTGGTGTTTGTGTAGTGTAGGGGGCCATGCTGGGGGTAGTGTTTTAGGGTTTAGGATAGTGCAGTGGTGCTTGTGTAGTGTAGGGGGTCGTGCTGGGGGTAGTGTTTTAGGGTTTAGGGTAGTGCAGTGGTGTTTTTGTAGTGTAGGGGGTCATGTTTTAAGATGCAACGCTCCAATACCTGACCAGTCTGCACTACATAAAAACTGCAAAAAACTAAAAATAAAAAGTGTTTTGCACACTTTTGTCATTGGGCTATATGTGGGCTACATCTGGGTAATATTTGTGCTACATTTGGGCTCTTTTTTCTCTGGTGGCCATCTTGGAAGACTTCTTTGTTATGAAGTTTCCTAATTTCCTCATTTACTGCAGTCTCCTCAGTAGGAAATGCTTTCAGTTTTTTACTTTGATTCCATCAAGAAGGCATTCAGATGTGTCTCACATTTGCCATAAATTCAGAATGTTAGCACTCTAGTTGCTCATTAGATCACTGTAGTAAAGCTACTGCTCACCAGGAGTTAACTGGAAGTCTGCTGCTGGTATTGAAAGTGATTGTTTCAGTCTGCATGTCAGAATTTTCTAATGAAATAGAAGAGTATTTGAGATCTCACTTAAAACATGCCCTAATTTTTCTTTCTGCAGCACTAACCATAATTTCTATTTAAAAAAGAACCCCTCATTTTGTTCCTTTTTAAATTAAATGTTTTAAGTGTAACCGGTTTATTCCAATCAAGATGGCTTCAGGTGTGCCATACTTTTGTCATAAGTAAGGCTGTTAGCGCTCTAGTTGTTCTTTAGAACACTCTGGGAAGCTGCAGTAGAACACAAAGGCATCAACTGGCAGGCTGCTCCTGTTGAAATATAACAGGAAGATATTTGAGATCACACTTGAAACATGTCCTAATTTTTCTTTCTACAGCACTAACCATAATTTCTATGACAAAATGAACCCCCTCATTTTGTTCCTTTTAAATTAAATGTTTTAAGTGTTACCAGTTTATTCCAATCAAGATGGCTTCAGGTGTGCCATACTTTTGTCATAAGTAAGGCTGTTAGCACTCTAGTTGTTCTTTAGAACACTCTGGGAAGCTGCAGTAGAACACAAAGGAATCAACTGACAGTCTCTGCCCTTGTTGGATGTACATGTTTTACTGAGAATGTCAGACTTCATTCTCACATGACTGAGAAAGATAATGTGAATTTACAGAAAATATGCTCTCATTTTAGCTTCTGGAGCACCTTCCAAAACTCTATGGGACAAGCATGTGAAAATAGTTTTCTCTCAAACATGATTCATGATATCCCAGCAGAAGGTTTTTCACAGGGCAAAATCACCTTAGAACACACCACAATTCCTGAAATTAGTATGGTACCATCAACAAATGAATTCTAATGTAACTAAAGTCTGTTATCACCCTTTATAGTTCTCCTTTTGGTAACCCTCAAAATCTTTGATTCACTACAATGCATTTCAATGGGGTACTATCATGTATATTGGTCCCAAGATGGCTGCCAGCAATTCCAGGATGAAGTGCTGACAGCCAATCAGATCTCACGATGACATGTGTGGTTAGGCTCCGCCCAGATATATATGTGATTTTACTTTTGATTTTCTCAGGAACAACTGAACGGATTTACACCATTTAACCAAAAGGCACGACTCTGAACCAAGGGCTACCTTTTTGCCAAATTTGGTGTAATTCCGTTCAGCAGTTCGGGCTGTAGCTGCGACTAAAGGTTCCTATGGAAAATTGCATGGGGAAAACATGTTTTGGGACCCCCCTTTTTTCTCGGCCCCCGCTTGCTGAATCACCCCGAAACTTTCAGGATAGGAGCAGACCGGAGCGCCCCACGAGTTTTGAAAATTTCGCGAAGATTCGTCAACCGGCGCCAAAGTTATTGGAAATAGAATATTGTGAAGTTCCTCTGGAAAATAGGTCCTAACTATAACTATCTACTGGCGACCGCCAGTAGATTATATATATATATACGAGATCAAGGGCAAGTGTTGCCCGAAACGCATCGTTTTGAGGAGCAATTAAAAGATCTTCATGCCAACAATTTCCAGTGGTTCGTGGATTCTCTGTTCACCCGTCTGGGATGTGGAGGTGCAGAGAAACTGAGTTTGTTCGTTGATATATATATATATATATATATATATATATATATATATACATATATGATGTGTGTGTGGGTGTGATCTATGTAATTTTAAAAAAAACATAACTTATGCATGGCAAAGTACAGAGTTATAAGGGTAAAGGTACTGTGGTGTAAAAAAAACTTGTTGTAAGGGTGACATACCACTGCCAGGTAGCTCTATGCTATGAGTAACAGCACCATTACCAAGTTCTGGCTTCTTTGACATAACTTTGGATTGAGGTTTCTCCAAAGAAAACTGCATATTTCAGAAGAAAATATTAACTTAACAGTAATTTCTGTTTTGATTTTTTTCTCCAAGCGTTCTTCCCATTTGGTAAGTGTTTCTGTGTTAAGTGAGCTTAATATATTATGTCAAACACAGCTGTGCGACCACAGGCGATTTTATAAATGTGCTTTGATTACAAACCTGAATCCTATATTACTTTACAGACTTTACATAAGTCAACTATGGGGCATATTATCAAGGTGCCGCGATAAGATTATCGCCGCTTTAGCGTCCGTTTTCGGGCGAAAAGCGGCGATAATATTATCGCTTTATTGACAAGGACACGCTAGCGCGTGTTTCCTTGCCTTAGCACCCGTTGTCAGCACGCCTCGCATCGCATCGCTAATGAGATGCAAGGGGGGCGTGCCTGACAAAACCCCATGTGAAAATATCGCTAACCCAGCTTCGCGATATTATCAACGAGGGGTAGCGATATTTGAAATCGAGTTAACTATGCCTTAACGATGGAATTTAACGTCTGTTAAATTCCAGACTAAGGCATACCTAACATGGGGGGTGGATTGTGTGGCTAAGACCACGGGCACTATCATCAAGGATATCGCTGTTTTCCATGGAACATCGCTGGAAAACCAGCGATGTTCCATGGAAAACACCGCTATCGCTGGAATAATTATCGCCATTGCGCTAAGCGTTGTTAATACAGCGCTAGCATGGCGATAATTTCCATCGATAGCCGGCGATAACAAATCTCACGCTAAGCGCGGCCAGCGATAATTTTCGCTGCCGCTTGATAATATGCCCCTATGTCTTTTGTGGCTAGTATCTACATTTGAATTCTGGGGGGGGAAATGCAGCAAACTTAGGGGCATATTATCAACACACATATCGCCGCTTTTTCGGCACATAGCGCCGAAAAAGCTGCGATTTCAGGGGGCAGAAGGGTCAGCAATTCTGCAAAGAAGTAATGATATACAGACCCCAAGTACTTCACAATCTGATGTTAGCTCAATGGGAGGCAGCGAATCTGAATCGGAGCTGCGCAACACAGATAAATCAAGACAGCGACCCAAACCATCCTTGGGTGAAGAGTTAAATTTTTTATGTGTCGAAAGACGCCAAACACTCCGCCCAAGACCTCCGCGAAGGAACGAAGGACATATAACAACTACAGGCGAAGGCAGAGGCGCAAAGCAAGGACCAGGCGAGCCACAGCAAACTAGGAAAAGAGGAAGGGGGTATTGGAGGAACAAATAGATCCAAAAGAAAAGAATAATACAATTGTAAACATCGCTGGTATCGATTTATCTAAACAGGAGGAGAAAATACTCAGCCTAGGTCTATCATATGCACCAGGAACAGATTTTGATTATGCTACCACCAGGCTTGATATGTACAAGAGTGTAAGAAAATTAAAATTAAAAAAACAATATGCATTAACAAAATCGCAAATAATTACAAATGAACTGGTAACATCAGAAGAGATATCAACTCCAAATATATCACAATCAGATATACCGCTATTAAGAACTATGCAGCAATTATATGAAGAAAACGATAACCAGCAATCTGAGTTGGAAATATTACCAGCTAATGATGTTAACGAAGGGGTAACAATAAGGAAAAGACCATATACTCCATTTAAACCAAAATCAACATATACCCCAGTTACAGTACGTGATTCAATTGATATCTTCCATGACGCGATTGTTACTCAGTTGAAGGAACTAAATAAACAAGTACAAACAAAAGGAACAAAGCACAGAATTAATAATCAACAATACACAAATCTGATTACAAGGCTCCAAAAAGATAAAAACATTGTGATCAGAAATAGTGACAAAGGTGGCAATATCGTTATCTGGCCGCAGGAGGCCTACAAAAAGAAGCCTACAATCAATTAAATAATAGAACTTGCTACACTCGCAGCGACAATGCCAGACTCAAAATGACATACAAAGAATATCACATTAAGTTGATGCGTTGGAGAAATGCTAACCTGATAAGTACGGATGAGTACAGATTCCTTAAAAAAGAAAATCCGACAACACCGTCTTTGTATTTTATACCAAAGATACATAAAAATGCGACAAATCCACCAGGGAGGCCTATTATTTCGGCTCATGATGGACTATTGGAGAATACAGCCAAATATGTAGACTATTTTTTACAAGACTTTGTTAAAGGGTTAACATCATATGTAAAAGATACAAGCGATTTCTTAAGGAAAATTGAAAAATTTGTGTGGCAAGAGGATTTCATATTAATGGCACTAGATGTAACTTCGTTGTATACTAGTATTGAACATTCAGATGGTATTGCAGCTGTTGAATATTTCTTATCGCGTAGACCGGGTCACCTTGAGCAACATAACAAAATGCTAGTAGAAATGATCATGTTTTGCCTACAGAACAATATATTCATGTTCAACAGCCAACTGTATCAACAAGTAAGGGGGGTAGCCATGGGGGCCAGCTTCTCCCCCAGTTATGCCTGCCTACATATGGGCAGGTGGGAGGAGCTGACCCTCAGGGGTACCTACCAAATATATATGCGTAACAATGTAAGAATGTGGCTGCGTTACATAGATGATTTGTTTATTGTGTGGCAGGGAACTATGGAGGAAGCAAATGCATTTGTGGAGATAATTAATTCCAATTGTGTAAACCTACAATTTACGGCCACCATCAGTCAAACTAGGGTGGAGTTCTTAGACACTGAAATCTATGTAGAACATAACAAGTTAGAAACGAAATTGTTTAGAAAGAAAACCGCAGGCAATACCACTCTCCATGCTAGCAGTTCCCATCCGAAGCATTTAATTAACAGCATCCCCTATGGCGAAATGCTTCGGATAAGGCGTCTATTTAGTAATAATGAGGATTTGAGAGCTGCACAAAAGGATAGCAAAAGGAGATTTCAACAGAGAGGATATCCAATTAACGTCATCGACAAAGCAATTAGTAAATCCATGTTAATCTCAAGAGAGGAAGCATTAAAGGAGAAAACACTAACAATGGTGAACATATCTAAAATTAATCCAAGCGAGCCAACCACACAAGAAAATGATTTTAGAATAATAATGAAATTTAACAGACAACACAGAGCAATACACAGAATTATACAAAGAAATTGGTCTATGGTTCTCACTGACCCGGTGATTGGACCCCTGCTACCGCGGAGGGTGTCCATCACACATAGAAAAGCGCCATCAATGAGAGATAGGATAGTAAAAACTAGTCCTGAAATCATAGAAAATAGTAACTGGCTCCAAACAGGCAAATGATTTTTCAAATGTAGAACCTGCAAGGCGTGTGTACATGGCATTAATAAAAGCAAATACAGTACACCATTTAGTGAAGAACAATTCAAAATAACTAAGTTATTAACATGCAAAACAGAATTTGCTGTCTACGTGCTGTCATGTCCATGTGGCTTGCAGTACGTGGGCAGCACCAAATTGCAGGCACACAAGAGGATATTGCAACACCTACGTGCCATCACAAACCAGGATAATACCTATCCGGTGGCATGACATTTCAGGGAAAAACATGAGTCAAACATTTCATTTTTAAAATATTTTGTAATTGACGCAGTCCCCCCAAGTAGAAGAGGTGGGGACAGAGAAATTAAGCTGAGAAAGTTGGAAACACGTTACATCATTCAGTTAGATTCTAAGTCCCCAGGGGGCCTCAACATAACAGAGGATTTACATACCTGCTTAACATAAAAACTAAGATATACCACACAATCTAAAACCTATATACATTGCAGTGACAGAAACATCAGTATTTAATAATGTAATTTTTAGTTATTTATTGTTCAAGAATTTTAGGGGTTTTAAAGATGCTCATTGTAATTTATAAGGTTATATCAAGTATTTAACTTGCACACAAATATTTTGTAGTAACACAATGAGTATTATATAGCAATTGCAATATGTGATGATGCTTTTAGATATTGTGAGGTATTTTTGAATTGTTTTGAATGTTTTTAAATATTTTAGGATATTTTTAAATGTTTTTGAAATATTCTCTTGTATGCTTATATTATATTCTAATATTTATATATTTATATATTTATATTAAGCAGCATTTTGCACACAACCCCATAAATAATCAATTCCTTGAATAACTTAAATATTGTGCACATGCAAATTATATAACACGATGCCTTATGTAAATCCAGGTATAAACAACAAAAGATGGCAGTGAGCATTATGCAACAAAATACATGTAAACAAATTCCCACCTTTCCTTACGACTATTTTGTTCCAGTTACAATGAAAATTGAGAATTCAATAAGTTATCTCCAATTTTATTGCACATATCTTATACACTATTACACTAATGTTTTTTGCACTTTAGCACTTTATGGCATCACCAACATACAATTGACATATGTTAAGTTCATCTGTAAATATGACCTAGGTTGTTCTGACACAATAATTTACAAAATGGTATTGAAACCATTATAGCTGTTTGATACAACACGAGTAAAATAGAGTTCTTCTATAAAACTTAACCATAATAACAACCGGTGACTCTTTGTAATTTTATGTAATTTTATGTAGTTTTAATTAACATTAATTTAGACATATTATGAATTTTAAGCATTGAGTATTTCTTCCATGTCGAATGATTTAACTAGTCATGTGATGCAGTTTTTTGTAAAGCACTTATCACTTTAAATACAGCACATTCTTTGGTTACCATTGTCATGTGATCAAGCCTCGTGGAAGGCGAAACGCGTAATGGCGACAGAGGAATAAAGATACCTTGAAGCACAATTTCCTGGGTCCGTGTCCGTTTCTGGAGATATCCACAGGAAAGCAGCGGAATGCATGGGATATATATATATATATATATATATATATATATATATATATATATACGTTGGCTTCGTCTCAAAACCTCCAGTTTCCCCTGGAAAAGACGAACACGGACCCAAGGTTTCTGGTGCTAAGTTCAGTTTATTTTGCTGCCACGCACCACCGCCATAACGCGTTTCGGCCTTCCAAAGGCCTTGATCAAGCGTTCTTCCCATTTGGTAAGTGTTTCTGTGTTAAGTGAGCTTAATATATTATGTCAAACACAGCTGTGCGACCACAGGCGATTTTATAAATGTGCTTTGATTACAAACCTGAATCCTATATTACTTTACAGACTTTACATAAGTCAACTATGGGGCATATTATCAAGGGGCCGCGATAAGATTATCGCCGCTTTAGCGTCCGTTTTCGGGCAAAAAGCGGCGATAATATTATCGCTTTATTGACAAGGACACGCTAGCGCGTGTTTCCTTGCCTTAGCACCCGTTGTCAGCACGCCTCGCATCGCATCGCTAATGAGATGCAAGGGGGGCGTGCCTGACAAAACCCCATGTGAAAATATCGCTAACCCAGCTTCGCGATATTATCAACGAGGGGTAGCGATATTTGAAATCGAGTTAACTATGCCTTAACGATGGAATTTAACGTCTGTTAAATTCCAGACTAAGGCATACCTAACATGGGGGGTGGATTGTGTGGCTAAGACCACGGGCACTATCATCAAGGATATCGCTGTTTTCCATGGAACATCGCTGGAAAACCAGCGATGTTCCATGGAAAACACCGCTATCGCTGGAATAATTATCGCCATTGCGCTAAGCATTGTTAATACAGCGCTAGCATGGCGATAATTTCCATCGATAGCCGGCGATAACAAATCTCACGCTAAGCGCGGCCAGCGATAATTTTCGCTGCCGCTTGATAATATGCCCCTATGTCTTTTGTGGCTAGTATCTACATTTGAATTCTGGGGGGGGAAATGCAGCAAACTTAGGGGCATATTATCAACACACATATCGCCGCTTTTTCGGCACATAGCGCCGAAAAAGCTGCGATTTTTATATCGCACAATCATCAAGGCAGCGCTAGCATGCATTAGCGCATGTTAGCTGCCGTTTACGTAACGCTTCGCATCTTAGCGATATACATCGCTAATTAGATGCAAAGTAGGCGTTCCTTCTTCAGACAACATGAATAAGGTCGCAAACACGTCATCTTGGTATTAACAACGCGGCCAAGGAACCGCGAAGCGATATTAAAAGCCGCGCTAACCGCGGTTATCGCCGGTTTCTTACGTCTGCTTAAAACCTGACTTAGGCATCTTTTGTATGGGAGGTGGATCCTCTGGTTAGGTCCACACTCCCCTATTATCAAGCATTTCATGAGCGCTGTGAAATCCTCGCTGGATTTCACGCGCTAATCCTGTTATTCAGCCTCTATCGCTGGAATTACATCGCCTGTTAGCAAAACGATGATGATACGTCACTAACACGGCGATGTAATCCAGCGATAATGTAAATCGCGCTAAGCGCGATTTGCGATGATTATCGCATGGCCTTGGTAATTGTAACGTGGCCCTTTAAGCACTCAATGAGGGCTCTGCGATTGGGGGTAAATAACGGACACAGACAACTTGCTATGTGGGCACTCAGCTGGGCCGGAAGTCCCAAGCGACCCCGGCCCGTTTATTTAAGCCTTCTGGCCACGCCTGGCCAGAAGGTGATACAATGTATGGGGTTGGTTCCGGGCCGGGCCCAGGGGCTGGTGAGCGGTGGGAGACTAGACCGCTACATCCCATCCCAAATCAGTTCAAAATAAACTAGACAAAAACACAATAAACTCAACACACAAAGTCTGCAAGTCGGTGGTTTGGCCTTGGGTTGGGCCTCAAGTCATACTGCCGTTGGCGGGCGGCACGGTGTGCCTTCGGGCTGACTGTCTCCTGTTCACGGGGCTGGACCTCTTCCAACGTATCCCCGGACGGAACTGATCCTGCTTGACTTGGAGTCGTGTCTCCAGCAAGCCCTGGGCCGACTTCGTCCCACTCCGTTTCTCTGTTGCCGGACACCTCACCGCTTTCTGGCGCTGGGACCCTCTTGAACCACGATACATTCCTGGTGATAACTTCTCTGCCCTTCACGGCGGTGATGGCCGTCCCCTTGACTGTCCGGACGGTCCAGAGCCCTGGTTCATAGGGTGTGAGGAACTTCCCTCCGCTGCGACGGTTCCTCACCAGAACCATACACCCCGGCGTTACTGTTCGGGGCCGTGCTCTTCGCCGCCGACTGGCCTTCTCGTTGGTTGCCGACCTCCTGGCCTGGGTGTTGGCTGGATCATACGGCTCCGGCGCCCAGTTTTCCGCTACCGGGATGGTGTCGCGTCGGTGGCCGGTTAGCATTAATGACCATGGAGACCTCTGGGTTGTGCAGTGGGGGGTACTCCCTGTATTCTCTCAGAAACGTCTGGAGGGCCCCCTCCGGATCGGATTGTTCGGCCACTGCTATGCGTAGTACCTTGTTTAGTGTCCGCATAAAACGTTCGGCTTCGCCGTTGGCCTGGGGCCACTGCGGCGTGATGCAGTGGTGTCTTACTCCTAGTCTGTTGAGGAAGTCTTTGAACTCACTCCCCAGGAACGGGGGCCCGTTGGCAGTCTTGACGACGTGTGGCAAGCTGAATAGAGCGAACGTCTTCTCCATCATTGGCCGGAGGTTGTTAAATGCGGTGGATGGTAGGATTTTCACTAGGGGGTACTTGGTGTAGCTGTCTATCATCACGGCCGTAACCCTCCCGTCCGGGAAGCTCCCAAAGTCGAGATTCACCCATGACCAGGGTGATGGGGCTGGATCTTCTGTTATTACCGGGGCCGGAGTCTCTGGGTTTCCAGTGAGCTGGCAAGCCCGGCAGCCGTGCACCATGGCGTCCACCGCTTCTTCCATCCCAGGGAACCACACCTTTTCCCTCATCCTGGACTTCATTCTTCCTGTGCCCTGGTGTCCTTCGTGTGCCAGAGCTGTTGCTCGATCCTGGAGGCTCAGGGGGATGACAATGCGTGACCCTCTCAGCACGATACCACTCGCTGCAGCACTGAGCTCTTCACGGACTCTCCAGAATTTCATTAGGCGGGCCCGGTCTGCTTCGTTCCACCCGTTGATGTCGTGGAGAAACCTTTCCCATGTTCCTTTCTGCAAAGCACCCAGCACTTTTTTGAGGACCATGTCGGAGTGTATGTGGCCTTCGACTTCTTCTAGGGTGAGGGCCTTCGGGCATGCCCATTGGGTCACCATGTCGACGAACTCTTCGGTTTGTCCTTCTTGGCTTAAGTCCTCTTCTGGGGGGCTGGCTGGATGGCGTGACAGGAAGTCGGCCGGGTTTTTCACGCCTGGCCGATACACCAGGTCTAGTTGATAATGCTGGAGCTGAATCGCCCATCTCTCGATTCTGGGCGGCGGGTGAGGAGCGGTGCCCTTGAACAGCGGAAGTAGTGGTTGATGGTCAGTTACGACGTGGAACGGGTGTCCGCTGAGGTATAGGTGGAAGTGGTTGCATGCCCACTTGATGGCCAGCGCTTCCCGTTCAATTTGCGAGTAACGGGACTCCGTTGCGGTCAGTGCCTTGCTCGCGAAGGCCAGCGGGACCCATGTCCCTGGTTTTGTTTCCTGCGTCAACACGGCTCCTAGCCCCACGGGGCTGGCATCTACTATCAGCTCTGTCGGCCGCGATGTGTCGAAGTAGGCCATGGTTGCTTTCTCCAGTAGTGTCGACTTCACCTTCCGGAATGCTTCTTCTTCATCCTGTCCCCACTTCCATCCGGTGTCTTTCTTTGTCAGGTTCCGTAGAGGCTCTGCGATAGGGGCCAGGTTGGGTATAAACCGCCCGCAGTACGTTGCCATGCCTAAAAAGCTTCGGACTTCCGACACCGTCGTTGGGGCGGAGGCGAGCTGGATGGCTTGAGACTTCCGAGGGTCTACTTGCACTCCCTCCTTGCTAAAGACGTATCCGAAGAATTCGATGGATCGTTTGTAAAATTGGCACTTCTCCTTGTGGAGAGTCACCCCATGGTCTGCGAGGCGCTGGAGGGTGGCTCGTAGCTGGCGGTGATGGTCTTCGAGGAGCGTTGCTGAGTGTATTAAGATGTCATCGCTGACGTTAAGCACTCCTTGTAAGCCAGACAGGACTTCTTTTACCGCATTCTGGAATATCTCTGCGGCTGACGATATCCCAAAGTTCAGCCTTTTATATCGTCTGAGTCCCAGGTGTGTCGAGAAAGTGGTGATGTATCTACTTTCTTCTGCTAGTCTCAACTGGTGGTACCCCGCGTTGAGATCTAGCTTGGAGAACCACCGGGACCCATTGAGGTCGGCCAGGATGTCGTCGACCGTTGGCGTTAGATGCCTTTCCCTTCGTATGGTTTGGTTGGGCATCCGCATGTCTATGCAGAGCCTGATTTGCCCCGGCTGCTTTGGTTTCTCTGCTATGACCATCGGCGATACCCACGGGGTCGGTCCAGTTACTTTTTCGATCACCCCTTGTTGTTCAAGCTTTTGTAGCTCTTGCTCCACTAGTGGGCATAGGTGAAAGGGGATGCGCCGGTGCCTCAGGGCGACAGGTCTTACTGACGAGTCTATGTGCAGCTTTACTGGTGGCCGCTTCATGTCCCCCAATCCTTTGAACAGCTGTGGGAATAGCTCTAGAACGTCTTCCGTTTGTAGTGTTCGTATGGCGTTTGCAAATGTTACCAAACCCAAGTCTTCCGCGGTGTGACTTCCTACTAGGATGTCCGCCTCCCTGTCGATGACATGGAACGTGGTCGTGACCTCGTGGCCCTCAGCCTTCACCTGGACGGTCATTTTCCCTTTTAGGGGGAGTGGCTTTTGGCTCCCATACGTAAGGATCCTCACTCTGGATGGCGTGAGTACTGGCCTTGGGCTTAACCTCTTGTATTGTTGACACCCCATGACGTTTACCGATGCCCCGGTGTCAATGAGCGCCGTGACAGGGGATCCGGCAATCTCGATGGCGCATGTTGGCTGCGGGCGCCTCCTCCGCTTGAGGTCACTTGCGAACGATATTAGATAGCATTCTCCCTCTTCATCTGTGGATGAGTCTTCTAGGTACTGCCTTCGTTGTGTTGGTGTTTTCTGCGGTCTTGATGCTTCAGATTCATCTAGCGCAAGTTGCCTCACCGCTCTGGCGGGCGGTCTTCGCCCGGGAGGTCCCTTGTGTCGTCCTCCGCCACGGCATACGCTCGAGAAGTGATTGGCGACGCCGCACTTGGAGCATGTCTTGCCTTTAGCTGGGCATTCCTCCGGGGGGTGTTCCTCCTTGCCACAATACCCACACTGTGGTCGGCGCGAGCTTCTGTTGGGCCACCGTTCTCGATTCCCGCGTGCGGGCCGCGTCGACACGCTCTGTCTTGATCGACACTGCTTGTTCAGCTGGGTGGGTGAGCGCGGCTTCCATGACTGTGGCTCTGGCTTCCGACAGGTCATGGGATCGTGCCAGGATGAGGATATCCTCTAAGGAGATCCATGGTTGTCGGAGGATGAGGGTCCGCAAGGTCTTGTTACGGCACCCTTGGATGACTTGTGCCCTCACTTCCTTGGTCTGGTCATCCTCCGTGCACGTGCTGGCGAGTTCCCGGAGGCGCACGTGGAAAGCGTCCATGGTTTCCCCTTCCCTCTGACGGGCCTGTCGCAATTTGAAACGTTCGTAGTCGGGGTTAAGTTGAGGGTCGAAGTGGGCATTCAGCGCCCTAACCGCCGACTCGTAGTCTGTGGGTGCACCCGTGTTGGGCAAATGCGCGAATAGCTTGTATATTTCGTCCCCTGCGAAATGTAGTAGCAATGACCTTTTCACCGCGCCGTCCGTTTCCCTCGTGGCGATGAAGTAGTTGTTCAGGCGGCCGATCCACACGTTCCACCTCGGTAACGCAGTGGCAGGATCGATGAGCTCGCTGAACGGGGTAAGCGCGTTGACCTGAGAGTGTAAGTGTGCCGGAGACGCGGCCGGGGGTGCAGGCTGCTGGGCTGCTGTTGCGGCAGGATCAGACATGGCTGGGCGAAACCCGGTGACACCCTGGTCGCGTGTGTGTGGCTGGCGCTGCTGCGCTGGAGGGGTCTGCTCCGGGGCGGTGATGGACTTGCTGGCCGTGCTTTAGTGCTGCCCCTCAGCGCGCTGGGAGTCAGGGCAGGTAGGTTTCCCACGAGGCACAAACTGTTCTGGTCACGTTCTCTTTGTGCAGCCTGACGCAGGGAGCTGTATTCTTTCGCCTCTCGTTGTCCCTGGTGGCCGGGAGAGGTACTGCACCACAGGGAGCTGCCAGGTGCTAAACGCCGACTGCGCATGCGCGCCTCACTGTCGGCAATGCAGGCTCGACCGGAGGCCGCACCGGGAGCACCCGCGCGTCGCCGCAGAGGATACAGGCAGCGGGGCGGCAGAGCGGGGCGCTGTACCTGGCGTCACCGGCCGGTGACGTCGCCGGTTCGCCGTTTCGGAGCAGAGTCTGCCGGGCGTGCAATCAGGCAAGTGGGCGCCGACGCGTCTCGCTGCTGGGCTCTCCCGTTTCTCCGGGTGTTCGGCGGTCAGGCACGGGAGCGTGGCGGCTGCAGGCAGCAGACCCACCCTCGTCGCCAGTGTAACGTGGCCCTTTAAGCACTCAATGAGGGCTCTGCGATTGGGGGTAAATAACGGACACAGACAACTTGCTATGTGGGCACTCAGCTGGGCCGGAAGTCCCGAGTGACCCCGGCCCGTTTATTTAAGCCTTCTGGCCACGCCTGGCCAGAAGGTGATACAATGTATGGGGTTGGTTCCGGGTCGGGCCCAGGGGCTGGTGAGCGGTGGGAGACTAGACCGCTACAGTAATATGCCCCTAAATTGTAGTTGGGTTCATCAAATTATATGCTGGGTGTTCAATTGTTTTTTAAATATAAAAAAGTACTACATTTCCTTGCACTTACTATTTCATATATACTAATGTAATACTAGTTGTGGGAATTGTCATTTACTGACTGTAATGCAGACCCTGGCTGAGTGAATATGCAACGATCTCCTCACAGGCTGAACGGCTGAAAAAACACACGTCACACACTTGTTTGTGGACGACGAGGCACTTCTAGGTTTTATTTTTTAATCACATTGCCGAAGAAACAAACACCTATAACGTCCAATATGTCGCTCAATCCTTCATACCCTTTCCCCTCATCTCAAAAATCTACTGGAGGGGGAGGGGGGCAGAGCCACGGTGAACAATTTACTATGATGCCAGTGTAAATAACAAACACACTCACCTTATCCAGAATTCCCTCTCCTCCTTGATGTACATCTTTTGAATAACATCAGGGGTATGAATCTTACCTTATAATTTACGTTAAAGAAAGCAATATCGCTCAGTGCTTTAACGCTTGCCTCAGTCTAACGATCACGAGTTGAAGTCCCAAAGAGGCGCTACTATTTTCCATGTTTCCGAAGTAGCCAAATTGAGTGCCATTAACTGGGCTACATTATTATTATTTCATGCTAAGAAGGATCAGAAGCGCGGTGGGTACATCGTGAACAAATGTTATTGTATGTTTGCATTTTCGACGACTTTTGAAGGAAATAGGTCCTGGACTGAATAGAAAGGGTTTGTAAATCGTCGGTCTTGTGAGCAGGTGTGAGGCGAACCGTGGGCAGTGTGGAAGCTGGCACTGTTTAGAACGGTTCAAGCCTCGTCCTATCACAAGGGCATCCTTCTCCTGCACCCACGCCATCTTCTAGAGGCCATTCACTTCGCCGTGTGCGCTGTACAAGAAAAGCGCTCGAGTGTGAACTCAGAATACATAACCGGCGAGCGTCGCCTCCTCGTGTCCACATCCATCATTCGAAGTATCTCCGGGGCGGATACTAATCGGGATTTATGGGGTCGGGGAGGTCGCAGCGGTGCAGCCGATCTGACTTGTCCCACCTCTCTCTAAGGCTTTCTCGCCATCAGCCCCTTATCTACACTAACCAGTCTTCTGGATTCGCCTGCGTCTCGCGCTTGCTCTTCCTAGCCGCTTCCAGTCTCCTTTTCACTTCTGTCACTCACTTTCCCTACTTCACTTCCCATCACTCTGGTTCCGCGAAGTGTCGCCCTCGGTGGTCTTCCTGCCAGTGGCGTAGAAAAGCTGCCATGGGCTTAATTAAGCAAGCAAGGGAACCCACCCCTTCCCATCCCCTGTTTTGGTAGTAAAAACAACGTTTGGACCCAGTGGCTGGGCCCCAGTGCCACTTCATATGCTGCACTATTGATAGTAAGTAACTTACTTAGGGGCATATTAACAAGGGCCTTATCTCCGTTTTTTCGGCTTTAAAAGCCAAAAAAGCAGAGATATTATCGCCCTATCTACAAGGGGATGCTAACATGCATTAGCGCATGTTAGCACCCGTTTTTCCGACGCCTCGCTTTGCATTTCTAATGAGATGCAAAGTGGGCGTCACTGGGCAGTACTCCCTGTAAATTATCGCTGATGTGCACATCGCGATATTTACAAGGAGGCCCACGTATTTTAGCAGACGTTAGGTTTTCGCCAAAAACTAACATCTGCTAAAATGCTGACTTAGCCATACTTACCATTGGGGGTGAATTATGCTGATACAACCACAGGGTCGTATCAGCAAGGTTATCGCCGTTTTCAATGGAACATCGCTGAGAAACCAGCGATGTTCCATGGAAAACATCGCTATCGCTGGGATAATTATCGCCATTGCGCTATGCGTTGTTAATACAGGGCTAGCATGGCGATAATTATCTGCCATAGCCGGCGATAAACATTTTCACGCTGAGGGCGGCCAGCGATAATTATCGCTGCCGCTTGATAATATGCCCCGTACTTACTATTGATAGCATATCCTCTTCCCTCATGCTCGCCTTTGCTCGCTCTCTAACTGCTGCATATCTTTCTTTGTCACGATCTCACTCTTTTTGCCCGATAGAGTTACTCTCTCACCTTATCTCCTTCGTAGTCTGTTATGCCCTGCATAGTTTACTCATATGTTGTAGTTTACCAATCTTCCTGCTGCTCAGCCAGAGTGTGTGTTTAGAGTAGAATGTTGGGAATACAGTGATGCATGGAATGTTGGGTGCCTATGTGAGTGAGATATGACAGTTAGAAATGGGCTGAGCAGCAGGCAGGCTGGTCCTGCTGGGGCTGCTGTGGCATGGCACTAAGCTCTGACTACCAGGCTGACCTACATCACCATCACCTGTCTACCTGGACTACCTATCTGATGTACTTGTATACCATCATGATGTACTTGGACCAGCTACTGAATAAAGGTACTTATGAACTCTACTCGGCTACCAGCGTCTACTTGTGTCACAGGACACAACATATTTTTGGCGACGAGTTGGAGACTTTCCCACTTGCCTATTTATCTCCACAATTGGTCAAGGAAGCAGAAGATGACATCTTTTACCAGTCCACAGGGTGAGAAGGAGCCACAGGTCTTACTAGCGCAGACAACTACGAAACAACGCTACATCAAGCATACAAGAGGCAACACAAGAAGCAACACAAGAGGAATCATCGTAACTCAAGATGCTACAAAAGAAACTGGTACAGCACACTCCACAGCCCCACCAGTGTCCTGTACATCGGACAGCCCCAACATTAATGTGCAGTACTGTGTGTTTGTGGCAACGTCTACAAGATCTGCGCCATCAAGGGAAGCGTGCTCCCTGAATCTGACTTTCTACATGTGTACACACCGCTTGGACGCTGCACATGCAAAGATGTACATGGTCTTCTGTCGTACGCAAAATCTTGTATACATCCAGATGTGGGATCTACTTTGAAGGTACCTGCATAGTGTTTTCGCGTTTCTCCTTGCATCTACAGTGGGAGCAGGGATCCCTACACATGGTCCTGCACTAAAACGGACCCTTAAAAGTTTACTGTCAGCTGTGGACGTTCTCAACGTTGAGACTTCACACGAAGGAGAGCTGTGGACTCAACTCTTAGTCTCACTGACGAGCTTCAGGCAATAACGAGTTTCTCCCTGGAAGTGGCTGGCAGAGTGATGCAAGGTTGCGGTACATGTTTGGCGCCTCACAGATGCAGTATCACAAGGGGCAGAGTCAGGTGAGACATATTTTTTGACTTTGATTGTTGGTCTACGCTGAGATCTGATGTCTGCAGTGATTTTCAACCGCCGCTATCAAATTTAAAAATAGACGTGGCACGAGCCATGCAACGCACGCACCTACCTCTGTCCTCGTTGATCGTCGCGTGCAGTTTCTTCAGAGTCCCCACGTCCATCTCGGAATCTTCGGTTTGCTGAACACTCATGTTTCAGCTCTGGTGATGCCTCGTGACGTTTTGGCGCAAGGTGATGTCGGGAGCCATCCGGCGCGGCGTCACCGGTGCGTGCCGCCATCTTGCAGTTGGAGCGATCGATGTCTATTCCTCCAGCTTAAAGCCTTCATTGTCCCTGTTTTGCCAACCACGTTGTCGTTCAAATAAAGTCTATTGAAACTTGAATCTGTGCTTGGACGTTGCTGTGGAGGATCGTGTCACACCATCTCTTCTGGTTTGCAAATGGTTTGTCTTGGTGTTACATGTTTATTGAGGGAACTCGCCACGCCGTGGGATCCATCCTTCTTTTCAAGTTTGACTTTTGTGTTCTTTTCCAGTTGAAACAACGCTGTCTTGGACACCGGTGGTGAGTGACTTTTTTTTTTTTTTTTTTTCTCTTTTTCCGTTGGCTGCCATCTGGTGACAGATTCGGTTTGTCCTGTTGCCGTTCTTCAAGGTGTTCTACGCATTGCCCTCGGAGTTTTGTCTGTGCTGTGCTTCTTTGCACCGCACACGTTTAGCGTGACTGGCACACCTTGTACTTTGTCTGCCTGTTCAATTTGGATTTTACCAAGTCGGAAGCAACAATTGCCAACGTTACTGTGACTGGAGCTGATTTGTTGTCCACTGCAAATTGGTCTTAGAAGTGCACACGTACTGAAACTAAACAATACTCTTTCCACTATTTGTTCGTTTGCTGTCAACATGTTGAGTATGAAACAGGCTACTTATCTCGCTCTGCAGTGTTTGTTAAGTAATTTCTACAGTAATTGATCTTGATGTGATGCTCGTCTACAGAGCCGATTCTCTTTTGGTTATTCCAATTCACTAAGAGGCAGATTTACAAGCCCCTTGCGCCACTTTTGCATCACTTTTCCCATGTTAAAAGTGACGCAAAAGTGGCGCAAGGGGCTTGTAAATCTGCCCCTAAGTGTTTGCCTTGTTTAGGGTTTAAGCTGCAGAAGTTTTGCATTTACAGCAAATTTGTCTTAGTTATGCCACAGTTTAGGTTCCCTTGCCCAAGGGACGTCCTAGTCTTGTCCTTAGTGGCTAGCTGTACAACATTCTCCCTTACATTAGGGATGGTCATGGGTTTGGGTACGAGTCCTCTTCCCATAAAGCGTTACACGCAGCCCCTACACTGGGGTGGGTTCATGGGTATGATTGCCATTTACAGTTGTTTTATTTGGTAACCCTTACACAGGGTATGTTCATTGGGTCTGCTCCAATTAACATTACATTTAACCCTTACACTGGGTTGGTTTGCATGGGTTTGGTCCTATTACATTAGTTTATGGGTATTTGTCCAATTTACGCTTCAACCCCTACACAGGGTGTGCTTTCATGGGTTACGGTCCCATATACATGGTTAAAGTCATAGACCCTTACAGAAGGGATGAATTTATGGGTCACAGTCCCAAGTGTTTGTCCCTCTCATGAGGGGTGAAAGACGGGTTTTAGCCCCATCTTCACAACGTACGTAGGTTTCCTTACGTGTGGAATCTTGTCCACTCATTTGTTCCCTTGCAGTAGGGATCGGAGTGGCGGGGTGTGTTTTTGCCCTTTGCCTTTCGCAACGAAGTTTTCTCATTTTATTTTAATTGGGAGAGGATGGGTTATTTTACTCAATTTATTGGTTGTAAGCTATCCATTCTTTCTGTTTCAAATGGCTCTGACCCTCTCGTGATTTTTACATAATTGTACATCCTTGGGTTTTGAACTGTTTATTGCATTTGTAATTTGCTCTGACCCTCTCGCGATGTTCACTTAATTGCACACCCCTGGGTTTTGAACTGTTCATTGCATTTGTAACTTTTCTTGTGTATAGTTTTTCTCTTAAGCTTTACCTGCATTTGTTATTTTCGTTTTTCATTTTAAAAGGAGGGAGATGTGTTATGCCCTGCATAGTTTACTCATATGTTGTAGTTTACCAATCTTCCTGCTGCTCAGCCAGAGTGTGTGTTTAGAGTAGAATGTTGGGAATACAGTGATGCATGGAATGGTGGGTGCCTGTGTGAGTGAGATATGACAGTTAGAAATGGGCTGAGCAGCAGGCAGGCTGCTCCTGGTGGGGCTGCTGTGGCATGGCACTAAGGTCTGACTACCAGGCTGACCTACATCACCATCACCTGTCTACCTGGACTACCTATCTGATGTACTTATATACCATCATGATGTACTTGGACCAGCTACTGAATAAAGGTACTTATGAACTCTACTCGGCTACCAGCGTCTACTTGTGTCACAGGGCACAACTTAGTCCTTTCCCCGTTTTCTTTCTAACCCCTTTCGGTCTCCACCTCTCCCTTGACATTTGCTGCAGTCAGGCGCGCAACGCCCATTGGGCTCAAAGGGCTTCAGCCCCAAATCCCCCCCCCGTCGTGTGTGTCAGTCCGGGTGAGACAACTTCTTGGGCACACACACAGCCGCACCCGAGTACTTCACAGGTCTTTAAAAGACCATTTACTTGCTAACGAGGCTTTGTTGTGTTTTCACCCCTTCTTAGAGCCCCTGCATCTCCACTCTGCATATTGCTGGAAGAATCAGCCCCCCCCCCAAAATTTTTGGTAGCCCCCCCCCCGAAATTTGGCTCTAGTTGCGCCTCTGGCTGCAGTCTCTTTCCCTTTCCTCCTGCACCAGTCATTCATTCCCTTCGTCACTATCTTACCTTGCCCTTTTCTTCTTTTCTTCTCTGTAAATCAAATCTCTCCCCCTTCTGTGCTCTCAGGGGCAGATTTACAAGGACTGGCGCATCTCTGCATATTAGCAGGGATGCGCCAGTCAAGATGCGACACGCATAAATACCCTTGCACCACCACGGATGCGTCGCATTTACAATGCAGTGCACCGTGGCGCAAGGATAGACAGATGCGTGTCGCATCTTCTGTCATAAGGGCAGCGCATTGCTGGAGTCGTGTCGCAAACGCAACGCAACTCCAGCAATGCTCAGGGGTGGCCCATACCTATCATGCTGCATCACTCCTTACGCCTGCTTCAAGCAGGCGTAAGGTTTTGACGCAGCGGCGTCGTAAAAGTGACTCAGTGAAATCTTGTAGATTTCACTGCGTCACTTTTACGAGGATTTCTTGCGACGGAACGCCTACCCTGTGATCCAGCGCTATCAATAAAATTTCTTCTCCTATATGCTTTGGACGTCCAGGTACAAATATCCCTTTTCCACAACTATATCCATATGACGGTGGGGCCCATAACACCGCATAAACATTCACTCTCTCATATATTCCCTGGATTTCATCCGTTTTACTTAGGAGAAAACAGTAAATGATTTGCTGGAAGGAGACGGGATACCTTTTTAAAACGACATAATACTTCTCAAACTTTAAGGTATTCCGCTCATTGGTCGATGGACCAACTAGTAGGAATCAGTTGATGGTGATTAAGACCAGCTCAATCACTATAAACCTTTAAACATTTACATTTATCATTGAGCTAAAGAACCACAGACTCATTGTTTTAAAGATAATAAAGTTTATCTAATTTTTAGAAGCATGAATAAGTTTCAAATTTATTATTCAGATTAATACATTTATCATCATTATAAGAATAAATTTAAATTGCAATGCATACCTATTAGATGGAAAAACAAAGTTCGTCACAGCAATGAATTCAGATCACAGCATAGAACTCCCGAAAAACTGTCTACGTGTCCTGTAAAGCAGGCCTTCTCGACGGATCACCTATATGGTGTTTCCCGCCACAATCCAGTTCTTTTCCCTTATAGTATTTAAGAATAAAAAGGTCTAATAGTATTAAAAAATGGAAAATCTATTAAAAGCAGCAAAAGGTTTCTCCAGCAGCAGCGTCCTGTGCTCAACAAAAATATAAAACAGCAGCTCCCGCAGCAGCAACAACAGCAATAGTAGCAGCGACTCCCCCCTCCCTCAGAGTAGGTCTTCTTATACCCTAATACTAGCTTACTAAGTGAAAATGTTACATCTTTGGGGGCGAGATTCTCTCTAATTGGTCCATTTGGGGTCAGTATACATCTCATTATGAATATCCTTGCTCCAACCAGTTCTTTGTGGAAAGTTCATACTTCTGTCGTTTCTCACGGGTTCATGACATTACCCATCCGCACATTGGTCTCTATCTGTATCCTTTTTCTGATACTTTAAATTGAACAGTTCATTGTTTATTCACGTATTCACTGCAACTTCTCACGCTTTTCGCTATGTCCTTCTTTGGCACACGTTTGTATAATAAGGTCATCGCAGCCTTGACCACGCTTCCATCCTAGGCTTTGGGACGGTCACATGATCCCTCTGTTCACAGCTTTTCTCACTCGCGGAAACCATTTTGCGCCTGCGTACTCTAGCTTGTTTGCCTCAGCAGCCATTTTTACATCGCGGCACAACAGGCCTAAGCGAACTATTTATAAGGATAAACAGAACATAGTTAAGAATAAAGAATATAAGCCTTTTCGTTTCCCTCCCATCATTCTACGTACCCCAATTAAGTGTTACCTAGCAAAAGCGACATATAAAGCTATTTCTTACTTACCAACCGCTTTACTTTGCCACCACACAGTTTATTTCCAAGCACAAATCATGCAATTATTATTCTAATTAGTACGCAAATCATTAGGTTTATGTTATCCACGTTAACAATTGTAAGTAAATTAGTTTGCACGGATATGGCGTGTTACCCATAACCCTTATCATGACACATACATGGTTGGTTATTTACTGAGACGAACCTGTGTGTTAATTATTCAACATAAATATTAGGAGGTTAACATTTTTTCGTTTACCCTGCTCCATCAACTCCCCCTTTGGTGATTTTTAATATCACCACAAAAACCCATGTTACACAATTTTGTCAGATAGCATATTTCTTGTCCGGTTTGTTTTTGTTAGTTTACACAACTGTATCCCTTTCATCTTGTCTCTTTGTTTTCTTATACATGTTTTCTTTTATTTCTTCTAGCTCTATTTCACCCATCTCTCTTTCTCTTTCTTTATTTATCTTATTTTCTTTTTCTATTTTATTCTGTCTTTTTCTTCTCTTTATACATACAATAATTAATTTTAATACTAGAACTATTAGTATTATTATGGTCGCTATTATTATGATTTTCCCTATTATTAATCTACTCATTCTAGTAAACCAATTTATTACTGAGGAAAAACTCTTACCAAGTTTTCCCAATGCATTTTCAACCTCCAGTGGAACAAGTTCTTTGTGCAAATTGGTAATATTCTTAATATACTTTTGTATATTTTCACTTTTATCTGGAATGTAAGTGCAACAATGTTGGACTTTCAACATTCCACAGACTCCACCCTCTTTTGCCAAAAGAATGTCAAGGGCAAGTCGATTTTGCATCACCATAGCTCTCATGGCAACCATTTCGGTATTTACCATCAAGAACCCTCCAGCAGTATCTGTAGATAAACGATCTACTACTGTGGATAACTTCCGAATTTTAAATGCATTCAAAGATATTCCCACTGCTGGTATCAATGCTCCAAAAATATCACCTACTATTTCTGAAAAACTCTCCCTTTTCCTACGTGTAAATGTCTTTACCATTTCGTGTGTTCCCTTTTCTGTTCTATCTACATGAAAAATCTTTGGAAAGACCAGGCCTAAGTAACATGATCCATACCAATGGTCCGGCAACCTGTAATAAGCTCTGTTACCGCAAATATAATAGATCCCAGGAAATATTGGATCTTTTCCCCCTTTGAATCCCCAACCTCCTAAAATGTTATAATTGTCTTGGCAATCACTGGAACCCACGAAATAGTTGTCATATCTTGTTCTATTTCTTCTAATGCACAACCTTCCCTGTTGGGGCCAATCCAGAGACATAGCTGCATTTGTCTTTTTCTTGTCATGATTTTCTTCCTCAAACGCCCAAAGAGGTGTTTTTGTCTCTTCTATCACTTTTCTTTGAAATTTTACTCTTCTATCCTCGACCATTTCTAAAAACACCTTTTCTTCATTCCTTAACTCACAGGTAAGGTTGTTTTTAACTATATCATCTAATGTTAGAATTTTATTTTCTATGAAAAATTCACCAAACGTTCTTGCTTCTTTCACTTTGTTTAGTTCAGAAACTATAGGAATCTCTGCAAAAATCTTATCTATATCAGTATAATAATATTCTAATCTTCCTGTCTTGTAAAATAGACTTGCTAAAACACTACATGTTATTCCATACGTCAAAGGAAGGTGATGATAGGTCACACCTTCTGCAACAGACGCAGGCAATTGCATACAAACATAACAATCTCTCACATCCATTGTTTCTACATACTCATATAATAATTTAGTGAAAACATTTTTTGAAAAATCTGTTATTGATTTGTCTTTATGTAACTCTGCACTACTTTTTAATATAGCTGTTTCCTGCATGTTAGCTCCCTTTTCTTTCTCTGTGTTATTCTTTAATATAGACGTTTCTTCTACAGCTAATCTAATTGGAATGGTGATTGCTAAAATAATCCATACGGTCATTAATAATCCTGTACAAAAGAAGCACATCTTACACCATCTACGTAAGAACTCACATCTACATGTTCTATTTTTAGTATCTACCATTTTGTTCTATTACCTATTTTATAATATGTACAGAAAATGTGTCACCACACCTCAGAAATGACCTCTTAGCCACCCTACGCTCTCACTTTGTCTTGTTTGGTACTTTCTTTAGTTCTTTTCAGAACTCTTTCTTGTCAAATCCAGTGTTTTGTCCAGTCCGGTAGAAATTTGTTCAAATTTCTTTAAATTTGTTGCACTTCACCTTCACCCATTAGGTTGTAGCTTTGTTCCGGGTTCTCGTGAGTGATCTCTTCTTCTTTGATATCAGTCAACGCAATGTATAGCCATTCAGGCGATTTATACTTCAGATTAGCTTTCTTTACTCTTTTTGTTTTCTGCAAGTGTTTTCCTCCTTGTCTTTCTTGTTCCTTTTGACTTGTTATTTCATTTACTTGTTCTGCATTCTTTCCATCTAACCTTATGATCTTGTATCTCAATCTTTTAACTTCGTGGGGCCAATTGTCTCCCTTTCTTGGCCTTTTTGGTTCACTTTCTTTTTCCTCTCTTTCTGTTCTCCAAGTTCTCTTTCTTGACTCTAGTTTCTGGTTTCTTTCTTCTCCACTTTCTTCTGACTCTGTTTCAGTCCTTTCTTTATTGTCTCTTATCTTAATTTTTAGAATTTCACTTCCTTCATCTGTTTTTGATTTTCCTCGTGTTTTCCTTTGATCACCTACTTCTGTCCCTCCTCGAGGTTCTTCCGAATTTGTGTCAATCTCTCTATCTGTTTCTGAATTTCCCTGTTCCTTTGTTCGTCGATCTGTCCCTACTGCTCCTCGGGAGTCTTCCGATTCTTCTACCTTTCTATTTGAAACTGTCCCTTCTTCGTCTATTAATATAATTTCTGAAGGATCTTCACCATAACTTGTACTTGGTTGCTCACTGTTACTATCTTTTTGCTCAGTTTCTTCTTTTATGCTATCAAATTTCCAATTTCTTTTCAGATTTTCATCACAATCAGAATGCTCTGTATCAGATGCTGAACTAGTGTCTGATATTTCCAGATGTCGACTCACATGTCGATCTTCAGATTCTGGAACTTTTGCTATTTCCTCCTCTCCTCCTGTCGTTACACTTGTACTTGGGTCTTCCAGATGTCGACTTACAGGTCGATCTTCAATTTCTGGAGCCCTGTTCGTCTCTTCCTCTGCATCAGATGCTGAACTGGTATCTGATATTTCCAGATGTCGACTCACAGGTCGAGCTTCAGGATCTGGAACTCTGATGGTGTGGCTGGCATGTACCCAGTGTTTTACTCCTGCACATTTGACTGCAGTTGTTGTCACCAGGATCACTTGTCGTGGTTGGTCCCAGCGAGGAACCAAACAGTTTCTTCTTCGGTGGACTTTTATGCGGACCCAATCTCCTGGATTCAAGTCATGAGCTGGTTTTCTTTCAAGAGTGGTCGCATCCGGTCCAACCTGATGAAACACAGAACGTACCACATCAGCCAATCCTTTGCAATAATCCAACACGAGATCATCAGTTATAGTCAGTAGTTTGTTGACAGGTACATGTGCTTGCCTCATTGCTCGTCCCATGATTATTTCGTGGGGACTAAGTCCTGTCTTTCTTTCAGGTATGCTTCTGATAGTCATTAAGACCAATGGCAAGGCATCTGGCCATTTGAGTCCTGTGGCTTGACACATTTTCCCTAGCCTGTTCTTTATTGTTCCATTCACTTGCTCTACTATTCCAGAAGCCTCTGGTCTGTATGCACAGTGCAATTTCTGTTTAATACTAAGTGCTTCACAAATCAGTTGAATCAATTCGTTTTGAAAATGTGTTCCTCTATCTGTTTCAATCGTTACTGGAAAACCATACCTTGGAATGAATTCTCGCAGCATAAGTTTAGCTACTGTAATTCCATCATTCCTTCTGGTCGGGTATGCTTCCACCCAACGGGAAAACAAACAGACGACTACAAGAACGTATCTTAGTCTATTACTTGGGGGCATTTCTATAAAATCCATCTGCATTCTCGTGAAAGGACCTCCCTCTCGTCCTATTGTTCCTAGACTCACTACTGTCTTTCTTCCTGGATTTAGCTGTTGACAGATAAGACATCTTTGACAAAGACTCTCAGCTATGGCTCTGAATTTTGGATTATACCATGTTTGCCTAAAAAGTCTGATCATTGCATCTCTCCCAATATGTGCTTGTCCATGGTACATCCGTGCCATGTCAGAAATCATGCTATCAGGCATAACTGGTCTTTCATCTCTGTAAACCCAAACATCATTTTCCTCCCGTTTTCTGCATCCTGCTTTTATCCAGCTATCTTTTTCCTCATCATCTGCTGCTTCCTGTAATTGTCTCACCTCATCCCATGTCTCGACAGGGTTAGTAAAAAGCAACGGACATGAAATATGCTCTCTCTCTCTGTTTCTGTTTAATGAGACTACATTTTTGGCACAGTACTGAGCTATTTCATCAGCAAACTTATTGCCGACAGTTATGTAGTCTTCCCCATTTTTATGTGCATTGCACTTTACCACCGCAATCTGTTTAGGCAGCTGTATCGCCTCAAGCAACTTTTTCACAAATTCACCATTTCTTATTGGGGTTCCTGCAGACGTCAAGAAACCTCTCTGGGACCAGATCTGCCCAAAATCATGAACCACTCCAAAGCCATATTGGCTATCCGTGATTACTGTGACTCGGACATTCTTTCCCAATTTGCATGCTTGAATTAGAGCAATCAACTCCGCTACTTGGGCAGAACGTATCCCTCTCAAACAAGATGCTTCCATTACAGCAGCTACTGTGCAAACTGCATATGCTGCACTCAGAACTCCATCATTCGTTCTCAAACATGAGCCATCCACGAACAGAATATAATCTGATTCCTTTAAAGGCTCATCCCGTATATCGGGTCTCGGTTTTGTACAATATTCAAGTACATTCAGACAATCATGATCAACTTCATCCATTTCAATCACACTCTCTTCATCTGGCAATGATGTTGAAGGATTCACATTTATGCATCTGTCAATGGTGACATTGTCTGCACTCAAAATTACTTTTTCATACCTAGTCAGCCGACTATGTGTCATATATTGGGTTTTGGTTCTTGTCAAAAGAATTTCCACAGAATGAGGGACATATACTCTTAGTGGATATCCCATCACAATGCCTTCACTCTGCTCCAGACTTACACAAGTAGCAGCAACTGCTTTCAAACATCCAGGCAACGCTTTTGCTACTGGGTCTAAGACAGCTGAAAAATATGCAATGGGTCTTTTCATGTTTCCGTGTCTCTGCACTAGGACTGAAAACGCACACCCATCTCTTTCACTACAATACAACTCAAAATCTTTTTCATAATCAGGCATTCCTAATGCCGGGGCTTCACACAGTTTTGTTTTTAGTTCTCTGAATGCTTTCATTTCCTCATCATTCATTTCAAAAGGATCTTTAACATCCTTCTTTGTCAATCTCTGTAATGGTTTTGCAATCAATGAAAATCCACTTATCCATTGTCGACAATATCCAACCATTCCTAGGAACATTCTTACTTCTCTCTGTGTCATTGGAGCTCTCATTCCTTGAATTATTTTTATCCTTTCAGTCGTTACCTTTCGCACTCCTTTTTCAATCTTGTGTCCCAAATATTGGACCTCTTGTTGACAAAACTGTAATTTTGATGGGGACACCTTATGTCCTCCTTTTGCTAAATGATTCAGCAAAGCAATTGTGTCAGTAACACATGCTTCCTTTGTTTTTGATGCCACCAATAGGTCATCAATATACTGAACCATCACGGATTTCTCTGGCATTTTTAAATCTTCCAATGATTTCTTTAGAATCTGATTAAAGATCGAGGGGCTTTCTGTATACCCCTGAGGAATTCGGCACCATGCCAAAATACGCTCTCCGAACCTGAACGCAAATAATGGCTGGCTATCTGGATGTAATGGGATAGAGAAAAATGCATGGCACAAATCAATAACTGTGTACCATTCTGCTTCGCGTGGAATCTGGTATAGAATTACAGCAGGGTTTGGTACTATTGGGCAGCAAGGCACAACAATTTTGTTTACCTTTCTCAAATCCTGTACAATTCTATATGTTCCATTCGGCTTTTTCAGTCCCATTATAGGTGAATTACATGGGCTGCTCATTATTTCTCTCAGAATTCCTTGTTCAATCATTTTATTTATTACAGGTGTTATTCCTTCAATTATTTCTGGTGTCAATTTATACTGTGGCGTATTTGGGTAACTTGTTCCTTCTTTAACAGAGATTTTAACAGGGTCTACTCCTTTCATTAACCCTATATCTTCACCCGTAAAATCCCACACTTCCTGTTTCACTGTTTCTTTCAGTTCAATTGGGATTTTCTCTACGTCAAACACAGGGAATAACTCACTCACTTCTGACTCTAAATTTACCAATGTCATTTTATAGAGTACATCTTCATCTGGGGTTTGAAATGCAATCCCATCTGGAGTACAATAGATGGTGCAGTTCATCTTGCAAAGTAGATCGCGTCCTAATAGGTTCACAGGACTGCAATCACACACCACAAATCGGTGCATATCACTGAATGGCCCAATCTTTACCTCCACTAATTTGGTAAGAGGCGCCCTAATTTGCTGATTCGAAACACCCACGACTTGGATATGTTCACCTGAGAGAGGAAGGTTTGGAATTTCCACTGATCTAACAGTAGAACGGGTAGCTCCAGTGTCCACAAGGAATGTTACATTTGCACCATTCACTTCTCCATCCACAAATGGACCTGCTTGATCTACCTCTAGAGTTGCGCCAAGCACGCACTCTTCCTCCTCTCCTAGGCACCGTCATAAACTTTCATCCGACTCATTCCCATCCTGTCGTAACCAGTATTGAGATATGGCAGCTGCGCGCGGCAATTGTGTTACCTGCTCTCCTCCGTAGAATCCTGTTTCTGCACTGTATCTCTGTGGATTTACACTCTTGGGAAGTGGTGGTTGAGGCACCTGACTTTGCTGAGTAACTACCTGTGGTTGCTGCAGCTGTTGGTAACTCACCTCACTCTGCACCTGTGGATTCAATGATTGATTTTCCGCATTAGTTTTTGGAGGGAATTTACACTCGTTTCTCCAATGTCCTAATTTTCCGCAGTTGTGGCATGGCCACTTTTTCTTTGCCTCCTCTATACTCATTTGACCTTTTCCTTTACCTATATTTGGTCTGGATTTCGTCTGTCCTGCCTCATTAACTTGATTATTCAATTGAGCTTCTTGTTTTTCTGCAACTTTCACCTGTGCCCACATTGCTTTCTCTTTCAATTTACGCTGTCTACTCTCAATGTCATCACTGCAGTATTTAGCATATCTCAAAACCTCATCTACCGTGCTATTCTGCCAACAAATCATATGTTGCTTAATCATTTCACTTATCTCTGGTTTTAACCCATAAACAAACCTATATACGAAATGGCTCATGTCCTTTTCATTTAGTGTCTCATATCCACTATACTGTTTAAAAACTAACAGTAGCCTTTCATAGTACGCGTGTACAGATTCTTTACTCTCCTGTGTGGTTCTGTCGATTTTTACCCAATCCGTTTCTTTGGGTGGGATTTTATTTTTCAAAAAGGTAATAACTTGGTCATATTTCCTCATCACTTCTGGTCCTGGCGCTCCTGTTTTAGCGTCTCTTGGATATTCTACAGTTGGCCAATCAATAGTAATCTTACATTCTGTCCACAAATCAGCTGGTACTACTATGTCAAATAATCCATCCAAATCTATCCATAACACCTTCGAAACCTTAACAAACCTCTCCACTTGTCTGTACCATTCTACTGGTTTTTCTCTTAATTTTGGGAAGTCATTTGTAAATGACAGTATATCTTGTCTAGACCATGGGACATGCACATAACTACCTCCTGGAGTTTCTCTCATCGGGTACTCCCTTACAATTGATTCCTTGTCTGTCACCGCAAAAGCCAAAGACGCTTTATCGGTCGTTTTCTCATTCCTTTTAGTCCACCTGCTTCTCCATCTATCCACATCACCCCATTTTCTCAGCAAAACAATTAATTCTTTTATTTGGGTTAACCGTCCTGATGTGTTCAAATTTTCTATATCTTTCTCGCAAAAATCTACTCTATATGGTTTCTGCAAACTTCTCACCTTTACAAATTCTACTCCTAGTTCATTTGCTGTTTCTTCTAATTTGTCATGTAAATTTCTAGCTCTCCATGTAATGCTCTTACATAAGAACATTATCTCATCATCCTGATAAGTTTTCAATTTTTCTGTACCAATTGTCCCTAAGATCAATTCTTCCATATCTATTTTTAACCTAATTACATCTAATGGTTTTGATTCTGTCTCTTTCGTTTTCAGGGTTTTCATCCATTCATTCAATTCATCCGGAGTCGGACCTACAGGTGTACTATTTAATTCTATCCAATTTTTACTTCTTTCTGGTGTCTCTGACGCAGACTCAGTTCCCATAGGAATCCTCCTAAACTCATTCTCATTTACCGTCAAATTAGTAGGTGGGCTTGGTCTATATGAACTGACCAGATTTCTTGCACCTTCATTGTCTAATTCCATCCCTTCTTTTCTTCTTTGCAAATTTGAATTCATAGGAATGACTAAAGAATGCTCTTCTATCTTCTGATTCTCAAAAACTGGTATTACTGGACCTATTGTTACGGGTACAGTTACAGCTTCCATATTCATTGTCAATTCTCTTATCTTTTCAGTCAATTCTCTTGTGGTTTTTGCTAATTCAGTTGTATTGTCACTTTCAACCTTCTCGCTTTGTGGGGTTTTCAATTGATCTTGTGACCTATTTATCTCATCTCTCCGTTCGGGATTTTTATTCCTCCCAGTTTCCATTGGCGGTGCATTAGGTGTCACCACCGCAGAATTCTGTTGGTATGGAGGTGGGTTTCTGTTTAAAATATCTTCCAGCAATTCATCTTCCGTCTCACTACCACCATACCCGTACCTTTCAGTAACTAAATGCTTCTTTTTCTCTGTACATTTTCTCCTTGCTTCTTCCTCAACTGTAAAAGCTGGAAACAAACCTCCTGTCATATTAGCATATCTCCAACGCTTTATTCTGTCCTCATGATTCACTCCCCATAACCTTCCGGGTACAAACTCATGATTTTTTAATCCTCTGAATCTTTCTCGTTCATACATCTCATCTTCCCATTCACTTAAAGCTTCAAACTGTGTTGGTCTAGGTTTAGGCTCAAGCATCGTCATCTTCTCCCTCAAATTCCGAAGTACAGCTACGCTAAATGAACCATTCTCAGGAAATGCTAATACTCCATCATTTTGAGTATATTTAGTCCAATTTTCTAACCATATGCAGGTATGATATCCGTACTTCAGCATCATATGCGAAGCTGGTGATTTCGGCGGAGGAATTACTTGTCCCTCTCTAGTCACTACCTTTTTGTCTTTCTTAAAAAGTTCTTAACTTTCGCCATCCACGACGTTTTCTCTCTACCATACTCATAATAAGCCATAATTCACAATCTCTTTCCTTTCTCAAAGTCCGCAATTCAACACTGTTCTCTATGCGTTATTCGGACCTATCACAGCGCGACTCACACCAACGCTCCAATCCAAAGCTTCTACGTCACAGCTTATTCAACCAATCCTAGCGCGTCTCACACCAACGCACCAATCAGAGCGTCTTCTGTATAACTAGTGCACTGTCCAATCCCAGCGCGGCTTTTGTCAACGTCAGTTCTGCTCCTGACCCCTCCTTTACAAAATTTATCGGCAATTTATTTTTCAACTGTTCTTGGTTAGTTACGACATTAAAAACACATTTCCATTGTCTGATTTCGCTAACAAAAGTGACAGTTTTATTCTATCTCGCAAGAATACAGTTTCGTTCGATAAGTGTAGCACTTCCCTCTACCTTACCCTTCTTTCAAGCAAGGGGTAAACCCGTTTCTCTGGGGATAAAACACATGTGGAGACTACACTGCTCCTGAGAATTAAGGCCAGAGTTTCACAAGAAAACCGGTTGCTATTTCACTCACACACCTTTTATACGGAAAATGTCCCTATCATAACACAACCTGTGTTATCACCAATATGAACTCAGACAATGCACTATTCCATGTGACTTCTCTTGCCACACGTGTCCACTTCCTACTTCCCGGAAGCTTCAAAACCTTTGACTTACATATAACGTAATACCATACAACATGAAGTGTTATACATAAAAATAATCAATAATCAATAATCACCAAACTAATCTATAGTAACCATAACTCTGCTACCAAGAAATCTGATCCAGCGCTATCAATAAAATTTCTTCTCCTATATGCTTTGGACGTCCAGGTACAAATATCCCTTTTCCACAACTATATCCATATGACGGTGGGGCCCATAACACCGCATAAACATTCACTCTCTCATATATTCCCTGGATTTCATCCGTTTTACTTAGGAGAAAACAGTAAATGATTTGCTGGAAGGAGACGGGATACCTTTTAAAACGACATAATACTTCTCAAACTTTAAGGTATTCCGCTCATTGGTCGATGGACCAACTAGTAGGAATCAGTTGATGGTGATTAAGACCAGCTCAATCACTATAAACCTTTAAACATTTACATTTATCATTGAGCTAAAGAACCACAGACTCATTGTTTTAAAGATAATAAAGTTTATCTAATTTTTAGAAGCATGAATAAGTTTCAAATTTATTATTCAGATTAATACATTTATCATCATTATAAGAATAAATTTAAATTGCAATGCATACCTATTAGATGGAAAAACAAAGTTCGTCACAGCAATGAATTCAGATCACAGCATAGAACTCCCGAAAAACTGTCTATCTGTCCTGTAAAACAGGCCTTCTCGACGGATCACCTATATGGTGTTTCCCGCCACAATCCAGTTCTTTTCCCTTATAGTATTTAAGAATAAAAAGGTCTAATAGTATTAAAAATGGAAAAATCTATTAAAAGCAAAAAGGTTTCTCCAGCAGCAGCGTCCCGTGCTCAACAAAAATATAAAACAGCAGCTCCCGCAGCAGCAACAACAGCAATAGTAGCAGCGACTCCCCCTCCCTCAGAGTAGGTCTTCTTATACCCTAATACTAGCTTACTAAGTGAAAATGTTACATCTTTGGGGGCGAGATTCTCTCTAATTGGTCCATTTGGGGTCAGTATACATCTCATTATGAATATCCTTGCTCCAACCAGTTCTTTGTGGAAAGTTCATACTTCTGTCGTTTCTCACGGGTTCATGACATTACCCATCCGCACATTGGTCTCTATCTGTATCCTTTTTCTGATACTTTAAATTGAACAGTTCATTGTTTATTCACGTATTCACTGCAACTTCTCACGCTTTTCGCTATGTCCTTCTTTGGCACACGTTTGTATAATAAGGTCATCGCAGCCTTGACCACGCTTCCATCCTAGGCTTTGGGACGGTCACATGATCCCTCTGTTCACAGCTTTTCTCACTCGCGGAAACCATTTTGCGCCTGCGTACTCTAGCTTGTTTGCCTCGGCAGCCATTTTTACATCGCGGCACAACAGGCCTAAGCGAACTATTTATAAGGATAAACAGAACATAGTTAAGAATAAAGAATATAAGCCTTTTCGTTTCCCTCCCATCATTCTACGTACCCCAATTAAGTGTTACCTAGCAAAAGCGACATATAAAGCTATTTCTTACTTACCAACCGCTTTACTTTGCCACCACACAGTTTATTTCCAAGCACAAATCATGCAATTATTATTCTAATTAGTACGCAAATCATTAGATTTATGTTATCCACGTTAACAATTGTAAGTAAATTAGTTTGCACGGATATGGCGTGTTACCCATAACCCTTATCATGACACATACATGGTTGGTTATTTACTGAGACGAACCTGTGTGTTAATTATTCAACATAAATATTAGGAGGTTAAAAAATTTTCGTTTACCCTGCTCCATCAACTGCATACATTATACCTGACGCAGGTATAATGTAGCGCAGGGCTTTACAACGTGACGCATCTCCTTAGATGCGTCACGTTGTAAATATGTCACAACGTGGCGCATTGTTTACGACGACGCTGCGTCACAGAAGTGATGCAAAGGCGGCGCAAATGTGTCACAAGGGGCTTGTAAATCTGCCCCTGCATTCCCTGCCAACTCTGGACTAATTAGTCTAATACAGTGAGGGAACAATGCCCCTTAGAAGGGTTATGAAACTGGTTGAGGGTCTTTCTTTGGCATCCATAGAGGGGCACACTTAAATAATTCATACATTTAAATGCACTAAAGAAACAATATAGAATGTTTAAAATTTCTTATTAAAAAAATAGAAAGCTAGACCTAAAAACAGAAGGAAATTTCTGCCTGGGCAAATAAAAAAAAGTCCTGATTCCTATAACAAAATGTGTGTCCATAGCAAACCAGTCAACAGCCAATGGTACTAACACGGCATGGATGGATGATTGGAAAATTTTCAAATTAACAACTTGGGGACGGATGTGGTGTCTCAATTAGACATTCACGATAAACTAAAATCTGCCAGAGTGGTAAATACACCATCCTTTGAATTCGATTCTCCACAGTGTATGATAGCAGTGGTAATATAGCTGGCAGTATGATCACAGGCGATAACTCCACTGATGTGTGAAAGAACGAGCACAGTTTCGAGCACTGTGTAGTATCTGCAGTAGGTATGTTATGTCATTGTAGAATATAGAATATCTGTGTTAATTATTCCATGTTCTAAGTATATATTTGATGTCATAGAATGTTACCGCATTCATGCTTTGTACTAGTCCTGAGACGGATCCGTGCTGTCCATGGGGTTGATATTAAAGGAGCTTTCTTTAGAAGAGTACTTGTTCGAGTGAATTATTACTGGCTCTGTTACTACACACTGCCAATCTATACACCAGGGCCAAGGTCCTAATGTAGAGGGTTGAGAAGGGTGAGTTGGAGAACCATGACTAGTATCTGCCCAAGACAAGTTGCAGGATCGATTGTTGGAGCCAGAGTCAGTGGGGAAGAATCCTGAATTCTGACAGGAGCGTTGAAGCATGGAAGACAAAGGCATTTGCCCACGTTGACTATTCCAGAGATCTGAAACGCCGTTAGGCCCGCTGAAAGGATGCAGTTACCTTAAAGTGCCTGAATTATTCCTTGTCTGTAGGCTCACTCCCATTGGCCACACGTAGACTGTATTTACAAGGTAGTAGCAGGACTGGATATTTAGAGCAAAGAGCACCCAACAGCATGCACATGGTTGTAAGTCATGCATTTACAACGCCTATTTTGTACACAGTGGCATGCCTTCATCAATTTCCTTATGTAAAAGTAAACTGACAGTATATTTTCCTAGTCAGTGGCTGTTCGGTTGTCAGGTATGATTAGATTCCACAGCAAACACAATAGAAAGGCAGGAAGAAAAGAAAGCAATGGGTAGAGCAGACCTAGACAGATTTGTTTTTCGGAACCTCTCCAACAATCTGTGCCTTGCTTCAGGAGGAAGACTCAAGAGACTAATGACTTCATAATGCATGTGGAGTAGTCTACATAGCTGTCCAACATATTTCTCTGAAAGACAAGTGTCTCAAAATGTGTTAGGTTTTCTGATGTCAAAAGTGGATTTTAGAGGCACGGACACACAATCCTTACGGGGGCTGCACAGCACAGCAGGTTATCTGCCTATTGATGGTAACTTATCATCGGAAGGGTTTACGGATCAGAAGTAAAGTCTGTTGTTCTGTTTTGTCTTCCTTCTAGTACTGGCTAAGGATGATTGATAATTAATTCTGCATGATAAAATGAAAGAGAGGGATTCAATATTGTACTGATTGATGTATGCTGGATAAGTAATCAGTAATGAAAGAATCACAGACAAACTGAATAATTAAAGGTCATCATCTATTTTAATCTCAGCAGAATAAAACCAAGACTAAGACTAACTAACCAATAGTATCAAGAAGTCTTCATCGACAATTCCATATAATTAAGCAGTATTTCAGTTTTCAAAAAAAGGCAGCCATCCCCATAGATAGTCCGAAAAAGAAAATGCGGCATTTCCCAAAAATATGATTTTTAAAAACATAAAGACTGGTGGGGGGAGGCATACCCTGCCATGCTGAAGATGACCAACTGAGCGCATAGTTCCTCTCCGGGAGACTTGAAAAACATGACCTCCGCCCCTATCCAGCATCATCCTTTCTCCACATAAAGGCTTATATATACATCAAGAGTCTGGCCACTGTAATGACGCAGAGCCTCGCTTGAATTAAAGGTGTTTATTCTTCATGTCAATGGAGCAGTTACTTTGGCCTGCACCACAACTGCAACCAACTTCGGGGCATATTAACAATAGACGGCGATAAATATCGCAAAGCGCGCTTAGCACTTTTTTATTTATCGCCGTCTATCGCTGGAATTTATCGCCCGGTTAGCGCGTTATCAACAACGCGTATCACCGAGGCGATAAAAATTCCAGCGATAAGCGGGATATCGCTGTTTCCCATGGAACAACGCTGGTTTTCCAGCGATGTTCCATGGAAAATGGCGATAATCTTGCTGATACGACCCTGTGGTCGTATCAGCATAATCCACCCCCAATGACAGGTATAGGTAAGTCAGCATTTTAGCAGACGTTAGTTTTCGGCAAAACCGCGGTTTTCGCCAAAACTAACATCTGCTAAAATCTGAGGCCACCTTGTAAATATCATGATGTGCATTTAGCGATATTTAACAAGGTAGTCCGTCAGGGGTACGCTTCAGTGACGCCCACTTTGCATCTCATTAGAGATACAAAGCGAGGCGTCGGCAAAACGGCTGCTAACATGCGCTAATGCATGTTAGCACCGGCTTGCAAATAGGGCGAAAACATTATCTCCGCTTTTTTGGCTTTTAAAGCCACAAAAGCGGAGATAAGCCCCTTGATGCCCCTTCGGGGCATATTAACAAGGGCTGGCGATAACATTATTGCCGCTTTAGCGTCCGTTTTCGGGCGAAAAGCGGCGATAATTTTATCGCAATATCATTAAGGACACGCTAGCGCGTGTTTCCTTGACTTAGCGCCCGTTTCCAGCACGCCTAACTTTGCATCTCTAATGAGATGCAAAGTGGGCGTCACGGGGCGCACTCCTGATGGACTACCTTGTTAAATATCGCGAAATGTACATCGTTATATTTACAAGGAGTGCCACGCATTTTTGCAGACGCATTTTTGGCGAAATCGCGGTTTTCGCTAAAACTAACGTCTGCAAAAATGCAGAGTTACCTATACCTAACAATGGGGGTGGATTATGCTGATACGACCACAGGGTCGTATCAGCAAGGTTATCGCCGTGTTTCCATGGAACATCGCTGAAAAACCAGCGATGTTCCATGGAAAACACCGCTTATCGTTGGTAAATTATCGCCATTGCGCTATGCGTTGTTGATACAGCGATAGCATGGCGATAATTGGCAGCGATAGCCGGCGATAAATATTTTCTCGCTAAGAGCGGCCAGCGATAATTATCGCTGCCGCTTGATAATATGCCCCCATATTTCTAATCCAACTACATCTAGTCCTAGAACACTAACATTTTTACATTCTACATGTGGCCATGACTACATGCCACAGTTCTGATATCTATATGACATCACTACAGCCACCACTGGCTATGTCTTCTTAGTTGTTGCAAAGTATCTGTGGCATATGAACTACTGTGTTTGCTTTGTGGTCTGGAGCATAAGGCATCGGCTGCCATAAGATGGGCCATGGCTGCACGCTAGTTCTCCGTGCGCTGCTGCACACCTGAACTGCTGAGGACAACATGTGATGACACCACCAGAGTGGCTGGCCCTGTTGTCCACCTGATTGGTTTGCCCTCCCTTGACAAACTGGGCGTTGGAGGTTTGTTGCTCACAGACCTACTCAGGCACTGCCAGTGGGAGTGCCACACTCAGTGCAAACGATCCCAGCTGGTAGTAGCTGCGGCGATTGCTGTGTAAGCAGGACATTAGGACTCCTCTGTACAGTGGACGTGCCGTTGGGCTCACTCCCTTGTGGCGAACGGTAGGGTGCTTTACCTGCCCCTCCTTCACCTTCCGCATTGGGTTACTCGGAGCGATACTGGCCTGACACACTTGTAACACCAAATAGTACAACTGCTCTGTGTGGATGTGCATAAAATCAAATGGACTTCTATGGTTACTACCCCAAAGCCAGGACTCTCTAATAATTGTGCTTTTCTGGCACCCATGTACTGATCCTTAGTTGATGACAGGGTATTCAGGCTTTAATGTGACAGTACCTTAACTCTCTTGATACCACATTCCATTCATAAGCTTGCTGTGCCCTATATTTTGTGTGTCTATGTTGGTAGGAGGGGAGATTTATATTCAGCCAAGGGATCCTCTGCATGCCATCAAGGTTCAAACAGTTTCTCAAATGGGCTCTGTTAAACTCAGTTTGACTGTTAATCCAGACAGAGAGCCATCTGAGTAAGGGACAAATGATGAGAACCTCAGAAATATAGCCCAGACCTAATTCCACATGAGCTATACATGCATTCATTTAGCTTGATAGATATTTAACATAGTTTTCAGCGGTTTGTTCCCCAGTCTAGAAGTGAAGTCAAAAATAGCAGAAACAGGCATTACCAATGAATGTTTTTTGGTGGACAAGAGCATGGACCATGGCTCGTTATCATCAAATTTTACACCCAAATAAAAAAATGCAGAAACCTGCTGATTTCATATCCTTGCACAAAATGTATTCTTGATTTTGTTGATTTGGAGTCGGCCACCACTATGAGTGGTTTACTGAAGGTGGTACCAAGGTCCAGGGAGTTCAGGAAGGTAACAAAAGCTTCAAGTAGGTGCTGAAGACTGAGGAATGCTCTTGCTATCATGACAGTGCCATCAGCATAAAGAAGTGTCGAAATGGGTCTAGCACCCACTCGAGACAAATCCTTGGATTCTCTGAGAAGGGTATAATTGGTTAATGAATAATGTAAATAAAAAGGGGGCCAATATGCATCCTTTTCCAACTCCCTCCCCTCTTGATCCCAAAGCTGTCAGTGCATTTGCCCACTGGACCATAGCTCTCTGAGGAGGACATATCTTTAGGCAAATCTTTAAAAAAAAAATAGACAATATCCAAGTCTACCCCCATAGAAATCAATAATAACCAAAGTTTATCACAATTGACTGTATGGAAGGCAGATGTAAGGTCCATAAAGGCCATGTGTAAACTACACTTCTTGGCCACAACGTATTTATGTATAGGGATGTGTAGATTGAAGCACTGTTCAAGCATACTTCGGCCAGACCTAAATCCATACTGCAAGTACTGTAGATGACTGAGTTCAGCCGAGGCCATAACTTTATTTAAAACTACCCTCCTGACCACCTTTACTATGGAATCAATAAGCGAGATAGACCTGTAGCAGCAGGGGTCATTCTTGTCCCCCATTTAAAGACTGGGATGATAATTAAGCGGGACCAGGAAATTTTTTTCTCTAGCAGCATTATTTAAAATACGGGTAAGTAAAGGGGCCCAAAAATTAAAATCCACTTTATACAGGTCGTTTGGCAACTCTGTCGGGCCAGGGGCTTTATTTTTAGATAGCCATGTAAGAGCTTCAGCGACCTCCTTCAAATGAAAAATGATATTGGAGGTATCCTGGGTAACAACTGCATCAGGCTCCTATGGGGGTAGGTCTACTGATTAATAAACCCCCTTAAAGCGTTTGACCCAAATCTCCCGGGAAATATGGGAGCACACAGTGTTTCTGTCAGCCTGAGCAAAAATTGGGCAATTCACTATTTCCCAAATAAAGACATTGGAAACTCAACAATCTTCAGTTGCCTTAGAGCAGTTGATCAGTGGGTGACATGGATCCTTCTCAAATTGAATTTTCCAAAACTGATTGAAAAAATGATGATCCACTCTCCACAAACAAACAGACTGCAAGTCATCCAGAATTGTGCAGCACGGTTGCTCTTAATGACCCCCAACAGCCAGTCCGCAAGACCTGCCCTGAAAACCCTGCACTGGCTCCCGGTTAAGGACAGAATAAAATTCAAGTCTTTATGCATTGCCCATAAATCCTTCTGGAAGAAAGGCCCCCCCATCCTCCAAGCCATCAGCTCCCCTTATCCGCCCAAATAGACGCCTTCGATCTTCCAGTCTCCATCTAGCCGCGGTCCCGAAAATCAACAGGATGAGAAGTGGTGGTCGATCCTTTTGTTTTACCTCTGCTAGGCTTTGTAACACTCTTCCCATCCACTTATGCTCAGAACCAAATCTCCTTCCGTTTCGTAAACTTCTGAAAACTTGGGGGCATATTTACGTTCCCTGGCGCATCCCTGCAAATCAGCTGGGATGCGCCAGGAAAGATGCGACATGCAAGTTTGCCCTTGCGCCACCGCCGATGCGCCGCATTTGCTAATGCGGGCGCGCCGTGGCGCACTAGATTAGCAGATGCGTGTCGCATCCCCCGACGGAGAGGCGGCGCATTGCTGGAGCCGTCGTCAGCGCGACGCAGCTCCAGCAATGCTGCGGGGGTGCCCTATCCCTAACATGGTGCTTCAATCCTTACGCCTGCTTCAAGCAGGCGCAGGGTTTTGACGCAGCATGGGCGTAAAGTGACTCAGTGAAATCTTGTAGATTTCACTGCGTCACTTTACGAGGCGTACCTGCGAGGGGGAACGCCCACCCTGCGCCGGAACACCCACATGAAACCTGACGCAGGTTCTCATGTGGCGCAGGGGTTTACAACGTGACGCATCTCCTAGATGCGTCACGTTGTAAATATTGCGCAACGTGGCGCATGTCCTATGCGTCGCCGCTGCGTCACATAAGTGACGCAACGGCGGCGCAAAAGTGGCGCAAGGGGCTTGTAAATATGCCCCTTGGTTTTTTCAAAACCCCACCTATTAAGCTGCTGTGACCTCCCCTTCTCCCTGCTAGCGCTGGGACGTCTTCGGGTAGCCATGCGCTATACAAATATCCATAACATAACATAACAATCTGGCCTGACGATCTGGGACCACATCCTAAATCAAAGGACATAAGCAACCTTGGAATTACCATGGAGTCCAAGTTATCAATGAATGCCAAGTGGAAAATTAGCAAGCTCAAGCTTCATTATCATGAAAACTCGGGGACACATCTTCCTCCACCTGGGATTTCCATACAATGTGCAGGCTACTATCTCTCTTGTACTATTTAAACTTGATTATGTCAATGGCCTCTACCCTGGATCATCTTTATCAACTATGAAAACTGTTATGATGTCACTTACCTGCTTCCCTCGTGGAGCTTCATATCTCTGTCATGCACGTTCTTTATTCTGTGTTCCATAGAATGTGAGGCTGACGGCACTCGACAGTTTTCAGTTGCTGCTGGATTGTCGAGGTGGTCGGATGCCAGGTTGTGCTCAGAAGTAAACTTACCTTTGAAGCATCCCGCCTCCAGTCTGATTTGTCCATGGCTCGTCTTAACAATTTTGGCGACGATCCTGTGCCTTCGCGTGTTCCTGTGGATCTCGAGCACAACCTGGTGATCCTTTGGCTCGCCCGTTTTCTTCACTTCATCTCCTGCTCCTCACGTCATCACTTGGTGTACCCTGCGGCACCTCCTGTGTTTCGTTTTCCTGTTCTTCGGAGCATTTAAAGGTACTGTTTGCCTTTGTTTGTTCGGCTCTTGAGCTCAGCGCTGCCGTTTGGATCGCGCGCTGTTGCTCGAGCCTTCCTCACTTCAACGTTGGGATCGCGCGCTGTTACTTGAGCCTTCCTCACTTCATTATTTCGTCATTGGAACGCTCTTCTTCTGTGGAACGCAAGGTGTACGCTAGTTTTCCAGTACGTGCATCACGTACACCGTGCGCAATGTCTTGACCTCATCTGCGTGCCGCCATCTTGCGAGTTTCCTAATTCTTCTCGCAAAGCGCTTCACGCCGGAGATTTCAACATCCTATTGGTATTTTTTTCAATTTAATTTAAATGCGCACTTACAGCATTTTTGACTCAAGTTCATCTGCACCCCTGATCTTGACTTTCGTGCAGCTCCATTCACGGTGATTTGCACACCTTGTCCTATATTTGAGCACTTGGTTTTGTTTTGTCTGTTTCCTTGCACATACTTCAGTATTTAATATTACACATTTCTTTTACGCTTCAAGGTCAATGTACACATCTTTTACTGTTATTAATTGATTGTTGTGCAGTCACTTTTTAGACATACTGCACATCTTTGATTAGTCTGTGCTGTTTCTTTATAACTGCTTTGCTTTTTTCTACTACACATTTGCTGGTGTTACTCACTATTTCAGCCATGAATTCCAATGTTGTCACACCTCCTATGTTTCTTCCTCTTCCAGGCTCTCCTGTCATTGTCTGGGAAGATTGGGTAGAAATGTTAGACAATTATATTACTGCTCTAGATGGTCAAAAATGTTCACCTGATAGGAAAAAAGCACTATTACTCAGCACTTTAGGTAGTGAAGGTCAGCGTATATTTAAATATTTACCAGTAGCCATGGGTCCCAATGGTCAACCCATGGATGATGTGTACAAAGAAGCTATCAAGAGACTGGAAACAAGATTTGCTAAAGAAGTCAACTTAGTTATGGCCAGATATAAGTTCTACACTCAACCACAAGCTGAGGGTGAATGTATTGATGACTTTGTAGCCAGATTACGTGAACTTTCTGTGAAATGCCACTTTAGAACCATGACCGATGAATTGATTCGTGATCAACTTATAGTTCAATGTCGTGAAAGAAAGATTCAAGAACGACTTTGGGCTGCCAAAGACCCCTCGTTAAAAGATGCTGTGGACATGGCCAAAGTCATTGAGGAATCCCAGAAATGCATTAAGGAGTTAGAGAGAAGGGACAAAAGTTTATCTCAAATTGGCAATGTCGAGAATGATTGCAAAGAAGAAGTTACTGATGTTAATGCAGTTTCAAAGAAATTTACAAAGGGCAGTAGTCCTTCTACTTTTTCACCCAGAATTAAGGGCAGAGAGTGTTTGCGGTGTGGGAGTCAGTACCATATGGCTGATTTCAAAAATGTTTTGCCTTAGACCAAATTTGTAGGAAGTGTAGCTCGCAAAGGACATTATGGCACGCATGTGCAGACAAGTTGATAGTTCTGATAGAAATAAGTCTAAAGTTAATGTGGTACAACAATGCATGGATCTTAAACAAAATGTGAATAGAGTGCTTATAGTACAAGAATCCACTGATTGTGTAGTGGGAGGAGTCAGTCAAGACGTTCGTAGATTAACAAGACCGACTGCTGAATTCAATGTGTGTGGGCAGGATGTTACCTTTATGGTAGACTCCAGGCTCCATGTTTACAATCATTCCCGAAGTCTTTGTATATTTCATTGTGGAAAGGTGTTGCTTTATCTGACAAGGACATCAATCCTGTTGGATACCAGCGTCAAACGATTGACATCTTAGGTTATATGTTCGGCCCCATTAGATTTGGTACAAGAAGCATTGAAGGGTAGGTTTACATTGCTAAAGAAGGTCCACCTATCCTTGGATGGATGCACCAATATCATCTTCATATTGTTATCAACCCAAGGTCCCCCAACCAAATCATGGTGGTTGATGATGAAATCCAGATTAAGCACATATTTACAAGATGCCCATAAAGGTTTTGAAGATAAGTTGGGGTGTGTCAAGGGTTATCTCCACAAAATCATTTTAAAGCCTAACGCCTGCCCAGTTCAACACAAGCTCAGAAAAGTACCTTTATCCGTGAGGCAAGGTCTTAAAGATCTCCTGCAAGATCTGTTAAAGTCAGGAGTCATTGAACCAGTGGCGGCATCCTCTTGGATTTCTGAAGTTGTTTTGACGCTTAAATCAGATGGTCGTTTGAGGTTTTGCATTGACCTCAGGTCACTTAATCGTGACATTGTTATTGACACTTTTCCCCTCCCCAATATCAATTAATTGTTGCAATCTGTGGGAGTGGTAGATATTTTTCCAAGATAGATCTGAGAAGTGCATACCACCAAATCAAGTTACACCCCGAATCCAAGTCACTCACTGCTTTTATCACGACGGAAGGCACTTTTCCAATTCACTCGCATGCCGTTTTGGCCCTAGCCTCGGCTGCGAGTGTCTTCCAAACGAATGATGTCCAACATGTTTGAGGGCTTGGCTGGTGTAGTATACTTCCAAGACGACATTTTAGTGTCGGGGAAGACTGTTGAGGAACACAATGCCATTTTACGACAGGTGTTATGGAAACTTGAACATGCTGGTTTAACTGTCAACAAAGATAAATGTATGTTTTTAACCGAACAGATTGAGTATTTAGGCTACACCATTTCTAGTGGTGGTATAGCTCCCAAGCAGAATTTGCTAGATGCTATTAAAAATGCTCCGTCGCCCAAGGACAAAGATCAACTCAGGTCCTTTTGGGCCTTGTTGAATATTATTCTAAATTTGTTAGAGGATTTGCTGACATTTCTGAGCCTCTGAGGGTTTTGTTACGCAAAGGCAATAAATACGTGTGGGATAGACCACAAGAAGAATCCTTCCTGAATATCAAAAAACAAAATTTGCAATGCTGGGATATTGTCTCCTTTCAATTCTGCATGCAAGTCTTTCCTCACCGTTGATGCTAGTCTTACTGGCATTGGTGTGGTACTATCCCAAATTCAGCGTGGGTGAGGAAAAGCCATAGCCTTTGCCTCTAGGACTCTCACCCAAGCTGAGAGAAACTACTCTGTAATTGAGCGGGAAGCTCTTGCCGCAGCTTGGGGAGTCGAGTATTTTAGGGTATACTTGTGGGGTTCGAGATTTATTTTGAGGACGAACCACAAACCTCTGATGAAGATTTTGTCCACTGGGGGAGCTGGGAAAGGCTCTGCACGACTTGCCAGATTCGCTGCCAGATTGCAAGAATATTTGTACGACATTGAATTAATTCACGGGTGGAAAAATGTGCAACAGAGTGCTTGTCTCGTATGTCGTTGGATTGGGAGCATGTTGATGAAGATGTTGTGAAGAATCTTGAAGCTGAGGAAGCTGTTGCCCTCGTGAGTGATGTTTGTGAGTGTTCTCTGGGAGCTTTCTCTAAAGCTCAATGGATAAGTGAAATGCAGTTAGATTCTACCTTGAAAGATGTCATAGTTTTGATTAAAAAGGGGCTTCCGAGAAACCATGGTGCCTGTTTCTGTTAGGCCATTCTGGAAACTTTTGGATGAATTGTCTGTATCTGGTTCTGATGTGAGTTATGAGGGGTGATCGATTTGTACCCTCCTTGTGGTCTGAGATTGCACATATTTAGACTAGCCCACGAAGGTCATTTTGGGGCAAGGGATGACCATCAGGAGGATCAAACAGGAATTTTGGTGGCCTGGGATGGACGATCAAATCAGAAGATGGGTAGAAGCCTGTAATTTTTGCAAGGAGAGTGAAAAAAGATTAAAAGTCGGTAGCCAGAGTGTCTTGGGTCAAATCACCGATCCAGGAAACCGTGGTATACCATTTGTTTGGATTTTATAGGTCCACTCTCTGAACTACCTGTGGACATGCGTTTTGCTGCTGTTATTATTGATGTCCATTCAAGATGGCTCTTTGTTAAGTTCATGGAGGGATGTCACAACTAGGCTCTACCATTGAGGTGTTGGAGAAACTGTTCTTAGAGGAAGGTGTCCCTCACATGTTGTTGACTGACAATGGCACACAATTAACGTCAGGTGAGATGCGATGTTTTTTGGAAAAGTGTGGAACAAAACACTTGTGCACTTCTCTATACAATCCCATGGGCCATGGAATGGTGGAGAGGTCAAACAGGTTGGTAAAGGGTACTATCCAACTTGCCTTAGCCAATGGTTTATCCCCCTGACGACTCGTTGAGGAGATGATTTGGGCCTATCGCACAACAGTTCATAGTGTTACACAAAAGTCTCCTTTCCAGGTTATGAGAGGACGTCTTCCAGGTTCTAGGCTAGTGCCCTCTTGGTTGAAGGATTGGGTACACTCCGGTGGTGTGCGCGTCCCAGAGTTTGTTTCCTCTAAGTTTGTAGTCGGTGACTGGGTAAAGCTAAGATCTGGCAGAATGAAAACTGGTTTGAACAAATTTAAGGGGCCTTGCCGTGTGATCAGTGTGGGTAAGTACTTTGTTGTTGTTGAAGGTGGTGAAAGATGGAATTTGCGCAGAGTGGCGTTGTACCAGAGAGGTGGGTCGAGTCTTAGGCAAGCTTGTGATGATGAAGGATGTTCTGGTGCCATGTTCATGCCAGATTCTTTTTCCAATGATTGTTCTGGTGATCTCAGTACCACACATAGTCCTAGTGCTGGTGATCACAGTACCACACATAGTCCTAATGGTGGTTCAGAGGTTGAGGTGGAGGTTGGTGCTAGTGTTAGAGTTTGCAGGCCTCCTTTGTATCTTCAGGATTATGTTACTGTTTAAACTCTAGTAGTGAGTTATGGTTGCTTTGTTTCTTTCTTTTCTTTGTTTTTTCTTTCTTTTCTTTTCTCTGTTTTTTGTTGTTGTTTTCTAAGGAGGAGGATGTGTTATGATGTCACTTACCTGCTTCCCTTGTGGAGCTTCATATCTCTGTCATGCACGTTCTTTATTCTGTGTTCCATAGAATGTGAGGCTGATGGCACTCGACAGTTTTCAGTTGCTGCTGGATTGTCGAGGTGGTCGGATGCCAGGTTGTGCTGAGAAGTAAACTTACCTTTGAAGCATCCCGCCTCCAGTCTGATTTGTCCACGGCTCGTCTTAACAAAAACACTACAACGGATTCAGAACTCTGCTGCCAGACTACTCCTATGTGTAAAGCCACAAGCCCACGTCTCCCATGCCATGAGGGCCCTACATTGGTTACCGGTTGTCAGAAGATCCACCTTCAAGCTACTTTGTATCACACAGAAAGCAATACATGTGACAGGACCTCTTTTCATCAGGAATAAAATCAACAAATACATTCAACAAAGGAACTCCCATTCAAGACTGGCACCTCTCCTCAAAACCCAACCATACAAGAAAAAAACCCATAGGTGGTATATCTTTCTCTGTTCAATCAGCCAAACTATGGAATTTATTACCCCCAAACATAAGATCCACAGATAACTATCTTATCTTCGGAAGACTACTCAAGAGTTGGCTCTTTCCTTCATAACCACCATACTCAAACACTAACGTACAGCACATTCCAGTGTATGAAAACATTTATAATTTGATTATATGTATGTATCTAGATATGTGTATTTCTTTGCACAAATATGCATAATTACTATGGTTTTTAAAATATACAGATATTCTTTAGATCTGCTTAACAAATGTACATATTAATTACTACCCCTCCACGGCAGCCTCAGCATCATCTCGAACAGCAAGCTATCTAACTAAAAACAAGAAAACACAGTCTCATCCACCTGCTTCCACATCTCACACATGCTACGCAAGATCTCCAAGTGGCTCTCAGTCAACACCAGAAGGACCGTCAGGATGGACTACGGGAACACACTCTACGTAGGAATCACTGCACGCCTCCTGAAGAGACTACAGACAATACAAAACTCAGCGTCAAGACTCACCCTCAACCTCCCCAGATGGACCCACATCACATTGCACCTCAAGAAGCTACACTGGTTCTCGATCCAGAAGAGATGCCAGTTCATAATGTTGAGCCACGCATACAAAGCCCTGAACAATGAAGGTCGCGGGGGCATATAATAAATGTAGGAGGGCATGCCCGGGGCCCCCATCCTAGGGCTATTCATAGCCCTGGGAACAGTCACCTCCTCAGGGCAGTAACAATAATATATGTGGGGGAGCCTTGTGGCACCCCTGCTGCCCCGTGGACCGCCACCTTCCTGGGGCACAAAAGTAATATAAAAATAATTTGCGGGTGAGGCCCTTTGGCCTCCTCCACAGTCCCGGGGACCACGGTGCACAGACAGAATATCGATTTTTTAATTTCGACCTACCTTAATATCGAGTTTTAAATATCGTAGGTCAAGAATATCGAATGCAAGAATATCGTGGTACAGAATATTGACAGTAAGGTAAGAAATATCGTTTTAAAATATCGAAGACAGTAAAATCGCTTTGTAAAAATATCGTTGTTAATAATATCGATGTTTATATTAGTGTTCTGTATTTTAGTATGTGTGTTAAAAGTATGTAATGTAATTTTTTTGGTATAAGTGTAGTTTTTTTTTAATGTATGTGTTAAATTTTTAGCAGTAAATACTTTTATGTAAATTAAAATTTGCGTATTTTAGTTCTGTAGCGGGTTGTGGGTTTATAGGGGAATAGGGTGGGAAGTAATTTAATTATAAAAAGTATTTATTAATTTTTATTCATTATTATTTATAAGTAATTTATTATTAATTAATTATTAATTGGTTATTAATTAATATTAATTAATTAATAGATAATTAGATAAATTGTGTTATTTTTTAGGAGCGGGTTGTGGGTTTATAGGGCAATAGGGTGGTAAGTAATATAATTATAAAAAGTAATTATTAATATTTATTTGTTAGTATTTATAATTAATTTATTATTAATTAATTATCAATTGGTTATTAATTAATATTAATTAATTAATAGATAATTGTATTAATTGTGTTAATTTTTAGGAGCGGGTTGTGGGTTTATAGGGGAATAGGGTGGGAAGTAATTTAATTATAATAAAGTAATTATTAATATTTATTTATTATTATTTTTAATTAATTTATTATTAATTAATTAAAACATTGGTTATTAATTGATAATTATATTAATTGTGTTTTTTTAGGAGCGGGTTGTGGGTTTATAGGGGAATAGGGTTGGAAGTAATTTAATTATAATAAAGTAATTATTATTTATTTATTAGTATTTATAATTAATTTATTATTAACTAATTATTAATTGGTTATTTAATTTTAAATAATTATTTAATTGATAAGTATGTTAACCCTCTGCTATCCAACATTTTCCCTACTGTTGCACTCTCTGGAGTGGGAATAGTAATTTTTACCCCTACGCTATCCAACACTTTCTCCTACTGTTGCACTCTTTGGAGTGGGATTAGTATTTTTTACCCTACGCTATCCAACACTTTCCCTACTGTTGCACTCACTGGAGTGGGAATAGTAATTTTTACCCCTTCACTATCCAACACTTTCCTAACTGTTGCACTGTCTGGAGTGGGAATAGTAATTTTTACTACTCCGCTATCCAACACTTTCCCTACTGTTGCACTCACTGGAGTGGGAATAGTAATTTTTACCCCTTCGCTATCCAACACTTTCCTAACTGTTGCACTGTCTGGAGTGGGAATAGTAATTTTTACTCCTCCGCTATCCAACACTTTCCCTACTGTTGCACACTGTGGAGTGGGAATAGTAATTTTTACCCCTATGCTATCAAACTCTTTCCCTACTCTTGCACTTCTCTGGAGTGGGAATAGTAATTTGTACATCTCCGCTATCCAATACTTTCCCTACTGTTGCACTCACTGGAGTGGGAATAGTAATTTTACTCCTACGCTATCCAACACTTTCCCTACTGTTGCACTCTCTGGAGTGGGAATAGTAATTTTACTCCCTACGCTATCCAACACTTTCCCTACTGTTGCACTCTCTGGAGTGGGAATAGTAATTTTTACCCCCACGCTATCTAACACTTTCCCCTACTGTTGCACTCACTGGAGTGGGAATAGTAATTTTTACCCCTTCGCTATCCAACACTTTCCTAACTGTTGCACTCTCTGGAGTGGGAATAGTAATTTTTACCCCTATGCTATCCAACACTTTCCCTACTGTTGCACTCTCTGGAGTGGGAATAGTAATTTTTACCCTTACGCTATCCAACACTTTCCCTACTGTTGCACTGTCTGGAGTGGGAATAGTAATTTTATCCCCTCCGCTATCCAATATTTTCTCTACTGTTTTAGTTAATGTAGTGTAAAATGTATTTTAAAGATTAAAAATATTGTAATATTTTAATTTGTTATATATATTTTTTAATTTTAATTTATATTATTGGTGTATGTGTATATATATGTATTTCTAATTTTTAATATGTTTTTAACAATTTATAAGTTATTAAAATAATTATTTATAAATATTATTAAGTAAGTATATATATTATATTTTATACATACATATGTTTAATTGATTTTTACATTATATGTATTACTTACAATTTTAAACATTTTTTAATAATTTTAACTGTTTTTTAAATTATATGTATTATTTACTTTATTTTACATTATTTTTATACATTACAAAAAAAACGATATTTTTAACAACGATATTTTTAACAACGATATTTTTGTACTTACCATTATGTAGATAGGACTTCGATATTCTGGACATCGATATTCTTGTGTCGATATTTTTGTAGCTCGATATTCTGACTGTCGATATTCTGTCAGTGATCCGGGGACCACCACCTCCCTGGGGCAGTAACTTCACAGGAGGTAGCTGCCCCCCAAGAACATCCTTGGGGGGCAGCTACCCCTCCTGTTAACTCCAGTAAGTCCCACACAGCGGGATTGCTAAGAGGTCTTCGGAGGCCATGCCCCCTTTCTCCACCACTCTGCAAACGCAGCTCCTGGTGCACTACTGGTTGGGGGATGAAATCCACTTTACTCCTGAGGGACCTTGGGTGCCAAGAAGCCCTCCTAGTACCTCCTGTAAGTTCTACACAGCGGAATTCCTAATAGCTGGTCGGAGGCCCCGCCCCCTTTCTCCACACACTGCAAACGCGACTACTACTTTAAAAACCATAGAAATTCACTGAAAAAAACCAAAGGTTACAGGCACGTTATAGTTAGGCATTATCATTTAAAAAAACCTTAGAAATTCACTGAAAAAAACAAAGGTTACAGGGACGTTATAGTTAGGAAATAGAATTTTAAAAACCTTAGAAACTCACTGAAAAAACCAAAGGTTACAGGGACGTTATAGTTAGGCTAACATTTCACTCGCACAAAATAACTTGCGCCCCCGCAATGCACTGCTTATGACCTCACATATTACATCACTCATGACATGGTCAGTGACATCACTGATGGCATCACTGCTGACATCTCAAATGACATCACTGATTACATCAGCCACAGAATCTCTGATGCACCCACTCACACCCCAATATAACCTTTCATATACCCACTCCAAATTCCACACTACCATTCTCAAAACCATTGATGCACCCATACCAGTACTTACACATCGACTCACTGATTCAAAGTTCTACACACACATCCACTCAGTCACCCATACCACAACTCACTGACTAATACAGCCACTGATATATCCACTCATATACCCATACATCTACTCACACACTGTCAAGTCACTCAAAGAGCTACTCATACACCTACTCACTCACCTATAGAGTCAATCACACAGCCACTTACTCACCTATACAGTTATACACACACCCACTCACTTATTCATACAGATACTAACACATACTCACTCACCTACACTGTCACTGACACAAGCACACACTCACCCATACAGCCACTATCACAATCCCTCACTCACACATACAGTCACTCATATACTCCAACACTCATGCATACTGCCTTTCACATATACAGTTACTCACCCATATACCACTGACACATCCATTCACTCACCGACACAGCCATACACACACTCAGTCACCTATACTGCCCCTTACTTACCCATTCACTAACCCATACAACCACTGACTCACCCACTCACTCATCCATGCAGGCAGTTACACACCCTCTCACCCACCCACACCGACACTCATACACCCACACAGGTACGCAGACAACCAATCAATTACCCATACAGCCACTCACGTACCCACTCACCAACCCATACAGCCACTTAGACACCAACTGACAGACTGATTCAGACATTATCAAAACCTAGTCACTCACCCATACATTCACTGAGACACCTAATCACTCACTTATACAGTCAGTCACGCACCCACTGAATCATCCATACAAGCTCTCATACATCCACTGATTCACCAATACACCTTGGTGTATATATATTTAATACTCATAAACTTTTTTAAAACACTTACAGTCACTGGATGATGTAATCAGTGATGTCCTTTGCGATGTCATCAGTGATGCCACTGACCATGTCATGAGTGATGTAATATGTGAGGTCATAAGCAGTGCATTACGGGGCGCGAGTTATAGTTAGGTCAGCTGACTGTAACTGCTGAATTTCTCTGGTTTTGTACGAGTGAAATGTCAGCCTAACTATAACATCCCTGTAACCTTTCGTTTTTTTCCGTGAATTTCTAAGGTTTTTTAAAGTCTATTTCCTAACTATAACGTCCCTGTAACCTTTTGCTTTTTCAGTGGGAAAAAAAATAATATATATATATATATGCAAAAAAAGAAGCAGAGAACTCTGGGTAGTACCCAAGTTTAGGTGGAGACCAGAGTCTGTATAGAACACCCTACAACACCAGCGACACTCTGAATTTGCTCATCTCAATTGTCTGCTTTTCTATCAAAGTATTTAAGCAAAGGATTAGCATAGTGCCATCCACGCCAAGATAGAAAGGGACAAAGTATTTTGCCATTCCTACGGCAAAGTCTTTAAGCATAGGATTGGCACAGTGCCATTCATGCTGAGCTGTAAAATGACAAAAGCCATTTACCACTCTAGGCACAGTATTACAGCTTTGGATTGGTAAAATACCATCCAAGCCAACCTAAAATGAATAAAGCAACCCCTGACACATGTTTCACTATCATTATAGCTCTTCAGAGAGGTTTAGGTTTGTCCAGACACAAAGGAGCATCCAGTATAAGTCAAAACAATACCCTTGCTGGCATAGTGTGCTTGATACAGGAGCTGCTCTCCACCTAAACCTGGGAACTACCCAGTGTTCTCTGCTTCGTTTTTGCATAATTTATGTGGCATTCTATGCCTCCAAGGGTATTTTTGATATATATATATATATATATATATATATATATATATATATATATATATATATATATGTGATCAAGGCCCTCCGGAGTCGAAATGCGTCATGCCTGCTGTTTGAGAAGAGCGCAAATAAAATTACTTACTGCACCAATTTGTGGTCCGTGCTCCTGTTCGTACTTTCGGCAACAAGTGCAAAGCGGAGTATTTTGCTATATATATATGTATATATATATATATATATATATATATATATATATATATATATATATATATATATATATATATATATATATATATATTATCTACTGGCGGTCGCCAGTAGATAGTTATAGTTAGGACCACGTTTCCATAGGAAAAGCATTTTTTGATGTGCTTATAACTTTGGCGTCGTTTGAAGAATCTTTACGAAATTTTCCCAAAAGTTCCTCTTTTCAGGTGAGCTCCTATCCTGAAAGTCTGGGGGTGATTCGTGAAGGGGGGGCTGAGAAAAAAGGGGGGTCCCAAAATGTGTTTTCTCCATACAATTTCCATAGGAAACCTTAGACAAGGCTATAGGTCAAACTGCTGAACGAAATTACGCCAAATTTGGCAGGGAGAAAGGTCTTGGTCCAGAAAGCATGCTTTTGTTTAAATGGGGTAAGTCCGTTCAGTAGTTTTAGAGAAATATCAAAATTTACAGATAGCGATATTTGAGAATTCTGACATCTGATTGGCTGAGGCGTTACGAGCACGAGCGTGCGGCTCATTGGTTGCGAACTGTTCAAACTAGGAAGTGTTGGCAGCCATTTTGTGATTGAGTTGAAAGGCGTAGAGGCGATAACAAAAGAGAAAATTGTATAAGAGGGTATAGTAGGAACACTGTGGTCTTAGTTTAAGCAGTCTGTACGGCGAGCGTGCGGCTCATTGGTTGCGAACTGTTCAAACTAGGAAGTGTTGGCAGCCATTTTGTGACTGAGTTGAAAGGCGTAGGGCGAAACAAAAGAGAAAAATTGTATAAGAGGGTATAGTAGGAACACTGTGGTCTTAGTTTAAGCAGTCTGTACTGTGCAGAGGCAGGGAGTTTGAATGTTGCGTAGGCCATGGAAATCACGTCCGCAGACGTGGAAATCACGTCCGCAGAACAACGGTGCGCGGTATTGCGGCAAGGTTGCGTAGGCTCTGGCAATCCCGTCGGGAAAATAACAATGCGCCGTATTGCAGCCTTCCTTTAATATAATGCGCAGTAATGTTTACTTATAATGCGGTGTTCACTTTTATCACGGACAGTGTCACTTTCTTACACAAAAATTAATATTATGTGGGAGGGCGTGTTCTGTTGGTGTGTCTGGAACAAAATTAACGTTTAATTGGCTGAGGTGTTCCAACAACGAGCTCAATGTTCATTGGCTGCGAACCATTGAAAGTAGAAGTGTTGCCAGCCATTTCCTCCCCGTCCGCGGAGTAGCAGGGACATCTGATTGGCTGACGTGTTCCAAGCAGGACCTTCCCAAGCTTAATGTTCATTGGTTGCGAACCATTGAAAGTACAAGTGTTGCCAGCCATTTCCTCCCCGTCCGCAGAGTAGCAGGCACATGTTATTGGTTGACGTGTTCCAAGCACGACGTTCGCAAGCTTAATGTTCATTGGCTGTAAACCATTGAAAGTAGAAGTGTTGCCAGCCATTCCCTCCCCCTCCGCGGAGCATCAGGGACATCTGATTGGGTAACGTGTTCCAAGCAGGACCTTCCCAAGTTTAATGTTCATTGGCTGTAAACCATTGAAAGTAGAAGTGTTGGCAGCTATTCCCTCCCCTCTGCGGAACACCATGGACATTTTATTGGCTAAACTGTTCCTAGTACAAGTTTGTTCATTATTGGCTGGGAACGGTTCACTGTTGTGAACCATTTTGTGACGCACTTCAATGGAGTACGGGAAAAGAAAGTAGTCGCGGGAGGGTAGGAACACTATTAACTCTGTACAGTGGTCACAAGGTGGTGGAGAGGGATTGTGAAGGTAAAAATAGTTTTTATATATTTTAAGGGCCATTTATATAATTGGCGTGGGGTGTACAAATCACGGCGGGAAAATAACAAAGTGTGTTGCGGTCTTCTTTTATTAAGTTTATGGGTGGGATACTTCCCAGGAGCACTGTTTAGTTATAATGTGGTGTTTACTTTTCTAACGGGAGCTGTGGTTGCGCAGCAAAAATTTCAGTCTAGGTTTGAAATAGTTTTATTAAGCAATTACAAATATACTTTGTTCGGAAACTGAAGCTGTATATATCAAAGGGGTGACAAATAAAACGCAATTCATAAAATATCCCTTAGCGTGGGCACACCCTCCCTTTTTTTCTGCTATAGTTTGTAAAAGTGTTGCCCCATATTCTTGATAATATAAGAGGGCATGAGTTACTTTTAGATAAAGTAGAAAGAAGTGCTACAAGAAACACTCCGCACTACATCATCTCAGGTCACAAGAACAATAACAAGTAAAAAACAGTTAAACACAAATCACTTTATATTACATAGAAATGTACGCTTTATCATTTTTATCATTTCTATTATTGTAGAATTCGGGAAAGTTCGGTTGTAGTGCTTAGATCACGTACTCCTTTAAGAATATATAGGATAGTAGTATAATAATATACACTACTGGTCGTATATATTCTATAGGGAGAAGGTGAATAGGAACCGCAACAGACAAAAATAGAAATAGTAAAAAACATTCAGAAATGTAGGGTTTATCAAAGGTATTCACTAAGAAAGTATCTATGGAAACGATTTTTTAAACTGCAATTTCCAAAATATTGTCACTGTAAAAATCTGATCAAGTAAGTTATAAAGGTCAGTAAACTGTATTTCAAATGGTTTACTCCTGGCGGCGAGAAATCTCCAATTCCTGTTGTGTGGAAATATCACACTCTTACAATATGCACAGTGTCACTGATGGCACACAAAAAGGAAAATGAAAATGAAGTCATCAATACAAAACAAAATCAATAACGAAATACTTTCCAGCGATGAGTATGTTGAGACCTTCTTTTCTCCTGGACTTCGAAATCTTTCATCTTCGCGCCAACGGGTCATAAAGTGCTCTGAGATCACAATGACTGTTAATATTATAATATACATATTCACAGTATATGATCCCAAGAAAGAAACAGAGTAAGAACGAGAAGGTGCTGACGTTAAATATAAATCTTTAGTCTTGCTGTATTCTGTCTGTTTCTGAAAACAAGCTGCTGACGTTACATATAAATGGCAAAAACAACCAATAACACTTTTTTCTAAATACAAGTGTTTAAAGATTGACAAATAGCTACGTATTATAAATATCTAGTATTGCATAATCAAACAACTTACAACTCAGGATTATGTTTTGTGGCCGCAAAGAAGAATCCGACTGTAGAAAAGAGTACCTGCATCACTGAATGGAGACGCGTAAATAACTCGCAAAACGAAACTAATCTATCAACGGGTGTGGTTTATATACTTTTGGTTATTCAGTAGTCTATGGAAGGAAGATGCGCTCCGCCCATTTAGATGTCACGTTTTACAGTTGACACGTGCTCACGTTTTAACTGTTTCACTTGTGCACGTGTTGGGAAAAGTTACAAAATGTGAAGCGGAAAGTTTCAATTTCGAACCTAAAACGTATAAGGTCCTTAATATGTACATACGTTGGAGAGCTTAAAAACTGTTACCCGGAAAACCGTGTCATTTCCATTCTCATGAGTAAATACATTTATTGATTGCCGTAATTCTGAATAGAAGACATAAAAAAAAAGATCTATCAGAATAGAAGGAAAAAAAACGTGATAATATTTCTCATCCCTATGGTTTTAAATTTAAAAATGCGAGCATTTGTAAAGCGTACAGCTAACCCTGGAAAGGTGTGCCGGCGTTCGGGGCATCGGAAAGATTAAGCAAGGTGTTGCCCACAGTGACATAGTGGTGGGTAACGTGCCGCTGGAGCCGGGAATCGAACTGTGAACGCTGTTGTTCGAAGTCAGGTATCATAGCTGATCCGTCACACTTTTTCCACACTTATATGTTAATTAGTGCTAATTAAGTTTTAAACATTGTTAAATTATAACTTATAACAGACTACTGTTACAGTTCGTTTTTCACTACAAAAAGTATGCACGTCTTTTTAAATTTAGTTAAAAACAATATAGGTTTTAGGGACATTGTAGTTAGAAATTAGCATTTAAAAAACCTTTGAAATTCACTGAAAAACCATAGGTTTCAGGGACGTTATAGTTAGAAATTAGCATTTAAAAACCATTGAAATTCACTGAAAAAACCATAGGTTTTACAGACGTTATAGTTAGAAATTAGCATTTAAAAAACCTTTGCAATTCACTGAAAAACCATAGGTTTCAGGGCGTTATAGTTAGCTGGACATTTCACTCAGTACAAAACCATAGAAATTCCACTGTTATAGTTAGTTCAGCTAACTATAACTAGCGCCCCGCAATGCACTGCTCATGACGTCACATATTACATCATTCATGGCATGGTCAGTGACATCACTGATGACATCTGAAATGACATCACTGATGACATCACTGATGACATCATCCACGTGAAAATCTGATGCACCTCCTCACAGTCTAATATAACCTTTAATACACCCACTTTAAAATACAGACTACCATTTTCAAAACCATCGAGACACCAATACCAGTTACTACATACGCACTCTTTGATTCCTAGGTCTACACACACATCCACTCATTCACCCATACATTCACTTATACATGCAGTTACTCATCAATACAACACTATGATATGCACTCATACACCTATTCAGACACTCACACACCGCCACTCATCCATGGAGTTAGTCACACACCTAGTCAGTCATGCAAAGAATCAATCACACTCCCATTTACTCACCTATACAGTTATACACACACCACCTCCCTAATTCATACAGATACTAACGCATAATTACTCTCTTATATAATCACTGATACAAGTACACACTCATCCATACAGCCACTCTCACAATCACTCACTGTCACATATACTCATTTATTTACAGCATCACTCACATATACTGCCTTTTACATATGTAGTTACTCACACATGTACCACTGAGACATCCATTCACTCACCAACACACCCATACACACACTCACCCACCTATACAGCTGTTTCCACATGCACTCTTGAACCCATACACCCACTGAATCAACCACTCACACATCAATGCACAGAGTCACACACCTCCAACCCACCCACACACACACTCAGTCTCCCATACAAATACTCAGGCAAACAATCAATAACCCATATAAACACTCATGTAGGTGCTGACCAACCCATGTAGCAGCTTACACAACAACAGACAGACTGATACACACATTCACACAGTTTAGTCACTAACCCATGCATTCAGTAAGACACGTTTAATCACTCACTTATACAACCAGTCACACACCTGTAAAATCCCCCATCCAGACACTTATACACCCACTCATTCTTCAATACACCTAAGAATATATGTAAAACATATTTAAAAACTACAGAAACACACAGTCACTGGATGATGTCAGCAGTGATGTCATTTCAGATGTCATCAGTGATGTCACTGACCATGCCATGAATGATGTAATATGTGACGTCATGAGCAGTGCATTGCGGGGCGTGAGTTATAGTTAGCTGAACTAACTATAACAGTGGAGTTTCTATGGTTTTGTACGAGTGAAATGTCCAGCTAACTATAACGCCCCTGAAACCTATGGTTTTTTCAGTGAATTGCAAGGTTTTTATATATATATATATATATGTATATATAGTATATATATATATATATATATATATATATATCTATATATATATATGTATATATATATATATATCTATATATATATATATATATATATATATATATATATATATATATATATATATATTATCTACTGACGGTCGCCAGTAGATAGTTATAGTTAGGACCTATTTTCCATAGGAAATCTGCAACATTCTATTCCCAATAACTTTGGCGCCGGTTGACGAATCTTCACGAAATTTTCAAAACTCGTGGGGCGCTCCGGTCCGCTCCTATCCTGAAAGTCTCGGGGTGATTCGTCAAGTGGGGGCCGAGAAAAAAGGGGGGTCCCAAAACATGTTTTCCCCATGCAATTTTCCATAGGAACCTTTAGTCGCAGCTACAGCCCGAACTGCTGAACGGAATTACACCAAATTTGGCAAAAAGGTAGCCCTTGGTTCAGAGTCGTGCCTTTTGGTTAAATGGTGTTAATCCGTTCAGTAGTTCCTGAGAAAATCAAAAGTAAAACCACATATATATCTATGGCCGCGGAGGGTCCGCACACCCTGAGCGCACCTTCCCGATCACGAGCTGTATGCTAATTGGCTGTCAACACTCCAAACCAGGAAGTGTTGGCACCCATCTTGTTCCTCGGTAGAACCGAGGCACAAGAAACAAGTGCACAAAACGCAAAAAGGGGGCAGGGTAGAAACACCCTGACCCCCTAGGCCTGCTTAGGGGGTCCCACAAGGACCCCCAGAGCCAAAAAAAGCATCTATTTTTTTTTTAAATCGGCGGGATGCGCTTAGGGTGCGCGGATCCCGCCGTGAAAAAGAAACGAAGCGGGAGCCCGCGCTCGAGGGTATTTTGCCCCGGGTGGGCCAAGTCCAGGGGCATGCGGGGTGGGTTTAAATTTTAGTTGGGGACCTCTAAGGCCCCCAAGCCCCGGGACCGCCACCCCGGGGCTTTCAAATTATAATGATGGCGGGGGCACACGGCCCTCCGCAGCCCCGGGGACCGCCACCCCGGGTTCTTTTCTTAATAAAAAAATTACCTGTGTGGGGGGCTCCAGCCCCCCCACACGCCCCTGGGACCGCCACCAACCCGGGGCACTAATTAAAGAAACAAGCCCCGGGGACCACCACCTCCCGGGGCTTTGTAGATGTTGGAAAGGGGGCCGTGCGGCCCCCTCCTGGAGCCTGTGGTGGCCCTGGGGACCGCCACCCCCAGGGTCGGCTCCTGCAGTGTCCCGGGTGCCTACCCTGGACACTGCTGTTTGCAATGACAGGACGGAGCCACGCGGCTCCCGTCCTGTCATTGCAAACTTGCTTGCTTCATTGAAGCGAGAGCAGGAAACCTGCTCTCGCTTCAATGAAGCAAGCAGATTGCTTTTCCATAAGGGGAGCTGCATGTCAGCAGCCCCCTATGGAAAGCAATGCCGGCTCCCGCAGGACGCGGGAGCCGGCGGGACCGTGGGGGGATTGGGGACCCCCCCACGGTCTCCAACGAGTGGCCAGGCCCCAAGGGATGGGGTCCCCGGGGCCATTAGTGGCCCGGGAGGTGGGACACGCAGCCCCCCTCCCCAACAATTATAAAAAACAAATTAAAAAATAAAAAATGCGCAAAGGCCGGCCCCGGGGGATGGGGTCCCCGGGGCCAATAGAGGCCTTAGGAGGGGGGCCACGCAGCCCCCCTCCTCAAAAATTTTAAATAAAAGTGGCCATGCCCCAGGGGATGGGGTCCCCGGGGCCGGAATCGGCCACGGGAGGGGGGCCACGCGGCCCACTTCCCGTACTTTTTTTTTTTAAATAGGATCAGGCCCTGGGGATGGGGTCCCCAGGGCACCAAAAGTGAAAAGGAAGGGGGCCACACAGCCCCCCTTCAAAAAGAAAAAAAGAAGAAAAAAAGCGAACGAGCGTCAGGCCCCGCCCCTCCCTTAACCACTCTGCAAACGCGCCCTGTGGTGCGTTTTAAATTGGGGAAAGAATTCCCCTTCAATACTGGGGGTCCCTGGGGGCCAACTAGCCCACCAGGTACCTCCAGTAAGCGCCACAGGGCTGCGTTGCAGAGAGGTGTTCAGAGGCCACGCCCCTTTTTACACCTCTCTGCAACGCAGCTCTGTGGCGCTTACTGGAAGTACCGGGTGGGCTAGTTGGACCCCAGGGACCCTCAAGATTCAAGGGGACTTAATCTCCCAACTTAAAACGCGCCACGGGGCGCGTTTGCACAGTGGTGAAGGGAGGGGCGGGGCTTGAGGTGACATGTGTGCAAACAGGCCCCGTGGCGCCTTTTAAGATGGGGAATTAATTCCCCTTCAATACTGGGGGTCCCTGGGGGCAAACTAGCCCACCAGGTACCTTCAGTATGCGCCAGGGAGCTGCATTGCAGAGAGGTGTTCAGAGGCCACGCCCCTTTTTACACCTCTCTGCAACGCAGCTCTGTGGTGCTTACTGGAAGTACCTGGTGGGCTAGTTGGACCCCAGGGACCCTCAGGATTCAGGGGGCTTAATCTCCCAACTTAAAACGCGCCACGGGGCATGTTTGCACAGAGGTGAAGAGAGGGGGAAGGGCCTGATGTGACAAGTTAGTTTCTTAGTTTTAATCCCCCTGCCCTATTATGTACTAGGGACTTACAGAGGAGGTCATGCTAATCACAGGGGTACCCCAACGCATAGTGTTCCCTAGTGTATGTAGGTGTTTTAACTGTATTCTAAGTGTCTTTTACCGTAGCACTGGCTCTAGGCCTGGTTAGTCAGAGTCAGTTACCACCAGTACACGTGTGGAAAAGGTGTGGGCACAGGATCATTTTGCAACAAGGCCTCTTTCTGCTCCTCTGTTGGTTCTTTCTGCACATGTCTTGCTTCTTCCTGGATTTTTCTTCGTCTTTGTGGACTTCTGTTTCTTTCGACATTTCTTTTGCTTATTTCTGTGCGTTTTTCTTCTTTCTTCACATGTCCTACTTCTGTATGCATAGTTACAAACTAGCATTTGAAAAACCTTTGAAATTCACTGAAAAACCATAGGTTTCAGGCACGTTATAGTTAGAAATTAGCATTTAAAAACCTTAGAAATTCACTGAAAAAACCATAGGTTTCAGGCACGTTATAGTTAGAAATTAGCATTTAAAAACCTTAGAAATTCACTGAAAAAACCATAGGTTTTAGGGAAAGTTATAGTTAGTTGGACATTGCACTCGTACAAAACCCGTGAAATTCCACCGTTATAGTTAGTTCAGCTAACTATAACTCGCGCCCCGCAATGCACTGCTGATGACATCACATATTACATCATTCATGACATGGTCAGTGACATCACTGATGACATCACTGATGACATCTCAAATGACATCACTGATGACATCATCCACGTGAAAATCTGATGCACCTCCTCACACTCTAATATAACCTTTCATACACCCACTGTAAAATACAGACTTCCATTTTCGAAACCATCGACACACCAAAACCAGTTACTACATGCGCACTCACTGATTCCTAGGTCTACACACACATCCACTCATTCACCCATACAATCACTCATACATGCAGTCACTCATCAATACAACACTATCCTATGCACTGATACACCTATACAGACACTCACACACCGCCACTCATCCATGGAGTTACTCACACACCTAGTCAGTCATGCAAATAATCAATCACACTCCCATTTACTCACCTATACAGATACTAACGCATACTTACTCTCTTATATAATCACTGATACAAGTACACACTCATCCATACAGCCACTCTCACAATCACTGACTCTCACGTATAGTCATTTATACTCCAACTCTCACATACAGCCTTTTCCCTATGTAGTTACTTGGACATGTACCACTGAGACAACCATTCACTCACCAACACACCCATACACACACTCCCCCGCCCATACAGCTGTTTTCACATGCACTCTTGAACCCATACACCCAGTGAATCAACCACTCACACATCTATGCACAGAGTCACACACCTCACACCCACCCACACACACACACACTCAGGGGTCGATTCCGATCCAGGCCGGAAGCGCACCTAACAGTATTCGTCCGGAAAAAAAACCAGCCGATTGCGTGTTTCCCGACCGATTCGAACATTCGTCCGGACGAACAAGTACGATGCGTATAACAACCCAGTTTCCGAGCGAGCCGTACTTACCCAATTCAGCTCCTGTTCCCCGCCCGAGCCGGATCCGTAAACGCCGAATCGAGTCGTACGGAAGCAAATACACAGCACCTTCCGGCCGGACGAGTACGATGCACACTCCGTACGCGCCGAACCCGTCGCTACGTCCGGGACGTTTGAGCATCCGGGCGAACCGTACATAAGCTCCGTTTCGCGCCACAAGACGATCCACGGCTACGAGACGAACAAGCCTGCTACGAGTACGACTCGAAGACACGAGAAACCCGAACGAGACGATCCAAGCATGAATCCCATTGCGCAGGTCCTACCTATACTCTACATCTATTACCGGGACCGGCACGGACGCGTACGGCGCAGACGGTAAGTCAAACACCAACAATACAAACAAACGACACGTACCCGAAATATGTCACACACACATAGGGATGCACAAATGACATCCACTAGCAACAGCAGAACCATAGGGGTGGGATGGCCATCCCCAATGCCATACACACCCATAGGGGGCTGGATGCCGGCCACTACCACCACCCCACTCAGGGGTGGCTGGATGCCTGTCACTACTACCATCCCCACCCTTAGGGGGATGGATGCCTACCACCACCCCTACTCAGGGGGGCCTGGATGCCTACCACTACCACCACCCCTACTCAGGGGGGGGCTGGATGCCTGCCACCACCACCAACCCTACTCAGGGGGCCTGGATGCCTACCACTACCACCACCCCTACTCAGGGGGCCTGGATGCCTGTCACTACTACCATCCCCACCCTCAGGGGGCTGGATGCCTACCACTACCACCACCCCTACTCAGGGGGCTGGATGCCTGCCACTACCACCACCCCACTCAGGGGGGCTGGATGCCTGTCACTACTACCATCCCCACCCTTAGGGGATGGATGCCTACCACTACCACCACCCCTACTCAGGGGGCCTGGATGCCTACCACTACCACCACCCCTACTCAGGGGGCTGGATGCCTGCCACCACCACCACCCCTACTCAGGGGGCCTGGATGCCTACCACTACCACCACCCCTACTCAGGGGGCTGGATGCCTGCCACTACCACCACCCCTACTCAGGGGGCTGGATGCCCATCACTACTACCATCCCCACCCTTAGGGGGCTGGATGCCTGCCACTACCACCACCCCACTCAGGGGTGGCTGGATGCCTGTCACTACTACCAACCCCACCCTTAGGGGGATGGGTGCCACCACTACCACCACCCCTACTCAGGGGGGGCTGGATGCGTACCACTACCGCCACCCCTACTCAGGGGTGCCTGGATGCCTGTCACTACTACCATCCCCACCCTCAGGGGGCTGGATGCCTACCACTACCACCACCCCTACTCAGGGGGGGCTGGATGCCTGCCACTACCACCACCCCACTCAGGGGGGGCTGGATTCCTGCCACTACCACCACCCCACTCAGGGGGGGCTGGATGCCTGTCACTACTCCCATCCCCACCCTTAGGGGGATGGATGCCTACCACTACCACCACCCCACTCAGGGGTGGCTGGATGCCTGTCACTACTACCATCCCCACCCTTAGGGGGCTGGATGCCTGCCACTACCACCACCCCACTCAGGGGTGGCTGGATGCCTGTCACTACTACCATCCCCACCCTTAGGGGGATGGATGGCCACCACTACCACCACCCCTACTCAGGGGGGGCTGGATGCCTACCACTACCACCACCCCTACTCAGGGGTGGCTGGATGCCTGTCACTACTACCATCCCCACCCTTAGGGGGATGGATGCCTACCACCACCCCTACTCAGGGGGCCTGGATGCCTACCACTACCATCACCCCTACTCAGGGGGTTGGATGCCTGCCACCACCACCATCCCTACTCAGGGGGCCTGGATGCCTACCACTACCACCACCCCTACTCAGGGGGCTGGATGCCTGCCACTACCACCACCCCTACTCAGGGGGCTGGATGCCCATCACTACTACCATCCCCACCCTTAGGGGCTGGATGCCTGCCACTACCACCACCCCACTCAGGGGTGGCTGGATGCCTGTCACTACTACCATCCCCACCCTTAGGGGATGGATGGCCACCACTACCCCCACCCCTACTCAGGGGTGCCTGGATGCCTGTCACTACTACCATCCCCACCCTCAGGGGGCTGGATGCCTACCACTACCACCACCCCTACTCAGGGGGGGCTGGATGCCTGCCACTACCACCACCCCACTCAGGGGGGGCTTGATGCCTGTCACTACTACCATCCCCACCCTTAGGGGGATGAATGCCTAACACTACCACCACCCCTACTCAGGGGGCCTGGATGCCTGTCACTACTACCATCCCCACCCTCAGGGGGCTGGATGCCTACCACTACCACCACCCCTACTCAGGGGGGCTGGATGCCTGCCACTACCACCACCCCACTCAGGGGGGCTGGATGCCTGTCACTACTACCATCCCCACCCTTAGGGGATGGATGCCTACCACTACCACCACCCCTACTCAGGGGGCCTGGATGCCTACCACTACCACCACCCCTACTCAGGGGGGCTGGATGCCTGCCACCACCACCACCCCTACTCAGGGGGCCTGGATGCCTACCACTACCACCACCCCTACTCAGGGGGCTGGATGCCTGCCACTACCACCACCCCTACTCAGGGGGCTGGATGCCCATCACTACTACCATCCCCACCCTTAGGGGGCTGGATGCCTGCCACTACCACCACCCCACTCAGGGGTGGCTGGATGCCTGTCACTACTACCAACCCCACCCTTAGGGGGATGGGTGGCCACCACTACCACCACCCCTACTCAGGGGGGGCTGGATGCCTACCACTACCACCACCCCTACTCAGGGGTGCCTGGATGCCTGTCACTACTACCATCCCCACCCTCAGGGGGCTGGATGCCTACCACTACCACCACCCCTACTCGGGGGGCTGGATGCCTGCCACTACCACCACCCCACTCAGGGGGGGCTGGATTCCTGCCACTACCACCACCCCACTCAGGGGGGGCTGGATGCCTGTCACTACTCCCATCCCCACCCTTAGGGGGATGGATGCCTACCACTACCACCACCCCTACTCAGGGGGGTCTGGATGCCTACCACTACCACCACCCCTACTCAGGGGGGGCTGGATGCCTGCCACCACCACAACCCCTACTCAGGGGGGCCTGGAGGCCTACCACTACCACCACCCCTACTCAGGGGGGACTGGATGCCTGCCACTACCACCACCCCTACTCAGGGGGGGCTGGATGCCCATCACTACTACCATCCCCACCCTTAGGGGGCTGGATGCCTGCCACTACCACCACCCCACTCAGGGGTGGCTGGATGCCTGTCACTACTACCATCCCCACCCTTAGGGGATGGATGGCCACCACTACCACCACCCCTACTCAGGGGGGCTGGATGCCTACCACTACCACCACCCCTACTCAGGGGTGCCTGGATGCCTGTCACTACTACCATCCCCACCCTCAGGGGCTGGATGCCTGTCACCACTACCATCCCCACCCTTAGGGGATGGATGGCCACCACTACCACCACCCCTACTCAGGGGGCTGGATGCCTACCACTACCACCACCCCTACTCAGGGGTGCCTGGATGCCTGTCACTACTACCATCCCCACCCTCAGGGGGCTGGATGCCTGTCACCACTACCATCCCCACCCTCAGGGGCTGGATGCCTACCACTACCACCACCCCTACTCAGGGGGCTGGATGCCTGCCACTACCTCCACCCCTACTCATAGGACGGGTAATGCATGACACAACCAGCATACTCCCACATAAGGAATGTCTGAAAATTACATCCCCCCAACACCATGACAAGCGTGTGTAGTCTGTGACAAATGCCTACAACACTGAACATGACATTGAACATACATTGTGACCCCCTAGCACATGTGTCACACATTAATGTGTGTGGCCTCCACAATGCAAGCCGACCATGGCCACTGTGGCAATGGGGTTGAACACCCCATCACCACAGCGACCAAAAGGTAGGTGTGGGGTCCATAGCTGATGCACCTTTTGAACAGTGTGGCAATGGGGCCCAAAGCCCCATCACCACAGTGATCAAAAGGGAAGTGTGGGGCCCATAGCTGATGCACCTTTTGAACAGTGTGGCAATGGGGCCCAAAGCCCCATCACCACAGTGACCAAAGGGAAGTGTGGGGTCCATAGCTGATGCACCTTTTGAACAGTGTGGCAATGGGGCCCAAAGCCCCATCACCACAGTGATCAAAAGGGAAGTGTGGGGTCCATAGCTGATGCACCTTTTGAACAGTGTGGCAATGGGGCCCAAAGCCCCATCACCACAGTGACCAAAAGGGAAGTGTGGGGTCCATAGCTGATGCACCTTTTGAACAGTGTGGCAATGGGGCCCAAAGCCCCATCACCACAGTGACCAAAAGGGAAGTGTAGAGTCCATAGCTGATGCACCTTTTGAACAGTGTGGCAATGGGGCCCAAAGCCCCATCACCACAGTGACCAAAAGGGAAGTGTGGGGTCCATAGCTGATGCACCTTTTGAACAGTGTGGCAATGGGGCCCAAAGCCCCATCAACACAGTGACCAAAAGGGAAGTGTGGGGTCCATAGCTGATGCACCTTTTGAACAGTGTGGCAATGGGGCCCAAAGCCCCATCACCACAGTGATCAAAAGGGAAGTGTAGTCTGGGTAAAAGCTGCCAAAGCCAAACTGCATGGATGATTCCTGGTCACACAACAACAAACACATCAGTGGCATAGTAGTGCTTGTGTCCCATAGCAACATAGATTGGGTGAGGCAAACAGTGCAGTGCAAATAAAACATACCTTTGGCCATGTGCATACAAACATCACCCATGGGGGCTCACATTGTCAACATTCACAAATAACACAATGACAGAAGTGACCATCATAATGCAGACCCACATATCTGCACCAATGGACACACAAATGTAGATATCCTAGGGAGACTGTAGATGTCAGGTGAACAAATACCATACCATGGCAGCAATGGGACATACAAACCATGATTATTGTGCTGACTGATGACCTAGGAGTCCCAGGGACAGCAGGGGAAAGCCACCAAACAACATACAGCCAATGGCACACTCAAGATATGCCAATGCAGTGGTGCAAATGCACAAACACAAACAGGCAGGCCCACACTGCATATCAAACACAACAGGTGATGGGTGTGTATGCCAGTGTCCCCAGGCAACCACACAACACATGAGGAGGCTTGAATTCCAATTACACAGATGTGTATACAGTGCCATACAAAAGTAACTCATGGATCGGATTCCCCTATGTGGGCAAAGAGGCATTGTTAGATGAGAGAGAGCCCAAATTACACATGTCGCACAAGCTAGTAGGAACAGCAACTAACACAGCAAGAGACAGACCCACCACAGCACAACCCCCAGGGACCCCACATTGTGGTGACACTACCCTGCATGATAATCCCACTGTGATGACAAAGGTAGATGTCATTCACACTGTGAACCACAGCCATGTGTCCTTAGCAACAAACTACCATCACACCTACACAAGCACAAATCAAACAGCACGGCCTGCCAGCCATGGCCAATATGGAGGTAGGGGTCTAGCCGTGCAACAACTCACATTTGCACACACTCAACACCACACACCTTGATCTCCACCAATGTGCAGCAGTGAAGCTCACATGGACTGGTGACATTGCACATGCACCCATGACAATCCCAGGGGTGGTGGGGGAACTAAGGTGCAGAAACCCATCACACATGGCCAGTCAACAAGACTCGTGAATGTCTGACACACTGCACACTACGCGGTACATGGGCATGACGTGAAATCCACCACAATCAATGGGATCCTGGGCATAGTCACACACCAATGAAGAAGACAAGGTGACACACAAAGAACACACGTACACAACTTCCAACATTGCAGCTCTGACCCTGAGGAGTGGCAGCAGTCACACACACAACGTGTCACAATCACTGAAAGCTACCATAGACTGTAAATTACATGACATGTGTAACCAACAAGTGCCAAGGGAATCCTGAATGTGTCCCATCTGCGTTTGCCCACATCCCCAGCCCTGACAACAAAGACAACCTGGGATGACAACCTGATGAACCTTAGTTAGCCATGCACCCACATCCCGAAGTAACCAGGTCCAAGATGCTTGATGAACACAGAACAACTCAGCAAGCATCAGAAACAGGAACATCCGTAGGGACACAGCCTGTGTAGGAAAAGGGAAGGGTACACGCACAGACATGCTTACACAACACAAAACACGGGCCCAGGCAATGTCACGGGATTACACACTGCCATGAGGGCACTCCACTGCTGTGGAAGGTCCGCTGTGCCAAGCCTTGTCTGTGCACGACTCAAACATGTCTGCAGAACATTCGGTCAGTGAGTCAACAACTACAACACACTGAAGGCTCTGCTCACATCAGCCTGGGTACGGGAGTGTCACGTCAGTCATCTGCATACACCCAAAAGACGTGTCAAGCAAGGTGCACTGTATACACTGATGAGTCCTTCAACATTGGTGTGCTAAACTGCATGTCCAGTGGAGATGGGCACACAGTCAGGGAAATAGGAACATTGTACAGTGGTAAGCCCACCAGATGTGCATCACTGTAAGACAAAGATGTTAATTTACAAATTCAAAACGTACATCCCTGTGTCATATGCTGAACATCACACCCTCAGACTGCAGCAGAGGATGCCATAGATCCAGACTACAACAGGACACACATCCCATGGACCCCATCACTGCAACACTTCATTTCCCTGATCTGAACACTATTACAACTGCAAATGCATGATGATAACCATGTACATCATGTACATCAAAAGAAAAACCACAAGTAAACAAAAATAGGCTTTATTCAGCAAATGTCAATAAAAAAATCAGAAGTCCAAATTAAACTAAGGCCAATGGCCAGTCCAAATACACAGTCCCAACAGGGTGATATGTGACAACTTGTCACCCATTGCTTGCCTGCACTGGTAGGGACAGGGGACATCCCCCTTGGAGGGGCATACAAGGGGCAGGCCAGACACCGCAGGGACAGGATCAGGGGATGCCAGAGTGAGGCAGTGAAGGGGTGGTGGGTGCAGGAGTGTCACCAGCAACTGCAGTGGAGGTGTCTGACTCAGGGGGCCGGCACCACTGCAGTGCCCGAGTCAGACGGGGTGGTTGTGGACTCCACTGCAGTGCATGCCTCCAAGGGAGTGGAAGGGGGGCAGATGAGGTGGGCAGGACAGAGGGGGGACCCGGTCTCCACACCAGTGGCACAAACAGGCTGAGCATCTGGGTTGGGGGTGGAAGAGCAAGTGGCAGGGGGAGGGCCTAAGCAGTTTGGGGATGCGGTATCGGTGTGTGGGGAACCTGGGGCAGGGTGTGGCGGTGGAACCTGTGGAGTGGTGGCCTGGGGGATGGAGGAGAGAGACTGGGTGGTGGAGCTGCGTGGTGGTGGTGGTGGGGTCTTGCCCTTCCTGGTCCGGGGGACTGCCGAATGGGGTCCTCAGTCTGTCTGCGCCTGGGGGAGGGTGTCCGGGGGCGAGGGCACTCCCCTCTGTGTGGGTGGACTTCCTCTTCCCCCGGTATGCTGGATCTGCAGGATCGGAGGGGAAGAGGCCGAGGTCACACAGGAAGACCTGCTGTGTAGGTGGGGTTGCAGGTGAGGCAAGGGAAGGGATCTTGGAGGGAGAGGATTTGGAGGACTGCGGAGTGACTGTGGATGCCTGTGTGTGTGTCTGTTCCCCATCCCCTGTGTGTGTGGTATCTGTCCCCTGAGGATGCTTGTGTGCACGTCTTGCCTTTCTTTTGGGTGTGTCTGTGCTGCTCGTGTCTGTGTGCTTGGGTGAATGTGCAGGTGTGCATGTGCTTTGGACAGGTAGGGTGCCAGGAAGTGTGGATGGGGCAGAGGTAGGAGGTGGGAGGGACTGCTGGAGGAGGGACACTGCTGCCGTCAGGGAGGAGTCCATGGACTTATTGCTCCTCTTTAGGGCAGACATACCCGTCGAGATGCCCTCCATGAACGACACCAGCTGTGTCAACAGAGTGGTGTGTGCATGGAGGACACTCAGCATTGCTGTCTGCCCTACATGGAGCTGCCGAAGTAGGTACACAGACTCCTCACTCAGGGCAGCAGGGGACACAGGGACAGGGGGTGCGGTGCCTGGCACGAAGGAGACACGCTCCCGAACACGGGAGCCTCCACGGACGTCTGGAATTGGAGCCAATGGGAGGGCGGTGCTGGTGGTGGCGGGGCCAGACAGACTAGCGGGGGTGTGGTGGCTGCTGACACCCGCCTCCACAAGGGAGTCATCTTCCGAGCTGCTGTGGTCCTCAGCTGAGGTGGATGGTGCTGAGGACTCCTCGGTGTGGCTCCCCTCACCCTCCGTGCCACTGGGTCCCTCTGACCACTCGTCAGATGCTGACCCAGTCTGGCTCCGCTGCTCCTCCTGGTCCGTGGAGCTGTCCCCTCCTGTGGCCGTGGATGTATCTGCAAACAATTAGGGAAACAGACAAACATCAGTCACCTGCACTCGTACAAGGTAAGAACCAGGGTGTGCAAAAGGGATTCACGCACTTCTTCTTGAGACCCAATTGGTTGTTGGTACGTGCCTCACAAATGGCTACACCCAGAAGCCATTAGAAGGGAGATAATGTAGGTAGTTGTTGGAGGTTCGTACCCTTCTTAATCATACAAGGATTTGTACAGAAATAAAGTTCATATGATATGTTTGTTGGACAATCAATAGTCTCTTTATTATCATATGCAGGCAAGTTGCTGGTGCAAAACGAAAACGAAAACGAAAAAAATAAAAAAATAAACAGCCGACACGTGTTTCGCCCAAAGGCTAGACAGCCGGGGGCTTTTTCAAGGCTGAATACATAAATAATAATATCCAAGAAAAGCAAATGCATGCCACAAAGTGCAAGATACTGTGATTGCCAAACGTGAAAAATTATAAGAGGATAAGGTGTAGGGGACGAGCACGAGAAAGGTGTGAAAGTAAGGTAGGTACAGAGAGGGAGGGGACCCAAGAGGGAAAAACCCAAAATAGAAATAAGGAAGATGGGATAGTAAAATAAAGGAATTTGAGAAAATAGAAAAATAGAAAAAGTGGGAGGGAAGATCGAAAAAGTAGAAGAAAAAATTAAGAAAAATTATTATTAGAAGAAAAATTATTAAGACGACAAACATGGTACAGTTTGGATAACCAGGATAATCAGGTCTGATGACTCATACGTTCTAAGATATGGCAAAACTTAGTAAAAACATTATGTCTATACAATACTGTTTGTAGGAGAGAGACACCACATAAGGTTAATGAACAGACACAATTCTGTAAAATTCAGGTCTAAAGAAACATCGGTTCAGAAACATAGCTACAATAACAAGCGGTCACTATTTCTATACAACGCTGTCACAGGAAATTGGGACACCCACAAAAATGGGGAACAGGTACAATCCAGTCATGGCACACATTTAAAAAGGTGTCTTAATAAACTCGACCATCAAGGTGCTGACAAAACCATACGAAACGCCCTGAGGTAATGACCCTTGACTGGAATGATATACATGGTACTGGGAAAACCTGTTTGAGATGGTCTGTGCAAACATCCAAAATGCACGTGCATATAATTGGTAAAAGGAAAAGGTCTTACCAAGTTCTATCCATTAGCATCAAAGAAGTTCTATTAGTTAGCATCAATGAAGTTGCTGAAAGTAAAAGCGAGGGTATGTCAGCTCAAAATATGGGGCACAGTACAAGGCAGAGCCCAGCAATGTTTAAACAATCTGGGAGAGAATATTGCCGGGGTATTCCGGAAATAATCTCGTTGGTGCGAAGGTTAAAGCTTAAAAGTCTCAAAGAGCAAGAGGAGAGGCGTCCTGCCTGGTTTCAACAAACTTAACAAGTAAAGCAAACAAACTATTCAGAGATAATCTTATTGGCGCTTAATTTATAATTTGCATTCTTGAAGCGCAAGGGGAGAAAAGGCGCGAGACTAAAATACAAAAACCATCTACTTTCTATTTAATGTTATATAGGGATCCCTCCGTGGGTCTGGGGACATGGTAAAAGACGGGAATAATTAGCTAGTGGAGAGGAGAAAAGAAAAGAAATTGTTATGCGCTTTAAATTCACGAAAACGAGTGGAACAGCGCGCCCCTCCCGTACATGAGTTTGATGATAAGTGGTGTGAGCGCGAAAGGGAAACGAATGTCTGAGATAATAAAACATAACATTTGAACAGAGTTGAGTACTTACAAGTCCAGGTCAAGGTTAACTCTATGTGTTCTACGCGGTCTCTGCGGTCCAGCAAGGGATTACCCTGCAGTCATTAGGGGCCGTGTTAAATAGCCTCTCAAAAAACGTGAGCAAACGTGCACTGTCATCCAGCCATGAAGGCTCTGAATGGCCATGAAAGAAAGATATAAACACACCACAGGATGGATCAAAGGAAACTAATACCATCCACTTAAATATTAAATAGCGTCTCTGTATGTCTGAGGCCTTTAGAAAACGGGAAACAGAATAACCAATTATAAAAATTATAATAAAGTTGGAAATACATGGGAAAAATTAGCGGTAGGAAGGGGAAAGAAAAGGAAAAGAAATCCCAGGAGACATAGAAAAGTTACTGCCCCTATACTCAAATCTGGTTAACAGGAGGTACCAAGGGGACTCAAAATGAGGACAGGGAGGGGCAAAATGAAACCCCTAATGCATAGTCAATTCGAAATAAGAGAGCCATAAAAGTGGGTTAGGCAATAAGCAACTCGGTTGCACTTAGAACACAAGAGGAAAGTAGACCCATACTCATCTTGTCAAATCATTAGGTCCAGGGGCTGGGGGAGATCCTCCACGATAAATCTGCAAGGTCAGGTAGATGAAACAAAAAGATAGCGGAAGGAAGAAAGGCGGTACAAAGACCTGGGCTTCTATTGCCCCTCGGTTATATCAAATATACCAGATTAGTCTGGGTTAAAGTGAATATAATACTAGGGGAAATCTGTAAGTGATCTAAGTTCCATTCCACTAGTAATGTGTCCTGGTCTAAGGAGCAGGTGTAGCATGCAATGCTCAAAGCCAAAAGAGACATAAGATGGAATCATTACATTATGCAAATATGTTGCAGGTATCATCATATGACAAACATGTCACTTGGATTTGGATTGGCGCATCCCACAAAATGATCAATGAAGCCAAAAATGCATTTCTGCATCTTTGTTCAGTCCTTCTTCAACTGTATTCATCCGAAGGATGCATTCACTCTCCTTCCGTCTTAGGGCAAGTTCACGATTTCCACCTCTGGATGAGATTTTGATCTGTTCCAGGCCAAAGAATTTGAAGTTTTTTTGGTGAGGATGATGTTCTCGGAAATGTTCAGTGAGCGGGGGACCCAGGTCTGGTTTGTTTATGTTCCGATAATGCTCCAGGATCCTGGTCTTGAGTGGTCATATGGTACTTCCTATATACGCTTTGTTGCAGGGACATATGATAACATACACCACAAAGATAGAGTTGCAGTTTATCCAGTCCTTGATCTTGTAGATATGTTGGTGGTTGTATCTGAAGTCCAATTGTTTATTCATGCCCAGTTTGCAAGCATTGCAATTGTGGCAAGTGTAGAAGCCACGGGGTCTAGTCAAAAAGTGTGTTACCGGTTGTTTGCGCTTGTCCACAAATTCCGATTGACATAGGATTTGTTTGATGTTCTTTGCTCTTCTAAAACCCATCTGGGGAAAATGTTCCATTCTGTCTGTTAGGGACGTATTGCCGGTCAGTAGATACCAGTGCTTTTTTTAAATTTTACGGATGTGTTGGTGACCATTATGGTAATCCGTCAAGAACCTGATTTTGTTGGACTTCTGTGTTTGTCGGGACATTCTGGGTTGGAGTAGTGCCTCACGAGATATAAGTTCACATTCTTTGGCAGTTTTAACTAGCAGGTCTTTGGGGTAACCTCGTTGTTGCAGTCTATCGGTTACGTCTTGTGATTTCTCTCTGTAGCTTTCCAGAGTACTGCAGTTTCTCCTCATCCATTTGAATTCACCTTTAGGAATATTCTGAATCGTTTTTGAGGGATGGCAACTGTCTGCTCTGAGGATTGAGTTGGCCGATGTGGATTTCCTGAAGGCTGTAGTCTGCAGTCTGTTATCATCCACATGAATTGAAATAACCGCACACACCACAGTAAGTACAGCACTTACAGAGCCAGCCCTGGCATCCTTAATAGAACATTGCCAAAACTCCTCACACAGATTTGGAGAAGCCAATTGTCAGTCTGATGGTCAACCATGGGACTCACACCCCTCCTGCCCTTGCACCCATCTGTCTGGTGCGTGTCTGATGGTAAGACCCCAGTGTGGACACATGCACCACCTACACAGTTGTTGGACATTGCAGGGAACACAGTGAAGTATGTGAACATGCACACATCACATCTCTTGCCACTGAGTCAGTGCAGGTGTCCGGAGAATAGAAATGCATGTGATGCATACCAGCACCAGACACCATGATGCACCCATGTCCGGATAGTCCATGCCACAATGGGGTGCATGTTGCACATGTCACTCCCCTGCAGGATCACTCTTAGGAAGTTTAATGCCAAGACACAGGCATGCCTGCAAAGTCATACATCACTGTCTCCAGTCACATGGCCATGGCAGCCTGCCAACAACAGTCTGCACTGTGTCACAATCCTAGGACATGGGGAATGCAAGTTATGTAACTGACAAGTGCACATGTCCATCCCCCACACACCACATCATCTGAACTAGTATTTGTCCACGTCATGCCTATTGGACATATGGGGGACATGAAACACAACTCCCAGAACCTGAGCACCTCACAGTGTGCTGTGAATGAATAACAGCTGCCTGAAAGTCACAGTCGCATACACCTGTGTGCACAGTCAAGTGATCAAACATCTATAAGTCACAGAAGTATCGTCTCACATGGTCACATCTCAGATGGCATGCTGAACCCTAACCGACAAACATACCAGTAGTCCTGACAACGAAGCCACAGCACACTGACACAGAGGCAGACACCTGAGGGAACATGTCACTGATCACAACATGTCAGATGATCCACGGGAGTGGGAGTACAGAGTCTATTGTATGCCCTGGAGTAGGCATGACTGTCCAGCTCCACCTGTAAGAGGGATGAGTCCTGGACAGTAGGCAGGTGTCTAAGCATGTGTGACACACTTGATATACATACTCCTGAGGCCCAAACATTGTTCCCACCCACAGCATGGGGTGTGCCAAATACCCCAGGGACATGTGGTGAATCAGATCAGCAAGTGGACCACATATCAAAGTTACACCCAGATTACATGTCAGGACTTGGGCATTGTGTGAGCAATTGACCCACCCATGAATCCCACAACATAGTCACCGGAACAAATGCTGTCCCCCACCTTGAGCAAAGCAAAATGCAATGAGACAGTCCCCAAGTGACACAATTTCCTGACTGTAAGGGCCACACATATGCGTATCAGATGAGGAGTGGGCAAGTCACAATAGAGGGACATGGGTCCTGGACCACAAGACTGATGTACTGTGGAAGTTTAACCAGGCCAGAGGAGGGCACATAGCATGTCAGACAAAGTGCACAGTGCTGTCATGGACTCACCCCCTCCTTGCTGCTGTCTGGCCTTCAGCTGCCCATCCAGGTCAGGGAAGACCACCGCCAGGATCCTGAGCATGTGGGGGGTCAGGGCCCGGTGTCCGCCCCTCCTGCGAGGAGGCGACAGCTTCAGCTGGACCCTTGCGTTCCTCCGGGTCCAGCCTCGAAGGTCCTGCCACCTCTTCTGGCAGTTGCGGATCCGGCGCTTGTAGTCCCCCACGGATCTTACTGCCCTTACTGCCCGGGCGATGGTCAGCCAGATTTTCTGCTTCTGGTGGGCATCAACCTGTGAGGATGACAAAGTGAAAATGCCATTACTACACATGCAACATATCCGTGCATCACACAGTTGGATATACATGTCTCAATCACTGGGGCACATGATGTACACAGGCAGTGCAACGATGGCTATGAACAGTTTGCCAGCAGTTAGTACATGGTATCATTGCATGGAAAGTAAACCTTGTTGGAATGCACTGTTACTGCACTGTACCTGTTCAGTGCATGTAACTACACACTTTGGGGGCTCAGAACTACTCAGTGAGCATGCTAGCCAGTGGTGTGCACACTGTAAGTCCTGCTAGTCAGACAACATGCAAAATTAGTAAGGCAGTGGACAGCACACTCACCTGCTCCCCTGGTGTCCCATACAGCTTGCTGTACTGTGGAAGGAGGCTGTCCAGCAGGGCCTGGTTCTCCTCAAGGCTGAAGGCTGGGGCTCTCTCCACAGTACGTGCCATTGCAGTAGCCAGAGGATGCAGAGACAGCAGCAGTGTTGGTGGCAGATGTCGTCCTGGAGCATGTAGTGCAGGCAAGTGAGCTCTCAGGGGAACAGCCAGCATTATATGTGTGCTGCAGAGGCAGATACTGTCCCATGTGTCCAAAGTGATAGGTCCAAGTCGTTTGCATCTTCTGAATCTGACCAATCCATGGAATAGCAGCACTAATACACGCCCACAGCATCCTTCAAAAATCCAAGTTCATGACACCCATGATTTTGCAACATTGTTGTGGCTGGCCAACTGAATTCACTGCCTCAGACTCGTTGAAGCTTCGAATACGCGTCCGTTGCCATGCCAGGCCCCAGCCAACGCGTGCGCACCGTTCGATCCATTGCTGTACAACGCGTATTTCGGGATACAACGCGTACCCGCTCACAACAGATGCAATGGGCCGGCCGGGCACACCGATCGGTCCATTGCTGTACAACGCGTATTACGGGATACAACGCGTACCCGCTCATAACAGGTGCAATGGGCCGGCCGGGCACACCGATCGGTCCATTGCTGTACAACGCGTATTACGGGATACAACGCGTACTCGCTCACAACAGATGCAATGGGCCGGCCGGGCACACCGATCGGTCCATTGCTGTACAACACGTATTACGGGATACAACGCGTACCCGCTCACAACAGATGCAATGGGCCGGCCGGGCACACCGACCGGTCCATTGCTGTACAACGCGTATTACGGGATACAACGCGTACCCGCTCACAACAGATGCAATGGGCCGGCCGGGCACACCGATCGGTCCATTGCTGTACAACGCATATTACGGGATACAACGCGTACCCGCTCACAACAGATGCAATGGGCCGGCCGGGCACACCGATCGGTCCATTGCTGTACAACGCGTACCCGCTCACAACAGATGCAATGGGCCGGCCGGGCACACCGATCGGTCCATTGCTGTACAACTGCGTATTTCGGGATACAACGCGTACCCGCTCACAACAGATGCAATGGGCCGGCCGGGCACACCGATCGGTCCATTGCTGTACAACGCGTATTACGGGATACAACGCGTACCCGCTCACAACAGATGCAATGGGCCGGCCGGGCACACCGATCGGTCCATTGCTGTACAACGCGTATTACGGGATACAACGCGTACCCGCTCACAACAGATGCAATGGGCCGGCCGGGCACACCGATCGGGCCATTGCTGTACAACGCGTACCTGTACAGGTCAGTCGCATATGTCACCATGCTTGTCACTGGTGAACGTATGCCAGCCACATATACCTGCCAGAGACCCAGGGGCACACCTACAACACCACACCCAGTCCACACTGTTTCCTAAGGCATGTAAGGCTGCATTACCTTTTCTGTGTATGGGGGTTAACATGTGGTTTCTGTGGTGGCACTTGTGGGCAGCCACACCCAGGCTGTGCATGTGTTAATGGGGACAGGGTCCTTTGTGTGTTGTGCACATGACCACTGTGATGTGCAACAGTTCATTTCGGAGCATGTGGCATGGTCACATTTCCAGGTTGTGTATGTGTGTGACATGTCACATACCCCCAGGGTCCCATGGGGGAAGGCATGTACGTCACAGGGTGACCCATTGCCACAATAGTGATGTCCCTCCACAGTCTGTGTGCATGTTGTGTTTCCGATGTCTCTGATTCCATGTGCACGATGGGAGACAGTCTCCACATCAACGTTGTTTGTGCATGGACTTTGATGTTGTGCGTCACTGGCGTCCATGTCTGTCCTGCGTAGGCGACAGGGGCCACTACCTGTGGGAGTCATGTTTGTTTTTCTGACGTGTACATGATACGCCATGTAATGCCAGTGTCCATGTGGCAAGACAGGGTCACTGGGAATCTACCTGTCAATAAGCTGTGATGCCTGTGGCGCATCTGTCCAGACATGTCACTGTGGTGTGTGTGTGGAACGTGACAGCAGTAAATGGGTACTGTGACACAGCCTAATGGTTTCCCATAGCACAACCTGGAACCTGTTGTCCACACATGTTGTACTGAGAAGTTAGATGATGGCCATGTAGGTGCGAGTTATGTCCGAACAGAACGGCACACACATCAGGTACTTGTGTCTCGTAATGATGTATCATGTGAAATTGAGTATGGTGAATGGCACATATGTGGGGTGACTGACAATCTTTCTTTCCTCAACCTATGCACTGCAGGGCTCCAGCTGTCCATAGACCATTCCCTGACCTGGCAACGATGGTGGAACGTGACAGCATCCGACGGTACCGCTTCACCAGGCAGCTGATTGAGGATTTGGCAGTGCGCTTGGCACCACATTTGCAACCTGGCCGGCCGTACCCTACGGCACTGACCCCCAAGGTGAAGGTAATGGCAGCCCTACACTTCTTTGCCACCGGTACCTTTCAACACACTGTGGCGACTGCCGATGGGATGTCACAGACTATGTTCAGCCGTGTGCTACGCGATGTTTTGGAGGCAATGTTGAGATGCCTGAACCAGTACATCTATTTCCCTACACGTCAACAACTCACTGACGTCAAGAGTGACTTCTATGCCCTGGGGAGGATGCCACATGTCATTGGCTCCATTGATGGGACACATGTGGCTTTGGTACCACCACAGGCACATGAGCAGGCATACCGGAACCGGAAACATTACCATTCGATCAATGCTCTGGTGGTATGTCTTGCAGATATGACCATCACACATGTGTGTGCCCGTTTCCCTGGTTCAGCACACGATGCCTACGTGATGAGGAGTAGTCGCATCCCGAGGATGATGGCACAGATGCAGAACCAGCGTGCCTGGCTTGTCGGTGTGTACTGACTTTGTACCATTGTGTGTGTTCTGCTCTGTAGTATACCGCCCACTTTTCCAACTCAGCTAATGTGCAATTGTCTGTCCGTAGGTGACTCCGGATACCCCAACATGCCGTGGTTGCTGACACCCCTCAGGAACCCTGTGACACCAGCCCAGATGCGCTACAATGAGGCACATGGTCGGACCAGGAGAGTGATTGAGCGGACCTTTGGTCTCCTGAAGAGCCGCTTCCGCTGCCTGGACAAGACAGGAGGGGCCCTCCCATATGCCCCAGCAAAGGTGTGCAAGATTGTCATCGTCTGCTGCATGCTACACAACCTGGCAGTGCGAAAGGAGTTGCCTCTCATCCTGGATGACGATGACCAACGTCCGCCACCTGTGGAGGATCCTGGCCTGGACCACGATGCCAGTGATGATGATGATGATGATGGTGATGTCCGCACACAGCTCATCACCAACTTCTTCAGCTGAATGTGAGTATCCAGGGAGATGTAATGTGAATGATGTGAGTTTGCATGATATGTGTGGGTGGTGCTCTGGTGCTGTTTGAGTGTGGCCATGTGCTACTTGACTGGATGCGTGCAGCAATGTGTCCTTACAGGTAGTATGTACTCCCCAACAGTTTTGACATGCTAACTTGGTTTTGTGTACTTGTCTTGTGACATGTATTGGGCATGAGTATTGCAGTTCTGTCCTGTTCTTCAGTGGTTTTAACTGTGTGTCATGTCTGTCCTTCACAGGGTGCTTACTGAGTACTTTGGTCAACTTGGATCCCCCGACACCATGATTCAGCTTTCAGGGTGGCAGCAGTAGTTTCCCTACAGGTGATGTGCCACACACCCCTGGACTTCATATCTTCTGCACTTGTTGACTGTGTGGCCACTGCCACGTGGGATTACCTTGCATTTGTAGTGGAAACAACATGTTGCAAATGTGTAATAAACCTGTGCTTCACTTTGGGATGTGCGTTGTCTGTGGTCACACATCTGACTGACATTTGCTTACTGCACCTGTGGGCTAGTTGACACAGACTCTGAATAGGTGTGGTGTCTGTGCATTCCACAGTATTTCCTGGCAACATCACTGTAGGTGATGAGTCCGATGGCCCTGGTGTCTCTGTGTTGTATAGCCCTAGTGGTGTGTCTCCCTCATATGTGTCACGTCACCATGACTCACATGACGGTGTTGTACTTGCTGTAGCAGTTAGCATACACAGTGTAATTTAGCAGATCATCATCACCATAACAGTATCCACATTTGAATAACAACAGAGGCAAGTATGGTGTACTAGTGATTTTATTTACAGAAATGTGTGTGTGTTTAGTGCACAGGATGGTGGGTGCTGTACATTGGGATTGTGATCCAAAGTTCCCAGATGAGTTGGAAGTCTTGGTAGCAGAAATGTCCTGAGTGTAGTCCACAGTCATATGATACATTAGTCCAACTTGAACTCCCCATGTCATGTGGGAGAGTTGTGTTGCATTCGACAGGGTGAAAAGTTTGCACACAAAGGAGAATTTCCGGAACAGGTGTTGACTTCCTGGGGGATGTACGTGGCCATCAACCTCTCAGTTTTCCTTCCTCGAACGACCCCTCTTCTTTGGGGGGGGACCCTCACGTGCAGGCTGCTGCGGTGCAGGGGAGTCTCCGCCAGAGTCATCCTCCCTCCCTGTGGCAGTTGCAGTTGTTGCAGCACCAGATGTTGTGGGCACACAGGGAGGTGTGGCCATGTTGGTGCTAATCTGGCGGAGGCATGTCAATATGTCCCTATGCACCGCTGTGAGTTCTTGCAATGTGTCCCACTTGGACTCCATGCGAGACATGTGTGTCTCCACACGGGACATGTGGGAGTCCAAGCGGGCATGATGGGCAGCCTGCTGCTGTTGTATGTCCTTGAGGATCCCCACTACCTGTCTGACCTCTCCGGTGCTATCCTGGTACGCATCAGCGATGCGTGCCAGTTGTGGGTCATCATGCAGTCCAGACCCCTCTGCAAGCAGCGACCTATGTCTATCACCCCTCCCACCACCCCTGGCGACACGTGCAGGACCTGCGGTGGCACGCACAGGTGACCCAAGGCCCCCTTGGGGGTTGTTAGTGGTGTTGTTGTCTGTTGCTCCACGGTGGGCCTGGGGCGCTGTGCTGTTATCATCGGTGGTCCTTGGTCTGTCCGTGTCGGCGGGGGTGGTCTGTGTGTTGGCAGTTGTTGGAGGGGTGGGTGCAGGGGGTGCAGATGTTGGTCCTGCTGGTGCTGCATGATGACTCACACCGGAGGTGCCAGGTAGGTCTTCGCCATCCGAGGAGGGCAGAGGCTGTTCCACACCAGTGAGCTCAGTGTCCCTCGGAGCCTGGGACAGGGACTCCTCCTCGCCTGCTGCTGTGTCCCCATCATCATCACCTGTATTTGGAAGAGACACACATTGTATGTTATGTTTCTACAGGCATCAATGGTTCACACACCTGACAGTTGTGACTGTACCTCTGGATGCGGGCATGTACATTGCATTGTCCTAAGTTGTCACAGTAAGAGGTTGATATTGGTGTAGCACATTGTCCTGCATACCTGGGGCATTTCAATGTGAATGTTGAGGTGTGTGCATGGCCAGCATTGGTTGTATTTGGTGGACATCCGGCCATCCTTCTCCACCTAGCCCAGTTATCCCACCATGAAGCATGCCACCCTTGCAGTGGGTTCAGGTTGACTCTCAGGATGTCATTCAGTGGTGTTCTGCTGTTTGTTGGTGCACAGTTCCCAGCAGGGCCTTGTGCTCCCCACAGCAGTACCCACTGTCAGCCATCTTGTCAGTCCTTATCCACTCCCTGTGATGTGAGCATGGTTCAGAGTGGTGTTGATGGGCCAATTGTGAGGGTGAGCAATATCTGTGACTACAACTCCCATCATGCTATTGCCTACACCCCCCTTCCCAGCATGCCCATACTTCCTTCCTTTTGAGTGGACTTCACTGTGTGTGAGTGTGACAGCAATGGCAAGATGGCTGACAGTGTGGTCCTGTTGTTTGTTGGTGCACAGTTCCCAGCAGGGCCTTGTGCTCCCCACAGCAGTACCCAGTGTCAGCCATCTTGTCAGTCCTTATTCACTCCCTGTGATGTGAGCATGGTTCAGAGTGGTGTTGATGGGCCAATTGTGATGGTGAGCAATATCTGTAACTACAACTCCCATCATGCTATTGCCTACACCCCCCTTCCCAGCATGCCCATACTTCCTTCCTTTTGAGTGGACTTCACTGTGTGTGAGTGTGACAGCAATGGCAAGATGGCTGACAGTGTGGCCCTGTTGTTTGTTGGTGCACAGTTCCCAGCATGGCCTTGTGCTCCCCACAGCAGTACCCAGTGTCAGCCATCTTGTCAGTCCTTATTCACTCCCTGTGATGTGAGCATGGTTCAGAGTGGTGTTGATGGGCCAATTGTGAGGGTGAGCAATATCTGTGACTACAACTCCCATCATGCTATTGCCTACACCCCCCTTCCCAGCATGGCCGTACTTCCTTCCTTTTGACTCTGCTTCCCTGTGGGGTAGTGTGCCTGTGCTGACAGGAAGGCTGACAGTGTTGTCCTTGCGTTTGTTTGGCTACAAGTCCCAAGAGTGTCCCTGTGCTTCACACAGCATTACCCAGGGTGGTGGTTCTTTGTGGGATCTTCATTTGGTGTGTGAGGCATTGCATTCTCCCAGGTAGATTATGTGGAGTTTGTGTTGAGGGGGTGTGTGAGGAGAGCTGCTTGTAACTATGGTCAGTGCTGTCAGTCCTCCTTCCCACCCAGCCAGATATCCCACCATGCAACGTGCTTGCATTGCAGGGAGTGCAAGTTGGCTTTCAGGATGTCAGGCAGTGGTGTTCTGCTGTTTGTTGGTGCACAGTTCCCAGCAGGGCCTTGTGCTCCCCACAGCAGTACCCAGTGTCAGCCATCTTGTCAGTCCTTATCCACTCCCTGTGATGTGAGCATGGTTCAGAGTGGTGTTGATGGGCCAATTGTGTGGGTGAGCAATATCTGTGACTACAACTCTCATCATGCTATTGCCTACACCCCCTTCCCAGCATGCCCATACTTCCTTCCTTTTGAGTGGACTTCACTGTGTGTGAGTGTGACAGCAATGGCAAGATGGCTGACAGTGTGGTCCTGTTGTTTGTTGGTGCACAGTTCCCAGCAGGGCCTTGTGCTCCCCACAGCAGTACCCAGTGTCAGCCAGCTTGTCAGTCCTTATCCACTCCCTGTGATGTGAGCATGGTTCAGAGTGGTGTTGATGGGCCAATTGTGTGGGTGAGCATTATCTGTGACTACAACTCCCATCATGCTATTGCCTACACCCCCTTCCCAGCATGCCCATACTTCCTTCCTTTTGAGTGGACTTCACTGTGTGTGAGTGTGACAGCAATGGCAAGATGGCTGACAGTGTGGTCCTGTTGTTTGTTTGTGCCCAGTTCCCAGCAGGGCCTTGTGCTCCCCACAGCAGTACCCAGTGTCAGCCATATTGTCAGTCCTTTTCCACTCCCTGTGTTGTGAGCATGGTTCAGAGTGGTGTTGATGGTCCAAATGTGAGGCTGCCCATTATCTGTTACTACGAGTCCCATCATGCTCTTGGCTACACTGACTTCACCAGAATACACAGTATTCCTTCCTTTCTGTGAGCTTCCCTGTGAGGTGGTGTTCTAGTGGTGGCTAAATATCTGACAGTGTTTGTTAGTTAGATTTGTGCCACTGCCTAGCTCTATTTGGTATTGGGTTTGTACATGTCATGACACAGTTACATATCACTATGACATGGCATGTATTGTGTTTATCTGACTAACATACACTTCTTGGGATGATTATCTTTTGGTTGCTGTTGATTTGCTAGGGGTGCATGGTTTGACTATCCCCTTGACAGTGATGTGTGTGTATTGGCACACAATATTGTGTATATTAGTTGTGTACTCACCAGGCTCTGGGATGTTTGTTAGTCCATATACGCTCAATGGTGGTAGGATGGCCCGCACCTTCTTCTCCCAGGGCCTGAGGTATTCTGGTTTGGCAGGAGGGCCACTGCCGGTGTGCTGGCTCAGGAGGTAATCCTTCTTCAGTAGGTCCCTGACCCTCCTGCGCACATCATACCACCTGTTCTGGATGTCTTCCTTTGTGCGCAAACATGGTGATTGTGCGTTCACCCTGTCGACGATCCTCGCCCACATCTTGGTTTTCTGTGCCATGGGGGTCTGTTGGACCAATGTGCCAAACAACTGTGGCTCTACCCTCAGGATCTCGTCTACCATGACTTCCAATTCACTATCTAGGAACTTTGGATTCTTCTTTAGGGGCATGGTGATGGGTGGTGGTGGTGATTGATGTGTGTGTGTGTGCAGGTGAGGGTGTGTGTGTGTAGGTTTTGCTGTGTGTGTGTGAGGGTGCAATTTGTTGAGGTGCTAATGGTGTGTGGCTTTTGTGTTGGATGAGCTGTGTGTGTGTCTGCTGTCTGCTGGTGTTCTGTGCTGGCAGGTCAGTGGAATTTGCAAAGGATCATGGTAGGGATTTGTGGCCTTTATGTAGGTGGAGTTGGGGGTGTGTTCTTGTTCCATTTTTTTCACCCCCTGTATTTATTGGCTTTGTCATTGCTTGTTTGGCCCTCTTTTTTTTGTATTTTTTCATTTGTGATTATTGTGCATGTAGGAGTCGTTCTTCTGACCGAGTAGGACGTTGCAGTTATCTCGTGCGCGCCTCTACGAGTCGTTCTCGCTGTGTTTCAGCTCAGTTTCATATGCGGCGTACGCGTCGGTCGCGGAGTATTGTGTTTGTTCGGCTGGGTTTTGTATGCGTGTCGGTCGTACGGCTTGGGCTCCGTGCGAATCGGTCTGATTTTGCACCCATTGCATCGTACTGCGCGGGTCGGAGTTCGCGGGTACGTTTCGTTCGGGTTGATTCCGGGTGCGTGTCGGTCGGTTCGATTCGCGTGGTTTCCCGGCCGGATAGCTTGTTTCCGTCCGGGTCGGTCGTTCGCCTTGAGTTCCGTACGAGTTGGTCGTGATTCACATGCATTTCATCGTACTTCCCAGGTCGGGCAACGCCGGTACGTGTCGGTCGGACTATGATCCCGTACCGAGTCGGTCGGTATTTTTTCCGGCCCGAATCGGATTCGGCCCCTCAGTCTCCCATAAAAATTCTCAAGCAACCAATCAATAACCGATATACACACTCATGTAGCTACTCACCAACCCATGCATTCAGAAAGACACATTTAATCACTCACTTATACAGTCAGTCACGCACCTACTAAATCATCCATCCAAACACTTATACACCCACTCATTCTTCAATACACCTTGGCATATATATAAAACATATTTAAACTTTACAGAAACACACAGGGACTGGATGATATCACCAGTGATGTCATCAGTGATGTCACTGACCATGTCATGAATGATGTAATATGTGACATCATCAGCAGTGCATTATGGGCGCGAGTTATAGTTAGCTGAACTAACTATAACGGTGGAATTTCACGGGTTTTGTACGAGTGCAATGTCCAACTAACTATAACTTTCCCTAAAACCTATGGTTTTTTCAGTGAATTTCTAAGGTTTTTTAAATGCTAATTTCTAACTATAACGTGCCTGAAACCTATGGTTTTTTCAGTGAATATATATATATATATATATATATACACATCTATATATGTATGTGTGTTTGTGTATATTTTCTCTTTTTTCAGTGGCTGGAGCAGTGCATTGGAATGCCTGAGAGAGACGGATGGCTATAGCAGGCAGGCTGGATGGCAAACAGTTGGTGAAAGGATGTATGGCTTTACAGCCAATTCTTAATTTGAGCTGGTGGTTTCCATGCTCAGCACCGGCAGCTAATTCTCAACATCAGCACTTATGACAGCCTACCACCTGGTGGGGCTGTTTGTCAATTTTTGTGATAAGCACAACAGTTCATTAATAATTCAATATACATTACAATGACTAATAGCTGCCACCCAATGCTATAAGAATAGTTTGAGCCACAGGTATTCGTCATGTTTAATTTATATTAAAAGTCTGAATTGTCTCACTTGCAGGAGTGTGACGGTCAGTAGTTGTGTTGTAATGTCACTGATGATACAGCATACTTTACGTGCTGATCTATGTCACCGCATGATTCAATTCCTGATTGAACATGCACTGCGGACACACTCCGTGTCCTCCTTGAAGTCAGATCTTGCTCCAGTCCCATTCTCCAGCGCCCGTTACTTTTACACTCTCACTGATTGCCTGGATTCAGCTTGATGTATAGTATACATTCTTCACCTTCGTCTAGATTGAGCCCTGGTTGGATTCCTTATGCAACACATTCAACTACTTGAGGGTGATGAAATCACTGCTACACTCTCGCAGTTCAGACTTATTAAGGTCAAAGATCATCAAAAGATTTTTGAGAGGTCGTTTCACCCTTAACTTATCAAGGCATGCTTCATCATTTGACAACCTCTCACACTGGAATAGGTACAATGCCAATTCAGGGGGCACCAACCGAGGGAAGCTCTTCTTAGTCCTGGGAGTTCTTAGAAATCTGTTGTCAGGACAGTACATTGGGTCCTGTTAATTTGGCAAGAAAAGAACATTAAAAATAACTAGGGGAATACTCGAAAACCCTGCTTTATTACTGAGTTCCTCTGGTATGGTTAAAATCATACAACACAGGCCATGGCGTGAAAAACAATGAATCCCTGGACCTTAAAGGATACTGCAATTACCAACATGTTTCAAATCCTTGGGTAGCCTATACAGGTCTTGGGTCCTCTTCAGGGTAATATGAAACTCAACAGTGGTATATAATCACACCTTGCAGGAAGGGTAAAAACGGAAACCCTACCATTCCCTTGAACTATTTGCACAACCGAAAACACAACAAGAGTTAGAGGCAGGACAATGTTAGTTAATGATGATTTGCTACTTAAAAATTAATAATGCTCAGGTAAAAATGACCAGACCATAGGGCAATCACAAGGGTTGTCATCAATAATAGTTAAAAAAGGTCAAATCTCCTCATCACCCCACTCATAAATAACCTTACTCACACTGACATAATAATCAAGTACGGCAATCTTGCTAGTGTCATAAAAACCATCTAAAGTCATAACCACTTATAACTATTTTTCAGTAGTACCAAGATTTCTTTCATTTATTTCTTATTCGTTGTTAGGTTAGGAGGACCATATATACAAACACCTCCTCCATAGTGGATCTTTTTTCATTCCATCACATTTGTCTTGCAACAATGCATGCAAACAGCATTTTTCTCACACTTCCAGAGTCTTATTATACTACAGGCTTCATGGCAGACTGTGGGGGCGTCACCTTCGTAGTCACACACTGATGATATAAAAGCTAGTTATACACAAAAAGGTGAATGGCCCACGTATCCACCAATTACATTGGTAGTATTCTTTTTGTGAAACAGCAGTACTGCTTGTGGTATCAAATACACTCTCAAGCAGGTCAAAATGAATTGGGTAAACCTTTATAACCCAATCACCAAAACAGGGCATGTGTAAATGTCGAAATCATGTACCATGCTGTTAACCCTGAGCGTACAGAGTACCTGCTTTCGGGTATACACAATTTTACAATTTCATATTGTTAATGTTCTGGGGTCCCTCTATGTGCCGCTTATTAACACACCATAACCATCCTAACAAACCCGCGGGGACCTACGGGTGGGAATCATGACCGTCCCACTCAACACTCTGTGCTGCTTAATCGCAAATGCGATATATATACATCGATACCCGTGCACATGACTCATTCTTAACGGTACAGTCATCACGTGGCAACACTTTGCCCACCGCGACATGCAGGCATTTTTCTCAGGCATTACTTATGTCCTGATGATGATCCCATTATTATGTTAGGGATCGAAATGTCGTCGACCTCAGTACCTTGACACTGACTTGTTTATCTATTTACTGTAGATATGTGCAGTGGTACAATTTATATATTTGTGGCCAAATTATTGATTGTATTTCGGCCACACGTTGTTATGCCTGAGTTCAGAAACTCCTTTTCTCATTGAATACTATCCCACTTCTCATGGTTTATTTATTTTTGATGTATATTAATTTACAATTCCCATTGGGATTTCTATAACATACGAACAAGTTACTTACCTTCGGTAACGCTTTTTCTGGTGGATACAGTATCTGCCTGTGGATTCCTCACCTTATGAATATCCCCTGCGCCAGCATTCCGCGGAAATTTTTCGTAGCTCTCCAGCCGACGAGGTCGTTGTGGCATCATTGCTCCGCACGCGGCTCCGCATGACGTCACTGGAGCCATAAGAAGACCACGTCGGCGTGATGACGTCAGTTCCACCCATTTTTTCCGTTCCACCGAGGCAAAACGGGCGAACCGACCATAGAGACAATGCATACCAAGTATACAGAATTCACACAAATACACTCAGTGTATAATAAAATGAGAAGGCTTGAATTTCAAACAAGACAACAATAAAACAATAGAGGTAACAAAGTCTTGAGTACATGAAAATACATCAAATAACTAATACCTCAGCTTTTATGGTATAAAAAGTGTGGACAACGGGGAGGCGGGTGGGTCTGTGAGGAATCCACAGGCAGATACTGTATCCACCAGAAAAAGCGTTACCGAAGGTAAGTAACTTGTTCTTCTGATGGATACATCTGCCTGTGGATTCCTCACCTTATGAATAGAATCCCACAGCAGTACCTCACCCGGAGGAGGGTGTCCACCCTTCTATACCAAAAGTCCTGTAAAACAGAGCGAGCAAAATGGCCATCCCTCCTCACTTCGGAATCTAAGCAGTAGTGTTTCGCGAAAGTGTGGAGGGAGGCCCAAGTTGCCGCCTTACATATGTCCAACACAGGAACACCTCTAGACAAGGCAGAAGTAGACGATTTAGCCCTGGTAGAATGAGCTCTAATGCCTACAGGAGGCTCCTTACCAGCCAGGGAGTAGCTTATCTTGATGCACAAGATGATCCACCTGGATAAAGTGCGCTTGTGCACCGCCTTGCCCTTCATGAGACCAGCATATCCAACAAAGAGCTGGTCATCTTGGCGAAAGTCCTTCGTTCTGTCCAAATAAAAGCTAATCGCCCTCTTTGGATCCAAACGATGAAGTCTCTCTTCCTCCTTGGATGGGTGAGGGGGAGGATAGAAAGTAGGGAGGGTAATGGACTGACCTAGGTGGAAAGGAGTCACCACCTTAGGCAGAAAAGCAGCCCTGGTCCTGAGTACCAACCTTTCAGCATGTATGGTCAGAAAAGGAGGTCTACAGGAAAGAGCTTGGAGTTCACTCACCCTCCTAGCCGAAGTGATAGCCACCAGAAAGATCGTTTTAAAAGTCAAAAGTCTCAACGGACAACTATGCATAGGTTCGAACGTTGAACCCATTAAAAAAGTTAACACCAGATTCAAATCCCATTGGGGCATAATAAAAGGAGTGGGAGGAAACATGTTTGTCAGCCCCTTAATAAATCTTAAGACTATAGGAGACTTAAATAAAGAAGTCTGATCAGGTAAACACAAAAATGCCGACAATGCCGACAAATATCCCTTAACAGTGGCCACAGCACAACCCTGCTGGGCCAAATGAAGGGAAAAACAAAGAACATCAGAAAAATGGGCTTTTAAGGGATCAATAGATTTCTCTCCGCACCACTTAACACATTTAGACCACCTGTAAGAATAGACAGACTTGGTGGAGTGTCGCCTGGCCGATAGTATAACGTCCACCACGTCAGGTGGGAGAGAAAAAGAATTCAAGTTGCCCCGTTCAATCTTCAGGCATGAAGGTGCAGGCTCTGGAGGTGGGGGTGTAGAACTTGCCCCTCCATCTGAGAGAGGAGGTCTACCCTGAGAGGGAGACGGAGCGGGGGGTACAACGAGAGGTGAAGAAGGTCCGTGAACCACACCCTTCTTGGCCAATACGGGGCGATCAAAATAACTTGAGCCCGGTCTTGGCGAATCTTCCTCAGGACCCGAGGAATCAAGGGTATGGGAGGAAACGCGTAAAGGAGTTGTGAGCCCCAACTCAACTGAAACGCGTCCCCCAACGCTCCCTGCCTCGGAAACTGGAGACTGCAGAATGACGGGCAGTGCGCGTTCTCTAGAGTGGCAAACAGGTCCACCGAGGAGTCCCCCACGTCTGGAAGACGTGTCGAACTACCTCCGGATGAAGCCTCCACTCGTGGTCGGCGGAGAACTGTCGACTGAGACTGTCCGCACGCACGTTCAACACCCCGGCCAGTTGATTCGCCATCAAGCAAATCCGATGATCCTGTGCCCAGGACCAGAGTCGCAAAGCCTCTCTGCAGAGACGGTACGACCCTACTCCTCCCTGCTTGTTGACATACCACATTGCGGCAGTGTTGTCCGTCAGGACCTGAACCGACTGACCGCGAAGGGAAGGGAGAAAGGCCTTGAGCGCCAAACGTATCGCCCGCAATTCCAGGAGGTTGATGTGAAACAACCTTTCCTCTGGAGACCAAAGACCCTTGATCTCCAGATCCCCCAGATGTGCACCCCACCCTAGGGTAGAGGCATCCGATATCACTGTGGTCACTGATGGAGGAAAGTGGAAAGGCTTTCCTTGAGACAGATTGCCCTCCACTCTCCACCAAGACAGATCCGCTGCAGCTTCTCTGGAGATCCTCAGAGACTCCCTGAGATTTCCGTTGTGCTGATACCACTGCCTGCGGAGACACCACTGGAGTGCCCTCATGTGCCAGCGTGCATTGTGACCAGCAGGATGCAGGAAGCGAACAGACCGAGCAGGCGAAGGACCTTCAGAACTGGAACAACCGCTCCATTGTGAAACAAAGGGATCATTTCCTGAATGTCGAGAATCCTTTGCGGAGGTGGAAAAGCTCGACACACAGTGGTGTCCAGTACTGCCCCTATAAACAGGTTGCGCTGAGAGGGCACCAGGTGAGACTTGGGTACATTTATTGAAAAACCCAATTTGTATAACAGCTGGGCTGTAACCTGCAAATGATGACTCACCATCTCCGGAGACTTTGCCTTTAACAGCCAGTCATCCAGGTAGGGGAAAACTGGAATCCCCAACCTTCTGAGATAAGCTGCCACCACCGCCATCACCTTGGTGAAGACTCGAGGTGCGGTAGTAAGACCAAACGGAAGGACCGCAAACTGGTAGTGTTGCGACCCAACCGTGAAACGGAGATACTTCCTGTGTGACTTCAGGATGGGAATGTGGAAATACGCATCCTGCAAGTCGATGGACACCATCCAGTCCTCTTGTTGCAGCGCCTGAAGAACCTGCGCTAGAGTTAGCATCTTGAACTTCTCCTGTTTGAGAAACAGATGAAAGATTCTGAGGTCCAGGATGGGACGTAACCTGCCATCCTTCTTGGGGATCAGGAAATACCGGGAGTAGCACCCCTGACCCCTCTCCTGCTCCGGAACCACCTCTATTGCACCTTTTTGTAACAGGGTAAGAACCTCCTTCTGAAGGAGCAGTAAATGATCCTCTGTGCAAAACCCCTGACAAGGAGGGTAAGGCGGGGGAAATTCCCTGAAGGGAAGAGCGTACCCATTTTCCACAAGATCTAGAACCCAAAGGTCCGAAGTTATTAGTTTCCAATCTTGTAGAAAATGAGTAAGCCGACCTCCCACAGGACCCACATGATCCAGGATGGCGGATCTAGGACTGCTTTGCTGCATTACCGGGAGGGGTTGGGGAGGTAGAAGAGGAGGAGGAAGAGGGATGTCGTCCAGCTCCACGAAAGCGACCTCTGCTTTTACCTCTGTAGGACTTATACAGAGGGTTTTGCTGCTGCTGTTGCTGCTGAGGCTGACGGGAAGGAAAGGAAGATTTCCCAAACCCACGGTACCTTTTGTATCCATAGCCCCTTGACTGAGGCTGTAAACCCAAGGATTTCACCGTGGCCTTGCTGTCCTTAAATCTCTGCAACGCAGAGTCAGCTTTCTCCCTAAAAAGCTTAGAGCCGTCAAAGGGAAGATCCAAAAGAGCAGCTTGGACATCCGGTGAAAAACACGAAGACCTCAACCATGCATGTCTCATAGTAGCAACAGATGAGCCCATCACCCTTGCCACCGAATCTGCAGTGTCCAGTCCCGACTGTATTACTTGACGAGCAGCCGCCTGAGAGTCCGCCAAGACTTCACTTAAATTACCCCGATCCTCTTCAGATAACTTCAGGAGAATCCGCTTGGCAGAGTCCATAAGGGCGTGAATGTATCTGCCCAACAGACAAGTCGCGTTGGTGGATTTTAAAGCCATACTAGCTGACGAAAAAACTTTCTTTGCAGACTGCTCAAGCTTTTTTGAATCTCTGTCAGCTGGTGCTTAAGGAAAAGAACCCACAGACTGCTTTGAGCATGAAGCTTGAACAACCAAACTTTGAGGTGACGGGTGAGACGAAAGAAATTCAGGGTCCCCTGGTGCTGGTCTATATCATCTAGAGACAGATCTAGAAACTGCAGGAGCAGTATGGGGATTCCTCCACAACTCCAGAATTGGCTCCGTCAGGGCATCATTGAAGGGCAAGAGGGGCTCAACTACAGAGGAAGGAGAATGAAGAACCTCTGTGAGAAGATTTGGCTTGTATTCAGCCATAGGAAGCTGTAGATCTAACAGTTCAGCTGCCTTCCTAATCACGACATGATAAGGAGCAACATCCTTTGAAGGAGAAGCCTTCTGCGCAGCAAAATCCACTTCCGGTGAAACATCCAAACCACTTGCCTCACACAAGTCTTCAAACAATTCCTCAGACTCATTTATTTCACCTTCTTCCATGTCACCAGCTTCATACTGCTCTTCCTCAATCAACCTTTGAGCTTCCCTTCTAGAACGCATCCTCGGCTGCGGTGTCGACGGCGCCATCCGCGGCGTCGACGGCTCCGGCAGCGGCGTCGAAGGCGGATCCATGACAGCAACCCGCGCCGAACGAACTCGAGAAGAAAGGACGCCAGATGGAGCCGGGGACTGACCATACGGTGTCGACATCTTCGGCGCCGGAAACTGCCAAGACGGCGCCATCGGCATATAAGACATAAAGGGGGCCGGAGGGTAATGCTGCGGCACACCCAAATTAAATGCCAATGGGCCCATGGGACCCGAAGGTGCTCCAGAGGGTCAAGTGGCTCTGGCAAAAACGCCATACATCGCGTTCAAGAACTGCGATGGATCCGAACCTGGTGCCGGGAACGAAGGATACTGCACCGGTTCTACCTCCGAAAGAGGAACCTCCGGAGTCGGGGCCACTGGAGCCACAGGTGGAGCCACAGGAGCAGCAGGAGTCACATCAACCACTGGATTCGATGCATCATCTGGAGCCGGAGAATCCACCGACGCCGGAGACTGCGCCGGCGTGCCCACATAAGGAGACCGGTCCAGAGACATCCGTGGAGACTCGGAAGGAGAAGGAGAAACAAAGTCTTTGACACGACGCCGAGGAGCCGGAGAAGGCGACTTCGAAGCCCGAGGCTTCGACGAACGACGTCGAGACCCATGCCTCTTCTTCTTCTTGTGCCTTCTCTTCGATCCATGCGAAGTCGACGACTCCGACTTCGATCGTTTACGACCCCTTTTCTCCTTTCTCACCTTGGACATGTAGAGCTTAGCCTCTCTTTCCTTCAACGCCTTCGGGTTCATCTTCCTGCAAGAAGAGCAACCCTCAACGTCGTGATCACTCGAAAGACACCAAAGGCAGTCATCATGCGGGTCAGTGATCGACATGTGACCTCCGCATTCCTTACAAGGCTTGAAGCCTGACTTCCTTTGAGCAGACATGTCGAAAAGAGAAACAAATAAAGTCTCGAAACAAAGTAACAGTAGAAAGATAGGAGAGTCCCAGAAAATCCGTTAGCGTCGACAGCGCGGAAAAAAGGGAACTGACGTCATCACGCCGACGTGGTCTTCTTATGGCTCCGGTGACGTCATGCGGAGCCGCGTGCGGAGCCATGATGCCACGACGACCTCGTCGGCGCGGAGAGCTACGAAAAATTTCCGCAGAATGCTGGCGCAGGGGATATTCATAAGGTGAGGAATCCACAGGCAGATGTATCCATCAGAAATATGATTGTATCTCTGTGTTCATTACTGTCTATGACTTATGTTGTGAGGGACCATTGTTCCTTTATAATTACTTGCACCTCAGGCCCCTTCCAGATTACTTGGGTTCCCTTGTCTCTTGAAAATATGGTAATGTTATTGGCAGCACTGGCGGGGCAATGAGTGGTGCAAGCTGCAATGACCTCCTGACAAGGGCCATGGCACTTATGTTTTTCACAAATTAATCACACTTTACCGCCTTCCTAGAGCATGGCCTGGGTTCTCCGTATCCCTATCTGCCTCAATCTCCTGGTGTTACCCATGCCTGCCATCTACTGACTGGAAGGTCTGCACCTTGATGTTAAAATGGAGGTTGATGCGCAACCCGCGCAGGTGCGAATGGCATGAATTGGGCAAGACATTGCGTGGGGCTGTAGCGTAAGCTTTGGGCTGCTTTGATTCCCCATTCCGGTTCTGCCTGTGCGAATGTGATTCTCTGCATGGTCATGTTGGTGCCTCTTGCTTTGTCAATCAATCAACTTCTCTGCACAGGGAGTGGGGGAGACGCACCTGGGCGAGAGAGAGGAACATGGTGCATAGTGTAGCAGGGAAAAAGCACACGAGGGAGATAATGGTAAAACAAATTCAATCTTATAAAGCATTTAAACAAAAAGAAAAAAAAACGGCACCTGAAAAAGCAAGTGTGGAAGGACATAGTAATGCGCCCATGCTCCAGGGGTGGGAAAAACACAAGAAGAGGAAGGAAAGTCCACAGGTAACAAATAAGAAGCAAGCAAATGAGAGTGAGAATGAAGCCAAACAATGGTAACCAATGGTGGGCTACAAGCCCCTGTATGTTCTTGGTGAGCCCAAAATATGTTTTTCGCAACCAGACAGCTGGTGCTGCCTGGTGGGCTCAACCTAAAAATGAGTAGCATCTGGCTTTCTTGTTAAACATCTGGTTCTCATGTAAAGCACTCTAATGAGCCTGGTTTAAGCTTGCGCGAAATAGAGCTATATCCCTGTGTGGCATACCACTACACCCAATCACAACTAGCCTGGTGTTCCCTTACCCAGATTATCCAGCTGCGGGAATGCCAGGTCTAATTTTACCATCTGGAATATCTGGATAGTAAACTCACATGAGGTTTGGGCTGCAAGAGCAACCAGTCCTCGGCTCCCACTGACTTCCTCTTTCAGTATAGGGGCAGCATGCAATGATCCACCTGCTAGCTCACTTTCTCCTTTGCCTTATAGCAAACTCCCCATGCTCCTCCCAGCAACCCCTGCTCTGCACCTGCTCTGCCACTTCCAATTACTTCCTGCTCATAGCAAGGGGTAAGTTTGAGCATTCATTTCCACAAAAGAGAATTTCATGCTGTATTTCACCAGAACAAACCAAGGCTGCACGGTTATTCCCCAATCCAAGGGGATAAACTTTAATTACATGGTACTGGTGGGTTGTCACCACACGGTACTGGAGTTTATGGGTGTAGTGTTTCTAATTGAAAAGTATTATACAATTTTTAGACGGGCCCCTAGAGCGCTAATCCTCTTGGCAACAACCCCAGCACACTTGTGTGGTGGAGTTATTCTCGAACAGACCTGCACCCTTGTGTTGACAGATTGTAGAGATACCCTCCTTAACCACTTAGGGGTGTATGTATCACCATTATTTCTTGGTGAGCAGGAAGTTCCAGGAGGCAGTTATGATTCAGATTGTCCATTAGTCAATCAAACAAGAGACTGCAGTTTGGGTGAAATAATTCTCCTGAGACAGCTGGTTCAGAGACCTGGGTATACTCACACTGGAGACACTACTGAAGAATTCTCATTTGGGAATGAATGCGTGGGATCAGGAATTTGACATGAGACCCAGGAGAGAAACAACTTGCCTTACTGAAGCCATCAACTATAGCAAACACTCTTGCGTTTTGCATCTCTCCAAAGAAAGAAACGGTTTGATTTCCTACGAGTCCAGAATGGCCCTCACAGACTGCACTCATTTCTGTGGAACCAACAAGGATTTCTCCCATTTCAGGGAGACCCGAAGCCAGTGGTATTCATCAGCAGTTGCCTGCGAGCCGTCTGGGCCTGACGTCTCAAATGGGCTACTGCCACACATTTGGGTAAACTGTTGGTAAAGACTTCAAATTGAAAAGAAGCACCTTGAAATGATAGTGGACAGAGACATCCATGAACTAAAGACAATGTATGTGACTTTGACAGGCTAGAATATGAAAAATGCCACTTTTAAGGTAAAAAGGAACCATACAGTTCCCCTCTATGATGCAGGAAATGACTAACAACAAAGTGACCATTTTAAATTTTTCATTCATACTGCCTTTATTTTGGCCTGGCTTATTCAAGATGGCCTCTTTTTGCCCACATCTTTCTTGTACACGAGGAAGAACCTTACATGGACTCCTATCGCTTGATCTCTAACATCGACTTTAATAATTGTGCCTTTAGGTAGCAGTGTATGTTCCTCTGGCAGCAACAGGACAAACTGCTGCTCCATCCAGTTTTGCGTTAACAGTGATATCAGAATGAACTACAGGATATGTGGCCTAGAGCTGACATGAAAGATGTGTCAGCTGCCTTATGATAATTGGACTCTGTAACTGCGCGTTGAGTGCCCAAATAAGAATAAAGATATATGCCAGTTCTCATGACTGGCTTCCAGGAATTTGAACTGCTCACTTTGTTTTCTGATTAGAGTAACAATTTCTCAATGTGCTACCAATCAGTCTTTATGATTTTTATGAACTTGGCCTACAGCCACGGTTTCTGACACCCAAACATCTGAAGTTATGTTTTTCAGGAAGACCTGTGGCCCTGCCTCCGACAAAGGGTGCTTTGTGCAGGTACACCAAAGGGGGCCCATATTTGGGCTCAGCAGATTTTGTGATTGAGGCAGTTGGCCCAATTACCTACCGCTTCTCTTGGTCCCACAGACATCGCTTACCTAGCCCACTTAACAGAACTTCTACCAATTTGGCCATTACCCAGATGTCGATACAAGAAGGAACTTCATGGGCTGAATTTCCTGTAATATTCATGTCAAGTAGGAAAATAAATATAGAAAAAATCAATAATCACTCAGATCTCGGAAATTAGGAAGGCAAGGTTCCAGGACTATTACGAGGAAGGATTGAACTTCGGCTAATGAAGATTACCAGTAAGTAACTGGGTCATATGTCCTTGTTCCTCTTCCTCGTCCAGTCCTTACACATGATATAATACCCAAGCAAACATATGATTGATTTGATTGTCCTTGATTTCAGATGAAATAAACGTGTCACAAAAAAGTCCATGCAAAACACACGTGACTTTGAGTTATTTAAGTGTCATGTACCGAAGCTAATATATGTGAACCAAAGTCTGCAGAAGGTACACCACCCACCTGCAGATAGTAATGCACCATGAATGTGTGAGGCGATGACCATGTTGCAGCACAACAAATGTTTTTTAGGCATGTACACTTAAAAGCCACCCAAGATGTAGGCATTCTTCTCGTCGATCTTCCTTGCACCTGTTTAGGAAATTCTTAACCCAACATTTTGTCGGATTTGTAATTGTTCATTTCATTCATTTCGCAAAGATAGAAGAAGATGGTAGAAGGACTCTTCTTGAGACACCAAAAGTTAGGAATAGGAATCAAATTTGAGAAAAGAGGATGCTCTATCTAAGTAAATCGAAAGAACTCTATGAATGTGAAGTCTATGTAAATTGACGTCATCATCTGTTGCCAGGTTGGGACACAGAACTGGCAGGGCAATATCGTCTGGCAGTGAAATTTGGAGGGGACCATGGGAAGAAAAAAAGACTTGGTCTAAGGACAATTCTGCCTGGAAAAAATCTCAGAAAGGGAGGAGAGGAAAGTAACGTCCCACTCTCTCGTACCATTATTCCAGAGAAAAAGATGACCAAAAAAATCAGTCTGACTGAACCTAAGATCTGCAGTAAACAAAGGCTCAGAACTGGGTGCCTGCAGCGCTTGTAGGACCGTTGGCAGATCACAGGAAGGCATAGGTAAGATAAGGTAATACTTTATTGTGCAGTTAATTAAAACCATTACAAACCATCATCAATATACACAGTTTCGTGCTCAAAAAGAACCTGACAAATTGCGTTAATATTATGATAGACCATAAAAAAACCACTGTTAGAAACAAGGTAAAAGCAATAAAAAAATGAATAGAGCATAAAATTAACCTAAAAGCTGACTCATTTCTTTTCTGACAGTGAGAACCTTGCGGGGTTAGCCCCCTGCATAGATTGGGGAAGCTTGCACTCCAATTCTATCCGGCTAGTTATTGAAACCCGTGGTGCAAAGGGGCAGCAAAAAATAGCCCACCGCATACTCTACAGCTTACTTTGTTTCAAACCAACAGAAAATTAACACACGTGCCCTACAGAAAGAGCCCGTAATAAGACAACAAAATTCATAAAAATGCCCTTAAACGGGCCTAGCGAGCCAGTATGGCGGACGTGTGTTAGGCGAGCTCCGTCCAGCCCGTCTATAATCCTTCATTTATCCTGGTTCCTCCTGACTCCTGACTAACTCTACGGGAGCCGCTAAGTCGCTGATGCACCCCGGTGGATGCCTGGTGGGACTTAGGGGCGCTTACTTACGCTTTTGTGGACGAGATTGCATCGCGTGGAAAAAGGGGCCAGGCAGCTGAGGAGGAGCCGGGGAGCTGCGTGAGGTTCCCCGGACGACATCGAGGACCGCGCACCCTCCTGAACCCCGCCTGCAAGTGAGGACAGGTGACTGGCGGGCTGACTGACTGCGGGAGCTGGCGCTGGAACGCCGGCCGCTTGTGATCCTGCGGCCCGAGGCCTCGTGGGGTGTCGGGCGGCGTTGAGCCCCGAGACCGCCCGGCAACCGGAGTGAGCGGCGCTGGTGAGGAGGACTGGGGAGCGGCAGAGGCGGAGGCGGTGGCCTGGCTTCCTGGCTCCGGGGGCGCTGCCTGGTGGTTAGATACGCGGCCCCGAGGTAGCTGCGGGAGGTGCTTCTTTCCCCCCCCCCCTCTCCGCTTCCTTCATTGTCGGCCAAAGCTGTGGTGTGGCCTTGGTGAACGGTGGGGCCACGTGGCCACGAACTCCGCAGCTGGCACCAGACCCCCTCCTGCTACGCGGGCGCCCACAGCGGGGGTCTGCGGGACCTTGATCGTCTGCCCGCCTCCGCGCGGTCTTGCCCAGGAGGCCGAGGTGATCTTGGGGGCTAGCGGTGGCGGCCCCGGGATCGGCTGCCCCACCTTGATTCTGTGGAGCTACTTGCGAGGCATAGTGGAGGACGGAGCGGCGGCCGAGTCGGGCCGCGGTGGTGAGGAGAAGGGGAGTGCTGCGGGCAGGAGGGGAGCCGCTTGAAGTGGGTTCGAGACAGACTGCTGCAGATTGGGCCCACGTCCTTCGCCACGCGGGCGCCCACAGCGGGGGTCTGCAGGACCTTGACCGTCTGCCCGCCTGTGCGCGGTCTGGCCCAGGGGCCGAGGTGACATCGTGGGCTGGCGGCGGCCCCGGGATCGGCTGCCCCACCTTGCTTCTATGGAGCTGCATGTGAGGAATCGTAGAGGACGGCGCGGCGGCCGGGTCGGGCCGCGGAGGTGAGGAGAGAGGGAGTACTGCGGGCAGGAGGGGAGCCGCTTGAAGTGGACGTGAGACGGACTGCCGCAGGTTGGGCCCACATCCCTCACGTAGATTCCGACGGCGGTGGGCGGTGAGCCTTGGCGGCGAGGGGTCGGCGGCACTATCGGGCCGCGGGGGGGTGCGGTTGAGTGCCTTATTCCCCGGCTCAGAGGCACAGGTGCCGGGGGGCCGTCCAGGTCATATGACTACAATAATCAGAAGTCTCTGTGCCTAGTGGTGGTACTCGGCGGGCTGCGCGCCTGGCCTCATCCTCAGCAGTGATATACACGGTGCGGAGTGCCTGGAGGGATCGCATCCTAGAGGGTGACCCACCAACCTCTGCGTCTACATACCAGCGTGTAGCCTCGCTTCATCTGGGTTTGCGGGGAGACCCCGGGGGCAGCTATGACGAGAGACAAAGGGAGCGGGTCCACCAAACATGGGCCGATCGACAAATTCACAGGCCCGGATACGACGGCAGGTGCGGCCGGGGGTCAGTCGGAGGCTATCCCAGATAACGCAGCCCTCATGGCGGCCATTACCCAATCCAGGGACATGCTGGATGCTAAGATTGGGGCAGTAGGGTCAGATGTTATGCTGCTGCGGCAAGACTTACGCAACGCGGTCTCTCGCATCACGGAGGCGGAGACCCGTATCTCTGGAGTGGAGGATGATGTCACCATATTGAAACAGAAAATGGCGAACATGGAGGCGGCTCAGAAGGGTCTGGCGCTGCGTGTGGAGGATGCAGAGGGGCGGGCCCGACGTAACAACCTGAGATTCGTGGGATTTCCGGAGGGCTGCGAGGCTGGAAACATGGAACGCTTCCTCACGCAGTGGTTGGAGAGCTGGCTGCTGCCGGACACTATGTCTAAATGCTTCGTCGTGGAGCGGGCCCACCGGGCGCTCATGCAGAAACCACCGCCGGGGGCTCGCCCGCGGCCAGTGATAGCGAAACTCCTGAACTACTTAGACCGCGACGCCATACTCAAGCAGGCCCGAGCCAAGGAACCTCTGCTCTATGACAATGTGCGCATCTTAATCTTTCCGGACTATACGAGACAGGTGCAGCAACAACGTCAGTCATTTATGGCCGCGAAGGCCCGCTTGCGGGATCTTAAACTCCCATATGCCCTCTTATATCCTGCTCGTCTGAGGGTGGTGTATCGATCCCGCACTCACTTCTTTGACACCCCGGAGGAGGTCTTTCATTGGACGGATGAGTCGGTGCGTGTGAGGGCCCACACGCCACCCGGCAGGGAGTCGGACTCCTCCTCCAGCGAGGCTACCCAGAAGGGCCCCAAGGGACAGCAGCAGAGGGGCAACAGGCGATCACGCTCCCGGAGACGCTCTCTATCTTGTGGGGCTTCCGCTAGGGGGGGGCCTACTCCTGGGAGCCAAACTTTGGATCCTTGACACTTGGGGTTGGGTTGGTGCAGTGGTGGTCCCTTTGGCTTACCGAGTACTCTGATGTATCTCTGTCAGGGGAATATTAGAGTGGGCTGGGTTCCCGCCGGTCTTGGGCTGGTCGGGGTCCTGCCCGAGAAGTATGGGCTGTAAGTTGGGGATCCATTGGATGGGGCAGTTCTGGGGCCCCCGTTGGGGTTCGGGTACTCGCCTCACCGCGACAGATACTTCAATGTTTGTGAGGTATGGGGTTTGTTGGGGGGGGTTGTTCAAAGTTCCGAGTCGCAACTCCGATTAGTTTCCATGATTTTGTGCACACACGTAGCCGTGGTCCTCTCTCGATGGTATGGGCAGGTTCCCTCCCCTATGGCTAGCGCGCTTCGTGTAGATCCCGGGACCCCGGGTACCCTTCGAATTATAAGCTGGAATGTGCGAGGGCCCTGGACAAGATTAAACGGGGGGCTATTTTACAGCAGGCTAAGAGGGCGAGGGCTGATGTTCTTCTGTTGCAGGAGACACACCTTATGGGGACGAAGACACTCTGCCTACAGCGATATGGATACCAACAGGTCTTTCATGCAGGGTTCACAAGGGGCTCCAGGGGTGGCGATCTTGGTCCATCGTAGGGTCCCATATATCCATGCGCAGCAGTGGGCCGACCCTCAGGGACGGTATTTGTTTATTAGGGGCAAAATTGGGGAGTTCCCCTTAATCGTGGGTTGTGTTTATGCTCCCCCCCCTTTGCAGTGGTCTTTTGTGGAGAAGTTATTGGCCCTGTGGGCAGATATGCCAGATATGCTTTCTGTGGTGGGCGGGGACTGGAACGATGTTATGGATTTGGCCAGGGATAGGAGTGGTGGTGGGGGTGGGGGTGGACCGGGGAGGGGGCAACCCACAAAATTAAATTCACTGGTGACCAGCCTCGACTGGCTGGATGTGTGGCGATGGGCTCATGGCGACGGGCGGGAATACACATACCTCTCGGCGGTCCACAAAACCTTCTCCAGGCTCGATTACATCTTTATTCCCTGGGTGCTGGGTGGTAGGGTGGCGATGGCTGAGATACTACCCCGGAGCCTCTCAGATCATTCCCCGATGTCCCTTGAGCTATATATGGGCCGGGGGCGACAGCCCTTTAGATGGCGCCTCTCCGTGTGGAACCTCCAGAATGACGAATACGATACACATATGCGGGAGGCCATTGCTCAATACTTCGCTTCAAATGAGGGGTCGGTGTTTAGTGTTGGGACTCTATGGGAGGCTCTGAAGCCTACTCTACGTGGCGTGGATATATCCTGGTGTGCGGCGGCTCGTGTTAAGCGCAGGGAGGAGTTGACTCGGGCGGAGGCCACCGTAGAGGCACTCGAACGCCGGTCACGGGAAGAAGGGGTGGGGGCATTATGTACGACGACTGCTTCAGGCCCAACAGTCTTGTGCCGCTCTCCTAATGGAAGAGGCCAGGCAAGTTTGGCTGGCGACACGTAGCAGGGTATACCAATGGGGGGACAAGTCCGGAAAGATGCTCCATCGGCTTTGCCAGGGCACCTTCCATGCCCGGGCCCTCCCGGGTCTTCTAGATGGGAAGGGGACACCGATCACCGATCCGCTCACTATAGCCGGGAGCTTCGCTACCTACTACGCAGATCTCTATGCCCCCCGTGAGTGCTTGCCAGTGACCACAATAGATAAGTTCTTGGCTGACCTACCGCCCAAGGCGGTGCCGGATGACGTGCGTGACCTACTGGACCTCCCCCTAACTGACGAAGAACTGGGCACGGCCCTGGGAGAGCTGAATACCGGGAAGGCCCCCGGGCCTAATGGGTTCCCGAGTGAATTTTTTAGACGCTATAATACGCAGTTGGCCCCTTACTACCGGGCAGTGGTGGAGGAAGCCCGGGAAAAGGGCATACTCCCTCCCGACTGGAGGCATGCGGAGGTGGTGGTATTCCTTAAGCCCGGCCGGCCACCGGAACAACAGGCCTCGTACCGCCCCATTTCCCTCCTCAATGTGGAGGCTAAGATCTTGGCAAAGGCATTGGCTAATCGCCTTTTGCCCCACATCTCATCGCTTGTACACCCTGATCAGGCTGGGTTTATGCCCCAGAGGTTAACCAGGCATAATATACGGCGAGCGCACGTCGCGATGGCAGCGGTTCAACAAACCGGGGAGCGGGCGGCACTCCTGTTAGCGGATATGGACAGGGCGTTCGACTCCCTGAGTTGGGTGTATTTATTTGCGTTGCTACGTAGACTCAACCTGGGCCCGCGCTTTCTCTCTTACTTAATGCTTCTCTATACAGGCCTGACGGCGACGGTGCGGGTGGCGGGGGCGGCCTCTCCCATCTTCCAGATTCGGAGGGGTACACGGCAGGGATGCCCCCTGTCTCCGTATTTATTCGCGCTCGCCATGGAGCCACTGGCGGCATGGGTGCGCATGGATGCACAGGTCAGGGGCTTTGAGTGGACGTCGGATGTATCCGACAGGATCGCATTGTATGCGGATGACGTCCTGTTTTTCCTCACGGCCCTAGATAGAACGGGGCCGCGGCTTCTAGAGATCATGCGGATCTTTGGGGAGACGTCGGGACTGTATATGAACCCCCGCAAATCTACGCTATGGGTTCTGGGGGAGCGGACGAGGCTGGGCGCATGGGCGAACACACTCCAGTTAGCGGCCGGGGGGATGAAGTACCTGGGAGTGTTCCTGTCGGATGTACCGGCCGTCTCCTGGGAGCGAAATCTGGTTCCAGTGTGGGAGCGTGTCCGCACGGACCTTAAGACCTGGTCTCGTATGCCTCTGACGCTATACGGCAGGTCGGCAATTTTCAAGATGGTGGCGCTTCCTAGGCTGCTCTACCAGCTGCAGAATCACCCGTACCCGATCCAGCCCAGATGGTTCCGGCTGGTGAATTCTGTACTGGGGCAGTTCCTGTGGGAGGGAGGCAAGGTGCGCGTGGCACTACGCACGTGTTTTCTGTCCCCCTATTGCGGAGGACTCGCGTACTCCGACATCCTTTCTTATTATCAGGCCTCGCACCTACTTGTCCTCAATGAGTGGTGGTATGGAGATAGGAGGGACCCGGCGTACGCACTGGAACGACTACTCATGGGGCCACATACTTTACATACCATTCTGTATTCGGCGCCATTGCGGGGCAGGATGCCGTCAGCCACACGGGTGGTTTTCCTGGTATGGCAGCAGGCGCTGCGCCGTATGGGTTGGTGGAAAACTTTGACCAGGGAGACCCCCCTTTGGAAAAATTGGCGCTTGCCGGAGCTGGCGGCCCTACAGGGCTTCCGGAGATGGGATGATATTGGCATCTCAACCCTGGGGGATGTTATGAGAGGCACGACACTCAAGTCCTTTCAGGACCTGCAGAAGGACTTCTCTATGCCCCAGACACAGTTCTATAAGTATCTCCAGTTTCGCCATGCCTTGTCCCCTAGCCTTGAAGGTCTGGAATGCCTCCCTGACTTTAGTCCGCTGGAGGCGAAGGTTTTTATGGGGGATTTGGAGACCAAGAAAATCTCCCGGATCTATCAATCCCTAGTTATACACTGCTCCATCTCCCTTCAGAAGCTGCGAGGGGATTGGGAGTCGGATGTGGGCGAGCTGGAGGAGGAGGACTGGAGGGAGGCTTTGGTAGCGCCTAGAGAAGCGGCTATAGCAATGCGCCTTCGCCTCATCCAGTTTAAATATTTGCATAGGGTCTACTTTACTCGAGCTCGACTGTACCGAGCGGGATTGATCGCCTCCCCAGAGTGCCTCAGATGTGGTCGGGAGGAGGGTACATTCATACATACTACCTGGCACTGCCTTTCCCTGGATCGGTTTTGGAGGGGGGTGTTTGCCTGCCTGTCAGAGGTCCTGGGGTGGGAGCTCCCCCGGACGCCACGGCTGGCTCTGCTCCACGCCATGGAGGACATAGGGGGTAACATTTACAAACGACACCTCATGCAGCTTGGCTTCACCCTGGCGAAGCGTGATATCGCCAGAGCGTGGAAGGCGCCGCGGGCCCCATCGGGGACCGCATGGAAGAACGGCTTGGATTTTTGTATGGGGCTGGAACAGCCTGTGTTCGTAGCCAGGGGCTGCCCACGCAAACATTTCAAAATATGGAAAAGATGGGCGGATTACCGGGGGTTGTGGCTGGAGCCGCCGGCTGCCATAGAGGCTCAACCACCAGAATGAGTCCTGATGTACGCCGGGATGTGGGGGTGCAGGGTGGGGGGGGGACCCGGGGAGGTGGGTTAGATTGTGCTGAGATTCTGTTGCTATGTATCGAGGCAGTGACATGGACTACGCGGAAGGTGTGCGACTTCGGGGGGTGGGGAGAGGGAGGGGGGAGTTGGCGGGGCGTTTGGTTATATTGTGTTTTGCATTCTTATCATTTTCTTGTAGAATACCTATGAAAGTCACTTGCTCCTGTAATAAAGTGCGGAATGATTCAGCAGATGACTCTGGTGTGCAGAGCTCTGCGATTTGTATGCATTTGACGAATAAAGTATGTTTTCAAAAAAAAAAAAATGCCCTTAAACAATGCACAGAGTCGGTTGCTCAAAGAGCGAGAGTTTCAGAAGGGCATCTAAGCCATACTAGCTTAGTTTTTAGGCTCTATACCATTGACTCTTCAAATTTAGAATTTATAACGATGATACTCGATGAGGACCAGATTTCCAGCTAGTCACATGTTGCCGCCAGGTTACCTTTTGGCCTCCTAGTGTGCAAAGATTAAGCTGGATGCCGAAACTATCCCTCCTAATTCTTTGTTTATGCGAGGAGGAGCCTTCCCACTGAGGATTATGGTGCTTTATTCCACTCTGCGGCCAGACCATTTTGACTTATTGGATATTCTTTCACTTTATTAAGGTGGGCTTCTACAGCTTCAAGGAATTTTACCATCCAGCGGCTCAGTTGGATGTCGTCGCCGGAGAAGCATGCCAGCACTGCTTGCCTGCAGGACCTTATCGGGTTTTTATTAAAAGACGATCTCAAAAGGGTCCGGCGTTCTTGTAGTAGGTCCCTACAGACGGTAATAAGGTGTACTATGTTTTCGTCGCTGTTACCACAGAGACGGCACCTGGCTGGTGTTAAAGGGCGTTGCCAAGGGGGCAGATGTTCTGCGAAGGGCAACAACCCTAGGCGAGATTTCAGAAACTTTTCTTTTGTCTTTCTAGAGAAGCTAGTCTGAAGATATATTTGAGGCCCAAATTTGGTGTAAGATTGTATAGTGAGCCAGCCATGTGCCAGCCAGCGCCTGCATTGTGTTTCTCCTGCCATTTTAGAAATCGATCTTTTAAACTGCTTTTAATATTGTCACTTACTGCTTGTTGTTCTTTTGCACTGAATCGCTAGTCCGTGGTCCACCGCAGCCTGTGCTGTTTGCGTGGAGGGACGTGGCTCCGCCCTCCTCTCCTCATTTCCGCTACCGGGGCATACTTAATTCGCATGTCAGCCCGGCCGCGCAGCGGGCACGCCAAAGGCAAGCCCGTCTGCGCCTGTCCGCGCCAGGCCGTCGCCAGACGCCAGACATGCTGTCAATCTTACAAAACCACAACATACTTATGCCTGGAATGAGCTGTTAGCATTCAGGACGCTGTCTGCTAGGTGTCAGGTCTACGGTTTGGGTGGTTTAGAGGGTCCCTTCAGCTGTAAATGCTGTGGCTTCACATCTATTATCCCAGTAGCTCCACACGCCTGCCCCCCTCCCCCAGGCAAAAGTACGATTATTTTCCACCTGAATTGCCACTCCCTGGTCAAACCTTGTGTTGATGTCTATGATCTTTTGGAAACTGAATCTCCTGATACCCTGTTTCTAACCGAGACTTGGCTCTCTGAAGATTCGGTGGCGATTCCGGGGCTGGCACTCCCGGAGGGTTATGTTATTCATACCCTGAACAGAGAAACGAGAGGTGGGGGCATTGCGGTTATTGTCAAAACCGGCTATCCCTGCACCTTCATCAAACAGCCCATCTTGGGCTGCGAATGTGCTTGTTTTAAAATTGCTTTTAATCCCAATTATACCATGACTGGTTTATTGGTATATCGTCCGCCGGGCCCATCCAAGGTTTTTAGGGAAGCCTTTGTTGAAACCGTCAGCACTTTGGCGGTCAATACCTCTAATTTTACAGTCTTAGGAGACTTGAACCTTCATTTTGATAACCACCTTGACGTGGATGTGGCTAATCTGGTGGCGGATTTAGCTGCTTGTCAGCTCGACCAGCGTGTCTCTGGTCCTACACACTCGGCTGGTCATCTGTTGGACCCTGTTTTTACTAATATTTTGTCTCTCACGGTCCAACCGCCGGTCCCTATGGGTTGGTCTGACCACTTTTTAGTCCCCTTGTCTATTCAGGGCACTGTACCTGTGCGCAAATTAGACAATCCTCTCTCCCTTAAACGCCCGTGGCACAAATTAAATTGGGATCAACTCCAAGCCCATCTTTCCGCTACTGTTCCGGTGTTACCGATGGATCCTGACAAGGCTAACTCGGCCTTTTCGGATTGGATCAATCAGCCGCTGGATAAGCTGATCCCAGCTAAATGGTCCCTGAACCGCACCTCCAAATCTAATCCGTGGTACAACGACAAATTAGCTGTGCTGCGGAAAACCTGCAAATACCGTGAAAGATTTTGGAGAAGGGACTTTGACCCGTTATCTAAAGATCTGTATTGGGATGCTGTAAAGATCTATCACAAGGCTATCCATACTGAGCGCGCTGCATTTTATGCTAAAGAAATCAGTAACAGCACCAATCCCGCAAAGAGTATCTTCTCAATTGTTTCAGGTCTCAAAAATCAGAAGGGGGCCGCTGGCCCACTGATCACCTCGGACAGGCAATGCGAAGAGCGTGCCTCGTTCTTTCTTAAAAAGGTAGAAGACATCTATAAATGTTTCCCGCGGCCCAAACCGGCTGCCCTGAGATATCCAATAATGGCACGATCGCCACTTTAGAGGTTTTCCCTCAGATTCAGCAGGACCGTTTACTTGCTCTTCGTGCCAAAATTAAGTCAGGCTCACCGGCCGACCCACTGAAACCTGACCATTTCAGGAAAATTTTACCAACTATTTCTCCTCTCCTAGGTCAAGTGATCAACAAATCGCTCAGCTTAGCTGTCGTGCCTACAGCATGGAAACAGGCTAGGGTGATACCATTGCTCAAAAAACCCTCATTGGACTAAAAAAAAACAGAAAACTTCAGGCCAATTTCATTGCTTTCATGGCCTGCCAAGATCACGGAGGCATATATCAACTCCATCCTCTCAGACCACTTGACCTCCAATAATACTCTAGATCCCTCGCAAAATGGCTTTCGCCCCGGCCATAGTACTGAGTCGGCGCTCCTGGCGGTGACAGAACATCTCTGGACAGCGATGGACGCAGGACAGACATCGGCACTGATTCTTCTGGATCTCAGTGCTGCATTCGACACTGTGTCCCATGCAATCCAGTTGCACCGTCTGGAAGAGGCTGGCATCGGTGGCCTTGCTTTGAAGTGACTTGCGTCATTTCTCTCTGATAGGACTTTTCAGGTGATTGCTCCCCCTTTCTCCTCGCCCACCTTCCCCATCAAGCATGGGGTGCCACAGGGCTCTTCCCTGAACCCTCTGCTCTTCAATTTGTATGTACAACCTCTGGCTGTAATAGCCAAGAGCAGAGGACTGACTGTGGTCTCCTACGCCGATGACACTCAGCTGGTGGTAGCCCTCTCGAGCAACTCTAAGCACGACGCCTCTAAGTTTCAAGGCGATCTTGCTGCAGTTGCCGGGTGGATGACAGCTAACTGCCTCCAGCTGAATGCCAGCAAGTCGGAGGTGTTGCTGGTGGGTAGGGATCATGGGCTATGGAATGAGTATTGGTGGTCCACGAATCTAGGCACCCCCCCCCCTCCTAAACAGGTTGTAAAGAACTTGGGGGTTTGGACGGACGCCTCTCTCAATTTCCAGACCCAAACGAAGAAGGTGGCGGGTACTTGTTTCGGTTTGCTGCGCGGACTCAAACCTATTTTGGGTTTCTTTGATGCCCCGACCAGACAGATCATCATTCAGGCCTTGATTACATCTAGTCTTGATTACGCGAACTCTCTGTATCTGGGGGCTAACAAGGCGGAAGTACACAGGCTACAGCGAGTACAGAACGCCGCAGCAAGATCTCTTCTGGGTCTGCGCAGAGTCTGTTCGGTGACTAACACAATCCGCCGCCTTCATTGGCTGCCTGTGGCTCAACGGATTGAGTTCAAGGCTCTTTGCATAGCCTTTAAAATCTTGAAGTTCGCCTCCCTTAACATTTTGACTGATCTGCTCTCTGCTTATGTCCCCTCCCGTCAGCTTCGCTCCATGGGCCAACATTTGCTAGTGGTCCCTCGGGTCAGGAGGACTCGGGCTGGAGGGCGCTCCTTCCGGTACAGAGCGGCTATTCTCTGGAACTCACTGCCCCTCCATATTCGAGGCCTCAGTAACTTCCTCGAATTCAGGAAAGCTATCAAAACTTTTCTCTTTCCCACTGTGTAGGTCGCTCTGGTCCCCCCCTGCGTTGTTTTCTCCTATTTGCTCTTAGCGCCGGGACGCCTCTTGGCTGGGTCAGCTGTCGCGCTCTACAAATCTTTTAAATAGAAATAGAAATAGAAGAGTGATACTTCCCTAACTATTTTATTTACTGCTTTTTTTAAGCCAGCCGTAGGCCCTGGGAGTTTCCATAGTTGTCGCAGCCCCAGCCGATTAATTGCGTCCTCCAGATATAGCCTTGCAGGGCAGGTTTCTTTAGCTTGCAACTCCTTCCATAGAAGAGCATTGAGCGTTTTCGCTTCTCCCCTGCTTATTTTGTGCCAGCTTTTTAGATATGTTCCTTTGCGTGCCAGCTCTTCCTTTGAGAACCCAAATTCAAGTCTCATCTGTGCAGGGGATGTGTACCCCGGCAAGCCAAAGATCATACGCAGAGCTCTTGCTACCGTGCCGTCTACCGTATCAACGTCCCTCCCTCTCATCGCTTCACTGCCATAAGTGATGGAGGGAATTAGTTTTGCCCGAATTACCTTTATTAAAGGAAGGAGGTTTGGTCCAGAAATCTTGTTTTTTAGGTTTCTTAAAGATACCGCGGTCATTAATCCTCTCTTTTTTATGGCCTCACATTGTGGCCTGAAATTACCCTTGGCGTCTATGATGACCCACAAGTATCTATATTCGCATACAACCTCCAGCTTCCTTGTTGCCAAGAACCAGTTATTAGTCGTTCTCGTTTTGCGGATGTTAATACACATAACTTTGGATTTTTCTTGGTTAATGCTCAGCTTATTTTTTGTAGAATATCGCGCTGTGATGTCCAGCAACCGCTGTAGACCTACCGGGGTCCAGCTGATGAGCACCAGATCATCCGCATAGAATAAATTGGACAGCTGGGTGCCCCCTAACTTGGGTGCATGCAAGTTGCTTTCGTTCAGCAAGATTGACAGCTCCGCCATAAAAAGATTAAAAAGTGTAGGTGCAAGCACGCAGCCTTGTTTTACCCCTGTGCTTGTAGGGATTTTCCTGGATAGAAATTCTCCTGCACCTAGTTTAACCTGGACCCAGGTATCGCTATGCAAGAGAATTAGTTGATTTAAGAGCAGCGGAGGTATGTTCAACTTTTTTAATTTTTGCCACAAAAGATTTCTATCGACGTGGTCAAATGCGGTGCTATAATCAATATAGCACAAGTATAGAGGTTGTTTTGCTGCAAGTGCGGCGTCGATCATAAGAGATAGGGCTAATATGTTGGTGGTCGTCCCCATGTTTTTACAGAAACCGGTTTGGTTGTATGGGATTGCTGAAACATCTGCCGCCCACGACATTAATTCCTGGAGTAGAAGGCCTGCGAAGTATTTGGCCTCGTTATCGAGTCAGGCTACTAGCCGATAACTTCTTGGGTCGTTCCTGTTTCCCTTTTTGAAGATTGGGGAGATAATTGCTCCCCTCCAGGATGGTGGGATTGTTGATGATTGCAATTTTTTTTCAAACATTGGTTTAAATACGGCAGCCCAAAATTCCGGCTCTTGTTTAAACAATATTGGGGGAATTCCATTTGGTCCTGGTGCGCCCTCACGTCTACCCTTTAAGATTCTTTAGCAAATCTGTGCATTTGTGATTGGGAATTCCTGATTTGCTACTACAGCTACGTTGGATCGAGATAGCCGGGCTCCGAGAGCATTTGTCGGATTATTTAGCTCTTGCCTCAATTCTTGAGTTTCGTTGAGGTGCGCGCCAAGGAAAGTTGTCCAAGCCTCTTCGGTGGTGAAGGATTCGATACCCTGACTCCGCTCGCTGGTCAGATTGTTGTTCTTTTGCCAAAACTGTGCGCTGTTGTTTGTTTTAGCGTCATGTAAAAGTTTTACCCATAAATCCTCGTCGGCTTCTTTTTTGAGTCGCCAAATCAGCTTCCTACGAACACCTTTTAGCTGTCTCAGCTCTTGTTGCGCGGCGGGATCTGTCCTCAATCTTCGAAGAGTTTGGTTTATCCCGGGCTTTAACTTTTTTAACTGAGCGTTATTTCTAAAATCTAGATGGTTCTTATGTTTCAAGACTTTTGTCGTTCCCTCAGAACAGACGTTTCCTTTTTTTGTTACTGTCTTATGTCGTAATGATTTTGTAAACAGCTCCCAGCTCTCAATTGAATCTGATGTTACTATTTGTGCTTCTCCTAGTGCCTGTTTCGCTTGGAAAAGGAGACTTTGTGGATCATTAGTTCTACATTTTATCCTCCTCTCATTGGCGGTGTATTCTAAGCCGTGCGCGTTAGCAATTAAAGGTCTTAATGTTGAGAAAGCCTCAATCGTGACTTCCTGTGGCAAGTGGTCACTATGATCTAGTGACCCAATGTGGAAATCCCTTGTCCTTTGGTACAAGCTGCGCGAGAGGAATGTAAAATCGATTGTGGAGCTGGCAGTTGTACTATGAAACGTTGCTGCTTGAGGGCGATCCCCTGAGAATCTACCATTAAGTGCTCGGAAGCCCAGCTCTTCTAGTGCTGTTAGCAGACTCCGTGCTGTTTTTGAACTTCTGCCTCCAGAAGTGTTATCTTGAGGGCTTGGTTCCCATACGAATGGGTCCTCCTCGTCAGTAGTATCTATGGTTGAATTGTTTAGCATATTTAGATTAAAGACCCCGCTAATAATCAAGCCGTTTGTTTTCTCAGCCTCTAGTAATTTTGTGAGTTCTACCTTCAGCTGCTTCGCTCCATTGATTTTTTCTCGGGGATGTAAATAGAGGTTTATCAGGATTATGTCCTTGTTTTTAACCCGCTCCCGAATAGAAAGTCGCAAGACAAGACTTGCATTGCATTTGGAGGGGCTAGCTTATATGCCAGGGGCACTACTGCATAAATGCTCTTTATGGAGCTAAATGTGGCAAGGCCACCCTTCTTATGTCCAAACACTGAGCTCTGTGTGGGGGGCATGAAGTTCAAGTTGTAACCCGACAATCCAGGCGGAAAGTCGGACCATGTTTCTTGCAGTATAATGATGTCAAATCTTTGCAAATAGGTGTTTAATTCCGAGTCCGAAAGCTTGTCCCCTAGGCCGTTGATGTTCCAGGACCACAGGTTAAATGTATTGAGCCTGTTCCTGGCATTGGCTTCGGATTGTCATCGATTTTCAATGTTAACGTTTATGGTCCTAGAGAGCCGACTCCAGTCTGGAAGGCATAGGACAAAACATTAATTCCTACACTGGGACTCAAAATTACATCAATAAAAGCTATAGGCCTTCTCGATTGCTGGATATTTTCCGCTACCCCCACTGAACAGCCTTGATTTAATCTTTCAAGAGCCAAACCCAAAGATTCATCTGTTTGACAGGCTATTGGGATAGAAGAGAAAGTGTCAGCAGAGAGTGAATCAATGTGTCAAAAGTCAAAGTGGACGAATTGTTATCAAAAGTACAGATGTTGGTACCATGATCTTCTGGACCACCCTGGCACAATCATCAGCACCTCTGCTATTTTCCTCAACATCCAGGGAACTAACTGAAAAGGAGGAAAAGAGTACAGGAAACCTGGAGGCCAATGGACTGAGACAGCATCTATCGCCCAAGCTTGAATGGAAGGAATCAGACTACAGACTGTGTTCGCCTCTGTGGCAAACAAATCCATCCAAGGAAGATGGTATCTCTTTGTGATCTTTTGGAATAGTAAAGGGCACAGACACAGAGAGGCTGAGGAGTGAAACCTCCAACTCAGAAAGGTTTGCAGGGCCATTCTCCTTCCCCGGAAGATAAACTGCAGAGAGAGAGACAAGATTAATTTCTGCCAAAAGGCCTATCTGCTGGGAAAGGAAAAACAGAAATTGATACATCACTCCTCGGCGGTTTCTATAAGACATGACTACCTGATTGTCTGTCTATATACAAATTGCATGATTCTAAATTAAAGTACAACAATGTAGAAGAGCTCTATGTAGTGCTTTGAACTCCTTCCAATTGGAGGAGTTCCTTCTCCCTTGGGGGCTCCACTTGCCCTGTGCTCTGAAATTGTTGAGAACTGCTCCCCAACTAAATTTACTGGCATCTGTTGATAGAACTATCATGGGAGGAAATGCCAACTGAAAACCTCTATCCAGATTTGCCGTATTTAGCCACCATTGGAGATCCTGACAGATTCCCACTGGTACAGGCGCTTGAGCTTTGCAATTCTGTTAAGTTGGATCCCAAATCTGAAGAAGACAGTGTACCAGTGGGTAAAGATGAAGGTGACTTCAGGGAAGCACGGAAAGTGTTAAAGCCATCTCCTCCAGTTGTGCTGTTGCTTGGGTCCTGTCTAGAAAAGTGGAGAGGTGAAATCTTAGATTTGTTTTCCTTTCTTCCGTCAGTATGAGCTGACCACGATCTGTCTGGAACAGAGCATCAATGAACTGGAGGTTCTGAGATGGGAAAAGCTGGGTTTTTTTTTTATTGATGAGAAACCCAAATTCATTTATCTGAAGTAGTTTGCACACTTTGTGAACATCTGGCTGTGCCTTGGAGAAAGAAGGAGATGCTAAAAGTAAATTGTCCAAGTAAGAGTATATCTGAATACCTTTAGAATGCAAGATACCCACCAGTAGTGCCAAGAGTTTGTAAAAAAAAAAACCCTTGGGGCAGATGAGAGACTGAAAAGAACTACTTAAAATTGGTAGTGATTGCCCAGGACTGCAAAACAAAAATAATTCTGGTATAATACATGTATTGGCACATGAAGATTGGCGTTCATTATATCCATTGAAATCAGGAAGTCGCCTGTCCTGTTGAGGAGTAGAATGTTTTGTAACAATGCCATCTTGAAGGTCTTGTGCGGAACAAAGTGAATAACTCCTTTGAGGTCCAGCACAGGATGATATTCCCTAGATGCTTTTGGCACTAGGAACGGAATTGAATAATATCCTTGATATCTCTTGTTCTGAGGAAATGGAATTATTGTGGCCTTGTCCAATAGAAACTGAATCTGCAGTAGAGGGGCTTTAAGATGAACTGCATTCCGAGGAGGAGGAGTTTGGCGGAAACAATGACAGGGAGTTTCGCTGAAAGATATTTTGTAATACTCTGAAACTATGCCCAGAGCCTATGTATCTGAAACTGATTCTTGCCAAACCTCACGAAAATGCAGCAGGTGCCCCGACAAGAATATTCTTGGAACAGTCATGCCATGAGGGGAGGAGGTGGTGGCATGATGGAAGGAGGCTAATATCAGGACTTGTTGGAAAGATGGGCCTCCCAGCATCAGCCCCTGCCTCAAAAGGTTTGGCTGTTGGCTTTAGAAGATCCAAAACCAAAGGCTCGCTTGCAAACAAAGCAGCAGCCCCTAGAAAAGGATTGTACTGGTGTCATCAATTTTCTGTTTTCCATCAACTTCCTCATCATGTCCTCCAGCTGTTGACCAAAGATCTTAGAACCACGAATTGGGAGTTTTATCAGTATGGACTTTTGTGTGGCATCGGACTTCCAGGAACACATCCAGATGTGCTTGCATGAGGCAGTTGCTACCCCTTGAAGCCGCAGCACATAGATTATCATTAGACACATTAGACAAAAAGCAGACTTGATGCTCCGTCGTTGCCAGCATCGAAGAGTAGTCTGACCCCTTCTACATCTGATGCACTAATGACAGAAATGACTAAATAGTATAGGTGGTATAAGTGCAGCGTAGGCCCTCTTGACATCACTTTTACTTCTACTTTTTTATCCACTAAATCAATGGGCAAAGCATCCTCCAAAATGACAATGCCCTGAGAAGAAAGACCTAGACCTGCCCTCAAGTTATCAACCTTAACAGGCGCTACAAATTCCTTCAAAAATCTCTCCAGGGAAAACGTTTTGGAAGAAACCTTCGGAAGGAATGCTTACCAAACATCTTCCACTCATGTGTCATTATGCATCAAACTGCATTATGATGGGGTAGAGACTACCACCAGGTGTTGATATTTCGAGAAGAATTCCTCATTCTCTCTTGCAGAAGTTGGCAGGACAAACACCAAATTGTCTCTCAAATGCTGCATGAACTCCCCAAGCTCGGCGCCCTGAACAAATTGACCTTTTATCTCCTCATCATCTAGGTCGTCAACGGGGGTAATATTCACACCAAGCCTGGGCCCTTAGCTGGAGAAGGACCCTCTTGTGCCCAAAAAAGCTGCTTCAGTAGCAGCCTCAATCACTTGCTGGAGGGCGCCAAGCATAGGTACAGCAGAGGAGCCATTAGTTTTACCATTCATATGCATCCTTAGGCAAGAAGCTGCTCACAGTTAGATTAGCCTCTTTCCTGTTTGCAGGCTACAGGCACCAACAGTGACTTCCTGCTGTGGTGTGGTTTCTATCGCAACCACATAACGAGGCCCGCAAAGTCTCACGGGAGCCACCATTTTAAAGTCAGGTGTTGCCCTAGAAACTTAATATGAGTTATGCAAGTGTGCTTGTATACCCACAGCTCAGATATATTAAACATATGAAATAGGTGTCAGCTTGTGTCCCAAACTGACCGCTCAGCGAGTCAAGAAATGGAAAACACTGTAACCCCTCCCCCGCCGCTCAGCACGCCAGTTGTGACCAATACCTACACAAAGTGAGACTGGTAAAGCGAGTCTCAAGGAGGTAAGAGAAACATTAAATTAAAAATAAAATAAAGTAAATAAGACCTTACCTGAAAAGCTGAGAAGGCAAGATTCTTTGAGTGCCAGAAAGCAAAAACAGGAAGTGTCGCCCAGAAAGTTCCTTTTTGTACTCACAGCTGGGTAATGGCAGCCATATTAGGGGAAGTTTTTAGATCTCGCCTAGGCAGCGCTTAGCTGTCTCTTCGAGACATGCTGAATTCAGGATATGGGCATAAAGTTCCACCCACTTTCCACCCATCTTTTTAATTGGCTCCTGTCCCTGTCTTTTGTAAATGGTGGCTTTTCATTGGTCAATACGCTTAGTAGTCCCGCCTTAGTACAGCCTTGTCTCTTCTTGTAACCTCCCATGAGGACACTCGCTGTTACATGTGTTGTTACTCCCTAGGTTTTGATTACAGCCTCAGGGCACTATTTTCTTAATGGGCTTCAGGCAGGACACACACTAAGGGGTCGATTCCGATCTCGGCCGGAAGCGCACCGAATACGATTCGTCCGGAAAAAATACGAGCCGAACGCGTTTTTCCCGAACGATTCGAACAGTCGTCCGAGCGAGCAAGTACGATGCGCATTACTGCTAAAATTCCGAGCGAGCCGTACGTACCCATTCCAGCTCCAGTTCCCCGACCGAGCTGGATCCGGAAACGCATATTCGAGTCGCACGGAAGTAAATACACAGCACCTTCCGGCCGGACTAGTACGATGCGCACTCCGTACGCGCCGAACTGGTCGCTACGTCCGGCACGTCAGAGCATCCGGGAGAGCTGCACATAAGCTCCGATTCGCGCCACAAGACGATCCACGGCTACGAGACGGACAAGCCAGCTACGAGTACGAGTCGAAGCCACGAGAAACCCGAACGAGACGAACCAACCATGAATCCCATTGCGCAGGTCCTACCAATACTGTACATCTATTACCGGAACCGGTACGGACGCGTACGGCGCAGACGGTAAGTCAAACACCCACTACACAAACAAACGACACGTACCCGACATATGTCACACACACATAGGGATGCAGAAATGACGTACACTAGCAACAGCAGAACCATAGGGGCGGGATGGCTATCACCAATGCCATACACACCCATAGGGGCCTGATGGCTACCACTACCACCACCCCTACTCATGGGGGGCTGGATGCCTACCACTACCACCACCCCTACTCATGGGGGCCTGGATGCCTACCACTACCACCACCCCTACTCATGGGGGCCTGGATGCCTACCACTACCACCACCCCTACTCATGGGGGCCTGGATGCCTACCACTACCACCACCCCTACTCAAGGGGGGCTGGATGCCTGTCACTACCACCACCCCTACTCATGGGGGCCTGGATGCCTGTCACTACCACCAACCCTACTCAGGGGGGGCTGGATGCCTACCACTACCACCACCCCAACTCATGGGGGGATGGATGCCTAGCACTACTACCATCCCCATTCATAGGGGGATGGATGCCTACCACTACCACCACCCCTACTCAGGGGGGGCTGGATGCCTGTCACTACCACCACCCCTACTCATGGGGGCCTGGATGCCTACCACTACCACCACCCCTACTCATGGGGGCCTGGATGCCTACCACTACCACCACCCCTACTCATGGGGGCCTGGATGCCTGTCACTACTACCATCCCCACTCATAGGGGAATTGATGCCTACCACTACCACCACCCCTACTCATGGGGGCCTGGATGCCTACCACTACCACCACCCCTACTCATGGGGGCCTGGATGCCTACCACTACCACCACCCCAACTCATGGGGGGATGGATGCCTACCACTACCACCACCCCTACTCAGGGGGGGCTGGATGCCTGTCACTACCACCACCCCTACTCATGGGGGCCTGGATGCCTACCACTACCACCACCCCTACTCATGGGGGCCTGGATGCCTACCACTACCACCACCCCTACTCATGGGGGCCTGGATGCCTGTCACTACTACCATCCCCACTCATAGGGGAATTGATGCCTACCACTACCACCACCCCTACTCATGGGGGCCTTTGTTCCATACCACTACCACCACCCCTACTCATGGTGGCCTGGATGCCTACCACTACCACCACCCATACTCATGGGGGCCTGGATGCCTGTCACTACTACCATCCCCACTCATAGGGGAATTAATGCCTACCACTACCACCACCCCTACTCATGGGGGCCTGGATGCCTACCACTACCACCACCCCTACTCAGGGGGGCTGGATGCCTGTCACTACCACCACCCCTACTCATGGGGGCCTGGATGCCTACCACTACCACCACCCCTACTCCTGGGGGCCTGGATGCCTACCACTACCACCACCCCTACTCATGGGGGCCTGGATGCCTGTCACTACTACCATCCCCACTCATAGGGGAATTGATGCCTACCACTACCACCACCCCTACTCAGGGGGGCCTGGATGCCTACCATACCACCACCCCTACTCAGGGGGGCTGGATGCCTACCACTACCACCACCCAAACTCATGGGGGGATGGATGCCTAGCACTACTACCATCCCCACTCATAGGGGGATGGATGCCTACCACTACCACCACCCCTACTCATGGGGGCCTGGATGCCTACCACTACCACCACCCCTACTCATGGAGGCCTGGATGCCTGTCACTACTACCATCCCCACTCATAGGGGAATTGATGCCTACCACTACCACCACCCCTACTCATGGGGGCCTGGATGCCTACCACTACCACCACCCCTACTCAGGGGGGGCTGGATGCCTACCACTACCACCACCCCAACTCATGGGGGGATGGATGCCTAGCACTACTACCATCCCCACTCATAGGGGGATGGATGCCTACCACTACCACCACCCCTACTCATGGGGGCCTGGATGCCTACCTCTACCACCACCCCTACTCAGGGGGGCTGGATGCCTACCACTACCACCACCCCAACTCATGGGGGGATGCATGCCTAGCACTACTACCATCCCCACTCATAGGGGTATGGATGCCTACCACTATCACCACCCCTACTCAGGGGGGCCTGGATGCACCTACCACTACCACCACCACCCCTACTCATGGGGGGATGGATGCCTAGCACTACTACCATCCCCACTCATAGGGGGATGGATGCCTACCACTACCACCACCCCTACTCAGGGGGGGCTGGATGCCTACCACTACCACCCCCCTACTCAGGGGGGGCTGGATGCCTGTCACTACCACCACCCCTACTCATGGGGGGCTGGATGCCTGTCACTACTACCATCCCCACTCATAGGACGGGTAATGCATGACACAACCAGCATACTCCAACATAAGGAATGTCAGCAAAAGACATCCCCCAACATCATGACAAGAGTGTGTAGTCTGTGTCAAATGCCTACAACACTGAACATGACATTGAACATACAATGTGACCCCCTATCACATGTGTCACACAAAAATGTGTGTGGCCTTCACAATGCAAGCAGACCATGACCACTGTGGGAATGGGGTCTAAACCCCCATCATCACAGTGACCAAAAGGTAAGTGTGGGGTCCATAGCTGAAGCACATTTTGAACATTGTGGCAATGGGGTCCAAAGCCCCATCATCACAGTGACCAAAAGGTAAGTGTTGTCATGGAAAAAGCTGCAACTGCCAAACAGCATGGATGATTCCTGGTCACAGAACAACAAACACATCAGTGGCAAAGTAGTGGTTGTGTCCCATAGCAACATAGATTGTGTGAGGCAAACAGTGCAGTGCAAATAAAACATACCTTTGGCCATGTGCAGACAAACATCACCCATGGGGACTGACATTGTCTCCATTTATCAATTACACAATGCCAGAAGTGACCATCATAATGCAGACCCACATATCTGCACTAATGGACACACAAATGTAGATATCCTGTGGAGACTGTAGATGTGAGGTGAGAAAATACCATACCATGGCAGTAATGGGACATACAAACCATGATTATTGTGCTGACTGATGACCTAGGAGACCCAGGGACAGCATGGGAAATCCTCCAAACAACATACAGGCAATGGCACACTAAAGATATGCCAATGCAGTGGTGCAGATGCACAAACACAAACAGGCAGCCTCACACTGCATATCAAACACAACAGGTGATGGGGGGGTGTGCCAGTGTCCCCAGGCAACCACACAACACATGAGGAGGCCTGAATTCCAATTACACAGATGTGTATACAGTGCCATACAAACGTAACTCATGGATCGGATTCCCCTATGTGGGCAATCAGGCATTGTTAGATGAGAGGGAGCCCAAATTACACATGTCACACAAGCTTGTAGGAACAGCAACTAACACAGCAAGAGACAGACCCACCACAGCACTACCCCCAGGGACCCCACATTGTGGTGACACTAGCCTGCATGATAATCCCACTGTGATGACAAAGGTAGATGTCGTTCACACTGTGAACCACAGCCATGTGTCCTGAGCAACAAACTACCATCACACCTACACAAGCACAAATCAATCAGCACGGCCTGTCAGCCAAGGCCAATATGGAGGTAGGGGTCTAGCCGTGCAACAACTCACATTTGCACACACTCAACACCACACACCTTGATCTCCACCAATGTGCAGCAGTGAAGCTCACATGGACAGGTGACATTGCACATGCACCCATGACAAACCCAGGGGTGGTTGTGGGAACTAAGGTGCAGAAACCCATCACACCTGGCCAGTCAACAAGACTCGTGAATGTCTGACACACTGCACAGTACGCCGTACATGGGCATGACGTGAAATCCACACCAATCAATGGGATCCCGGCCACAGTGACACACCAATGAAGAAGGCAAGGTCACCCACAAAGAACACACGTAGACAACTTCCAACATTGCAGCTCTGACCCTGAGGAGTGGCAGCAGTCACACACACAACGTGTCACAATCACTGAAAGCTACCACAAACTGTAAATTACATGACGTGTAACCAACAAGTGCCAAGGGGAATCCTGACTGTGTCTCATCTGCGTTTGCCCACATCCCCAGCCCTGACAACAAAGACAACTAGGGATGACAACCTGATGAACATTAGTTTGCCATGCACCCACATCACGGAGAAACCAGGTACAAGATGCTGGATGAACACAGGACAACTCAGCAAGCATCACAAACAGGAACATCCGTAGGGACACAGCCGGTGTAGGAAAAGGGAAGGGAACACACACAGACATGCTTACACAACACACAACACGGGCCCAGGCAATGTCACGGGATTACACACTGCCATGAGGGCACTCCACTCCCGTGGAAGGACCGCTGTGCCAAACCTTGTCTGTGCACGACTCAAACATGTCAGCAGAACACTCGGTCAGTGAGTCAACAATTACAACACACTGAAGGCTCTGCTCACCTCAGCCTGGGTACGGGAGTGTCACTTCAGTCATCTGCATATACCCAATACACGTGTCAAGCAAGTTGCACTGTATACACAGATGAGTCCTTCAACATTGATGTGCTAAACTGCATGTCCAGTGGAGATGGGCACACAGTCAGGGAAATAGAAACATTGATCAGTGGTAAGCACACTCGAGATGTGCATCAGTGTAAGCCACAGATGTTAAATTACAAATGCAAAACGTACATCCCTGTGTCAAATGCTGAACATTACACCCTCAGACTGCAGCAAAGGATGCTATGGATCCAGACTAGATTAGGACACATATCCCATGGACCACATGGAGTCCATCACAGCAACACTTCAATTTCCTGATCTGAACACTATTACAACAGCAAATGCATGATGATACTCATCTACATCATGTACAACAAAAGCAAAACCACTAGTAAACAAAAAGACGCTTTATTCAGCCAATGAAAAATTGGAAGTTCAAAAGAAACTAAGGCCATTGGCCAGTCCACATTCACAGTCTGAACAGGGTGACATGTGACAACTTGTCACCCATTGCTTGCCTGCACTGGTACGGACAGGGGACATCCCCCTTGGAGGGGCATACAAGGGGCAGGCCAGGCACCGCAGGGACAGGATCAGGGGATGCCAGAAGGAGGCAGTGAAGGGGTGGTGGGTGCAGGAGTGTCACCGGCAACTGCAGTGGAGGTGTCTGACTCAGTGGGGGCCGGCACCACTGTAGGGCACAAGTCAGATGGTGTGGGTGCTGGCACCACTGCAGTGGGCCGGTCAGATGGAGTGGACTGGGTCCTCACTGCAGTGCCCAAGTCAGACGGGGTGGTTGTGGACTCCACTGCAGTGCATAACTCCAAGGGAGTGGAAGGGGGGCAGATGAGGTGGGCAGGACAGAGGGGGGACCCGGTCTCCACACCAGTGGCACAAACAGGCCGAGTGTCTGGGTTGGGGGTGGAAGAGCAAGTGGTAGGGGGGGAGGGCCTAAGCAGTTTGGGGATGCGGTATGGGTGTGTGGGGGAACCTGGGGCAGGGTGTGGCGGGGGAACATGTGGGGTGGTGGCCTGGGGGATGGAGGAGAGAGACTGTGTGGTGGAGCTGCGTGGTGGTGGTGGTGGGGTCTTGCCCTTCCTGGTCCGGGGGGACTTCCTAATGGGGTCCTCAGTCTGCCTGTTCCTGGGGGAGGGTGTCCGGGTGTGAGGGGCACTCCCCTCTGTGTGTGGTGGTCGCCTCTTCCGCCTGTGCATTGGGTCAGATGGATCTGTGAGGAAAGAGGCCAAGCTCACAGAGGAAGAGCTTCTGGGAGGGGGGGGTTGCAGGTGAGGCAAGGGAAGGGGTTTTGGAGGGAGAGGCATCTGAGGACTGCGGAGTGCTCGTGGATGCGTGTGTGTGTGCCTGGGCCCCATCCCCTGTGAATGAGGTATCAGTCCCCTGACTGTGCGTGCGTGTGCGTCTGGATTTTGGCGTGTGTGTCTGTGTGCTGCTTGTGTCTGTGCTGGTGGGTGCCTGTGCCGGTGTGTGTGTGTGCTTGGGACAGGTAGGGTGCTGGGGATTGTGGATGGGGCAGAGGTAGGAGGGGTGAGGGACTGTTGCAGGAGGGACACTGCTGCCGTCAGTGAGGAGGCCATGGACTGATTGGTCCGATGTAGGGCAGACATGCCAGATGACATGCCCTCCATGAATGACACCAGTTGTGTCAACAGACCCGTGTGTGCATGGAGGACACTCAGCACTGATGTCTGCCCTACATTGGTCTGTTTCAGCAAGTCCACAGACTCCACACTCAGGGCAGCAGGGGAGACAGAGGCAGGGGGTGCGGTGCCTGGCATGAAGGAGACACGCTCCCCTACACGGGAGCCTCCACGGACATGTGGGATGGGAGCAGATGGGAGGGTGGAGATGGTGGTGGTGGCGGGGACAGACTTGCTCGATTCTGTCTGTGGGCTGCTGACACCCGCCTCCACAAGGGAGTCCTCACTGGAAGTGCTGAGTTCCTCAGCCGAGGTGGTCGTAGCTGAGGTCTCCTCAGTGTGGCTCCCCTCACACTCCGTGCCACTGGGTCCCTCGGTCTCCTCTGCAGTGGACCCAGTCTGGCTCTGCCGCTCCTCTTGGTCCGTGGAGCTGTCTCCTCCTGTGGCCGTGGATGTATCTGCAAACAATCAGGATAAACAGAGCAACATTAGTCACCTGTACTGACCACACACACCACAGTAAGTACAGCACATCACAGAGCAAGCCCTGCCATCATTTGCTAGACATTGCAATAAGTGCTGACACTGATTTGAAGAAGCCCATTGTCTGCCTGACAGTCATTCATGCCACTCATATCCTACCTGTCCATGCACCCATCTGTCTGGTGCCTGTTGTATGCGACTAATCATATGTGCACACATGCACCACATACACAGTTGTTGGACATCCAAGAGAACATATGGCAATGTGTCACTCCAAACACATGCCATCTCCTGCCACTGACTCAGTACATGTGTCAGGAAAAGTGATGGGCAGAGTCTCTGTCGATATGCGGGTTTTGGTTCCATCACCAGACACAATGATGTCCTCATGTCCTGATAGACAATGCGACAATGGTGTGCATGCAGGACATATCACACTACTGCTGGATCACCCTTTGCAAGTTGAATGTCATGGCACAGGCCTGTCTGGCAAGTCAGTCATAACTGTCTCCTGTCACAGGGGCAGTGCATACACACAACACCAGTCTACACTGTGTCACAATCATGGAAGTTTTGGGAATGCAAGCCCTGTAGCTGACAGGTGCACATGTGCACCCCTGGCCACCCACATCATGAGGACTAAGATGATCCCACGTCATTCAAATGAGACATTTGAGTGACTGCAAACACAAATCCATACACATGAGCACTTCACCGTCTGATGAGAATGAACCAAAGCTGCCTGCACCTCAATGTTTCATACACCATTGTGCACAGTCAAGGGATCAGAGACCTATGCATTAACCAATGTGCAGATCCTATAGTCACAACTCAGATGGCTGGCCACCCCAAATTGTTAAACACTCCAGGAGTCCAAAAAGCAAGGCCACACCACGGTGATACAGAGGCAGACACCTGAGTGCACTCTTCACAATGCCCAATATGTATGCTGACACACGGGAGTGGGAGAACAGAGTGCCTTCGATGTCCGGAGTAGGCATTACAGTCCTGGTCCATGTGCAACATGGCATTACCCTGAACACTAGGCAGGTGGCTATGCATGTGTCACACACATGATGTACATACTTCTGAGGCTCCTACCTTGGTCTCTGCTGCAGCATGGGTGTGTGGCACATACCCCAGACATGTGGTGAGTCAGAGCAGCAATTGGAACACATATTGAAGCCATACCCAGAGTACGTGTCAGATCACAGGCATTGTGTGAGCAATTGTACCACCCATGCAGCCCACAACAAAGTTCCTGTAACTGATGCTGTCCCCAACTTGAACCACAGGTAACTGCAAGTACACAGTACCCAAGTGACCTAAGTCACAGACTGTAAGGGCCACACCTGTGTATCAGATGAGGAGGGGGCATGACACAAGTGAGGGACATGAGTCCAGGACGACAAGACAGTCGTACTGTGGAAGTGGAACAAGGCTAAAGGAGTGCATAGAGCATGTTAGTCATAGTACCCAGAAAAGGCTAGCACTTACCCCCTCCTTGCTGCTGTCTGACCTTCAGCTGCCCATCCAGGTCAGGGAAGACCACCGCCAGAATCTGGAGCATGTGGGGGGTCAGGGTCCGGTGTCCGCCCCTCCTGTGAGGAGGCGACAGCTTCAGCTGGACCCTTGCGATCCTCCGGGTCCAGCCACGAAGGTCCTGCCACCTCTTCTGGCAGTTGCGGATCCTGCGCCTGTAGACCCCCACAGATCGTACTGCCCGGGCGATGGTCAGCCAGATCTCCTGCTTCTGGTGGGCATCAACCTGTGAGGATGACAAAGTGAAAAGGCCATTACTACACATGCAACATATCCGTGCATCACACAGTTGGATATACATGTCTCAATCACAGGGGCATATGATGTACACAGGTAGTGCAACTATGGCTATGAACAGTTGTCCAGCAGTTACTAAATGGTATCATTGCCTGGGAAGTAAAACCTTGTTGGAATGCACTGTTACTGCACTATACCTGTTCAGTGCATGTAACTACACACTTTGGGGGGTGACAACTACTCAGTGAGCATGCTAGCCACTGGTGTACACACTGTAAGTCTTGCTAGTCAGACAACATGCACAATTAGTAAGGCAGTGGACAGCACACTCACCTGCTCCCCTGGTTTCCCATACAGCTTGCTGTACTGTGGAAGGAGGCTGTCCAGCAGGGCCTGGTTCTCCTCAGTGCTGAAGGCTGGGGCTCTCTCCACAGTACGTGCCATTGCAGTAGCCAGAGGATGCAGAGACAGCAGCAGTGGTGGTGGCAGATGTCGTCCTGGAGCATGTAGTGCAGGCAAGTGAGCTCTCAGGGGAACAGCCAGCATTATATGTGTGCTGCAGAGGCAGATACTGTCCCATGTGTCCAAAGTGATAGGTCCAAGTCGTTTGCATCTTCTGAATCTGGCCAATCCATGGAATTGCACCACTTATACACGCCCACAGCATCCTTCAAAAGTTCAACTTCATGACACCCATGAATTTGCAACATTGTTGTGGGTGGCCAACTGAATTCACTGCATCCGACTCGTAAAAGCTTAGAAAACGCGTCCGTTACCATGTCAGTCCATAGCTAATGCGTGCGCACCGATCGGACCATTGCTGTACGACGCGTATTACGTCACACAACACGCATCCGTCAACATCATATGCAATGGCCAATGCGTGCGCACCGATCGGTCCATTGCTGTACGACGCGTATTTCGAAACACAACACGCATCCGTCAACATCATATGCAATGGCCAATGCGTGCGCACCGATCGGTCCATTGCTGTACGACGCGTCCCTGTACAAGTCACTCGCATATGTCACCATGGTTGTCACAGGTGAACGTATGCCAGCCACAATTAGTTGCCAGGGACTCAGGGGCACACCTACAACACCACAGCCTGTCCACACTGTATCCTAAGGCATGTAAGGCTGCATTACCTGTGTGTGCATGGGGGTCAACATGTGGCTTGTTGGGTGGCACTTGGGGGCAGCCACTCCCAGGCTGTGCACGTGTTCATGGGGACAGAATCCTTTGTGTGTTGTGCACATGACCACTGTGATGTGCAACTGTTCAGTTCAGAGCATGTGGCATGGTCACATTTCCAGGTTGTATATGTGTATGTTATGTCACATACACCCTGAGTCCCATGTGGGATGGTTTGTACGTCACAGGGTGACCCATTGCCACAATTGTGATGGCCCTCCACAGTCTGTGTGCATGTTGTGTTAAAGATGTCTCTGATTCCATGTGCACAATGGGAGACAGTCTCCACATCCACGTTGTTTGTGCATTGACTTTGATGTTGTGCGTGTGTGTGTCACAGACGTCCATGTCTGTCCTGCAGAGGCAACAGGGGGCCACTACCTGTGGGAGTCATGGTTGTTTGCTGGTGTGTACATGATACGCCATGTCATGCCAGTGTCCATGTGGCAATACAGTGTCCCTGGGAATCTACCTGTCAAAGAGCTGTGATGCCTGGGGCACATCTGTCCTCACTTGTCACTGTGGTGTGTGTTTGGAACGTGACAGCAGTACATGGGTACTGTGACACAGCCGAATGATTTCCCATAGCACAACCTGGAATTTGTTGTCAACACATGTTGAACTGAGATGTTAGATGATGGCCATGTAGGTGCCATATATGTCCATACAGAACGGCACAAACATCAAGTACTTGTGTCTCGTAATGATGTATCATGTGCTATTTAGTATGGTCAATGCCACATATGTGGGGTGACTGTCAATCTTTCTTTGTTCACCTATGTACTGCAGGGCACCAGCTGTCCATAGACCATTCCCTGACCTTGCAACCATGGTGGAACGTGACTGCATCCGACGGTACCGCTTCAACAGGCCGCTGATTGAGGATTTGGCGGGGCAGTTGGCCCCACATTTGCTACCTGGCCGGCCATTCCCTACAGCGCTGACCCCCAAGGTGAAGGTGATGTCAGCCACCGGTACCTTTCAACACACTGTGGCGTCTGCTGGTGGGATGTCACAGACCATGTTCAGCCATGTGCTACGCGATGTTTTGGAGGCAATGTTAACATACTTGAACCAGTACATCTATTTCCCTAAACGTCAACAACTCACTGACGTCAAGAGTGGCTTCTATGCCCTGGGGAGGATGCCACATGTCATCGGCTCCATTGATGGGACACATGTGGCTTTGGTACCACCACAGGCACATGAGCAGGCATACAGGAACAGGAAAATGTTCCATTCTATCAATGCTCTGGTGGTATGTCTTGCAGATATGAGCATCTCACATGTGTGTGCACGTTTCCCCGGTTCTGCACACGATGCCTACGTGATGAGGAGTAGTCGCATCCCGAGGATGATGTCACAGATGCAGAATCAGCGTGCCTGGCTTGTCGGTGTGTACTGACTTTGTACCATTGTGTGTGTTCTGCAATGTTGTATTCCACCCTCTTTTCCAACTCAGCTAATGTGCAATTGTCTGTATGTAGGTGACTCCGGATACCCCAACATGCCGTGGTTGCTGACACCCCTCAGGAACCCTGTGACACCAGCCCAGATGCGCTACAATGAGGCACATGGTCGGACCAGGAGAGTGATCGAGCGGACATTTGGTCTCCTGAAGAGCCGCTTTCGCTGCCTGGACAAGACAGGAGGGGCCCTCCCATATGCCCCTGCAAAGGTGTGCAAGATTTTCATCGTCTGCTGCATGCTACACAACCTGGCAGTGCGGAAGGAGTTGCCTCTCATCCTGGATGACGATGACCAACATCCGCCACCTGTGGAGGATCCTGGCCTGGGCCACGATGCCAGTGATGATGATGATGATGAGGGTGATGTCCGCACACAGCTCATCACCAACTTCTTCAGCTGATTGTGAGTATACAGAGATGTTATGTCAATGATTTGAGTTTGCATGATATGTGTTGGTGGTGCTCTGTTGCTGTTTGAGTGTGGCCATGTGCTACTTGACTGGATGCGTGCAGCGATGTGTCCTTACAGGTAGTCTGTACTCCCCAACAGTGTTGACATGCTAACTTGGTTTTGTGTAGGTATCTTGTGACATGTATTGGGCATGAGTATTGCAGTTCTGTCCTGTTCTTCAGTGCTTTTGACTGTGTGTCATGTCTGTCCTTCACAGGGTACTTTCAGAGTTGTTTGGTCAACTGTGATCCCTCGACACCATGATTCAACTTCCAGGGTGGAAGCAGTCGTTTCCCTACAGGTGATGTGCCACACACCCCTGGACTTTATTTCTTCAACACTTGTTGACTGTGTGGCCACTGCCACGTGGGATTACCTTGCATCTGTAGTGGAAACAACATGTTGCAAATGTGTAATAAACCTGTGCTTCAGTTTGGGATGTGCGTTGTCTGTGGTCACACATCTGACTGACATTTGCTTACTGCACCTGTGGGCTAGTTAACACAGACTCTGAATAGGTGTGGTGTCTGTGCATTCCACTGTATTTCCTGGCAACATCAGTGTAGGCGATGAGTCAGATGGCCCTGGTGTGTATGTGTTATGTTTAAGCCTGGGCGTAGTTCGCGAAGCAGCGCTACGCGAAGCTACGCAAAGTGCAGTTCGCACTACGCGAGCTACGCGTAGCACTACGCGAACTGCGTAGTGCACTGTTCGCAATGATTGCACAGTGCCGGATGCTTGTCCGCACTGTGCAATTATTGAAAACGGCATCTTGCACAGTGCGAGCTGTCTTTTACTGCCGATCGAGTAGATTTTTACTCGGCGGCAGCTTTCTAACGCGGACTGGTAGTTTCTCATCGCGAGCGGTCGCGAGCATACGCGACCACTCGCAATGAGAAACCTGACCTCCCCGCGTTGAGAATCTCGCCGGGAGGTTTATTTTCCACGCTCGCGATCGGCAACTTGATGTTGCTGATCGCGAACGAGGAAAAAGTCTCGCCGGGATGTCATTTTGCTTGCTCGCGGGAGCCAACTTGACGTTGAGGACCGCGAGCAAGCAAAAAATGACCGCTGCACTACGCTACGCGTGTTTGCACTGTGCTACGTGCAATTCGCGTTGTGCGAAGTAGCGCAAACTTCGCAAACTACGCGAGCGTAGCGTAGTGCTTTGCCCAGGGTTAGTTATGTTGACCTAGTGGTGTGTCTCCCTCATATGTGTCAGGTCGCCATGACTCACATGACGGTGTTGGAATTGCTGTAGCAGTTAGCATGCACAGTGTCATTTAGCTGATCATCATCTCCATGACAAAATACCACGTTGGAATCACAACAGAGGCAAGTATGGTGTATTAGTGAGTTTATTTACATACATGTGTGAGGATAGTGCACAGGATGGTGGGTGCTATACATTGGGATTGGAATCCAAAGTTCCCAGATGAGTTGGAAGTGTTGGTAGCAGAAATGTCCTGAGTAAAGTCCACAGTCATCTGATACATTAGTCCAACTTAAACTCCCCATGTCATGTGGGAGAGTTGGGTTGCATTCGACAGGGTGAACAGTTTGCACACAAAGGAGAATTTCCAGAACAGGTGTTGGGTTCCTGGGGGATGTACATGGCCATCTGCCTCTCAGTTGTCCTTCCTCGGACGACCCCTCTTCTTTCTAGGGGGACCCTCATGTGCAGGCCGCTGCAGTGCAGAGGACTCTCCACCAGAGTCATCCTCCCTCCCTGTGGCAGTTGCAGTTGTTGCGGCACCAGATGTTGTGGGCACACAGGGAGGTGTGGACATGTTGGTGCTAATCTGGCGGAGGCATGTCAATATGTCCCTCTGCTGTCAGTTCTTCCAATGTGTCCCACTTGGACTCCATGCCAGACATGTGTGTCTCCACATGGGACATGTGGGAGTCCAAGCGGGCAGCCTGCTGCTGTTGAATGTCCTTGAGGATCCCCACTACCTGGCTGACCTCTCCGGTGCTATTCTGGTACGCATCTGCAATGCGTACCAGTTGTGGGTCATCATGCAGTCCAGACCCCTCTGCAAACAGCGACCTCTGCCTACCACCCCTCCCACCACCCCTGGCCACACGTGCGGGACCTGTGGTGGAAGGCACAGGTGACCCTAGGCCCCCTTGGGGGTTGGTACTGGGGTTGTTGTCCGTTGCTTCCCGGGGGGCCGGGGTCCGTGTGCTGTTGTCATTCAGTGTCCTTGGTCTGTCCGTGTCGGCGGGGGTGGTCTGTGTGTTGGCAGATGTTGGAGGAGTGGGTGCAGGGGGTGCAGGTGGTGGTCCTGCTGGTGCTGCATGATGACTCACACCGGAGGGGCCAGGTAGGTCTTCGCCATCCGAGGAGGGCAGAGGCTGTTCCACACCAGAGAGCTCAGGGGCCACTGGAGCCTGGGACAGGGACTCCTCATCTTCTGCTGCTGTGTCCCCATCATCACCTGTGTTTGGAAGAGACACACAATGTATGTTATGTTTCTACAGGCATCAATGGTTCAAACACATGACAGTTGTGACTGTACATCTGGATGAGTGCCTGTACATTGCATTGTGCTAAGTTGTCACAGCCAGAGGTTGATATTGTTGTAGCACATTGTCCTGCCAACCTGAAGCATTTCTATGTGAATGTTGAGGTATGTGCATGACCAGCTCATGTATAGATTGGTTGTACATGGCCATTGCTACTCAAGGGCCATCACGTGCCTGACACAGGTGTGTCATCCTTGTCCACATTTGTCCTTTAACAGGAACATACGTGCAATTCCACTTAGGATATCTTTCAAGATTGGGACATGTGTGGTGGCAGTTTTTGCCAGTCTTTGTGCGTCACATTGGTGTGTCTGGACAACATGGTCACAGTCCGGTATGCCTGGGATCTCTTGGGAGTATCTGTGTTGTTGTCTGGGTTCCTAGTTCACGTCTCATTTCATACAAGTGATGTTGTTAACGTAGCTAATGATGTTGTTGCTGAGTTTTGTACATGCAAACGTGATTAATCTTGTCAATGTCCTCCATGGTGATAAGGATTGGGCACAGCAGCTCTCTGGCTTTTCCATTGTCATGACAGTGATGGCCAGTGGTGTGTGTTGCAGTTCTGCTGCTGTGAGTAGCATGTCTCCTCAAATGCAGTCCAGCTTGGTGCTTGTGCCTACAGTGTCTATGACAGTGAGTGGTGTGTTATGTGAAGGATGCATATGTTGCCGAACGATGTGGGAGTGGAATGCAGCTCACAACCGCAACTTGTGTGACTGACACCATGGTACAGTGTCCGGTAAATTGGTGTGTCCATTGCATTCACTGTCAATGATGTCTCTGTGACTTCCTGTGTGTTTTGTGCTATGTAGTTTGTCTGATTCTCCACAGTTGTCATCTGCAAGTCACACCTTCACAGCCAGGCCAGGGGGCACCCATGGACACTGCATCCCCTGACAGTGTGTGTAAACATAGAGTTGCAATGGCTGTGAGTGTGTACGTGTTTGGGTTGGCCAGTGCATGGGTGTGAATTGCAGGCAGATCATTTCTCATGCCCATGTGTCAGCCATCTTGCCAGGGTTTTTACTTTGGGAGTGACTGGTCCCACGTGTGCAATGTGTTTTTGCAGAGTAGGTGTGTGTATGGCCAGCATTGGTGGTATTTGGTTGACATCCGGACCTCCTTCTCCCCCCAGCCCAGTTATCCCACCATGAAGCATGCCACCCTTGCAGTGTGTGCAGGTTAACTCTCAGGATGTCAGTCAGTGGTGTCCTGTTGTTGGTTGGTGCACAGTTCCCAGCAGGGACTTGTGCTCCCCACAGCTGAGGCCAGTGTCAGACATCTTGGAAGTGGCTTTTCACTCACTCTCTTGTGGAGCACGGTCCCAGGTGTGTTGTTTGGAGTTAGTGGAAGTGGTGTGTGTGTAAGGGCCTGCTGGTAGCTGTAGTCGGAGCTGGCACTCCTCCTCTCCCCAGGCCAGACATCCCACCATGAAACGTGCTTGAATTGCAGGGAGTGCAAGTTGGTTGTCAGGATGCCAGTCAGTGGTGTCCTGCTGTTGGTTGGTGCACAGTTCCCAGCAGGGCCTTGTGCTCCCCACAACAGAGCACCATTGTCAGACATCTTGGAAGTGGCTTTTCACTCCCTGTGAGGTGTGCATGCTTCAGTGTGAGCTTGCCGGGCCATGTGGGTGGGGGATGTTGAGCTGTGACTACCACTCCCATCATGCTATTGCCTACACCCCCCTTCCCAGCATGCCCATACTTCCTTACTTTTGACTCTGCTTCCCTGTGGGGTAGTGTGCCTGTGCTGACAGGATGGCTGACAGTGTTGTCCTGGCGTTTGTTTGGCTACAAGTCCCAAAAGTGTCCCTGTGCTTCACACAGCATAACCCAGTGTGGTAGTTCTTTGTGGGATATTTAATTAGAGTGTGAGGCAATGCATTCTCCCAGGTGAGTTGTGTGGAGTTTGTGTTAAAGGGGTGTGTGAGAAAAGCTGCTGGTAACTATGGTCAGAGCTGTCAGTCCTCCTTCCCACCCAGCCAGATATCCCACCATGGAACGTGCTTCCATTGCAGGGAGTGCAAGTTGGCTTTCAGGATGTCAGGCAGTGGTGTCCTGCTGTTGTTTTGAGCACAACACCCTGCAGGGGCTTGTTCTCCCCACAGCAGTACCCAGTGTCAGCCATCTTGTCAGTTCTTTTCCACTCCCTGTGATGTGAGCATGGTTCAGAGTGGTGTTGATGGGCCAATTGTGAGGGTGACCAATATCTGTGACTACAACTCCCATCATGCTATTGGCTACACTCACTTCACCAGCATACACACAATTCCTTCCTTTCAGTCAGCTTCCCTGTGAGGTGGTGTTCTAGTGGTGGCAAAATGTCTGACAGTGTTTGTTGGTTAGATTTGTGCCACTGCCTTGCTCTATTTGTTGTTAGGTTTGTACATGTCATAACACAGTTACATATCACTATGAGATGGCAGGTATTGTGTTTGTCTGACTAGCATACACATCTTGGGATGATTATGTTTTGGTTACTGTGGCTTTGCTAACGGTGCATGGTTTCACTATCCCCTTGACAGTGATGTGTGTGTATTGTCACACAATATTGGGTATATTGGTTGTGTACTCACCAGGCTCTGGGAGTCTGATAGTCCATGTACGCTCTCTGGTGGTAGGATGGCCCGCACCTTCTCCTCCCAGGACCTGAGGTATACTGGTTTGGCAGGAGGGCCACTGCCGGTGCGATGACTCAATGCGTATTCCTTCTTGAGTAAGTCCTTGACCCTCCGGCGCACGTCATACCACCTGTTCTGGATGTCTTCCTTTCTGCGCAAACATGGTGATTGTGCGTTCACCCTGTCGACGATCCTCTCCCACATCTTGGTTTTCTGCGACATGGGGGTCTGTTGGACCAATGTACCAAACAACTGTGGCTCTACTCTTAGGATTTCATCTACCAGGACTTCCAATTCACTGTCTAGGAACTTTGGATACTTCTTTGGGGGCATGGTGATGGGTGGTGGTGGGGATTGATGTGTGTGTGAGTGTGCAAGTGTGGGTGGGTGAGTGTCAGTTTTGCTGGGTGTATGTGAGGGTGCTATTAGGGAAGTGCTAATGGTGTGTGGCTTGTGTGATGGATGAGTTGTGAGTGTGGTTGCTGTCTGATGGTGTTCTGTGCTGGCAGGTCAGTTGAATTTGCAAAGGATCATGGTAGGGATTTGTGGCCTTTATATGGGTGGAGTTGTGGGTGTGTCTTTGTTCCATGTTTTTCCCCCACTATTTATTGACTTTGTCCTTGCTTGTTTAGCCCTTTTTTTGTATTTTTTCCTTTGTATTTTTTGGGCATGTAGGAGACGTTCTTCTGACCGAGTCGGACGCTGCAGTTGTCTCGTGCGAGCTTCTCCGAGTCTTTCACGTTGTCTTTCTGCTGGGTTTCATGTGCGGCGTACGCGTCGGTCGCGGCGTGTTGGGTTGCTTCGGCTCCCTGTTTTCTATGCGTGTCGGTCGTACGGCTTGAGCTCCGTGCGACTCGGTCTGGTTTTACACGCATTGCATCGTACTGCGTGGGTCGGAGTTCGCGGGTACGTATCTGTCGGGTTCATTCCTGGTGCGTGTCGGTCGGTTCGATTCGCGTAGCTTTTCCGGCCGGATGGCTGCTTTCCGTGCGGTTCGGTCGTTCGGCTTGTGTTCCGTACGAGTCGGTCGTAATTCACATGCATAGCATCGTACTACGCGGATCGGACAGCGCCGGTACGTGTCGGTCGGACTACATTCCCGTACCGAGTCGGTCGGTACGTTTTCCGGCCTGAATCGGAATCGGCCCCTTAGTCCTAAGCAAGGCTGACAGTGGTTACTTTACTCACTAGCACATCTTACATTTATATGAGACCTTCTATAAATTTCCCTTCATCAGCTCCACACAGAGTACAACCTAATCCAGAATTAATATAATAATTCTTTTGTCACATTTCAAAGCGACTAATTGTATATATGGACATACCTATTTTATTGTACTCATGGTACTGTCTTGCATGCAATGCATTATGAGTAGGGTGAATTTACCATATCTTCTGCAGGGTGCAGTACCACATGTGATCAAAAGATGTCCCATTGGACCTCTTTTGGCCACATATGGTACTGCACCCTGCAACATGGCTAGGTAAAAAACATTGGCATTCATAATGCCAAGAACTCCAACTTTGCAGGGTGCAGTACATTATGTGGCCAAAAGAGGCATGGGACCTCTTTTGGCCACATATGGTACTGCACCCTGCAACATGGCTAGGTAAAAAACATTGCCCTTTATAATGCCAATAACTCCAACTTTGCAGGGTGCAGCACCATATGTGGCCAAAAGAGGTCCCATGGGACCTCTTTTGGCCACATATGATATTGCACCCTGCAACATGGCTAGGTAAGAACATTGGCATTATATGCCAATAACTCCAACTCCAACAAATGCGAGACCGATTGCATTTCAAATGCAGTAGGTCTCACAATTGTTAAAGTTAGAGCTGCTGGTGTTAAAAATGACAATGTTTTTGACTTTTGCTTTTTTATAGCATTGGCAATAGTGCTATGCAAATATAATTACTCCACTGCAAATAAAAAACAAAAAAAAAAAACATTCTTATTTTCAACTCCATCAGTGCTAACTTTAACAAATGCTAGACCTATTGCATTGCAAATGCTTGTTTTAAATGGACTGGGTAAGTGATGTCTTTAGGACCAAGAGAATTATTTATGTGTAAGGACAGGACAAGGAAGACAGATGAGGAGGTAATGTTTTTTGACTTCCCTGTCTTCCTGAACTACGGCCCATGCTGATGGTATCCTTTGAGAGAAAAGGTCTGCCTTCTGCGCTGGATGGTTCTTCCTCACTCACGTGCCACAAAACTGTTTAAAGTCTAATTTTAATGCTTGGATCACACTGTCTGGATGAGACCCAAGTAAGGATATTTTATTGAATCCAAAGAGAAGCCTTCCATTTACACACAAATGGATGAGCAGGGGAACTCCATTCAACACATGCCTGGCTTCAAACTCAGATGTATCTGCAGACGCTCTAATGATCTGATTTGAAATCACCCAGCTTCCTAGCAGAACGGCTTCTGCTTCAAACTATTTCCCTTGGTAAATTTGCCGGGAACGTCTACATCTTGTCCCTTCTGCTATGGTTAAGTCTACTCTGAATGAAATGCCATTAGCTGCCCTGACATAGACAGCATCAGAAGTACATACTGTATTTCCCATGACATTCATTTAGCTGTTTTTGCATTCTGGAGGGATGGAGACCCCTTGATTACCACAATACTTTTTTGCAAGCACAGGAAGTACCAGGGAGTCAGCCGACGACAGACTCTCAGAAATAGAAGGTCTAGTACATGGGCTCTTTATGTTTGCTTATTTGGTGTGTAAGCTGACATGCGTTCCCATAGAATAAAAAGAAAGCACAGTATCTGGTCCAGTACGCTCTTCCCTGTAGGGTTAACCCCTTCACTGTTGATTGTGGTTCTAATATCTCACATGACTTAGACTGCAGCACAGAATTTTTAATTCACTGGCCTTTTATACGTAAAAGATATCATAAAGACACTGGTAACGACTTGCGAAGATATAATTTCAAAGTATATGCGGCCAAGGCGCATAGAGAGGGGGACAGATCAGGAGCACTCCTGGCCTGACTAGCTCATCAGAACCAGGACATGCGATCAATACCCGAAATTATTGGCCCCTCAGGAGACGTAGCCCATTCCCAAGCAGATATCCTACAGCTCTTCCAGAATCACTACACAAGGATATACAAGAGCCCAGGACAGGACTGCCAGGGTCTAGCTGACCAATTCCTTGCACCTCTTACCATACCTCAGATCTCGGTAGCGGATAGAGCCCCCCTTGATGCAGAAGTCACAACCTCGGATGTGAAACAAGCAATCCGCCCGGAGCAAGGCCCCCGGACTGGATGGCTTACCATTGGAGTATTATGGTACCTTCGCCACACTGTTGGCGCCAAGACTAGCGGACATATACAAAGCACCGTTGGAGGAAGGGGAGCCCTCTGGCTCCCTTCGGGAGTCTGTCATAGTCTCATTCCTGAAACCCGATCAAGATCCGACACAGCTGACCTCGTATCGGCTGATAACACTGCTATCTGCCAATTGTAAGATCCTGGGTAAGCTCCTAGCGGATCGATTAGCCCAAGTCCTTCTGCCGTTAATACATCCAGACCAATGTGGATTCGTTCCGGGTAGAAATGCTTCTCAAAACATCCACAGACTGTTCCATGTCCAGGATCAGGTACGGGGCCGCTACCCGAGGGCAGGCTGCCTGGTCCTGGACTTGGAAAAAGCTTTTGACACCCTGACTTGGCCATACCTCTTCAGGACGCTCGAGCGGATGGGGATGGGTCTTGTCTTTATAGCGTACACCAGACTATTGTACAAGAAACTCACATCCAGGGTGAGGTTGGGTAAATATATCTCAGCACCCCTTCAGATAGAGAGAGGCACGCAACAGGGATGCCCCCTTCCCCCATGCGGTTCGCCATGGTATGGAGGCCCTCACGATTCACCTGCTCCGGGAAGGAGAGGTTTGGGGTATTCCGCTGGCAGGCACTATTTATAGTGTGTCCCTATATGCAGCTGATCTGCTGCTGTACGTGCGAGATATCACGGCAGACCTCAGCCCCATCTGGACCACACTCTCAGACTTCGTGGCCACAACAGGACTGAAAGTCAACTGGGCGAAATCCACCATATACCAGTTGAGCCCGGATGTCCCCCCAAGAGAGATAAGAACAGGAGACTCTAGACCAGGGGTCTTCAAACTGTGGGGCCCGACCCCCAGGGGGGTCGTGGAGTGAAATAAAGGGGGTCGCACATTCCCAGTCACACTTCTGCCTATTATTATTATTTCTTCTTTATTACTGTTTTTTAAGATCCTTTGCTTTCGGTTTTAAAAATGATTGGTGTTCCAGCGTGCATGTTTTATGGCAGCTAGAAAGAAATACAAATACACACTATTAACGATCATAGATAAGGAGAGACAGGTTATTTTCACCACAGGCATACCGAAAGCTGTTTCACAGAATGTCCAGGTATGACAGGGCCGACCCTTAATTCTCTGCATGTAGGCTTTTTCATTATTTATCTCTCAAACTAACCACAAATGCTCTTGCTCACACCTTCATTTTATCACCATTACAGGATTGCATGGGAGATTTTGCTTCTAAATTATGTTTCCATAATGATCGGCACATTTGCATGGTTCTAATTTGTGATTACATTTCCTGGTGTTTCCTATTTCTGTTCCTAAATAAGAAAGATTATGTAATCACTGGAAAACAATACTCCTGGAACAATAAGCATCCTCCTGTTTTTGAACAACTGAAGAATTTTCTGTTCTGGATCCTAGAGTTTCTTTTATCTTCTTCTGGCTTAAGCTTAAGACAAGAATTTAGTTTACCTTTCATCAATATACCGTGTTCTACCACAGTTCTGAATTTTTAATACTGATCGACAACTATGTTGAGTGCAGAATATAAATAACTATGTTGTCATGGTAGGTATATATATTAATGTTTAGATTTACTATTCTTGGGTCCACCCTATTTAGGGGACCCCTGCTGCTCCCGGCCAGGGCCAGGTGAGCTTCTAATTTGGCAACACGTATTCCTGCGGAGTGGAAAGCCCTTCACAAAGGCTGACTAGACATCTTTCTGTTGTTTATTGCTGTATTTTCGTTATAAACTGGTACTGATGAGGTGAAATCTTTCCTCGGTGTTACAGTGTGTAAAAAATGTCAAAATAATGAAGCAATACTATCCCAAAATATGCGGCATCACCCAGCATTATTTATATTTACTTACCATATAATTTAGTCGAGCCTGTCGCATAATTTGGTCCTCACCTACCTCATAATTCCAGTAGCTCTGCCTATAGGTTTAGAATTTTTTGTCAGGAGGGGTCCTTACGCCAGAAAATTTTGACTGGGGGGGTCTTGGCATCCAAAAGTTTGAAGACCTCTGCTCTAGACTCTCCTGGATCGTCCAAGCCCCCCGCCACCTAGGCGTCAAACTCTATCACTCCCCTACAGAACTATTTGAGGGCAACCACTGTAGGGTGTTGGCCGGGGCCAGAGCCCGCGTGGGTTTATGGAGGACCTTGCCCCTAGCCCCCATAGGCTGAATAGCCTTAGCAAAGATGATCCTGGTACCACAACTCCTCTACCACTTTGCCCACATTTCCTTCATTCCCCCGCTCCTTCTTTCAAGAACTTGATCCTTAATTAAGTTCCCTTATCTGGGGAAATGGGCATTGAAGAGTGGCCCTGTCTAATCTGCAGCTACCAACAGATCATGGGGGGCTGGGGGTGCCCTCCTTTGAGGTATATTTCCTTTCGGCACAGCTTCAATGCTTAACAGCGGGGCCACATCTGGAGGAAACCGCCTCGGAGGGGGTACCTCTGTCCGTGCAGGCTCTTTGTCGGTTGCTTCTCCCAGGCACCCGCCCCGTGTTGACATATCCATTACAGGTGGCTGTGGCGCGCGCATGCATACGACGTCTTCACCGCATGTCCGGCGGAACTCCACTATACACCCCCTTGTTGCCACTGGCCGGCTTTCCCCAAGACGAAGGATACTACTCAACCCAGGTGATGCAGACCTGGACAAACCACTCACACTTTGAGGTGAGGTCCCTGTTTGCAGATGGCCAGCTACTTCCATTCGACCAGTTAGCAGAGGAGAACAATCTGCCACGGGGACAATTCCTGCTTCACAGACAAATTGTCCTAAGCGGTGCAGAGACAGAATATCGAGTAAAAAATATCGAGTTGCACAAAAATCGAGTCATTAATATCGTGGTTCAGAAATATCGACAGCAAGAATATCGTGGTCAAGAATATCGACTTAAGGTAAGTAATATCGATTTTAAAAATATCGAAGTGTTTAATATCGTTTGCAAAAATACAGTTGTTAAAAATATCATTTTTTTATTAATGTTATGTATTTTAGTATATATTTTATATGTACGTGATGTATGTTTTTTTGTATAAGAATTGTTTGTATTTTTAATAGTTATTAATTTTTTTTAAATTTTAATTTTGCGTTTTTATCCGTAGCCAGTTGTGGGTGTATAGGGAATAGGGTGGGAAGTAATTTAATTATATTACATTTATTGATTATTTTTATTTATTAATATTTGTTTAATTGAGATGTTATAGTGTTAAATGTGTGAAGTAATTTATTATTAGTTAATTAATAATTGGTTGTTAATTAATTTTAATTAATTAATTGGTAATTAATCATGGTTGTTGTGTAATACATTTTAGGTGTGTGATGTGGTGTTTATAGGTGTAAAAAGTGGGAAGTAATATAATTTTTAATTTATGAATTAATAAATGGTTGGTAATTAATTTTAATTAATTAATTGGTAATTAATTATGGTAATTGTGTAATTAAATTTAGGTGTGTATTGTTTATAGGTGTAAAGGGTGGGAAGTAATTTCTTTTTAATTGATGGATTAATAATTGGCTGTTAATTAATTTTAATTAATTAATTGATAATTAATTATGGTAAATTTGTAATTAATTTTAGGTGTGTGTTGTGGTGTTTATAGGAGTAAAGGGTGGGAAGTAATTTGTGTTTAATAATTAATATATAGTTGTTAATTAATGTTAATTATTTGATAATTACTTTGGGTAATTGTTTATTTTTTTGTTTGTTGTTTTTACTTTTAAAGGGGTAAAGGGTGGGTACTAAATATATTTTAATTATTTAATTATTAGTTGTTAATAGTAATAGTTTTTAATTTAAAAATAAGTTTTAATTGTGTTTTATTATTTTATAGTTTACTGTAGGTGTGTGTTGTGGATATTATAGTGTTAAAGTGTGTGTAGTCAATTAATGTTTATTAGTTTTTTAATAATAATATTTTTTAATTGATTATTAATTAAGTTAACTATGGAAAAAAATGTAATTAAACATGTTGAAGTGTTTTGTTATTGGTGTGGTGTTATAGGGTAGGAAATAAAATAAATACATTTATGTTTTAATTAATTTTTTGTTTGTAAATATTTTCTAGTTTAAAAGAATTATTTTTTATAAATTTATTTATTATTTTATTTTATATAATATTTGTAGGTTTTTGTTATATGTAAATAATATTCAAATATGTGTTCTTTTTATATGTTTAATATATTTGGTTTTTTATTTTTAAATATTGTTTATTCTTTTTATTCTTTTAAATTGTTTTATATATATATATATATATATATTTTTTTTAACTGCTTGAGTGTGAATAGTAATTTTTGTTTCTTCGCTATCCAACACTTTCCCTAATGTTGCACTCACTGGAGTGGGAATAGTAATTTTTACCTCTCCGCTATCCAGCACTTTCCCTACTGTTGCACTCACTGGAATGGGAATAGTAATTTCTACCCCTCCGCTATCCAGCACTTTCCCTACTGTTGCACTCACTGGAGTGGGAATAGTAATTTTTACCTATCCGCTATCCAACACTTTCCTTACTGTTGCACTCTCTGGAGTGGGAATAGTAATTTTTACCCCACCGCTATCCAACACTTTCCCTACTGTTGCACTCACCGGAGTGGAAATACATTTTTTTACCCCTCCGCTATCCAACACTTATCCTAGTGTTGCATTCAGTGGAGTGTGAATAGTAATTTTTACCCCTCCGCTATCCAACACTTTCCCTACTGTTGCACTCTTTGGAGTGGGAATAGTAATTTTTGCCCCTCCGCTATCCAACACTTTCCCTACTGTTGCACTCACTGGAGTGGGAATAGTAATTTTTACCCCTTCGCTATCCAACACTTTCCTTACTGTGGCACTCACTGGAGTGGGAATAGTAATTGTTACCTCTCCGCTATCCAACACTTATCCTACTGTTGCACTCAGTGGAATGAGAATAGTAATTTTTTCCCTCCACTATCCAACACTTTCCCTACGGTTGCACTCGTAGGAGTGGGAGTAGTAATTTTTTCCCCTCCGCTATCCAACACTTTCCCTACTGTTGCTCTCACTGGAGTGGAAATAGTAATTTTTACCCCTCCACTATCCAACACTTTCCATACAGTTGCACTCACTAGAGTTGGAATAGTAAATTTAATTCCTCCGCTATCCAACACTTACCCTACTTTTGCACTCACTGGAGTGGGAATAGTTATTTTTTTACCTCTTTGCTATCCAACACTTTCCCTACTGTTGCACTGACACTGTCACTGATTGTATTGTGAAATGTAAGTTTAAATATTTTTCTAATAGTTTAAATCATTAAGATATATTTTTATTTTTTATATTATTTTAAACTTTTGACATAAATTAAAAATAATAGTTTATTAATTGTTTTAAAGTAAATATATATGTATAAATTATTATGTTTGTGTGTTTATTTTTTTATTACGTTTATTTGTTATATTTTATTAAAATGTATATTACATTTATTTTATTGTCAATATTATATATAATATTTAATATATATTATTATATATTTATATAAAAGTCGATATTTTATACATCTATATTTTTTACATCGATATTTTTTAGTCGATATATTTGTACTTACCTGTTTAAGGGGCCCATTACGATGTCGGGCGGAAGCACTACCGCCGTGCTGGCGGATGCAAAAACCACCAGTTACCGCCGGCACGCAGCAGTCCACACGCCCGTCCAATTACGATGCGAAAAGTAGGCCAAACACCGCCGGCAAGCCAGCAACACCGTCCGCCATCAAAGTGCGCCCGTACACGTAGCGGCGCAGCTAACTGACACACACCGTCCGACGAAACACGTCCCGCCCGGCGTATAAATTACGATGCCGCAAACAAACGGCTCCCACGGCTAAGAGACACCGCACGTGAAAGAGAGGCGGTAACACGGATGCAGAGCACGGACAACGAAGAAGCGGCACCCGAGCATGAATCCAGCACTGCAGGCCCTTCCCATGCTTCTGCTGATGCACCACCAAGGACGCAACGTACCGCGGAGACGCAGGTAGGCACACACACAACAAGTGCACGCAAACAGCGCACACAGTGCAAGGGCGGAAAAAGCGGACAACCCCCCACCAGCGCGTGTACACTACACATCCACCATTGCATCCACATATGACACACAGGCCAAATCGTAACATCGCGGAACACATGTGTACACACCACCTGGGACTAGGAACCAACCACCCCGTCACGGCCCCAAAGCAGCGATGACGCCGCCACACATGCGCACAACGCAGAGGCCAACCGCAGCGCCATGCATGCGTCGCACAGACACAGGGACACAACCAAGCAGCACACACATCAGCCCCACCCCGAACGCACATGACACGTGACAGGCCTGCCACAGACATGTCCCCAACGCCCAATTCACGGACAACACCCAACGCCACACAACCGACGCACACATGTCAGTGAAGTCACGCAACAGCAGGACACACCCCAGTGTAACAAACATGGCGTAGCACACAGCGGCGGCCACACCAACTAGGAGAAGCAGGGCCCATTCGGGAAGAGGAACGCCAGTACCACACTGAAAAACCCATACCACCCTGCACATATGAACAAGACATATAAAACGGAACACCAAAGAGCACGGGGACCGACAACAGGTGGCCCAAGAATAACATTCACACACAAGGCCCAACGCAGAGCGGAAAGGCAGCCTGCCGCCCACACAAGGGAGAGCAGACAGCACTGAATGACCTTCCATTCCAACACCGAAACCACAGCCCTACGACAGAAGCCGGTGAATACAGCCATTGTCCAAGAATAGACCAACACAGGCATGCCGAGGAGACCGACCACAGGGCAGATAGCGCATATCACAGAAGCACACAACGGACGGGAAGAAAGAAGAAAACACTCCCCCATGTCGGCCACATGCAAGTTAATTGGAAGGAGTCACACAGCACTGACCTTGAACTGTCTGAGAAGCATGTGGGAAGAGGGCCCGTGTCCTCCAAACAAGCCAACAGAACACAAGTCCTGTCTCCCTACGACTACACAGAGCTCACAGCAACCCCGGAGCGTGCACATCGCAGACTGCACACACAGCCGGAGCACGCCACCTCAACGAACCGCTGCGAAATGGCAACCGCAACACACCTACCCAACTACGCCGAACAGCTCAAGCTGTACAAAACCAACCTGTGCCATACATTGGGATGCGATCTCCTGTCCCTGCTGAACGTAAGTTACCGACTGACTTACCGCATCACATTGTTCAGCTGCGTCATGCCCGTCTTCTACTGTCGGAGGTGTCCCTACCAGCATCCCGTCGAGATATGCCTCTCCAACCCGGCATGTCTGAAGGCGGACCTGCTACCACTACTCCTCCCTCTGGACGCACACGACAGGGCCTGCTCTGCCTATGGGGGCATGGCGTATGTGGCCAACATCGCACCCGCACTGAAATGGGACCACTGTGCCTCCACACGACGGATCATCGAGAACAGCTACATCGAATGTCACCCAGCATGCCCCATCATGGTCCTCCAAGGGACAACTTACGAACAACACCTTGACAGCCACCATCCGCTACATTGGCTGGCAAACATGTACACCACCAATGACATGGAAGCCCTGCTGGGCGGCATCGCATACCTGACAACCTGTAAATACGTCGGACCACAACGCAGGTTCCCCGAGTGACCTTTGATGTCCAACCCCGCACCCATGCTTAGCTTCCGCACGGACTGGCCAGTCACCACCACAACAGCCATACCAAACGACCGGCAACTGTAACCACACCATCAACGACATCGCCATGACATCGGATATGACCGGGACATGCACACTGTTCCCCATCACATCCAGGAACACCGCATGCATCGTGGGAGGCAGTGGCATGGGCTCTGTGTATCGCACCCACATGGACGGAACTGCACGAACAACCAGGACACGACATGGATCCAGCGCCCATGGACACACACACCGCTCAGTGGACATGAATAGGTCGCCTGGAGTCTGTGGGTGCTGCACCCCTCCCACCCCCGCCCGGGAACCCCATACCAGGACCTTTGCATGGACGTCAAGTGCATACAACAACAACACGACCCCAGTGACTGTGACATGTCCAGTAACCACCACAGTGCAACAACAAGTGGCACGCCGCTGCATGCACGCAAGCACATGCCCTGATGTCATCTCACATGCACGCGTGCATGAGGAACAACCGCAGCAAACCTGTCACATGGAACTGAGATGGACTGTGCCCATGATGCCAAGCGGTCTGGTAGGCTACATGTATACCGTCTGTGTCAAAGTCCGCAGCTCCGCAGCTATACGCAAATGTACATTAGCACAGCCTTGGCCAAGCAGATGTCACTCTGAAGCCCACATCCCACATGCAACAGCCAATCACATGTAACCCCACACCCTATCCCATTTGCAATCATGCTCAGTATATCCTCAACATGTATTCCGCTGCCAGTAGTGTCCACTATACTGCATCACAGAGGACAGAAGACTCAATATAATGTTTGAAACCAAAACTGTCTCCGCTGACTCATTTCACATGTACGAATGAGAGAGGATGAGAGTATGTGAAGTACACGGCAGTCGTGACATGACCATGTAGTCCACTGGTATTGGATGACAACGCAAATGAGTAGCACAACTGTGGAAGACACACATGTGCCGTGTGAAGTCGTATGGACGCAGTGCACAGGTGGGTGGGTGTGACGGGTAGATGCGCACATGCCAAGTTGGAGCACGCCGTGTTGGGAGGGGTCATGAGACAGTACACCACCGCTTCCCTGGGCATAGTGAGAGGACACCTGTCGGGGGGAGTGAACACGTGTGTGCACAGCAGCCGGGCACACGTACATAGCGGTACCAGGCGCACCTCAGCCCACCCTCTGTGGACAAGCAGGATCCTGTTGTGCGCCCGCCATGCCCCTTGACAAGGCACACACAGCCCCAGTCGACCAGGTGTAACCCCAACATAGTCAATCCGCACAGGCGATACAGGGCACGGGATGGCAGTGGAGCATGGTGTGTGAGAGGTCTCCTCGCGCTCCTCCTGGTCATATCACGCAGGCAATAGAACCTCAACATCTAGCATGGCAAAAAGTCAAATGGAAGTGTAGGGGGACGCACCACAGCACGAGCAGCACTGACGTCACGGGAGGTGGCTCGCACCATCCCATCCATTGCCCATCATACCAACCACGCCACATGCCATTGCGACTAAGTGCAAGCGCGTGCGCCACCACCCCGAGCCCTCCCCAGAGAGGCCAAAGAGTGAATGTGTGGGCCACCAGTCACAGACGGACGCGGCCTGGCCGCAAGGGCAGCCACAGCCACTGGGTGTCGCAGGTGGCGGATCCGGAAGGCGAAGACTGTGATGCATAGTCCATGCAGGCCGGGTCTCCATTTGGGGCACCACGCAGGTGGACGGCGTCCCGCCACACATCATACCCTGAGACAGCCCACTCGTGCAACTGGACCCACACATACACTCCTTGCCCTCTCTGGTGCGAGCTTGGGGCTGCCTGTGCAAGCGCTAGCCTCGCAGGTGAGCATGCATATTGGGGGGCGAGGGGAGGACATGAGGGCTGGGGCGAAGATGACCATATCACTGTCAGTTAGTACAAGGGATGACCCAGATGTGGAAAGGAAGAGACGTGACCCGTGTGTACTGCAACTAGTCGCCAATCCAACTACCCCCATGTCCGGAATGTAAGCCCGCACCTAGGCTCGCCCATCCGCCACATCGAACATACCACCAGCACGACAACCTTCCCATTCGAAACACTGACTGGGGTGGCGACCAGTGAACAATCATGTGTAGCCTACCCACGCGTACATGTGGGCCCTCCATGATCCATGTCACCTGCGGCAAAGACATGACATGCGCAATGAGGGAAGTGAGGAGAGCTGTCCGCCCCACGCACAGAAGGTGCATCAGCTCCACAGACCCAGCAGCGAGTCCAGCAGGGGTCACATGTGCAGGGGCAGCTGTGCCTGGTGTGAAGGCACATGCATATAGACAGCACATCGACCAATGTGTAGTCTGCCCACATCCACAGTCCATCATCATGCGGACATAGGAATTGAACACAGGGCAACACATCTTAGTTGGTGCACCCACCGTGACCAACAATGCGCAATCATCGACGTACCCGCCCTGTGCATGGCCCCCACCCAACGGAGGCACATCCAGTGCCACCATCCCACACACACAAGCCTTCCACGGAACATGCTGTGTCCAATGCTCAGTACAGAGTCAGCGCCCATCTGGTGGATCCTGAACAGGAGACACATGCACACACATGCCAGCTCCCACTATGTATGTCTGCCACCTGGCACGTGCAATGTAACCTCTCACCTGTGACGTGTGACTGCAAGCACACAGCCGTCTTGGCATGGGGCTGTCAATGTGGACACCTGTCAATGTTTCGGGAGGTGTGATCCGTACAGTGCTGTACATAGGGTGCAGTGCTGACACCTACTACTGTCTCATATCCCCTCGTGCCACAGGTCCCACTTGTATTGGCCGCTCAGCCCGTGCCCACATCGTCGTCGTCGTGTGCCATACTCATCCAGCCTCGGAAGCTGTTCCATGCTCAGCAGACACTCATGTTGCCGTGGCGTTGCCGCTTGACGAATATGCAGTCAGTCCCCATCAGCACGCCCCGCAAGTCATTGGGGCCTAGATCCCCATGTGCATGCACATGGCAGTGGTATGTCTCACTTGCCATTGCCATTGTTGGGAGACCTGTGTAAGTGTATTGTGGCCGTGCCGTCCCAGCTTGACAGCTGGGCTGTGGCTCATGTGCTTGCTCAGTCATGTCAGTGATGTGTATGCGAAATTGCTATGTGTCGTGTTGCTTTGACATGTGTCCTCTGCCATTTTCCCCAGGCGGAGACCGAACATTGACCGCCCATACCAATTGCTGGCGGACATGGACGATACAGAGGTTATCAGGAAGTTTCGGCTGGACAGGCCAACCCTGCATCGACTGTGTGCCATGTTAGAGCCCCATCTCCGTCCCCGCAGGGTGTATCCGACTGCTGTCACCCCCACGGCTAAGGTGATGGCCGCCATGCATTTCTTCGCCACTGGGTCATTCCAGCACACAGTGGGCAGTGGAGGAGGGATGTCCCAGCCCATGTTCAGCAAGGTGCTGAGGGATGTACTGGCAGCCATGATGCTGTACCGAAACAGGTACATCAGATTCCCCAGGGCTCGTGAATTGGCGGCAGTGAAGGGTGCATTCTATGCCCTTGGCAGAATCCCACACGTCGTGGGAGCCATTGACTGCACACATGTTGGCCTTGTTCCACCACAGGCCACTGAGCACCTGTACCGCAACAGGAAGCACACGCACTCCCTGAATGTGCAAGTGGTGTGCCTTGCGGACATGGTGATCACCCACGTGTGTGCCAAGTTTCCAGGCTCGGCACATGACGCACACATAATGCGCAACAGCATCTTGCCACGACTGATGGCCAATCTGCAACAGGATCGTGGCTGTATTGTCGGTGAGTATGTGGAGTGGTGTAGCGTGCTGGTTGTGCGATGCTGTCCCCTGTCCAGTTGGAATAGCTACGGTTCTCTGTGTCCCTCACACCCAGGTGACTCTGCGTATCCGAATGGGGCATGGCTGCTCAGTCCATTGAGGAATCCTCGCACCCCAGCAGACGATCGATACAATGAGGCACATGGGAGGACCAGACGTGTGGTCGAGCGTACCTTTGGCCTCCTCAAGTCCAGGTTCAGGTGCCTGGACCGCACCGAGGGTGCACTGGCGTACTCCCCACAGAAGGTGTGCCAGATAGTGGTGGCGTGCTGCATGCTGCACAATCTGGCCATTCGGAAGCAGATCCCCCTCATTGTGGATGACGGAGATCAACCAGGGCCCCAGCCCGCAGACCAGGACAGCTCGAGTGAGGTGGACAGCGGAGAGGAGGAAGCTGGGAATGTGCGCCAGCAGCTCATCGCCCGCTACTTCACTTGACGGTGAGTGTCCATGTACGACGGATGATGTGTCTGTATCTGTGCAGGTGTGTGTGTGCTGTGTCAGGGTGGCCGTATGTTCACTGCGTGCAGTGTGTCAACGCTCCATGGCCAGGGTAGTATGCCACTGTTGGTGACTGTGGCATTGTGCCCTATTGCTCTGTGCGATGTGTGTACATTGCTTGTAGTTGTTGACATGTACTGTATGATGGGTGTGTGACACACTCATTGAATGTGCTCCTGTTCTGTCTCCCACCCCTAGGTCCCTACAGGCCCTCCGGATTCCATTGCCATGCCACGCATCAGGTGCCTTTCCGCCCAAGGTGGCCGTTGTATTCCGTACAAATAAAACACAGGGCACAAACAGCAGTTAGTGAAAAAGGTGCATTTATTCCAAACTGTGACATGTGATTGTGTGTAAGGTGATGACAAAAGTGGTGCGTGCAGTGACAATGAGCTGTCGGTCATGGCTGCGTGATGCTCAGGGTGTACCCACTGGTTCTATGTCCATAGTCCAACACACACATGCCATCCAGCTGGCTGTGTGGAGTGGGATCGTAGAGCAAGTCAATGCAGTGGCTGGTCAAGGAAGGCTGGCGGAAGGCTGGCTGGCTGCCTCACTTGCGACTGGAGCGTGCGAAGTCCTCCCGGGAGATCTGTTTCCTCTTCGGACGGCCCCTTCCACGTTTGGGAGGGGGGTGTGTGGTGGCGACCTGCTGGTGGTGGGTGAGGTGTGCTCACTGGCTGTGGACGCAGGGGAAGTGGACACTGCTGCCCGACCCTGCGCCCTAGCAGGTGGTGGCGGAGGTGGTGTTGCTGGCCTTGCCTGTGACCCCACCGCCACCACCAGCTGGCCCATGAGGTCCACGAGTTGGTCCATACGGGACACGAATTGGCCCATATGGGCGTCCATGGACCTCAGCACCCCCAGCACCTCCCGCGTGTCTGAAGCAGACCTGACCCATTGTTCTTGGGCCTCCTCATAGGCCCCAAGGACTCTGGCCATTTGAGGCAGGGCATGGCTCCCAGGGGAGGCTGGCGTTTCCCTGACCCTGCTCCTCCTACCAGTCCTGCTGCCACCGGCCTGCCCACTAGCCACATTGCTCACCACGGTCCTCGCTGTGGCTCCCAGGGTGGATCCAGTCGGCCGGGCCACCACCTGCGCTGGGGCTGGTGCCAGCGAAGATGTGGTGGTGGTGGCGGTGGTGGTCGGTGCGGCGATGGTGGCGGTTGCGGCAGTGGTAGTGGCCGCAATGACCGTGGGTGTGGCCGCAACGACAGTGGCAGCAGGGGGCTGGGACTGTTCAGCATCCCTGGATGATGGGTTGGTGGGTAGGAGGGGTCCTGGGGAGCGGCTGGGCCCTGCCACACCAGATGGGCCTGCTTGGTGGTCCGTGTCCGAAGAGGAGGACAGATCCTCCAGATCCGTGTTTCCTCGTTGGGGGCTTGTAGGCTGGCTGTGCTGGCTGCTGTCTCCATCCCCAGCATCCGGCAGTTTGTCACCTGTGGAGAGAATGAGATTTGTTATTGTGTTGCACCTGGCGAAGTATGTATTTGTCGTCTGACATTGGCAGTTCGTGCAATCTCGTACATGGGTTTCCCGGAGGCGAGTGTGTGGCTGTGGCATCTGTAGTTGTGTGTGCTAGGCAATGGGACTGTGTGCTGTGCACATGTGGCATGGGACGGATTGGCCATGCCGATGGGTGTGTTGCTGTGCCCCTACTCATTGTGACTCTGGTGTATGCGGGCTCCTGGCCCATCCTGGGTCTGGTTTGTACTTTGCTTTTGGGGTTCATATGGAACGCTTAGGAACGCATATGGCAACATGGGGGCCATGCCCCAGATTCGCATTTGGGAGGGGATATGCTTTTGGGGTCCACATGGAACGCTTAGGAACGCATATGGCAACATGGGGGCCATGCCCCAGATTCGCATTTGGGAGGGGATATGCTTTTGGGGTCCAAATGGAACGCTTAGGAACGCATATGGCAACATGGGGGCCATGCCCCAGATTCGCATTTGGGAGGGGATATGCTTTTGGGGTACATGCTGTGAGCCATGGGTGCCGAACGTGACATGTGTTGTGGCAGCATGACAGTGCATGGTTTGAGGTGTGTGCATGCTTGACATGGCCTGCATATTTGCTGTCTGTTGTGATTACTGGACATGGCATTGGACGCATCGTTATGGGTGAGTGATGGTTGTGTGTGTAAGCCAACGTATTGCAGTTGTCCCATCTCCTTGGTGTGCGTGCTGCCCTGTGCCATGTGCATCACTGCAGTGCTCGGGGGGTGTGGCCCATGTTGTGTGTTGTTGCTCACAGTGTGTCGTGCGCTTCATTGACTTCTGGCACATGGTTGGTCATGGGCATGTATCTTAGCGTGACTGCTGTATGTGTGGCAGCTGTGCGGATGACATGCCTTTCATGAGACTGGGGCTGACGGATGGGATGGATGGTATGTTGTATGTGCATGGTGTGTCTGTGTGTTTGATGGGTTCAGTGGTGTTCGTGTGCATTTCTGTTGTTCCGCTCTGTTGCGTCTAGTGTTGTTTGTCTTACATAGGCGTAGTTGTGGGGTGTGTGGTTGACAGGCAGTAGGGGCTACATGGACAGGACTTCAATGGTGTTTCGGTTGTGTGTGATGAGTTGCACAGTGGCTGCCGTGTGGTACTGTTTTCAGTGTGGCTTGTGTATGCAGACGTGGCTCCTTGGGTGTTGCTATGTCTGTGATGGGTCATGTGGGGTGTGAGTCTGTTGTTCATGTCCGTGTGCACATTGTTCACTTGTTCGTGACGGTGGGCGGTGCTGCGTTTTCGTCTGCTACATGACATGTCCCATGTGTTGGTCGTGTGCCGGTCCTCATGCCTCCAGTAATCCAGCCCTGTCCAGTTTCCCACCTGCAGGTTGTTCGTGCGTGCACTGTACTGGATGCCACATGGCTCTAAGCGGGGGTGCTCCATGTTGCAGGTCTGTGGGGGTGGGGGGGTGTTGTGGGTCGTGGGGGTGGCTGGACACCCACTGACACCGATTGCTGTGGACCGTGATGTCTGCCTTTCGGCTGTCGTTGTGCACTGCGGTGTCTGACACGTGGCTGTGGGGTGTGGGGGATGCTCCTCCTTGCTGTGCTGTGGGACTAGGGGCCTGGTGTGTGTTGTACTTGGGCTGTCCACCGTCCCACCCACTGCACTTTGTGTTCCTGCCACTTACCTGTTACTTGTCGGTTTGTGCAGCTGTGGCGGACACATGGGTGTGGTGGGTGCTCGTTGTGGCGCTTCTGGCATATTTGGGGACCTGTTGGTGGTTACGTGGCTGGCTGAGTGTACACATGTCCCCACGCATCTTACAGTTGTTCTGTTTGGGCTGTGTGTGGTGGTGTCTGTTGCATGTGTGTGTCGTGTATTGTGTATTGTGTGCTGGACATGGGGGTGTTTGTCCCTGGGAGCTGTGGCATGGTGGTAGTGCATGTGAGTACATAGCGGTGTGCTGGTATACATTAGTTTGTACTTACCAGCCTCCACTCCCCCTGCTAATCCGGCGAGGATCTCGGGATGTATGATGACTCGCACCTTCTCCTCCCACGCTTTGAAGGTCTTGAAGAGCGCGGGATTCCCTCCGCCAGTGACGGCAGCCAGCTCTCTGTTTTTGCCCTCCTTCTTCTTGACCAGGCTCTTGACGTCATTCCACCGTTTGTTAATTTCGACTCTGTTCCTGGGCAGGGTCCCGACTGCATTGACCTGGTCTACGATCCGGTTCCACATTCTGTTTCTGGTGGCTAGTGGTGTGTGTTGGACCATGTTCCCATAGATTTGTGGGTGCACCTTGATGATCTCGTCGACCATGACCGTCAGCTCAATGGGCGTGAACTTGGGCATTCTTTGTGGTGCCATGGTGTTTGTGGTGCTGGTGCGGTGTGTGTTGTGTAATGTGCAGGGGGTTTGTGGTGCCGGTGTTTGGTGGTGGTGGTGGTGGTGGTGGTGATGTGTGCGTTTCTGTGGTGTGCTGTTGTCCTCGCTGTGTCACTGTGTCCTCTCCTCTCCTCTCTGGTTTGCAATGTTGCAAGGGGTTGTGGTCTGTGGGAGTGCTGCTTTTGTACTTACCTATGTGGGTGTGTCCTCATGGTCTGTTGTTTTCAGGTGTGTTGTGTCTGGGGTTCTGGCCTTTGTAGTTTTTGTTTGTCCGGGGGGTGTTTTCGGGATGTGTACTGTGCTTGTGTATTTGTGCGTGCCTTGCTGTGTGGACTTATTGGCCATGTTGTGTGCTATTGGTTTTGTGAGCGGATGGTTTCTGTGCAGGGACGTGGGCGCCATGGTTTCTGCCGTGTCGATTGGCATCGGCGTTGTTTGCGCTGGCGGGCGGTATATTTGTGGTTTTCCCGCGCTCATGGCGGTGCGATCGTAATTTCACGTGCGGTGTGTCGGCCGTGAGGGCGGGCGGTTTTGTGTTGTCGTGCGTGTTTCCGTCCGTGGCGGGCGGTTTGACTCCGACTCGGACGATGGCGGGCGGTATTTTGTGTGATTTTTCCGCCGATGATGGTTTTCGGTTTGTGTTATCGTAATGGCGTGGTCGGTGTTCAGACGGTGTATGCGGGCGGATTTTTGCCGCTTCCATGCCTGGCGGATTTATTTACGCCGGGTATCGTAATGGGCCCCTAAGTGTAGGAGTCAATATTTTAGTTGTATATATTTTCTACTCAATATTTTTAACATCGATATTTTTTACATCGATGTTGTGTCAGTGAACCATCCTAAGCTGTCGCCAACTCTGGGACCTTTCCGAGGGGGAACCCGCAACACACCCCGTACTCCACACAATTTTCCACATGGGCACAGGACGCCATCTAGTCACTTGGCTTTATAAAGCTACACGAGACCTCACCGCCACTACACTTATCCCACTGCGACGGAGGTGGGAGGAGGATGTGGGGTGCCCACTACATGATAAGGAATGGGAACAAGCCTTAGAATACCCAAAGAAAGTGTCCAGAAACGCGCGGTTTAAGAACATACAATTTTCTATATTACACTGTGCATATCTCATTCCTGCGCGGCTTCAGCGTTTTTACCCCGAAACATGATTCCTATGCCCGCAGTGTCAGCCCCCCGATGCAACATTCCAGCACATGTTCCAGCACTGCCCCACAATACAACCCTATTGGAGCACAATACACGAAAAACTGCGGGAAATAACAGGGTTCACTGACATTAAGACCTGGGAGGCCAGTGCGAACTCAAGGAGTCGTCAAACACTACTCCATAATAGGAGAAGACATTTGTTTTAGGTATTGGTGAACCTCCTAATTTAAAAGTGGGCTGCTTTACTTTTGCCTTACCGGGGCCCACTTGCATGATGTATGATTTAGAATGATTCACTGATAGATCCAACTCCTCCATAAACGAGGCGAAAGAATTGAGAAGAAGTTGTAATCCCCTTGCAGTCCTCGCCAGGAGGACTGCATCGTCCGCGTATAAGAGGACCGGCAGACTACGCTTACCTACCTGGGGGGTGTCTGCTTTGATGTCTAGAAGGACCTTCTCTAGAGAGTTGATGTATAAATTGAAGAGAAAGGGTGCGAGGATACACCCCTGACGCACCCCCCTCTGGATGTTGAACTGGCGGGACACTTTCAAGTGCTTTGAGTAGCGTACTAGTGCCCTGGAATCTCGGTGAAGATCCCTCAGAAACAAAATAATGTTATTATCAATGCCGATGGATGACATCAGCTGCCGTAACTTGGACCTGTTCACACAGTCGAAGGCTGAGGACAGGTCCATGAAGGCTAGGTATAAAGGGCACGCACGAGCCACCGTATACTTGTTCAGAACAAGATACAAATTTAGACACTGCTCCACAGTGGATCGGCCGGGGCGAAAACCGTATTGAATCTCAGATACAAAATTACTTTCATCCGCCCAAGATACCAATCTATCAAGAATCATGCGGCCCACCACCTTCACCACAGAGTCCAGGAGGGAAATAGGCCTTTAACATGAGGTGCTGTCCCGATCACCCTTTTTAAATATCGGGACTATAGTCGATAAAGCCCAGGAATCAGGGCGGCCAACCCGGACCGAGGCATTAATAACAGCAGTAAGGACGGGCGCCCAAGTATCTACATGGGCAATATAGAGATCAGGCGGAATCCCGTATGACCCCGGGGCCTTTCTGTTAGTCAAGCCTAGTATGCCCGCTCTCACCTCTGGTTCGGAGAATTCGAGAACCGCCTTACGTTCCACCCTATCTTGCCCCTCGATGGGCGTGGAATCCGGCTGAAAGATACCCTCGAAATGATGAACCCACTCATCCTCTGTGATATGAGCGTCCAGTAAATGAACATTCTCTTCTGAGAGAAATAGGCTATTAATGATAGCCCAAAACTTAGAGCTGTTACGCAAAGTGCTTGCCTCACTAGGTCCGACCAGGCCTCATCCTTCAAGGTGCACTTACGGGTTGCTAGCGCAGCCTTATATGCTCTACGAAGACCTTTGACCGCCACCATGTCACGGGGCTTATCGCTCAGAGCCTGTCTCAACTTCCTAGAAGCCTGGGAACACGCAGAATCAAACCATCTTGGGCCTGCAGGCTCCCTCCCCCATCCGGGGCACGTAATAGCCTCCATATGCCGGCAGACATAGTACCGAAGGCACCCAAGATGTCCACGGCACTAGCCTCGCCGCCGAGACAGGTGGCAAGCTCCCTACGACAATGATTTACAAGGGACTCGTGAAATGACTCTGGTGCTATACACCCCCATTTTAGACTCCTCCCTGCCTCCGCCACTTTGAGGGGGGCTCCCCCCACCCAACTCGGGGCGTCCATGCAATCGGGACCAGCCTGTTGTTATACAGATAGGATTATGGTCACTAAATTCACTAATCTGAACCGAAAAATCTGTGACCAAAGAAAAGAAGGGGGTGGATACGAAAGTAAAATCTATAAAAGTCTCACACCCTCTGCCGATAAAAGTGGGGGCGATGTCAGTTTTCCCCGGGGGCAACTTATTCATGACTGATGTTAAATCAAATTCAAGCAAAAGAGAGTTAAGCTCAGTGCCCTGAGTGGTATGTTTCATGTGCAAGCCTGATTGACGTGCACAACCCATGGCTTCCACTCCTCCTTTTCTGATATCCTCACACATATGGATGTTAAAGTCCCCTGTCAAGAAGATATAGTGACAGTTCTGAACATTCAAAATGCAACCCCGTAATACCGACCCCAACTGCGTTATGTTACCCTCACCCTCGTGTATAGTTCCCACATTGTAAAAATTTACCAAGAGGAGCCTACTCTTGCCACTAGACAGCAACATCACTTGTACATTGGGCGAGGCATGGAGTACAGATACTGAGATGTCAAGGACGGCTAACGAGACAAATGTAATGAGCCCCCCCTTTGCTCTCCCTGACAAGGACGGAATTGCTGGAACAAAGAGGGTTTTATAGCCGTCCAGGTGATAATTGTTCACAATGGCCCAGGTTTCCTGGAAACAAATCACGTCAAAACTTTTCACTAGCGCCAACCACCCAGGGGTGTCTATCTTACTTGCCAGCCCCGCGATGTTCCAGGAAAGGAACTTACACCCTCCATTCTTACTCGATGCCAGTTCCGGGGGTGGAACATTCCCCTGTGGTGCAAGGACCGCGGGGTCCAAAGGGCCCGCACAGCGTCAGTCGCAATCTTCCAGCGTGCTCAATGGGGCAAACCTATTTACAGTGCTTACCCCTAAAGTCACCTCCGTGCGGCCCCCATAACCCCCCTCACGCTCACGTTCGGGACCTGAATAAGAATTACCGGGTTGATAAAAGAAACCCAATAGGAGTGCCAGAATTGCAGAATTCCAACCCCTGTACTCGGACTGCGCTACTAAACTTAAAATGTGGTTTACAATAAATGAGTTGTTAAAGTTGACAATAATACAGTCCCCTTTCCAACATTTGTTGTTACCACCAACCCACTCAGTCCGATGCACCATAAGAATTTGGTTTTCCACCCTAAGACCAGGGGCAATGTTAGAATTGAGCCAGTGCACCACCTTGTTCTTTAGCTGGCAAAAGTCTTCCTTAGAACCGGGTTCAAGACGCGGTACGTTAGCTAGCACCACGACAAGTGGGGTGGACTCAGGAGGGAGGTAGACAGAGCCCACACTACGAGAAGGGGGTATAACATCAGACCCATCTCGCCTGTCCGCATAACGATGCAGGCCGCCAACAATGGCACTCTGGGGTTGGCGAGGCGGAAGAGAGACAAAGTTAGGAATGTTAGCCCCCCTACGGATGTTTGAGCGATCAGGTGGCTCGGGCCTGATCATGGTTGGTACTGTGGTGACAGCTGCCACAAGGTTTGGCTGCTGTGCAGCAGTAGACACCCCTGCATCTCCTGCCCCCAAGCCACTGCCGCTGGAACTAGGGATGGCAATCGAGGTCGAGGGCCTTACAGGGGGGAGACTTGTGGTAAGAGAAGCACGGTCCCTTTGCAGGGAGGCTGTAAGTTCACTGAGAGTCTTTTCCAGCACGGCAAGGCGATGTAAAATAGGGTCCAATTTGATGTCCAGGGCTGACAATAAAGCAGCTTGAAGCGTGTCTAGCGAAAAAGCATCCAAGTTGGGTGTTACTGGGCGTGCTGCTGGGGTTGACTGAGGTCCAGTCTTCTTACTACGTTTGCATGGCCCCCCCACTAAAGGGCGCTTCCTCTTTGCACCTCCTGCTCTCAGGCCATTACCAGGAAGCTTTCCCAGTCCCGATCCAGGCCCAGAAGCTGCAAGTGGCGAGAGAGCGCTGCGTCGGGTGATAACTATCGGGGAGAGAGGAACAATACCACCTGCATGAGATGGAGACAGATCAACCCGATCTGCTGAAAAAGACTGAGGCTGAATGAGAGTGTCAACCTGTGGGGTGGATGGGGAGATCAATGCAGGACGGTGAGCAGGTGAACGAGATAGACGTCTGACAGCCAGTTCAATCTCCTTGTCCAGGACCCCCGCTGCGCGCTGGAAAAATGCGTCCATAGTGCTACCAATGAGTGAAGGCTCTTTGCTTGTTGACCCTGCCACCACCCTGCGCCTACCCATTGTTGGTGTACTTGGTCTTATGAGAATGAGAATGAGGGTAATGCGCTCAAGTCAATACTACACCCAACACACGTAAAAATCAGATTTCAGCTTGGAAACGGTGAGACAGTTCAATCCACAGAAGGGAGTACAAGTTTCCAGGCTGACTTGACCCAAATGCTTTGGGAGACCAACTCCTTAGCCAATGAAAAACTAGTACTCCAGCCAAATAGCTAGTGCATGAGTAAGGAATAGCAGTGAGGATGGTAGTGAAAAAGGAGTTTGCTCCCTACCTGATCGTCCGCGACTTACGTGGGGAAAGAAACTTGACTTGAAGAGAAGCGGGAGGTGGATAATCCTGTTGAACGGAGATCTGGGGAAAAAACAAAGAACGAGGCCAAGAGGGTGGGCCCGGCCCGACCTCCTCCGGTCTCGGACGAGCACAGGCGGGCTGCCCTTGGCCCGGGCTTTGCCCGGGCTTTGCACGGGCACGCCCGCGCGAGTCCCGCGCGCGTCCCGCGCTGCGGGAGCCCGCAGTAGAATTTAAAGCGCCTCCTGGCGCTTGCGATGACGTCCGCGGCGACCAGCCGCAATGGAGCCTGGAAACTGGTGTCCTGGTGGCAGCCAAACAACAAAGTGAGCAGGTGAGCAAATACGGACGTCCCGCGCTGCGGGGGCCCGCGGTAGAATTTAAAGTGCCTCCTGGCGCTTGCGATGACGTCCGCGGCGACCAGCCGCAATGGAGCCTAGAAACTGGTGTCCTGGTGGCAGCCAAACAACAAAGTGAGCAGGTGAGCAAATACGGGCAAATCAGTTACCACCTCCTCTGAGGTGTCAGTAACTGATCAGTGGTTTGCAACTGCAATTGCAATTGCAGTTGCACACCATTGATACATGCCTTATTGAATTGCTATTAGGAGGGGACACCCCTTTAACTCCACTTGCTAATTGCAATACTGTATGGGTCGCTAAACTAGTTTTGTGAATCAGAAAAACTTTTCCAACTTGCACAATGGGCTTAATACACTGTATTGTATTGCAGCATTTATATAGCGTTCACTACCCTAATGTGGGGCGCTGAAGCGCCTGCCTACATGAGTAGCACACTACACTATGTAGGGTGTGTGGTTGGATGGATGTTGTTTTTGCTTTGATCCTATGTTGGAAGTGTTCCATGTCATACGTGATAACCACCGAGATGTGGTTATCGTGTTATACAATGCAGCAAGTTGGATGATGAAGTGTACGAGACAGATTCACAATTTTATGGTTTTCAGCATGCTAGTAGCTTTGAACAGCTCTGCAGCCCCTTTATGGTATTTCATATTATACAGTATGCTTATCTGGTTACTGCACTGGGATCTCCAATATGAGATATTGTATCTAGTTGTGGTACTGAGCTCACATGGTTGGAGGAAGAGAGAAGTGGAGAGATATGTTGGGGTGGACATTTTTATTATCTCATTTCTGAGTGGTCAGCTTGTTGGGATATTTGGTACCTGCAGTGAATGGACTATATTAAATTCCTCCAAAAGTGACCAGTAATGTATGACAGATCTCTTCTGTCATTCCATGTCTGTTTATTTAATGATGTTTGGCTGCACAGTGCTGGTGATGGACAACCCTCCTAGCAGATATGTCTTATGTAAATTTAATAGGTATAAGTCACAATTTGTTGCTGACTGCTGTGTATTTGGTTTTAGTATTATTGTGGACCATAATTCTTTTAAATGGAAGAACATAACTATATAATTCCACCATATATAATGGTGCACCATAGGTCATAATGAAAGCAGTTTGCTGGTTGAGCTGGTTGCAGTTTGTGGGTTGTAAGCTGAGGATTGAGCTTGTGGGTGTGACTGTTTTATGGGCTTTGTTTTCAGGATGCTGGTTGTATAGTTATCTAGGAAATAGGCAAGTTTTCAACTTTCAGAAGTGTATATCTCCTGGTGTGTCTAATACTGGCTGGTAGTGAGTTTCAGAGCTTGGCGGCTGGTACTTCAAAAACAGTTGTAGAAGGGTGGGTGGGGAGACATCAGATTTCTAATAGGCTAATGGATTTGAATCGCATAGGAAAAGTGTCTCTTGACTGACCTATTCACCCTGCCTGAAGATGGCCTGGAAGTTGGGGCTCTGTTTAATGAGAAGCCAAGTCAGAGCCACCAGAACCGAGTAAGGCAATCAGAACAGACTGGGTGGAGAAGAGACAATACACATATCTCTGAAATATTTGCTTTTTTGTAAACTACTGCCAAGGACACCAAAGTAAAAACAATTTCGAAAATCCCTGCTCTCCGCTATGTTAACTCTTCTGAGCTAGGGAAAGCTCATGTTATTTGCTTCTTCCATTCAGCTCTTCGACCACTCCATTAATTACAGAACTAATGTAATTAAATCAGGACTGGAAGTCTGTAGGTTACAAACAGAACACTGCATCAGGCACATTAATCCCTTAAACTCCTTAAGGAATGGAAGCCAATCATAAACAATTTACAGATAATTTAAGCAGCAGGGGAACAATCGACTCCTATTCCGTACTACTACTAGAACCCTGAAGCAGCAGGCGAAACACAGATACGAGCAAGCAGTAAACTCAATCTTCAACACTGGGATCTGTACTTGACTCTCACCTCACACAACGTTTTTACAGCTGCACATTATTTACAGTTGAGCTAATGCACTCTCATCATGTAGTACAGAATTCACTCATTTGTTTCCTGCAAATAGTGCAGTGGCACATGCAGATCCGATAATCAGTGCAGCAGGCCCATTAACCCACTGTTCTATCTTACATAGACTTTGCCGTGTAATCTCACGTACATGTATTGTAATGTGTCAACTTCCTACGCACTTCTGGGTTGGAAAACACTGGGCTGGCGTATCGCCTCAAAGAGGATCTTCTATGGCTAAATAGCTTTGTACTTCTAGCCTTGTAGTCCCCAGTTTGCTGGTAGCTGGCCACAGGATTAATTTCAGAAAGCATTTGAGATACCTATAGATAAATGGGAGGTTTCACACAGTCGGGGCTTACTATAGGTGAGGGGGTGTTGGGAAGATGGGTAGTCATCCTAAATAGAGATGCTGGATTCTTTATTTGGATCATGATGCCACTGGAGGAAGTGACCTTTCGTCAATAAAGAGCAGACCTAACGGAAGAAATCCATTAACAAGTTGCAACTTAATCTGATCACTGCCATTTTCTGTGGGGGAAATCCGTTCAGCAGTAATGGTGCATTTCCTTATTAAAGTGTAGCATTTCCGTGTATTTATAATCCAATATATAATTTTATAATGGACAGCCTCACGTATATTATCCACTGCTCACATATCTGGAAAGTTATGGTTAAAAAAGGCCGATGGGGTTATTCGTTTTGTTGTTTTTTTCAAAGACAATTCAGCTCATCTCATAACACCGGTTTTTGGTGCAAGCCCGTAGCTCCATAGGGGCATATTCTCAAGGAGCTATCGCCGAGTTAACGACACTTTATCGCAGCCAAAGTTGCGATAAATACATCGCCCCATTCACAAGCTGGTGTGAACAGCCCATAACACCAGTTTACCCGCGATAGCAGCCGCAAAAAACATCGCCACAGATGACCCCGGCAACTATCGCTAATGAGATGCAGAGTAGGCGTTCCCGTGCAAAAAGCCGTGACAACACCACTCCTCAACATTCACAACGACCAGCCAGATCCGCGATAAGATCTTAAAACATGCGATAAGGCGCGTTAGCAGCAGGAAACTAACACCTGCTCCGACCTGGTGCAAAGTCGGACGACAGCCTTCACCACAAAAGAGAGCCCAGCCCGAGCCACACCTGAAGAACAACAGATGCCATGGAGCCACTGAACATGCGTGCCAGACACCCAGGAGGGCCACAACACCCACCGCCACCACCCCCAGGACCACCCCCGCCCCCCCACCCTGGGCACCCCCCACCTCCCCCGGACTAAGACACAGCACATCAACTGCACGGAAACATGAACACAAGCACCCGCCTGATGTCGCACAATTGCAACAATCAACATACATGTGAGCACTGAAATCCTGATTCATACATACACCATTGAAAGACCAAACAAAATGTCACATTCTAATTCGTCACCAAACAACTATTCTGAGGAGTCATGGCGGGGCATCCCTGGACAATCTGTGACTCACAGCCTGCAAGACAATATCCAAGATAAGAAGGTGTGTCAGGCACCCATCAAAGGACAGGTAGAGAGAGAGAGAGAAAGAAACAGAGAGAAAGAAACAGAGAGAAAGAGAGAGACTTAACAAGGAGCGCAAGGCCAATTGGGCCCTTGGCTCATGCAAACATGTCAACAGTGTGTCTCGAAATCTGCGCACCCCAAATCACAGGCCTGGCATCAAAGTCAGCGAGAAGTCCACATCACAATTAAGACATGCAAGCAGTAGTCAGACCAAAATCAGGAATGAAAGCTCCTTTGTCTCAACACACAAGGCCGAAGGCCAACCAAACCCCCGACCTTGGTCCTGAATGCGGCTGGCACACCCTGCGTGAGATACCATACCAGCCTCCGACGACTCCCACACCACGAACTGTGCTAATGAAACACCAACGTGCCCACACCCCACACACACTTGTCCCTGCACGAGCTACACCTGCAAGGGATGCCCTTGACACATTGTCAAGAACTACCAATACGTCCAAACGTTGCACACACATATGACTCATTGCCCAGAGCTGTGGCATATCGTCCACCGAACACCCGCCGGTCAGACGAGTGCCGGTGCCACGAGACCAACAAACGCAATGGCCGGCATTCCCGGGCACATGCACAACCCCTGTCACGTGGAACTGTACCATGCACGAATGCTGCATCTGTTGGGATCCCTGCCAATGGCAGTGTTGTGAATCAGTTTCCGTCTGAGTTTCCGTCTTGCCTACGTCACCTGCGTCCAGCCCTGGTTCCACTGTCGATCATGCACATTCGAGTGGCCCATGGAGGTCTGCCTATCCAACGCAACGGTAGCTGAATTGGATTATGACCTGACAGTGCGCCCCCTGTTGGCCCACCAACAGGAGTGTCACCTGGATAGCCGTGCATGGGATGCACTGATCCTTGGCGTATGTGCTGGCAGTTGCGCATGGGAGATTGCACAACTCCTCGTGTGCAGTGACCACATCCAGGCGCTCCCCTATTGGGCTGTGTTGCGGATTGGGGAAACGGCGTGGACTGAGCACATCTGCCCGGACCAGTTAATGGATTGGCTCACCCTGGTGTTCCTTGAACCCGACAACGACGTACTATTGGAACACATTGCCCATGAAGCTGCGCTGGCATTCATGGACGAGTAACTACGTCCCTGCAGCCACATCGGATTGTCACCCACAGCACTGGTCCCAACACCTTGTAGCATCGTGGGGAATGCTCACATATCCCACCACAACAGAGAACATGTCTGCCTTCATCTGGACTCTGAATGCATGTGCGTGGAACTACGCGTGTGTACACACACCTGTGCAAGGTGATGCAGTTCCATGGTCGGAGCAGCACAGCGTCGTTTGGCAACGTTACCAAGTCGGACACACTGCTGGGGGGAGAGTACACACATGGCAATGTAGCACGACATGTGAACTTTTTCGGACCCTTTCACCTGATCACTGTCAGCAGAGCAGACAGTCGGCGCAGTCGGGTGGCAGAGCACTATGCAGACCCCATGGGCTGTGAGTCGTGCCCCCTCACACGGGGCAATGGGCAGACGCCAAACAACACATGACTCGTCCAGCAAGGCAAGGTGGGCTGAGACCGTTGCCATCTGTGATGATTGGTGTTCATTTTTGCTTCCCCATTCCCTGCACCTCGACATGTTCCCATGCTGCGTGTAAGTGTCTTAAGCAAGTCCCTGCCTGTTGTGGCCGTTGCCTTGTCCATACTGACACGCACATGCCAATAAAGTCTACGCAACACCACTGGTGTCTAACTGTGATGAGCGTTGATTAGATTGACCACTCGTGTGCCACAATGAGCATCGTCCCTACACAGGGAGGAACTGACTGACGCATGTACAATGGGGGTGGGTCCCTTCTGGCAGCTCCACCTCTGTGAACCAGACATTGTTTTGGGATAGTTGCTGGTAGACCTGTGCTCTTACGTGTCTTCAGCAATGTGAGTATGGTGTCCAACCTCTGACCATGTTGAGCAATGTTATGAATCATTACAGAATGTGTCCACACAGATGTGTGTGAGTAGGTATGCGACGTGAAGTTCTGTCGTCACATGTGATGTAGGACACCACTTCTGGCCTGCTACCGATTTGGTCATTCCTACACACAGCCCTATTCAATACATGGACTTGTGCCTACGTTGGGGGGTTGTGAGATTGTTGATAATGTGCAATGGGGACACAGCCAGTACCCACCTTCACAGTCATCCAATTGGCCATGTGTCTCGGGGATGAACATGCGCATTGATGTCATTTACCAGGGTGTACCTTCTTGTGCAATCATTGTCCCTACATCCAGCCATACGTGAGTGAACATAGTCATGACACATCTGCATGATTTCAAATGTTTTATTCACATTCTGGTGAATGACGGAGAGGGAGCTGTACATGGCCATCCAAGCCCACATAACATGGAAGCCCAGTGGTGGGCCAACCAGAGTCCTTTGGGGATTGAAAAGTGATTTGGAAGAGGGGGAGTGCAGTCCGCAGCAGGATTGCTGTGTAATTGTCAAGCAGTGGAGATATGGCAGTCCGTGTCGGCGTCCGGGTGAATGTCGCAGAGTGTTCCGGGGGTCAGTGGAAGGGGTTGTCCCAGGGCATGATGCATGGGGCAGAGCCAGGCAGGGCAAGTCATATGGAGGTGATGGATGCTACTGCCTCCTTCCTCACACAGTAATTACCATCCACATCTTACTCCTCTGATACTTCTTCTGTGTCAGGTGTGTCCGGTGTGTGTGGCGGTGTAATGGCTGCATCACTGTGTGCCACTGACACATCAGGGTGCAAAGGCGATGGGGCTGCATCACTGTGTGCCACTGACACATCATGGGTCGGAGATGTGTGTGTCGAGGTTCCTGCAGCAGTCATCTGGAACAGGCTCAGTGGCAGCAGTGGCAAGATGAGGATCTGCAAGGCATGGAAGATCGCAGCTACATCTCGCTGGTGTTCAGCAGTGGCAGCCATAATTCCAGCCTGCATCGGCTCCATGGTCTCCATTGTCCTCCGCATCTGTGCCAACTCTGTGCTGTCATCGCTGGAGCCTGTCTGCCTAGACAGTTCTTGTATCCGAGTAATGGAACCAGCGATGTCAGCCAAGGATTGTTGGTGGGCATGGTGCGGACAGTGGGTATCCGTTAGGGACTGTAGGTGCTCCCTGATGGGACTCAGGCACCCACGTATGGCATCGAGTTTGGCTGCCATGAGGTCGAAACCCAGCCGCAGCTGATCTGCCATCTTCTCCTGGCACCCTAACACACGGCGTTTGAAATCCATATGTTGGTCGTGGGGGTCCTGGGAGGCAGCCGTGGTGGTGTGTGCTTCCTGCTGTGTGGTCTGCAGGGTGTGGACTCACCGCGATGCAGCTGGGCTGCCCTGCTCCTGGAGGTGGGGTGAGGAGGCTGTCCACGAGCCGTTGGAGTGCGTCTGGGCAAATGGGCAGGGTGTCCTCTTCATCATCACTGAAGAGATGTGTGGTCTGCTCTAGGAGGTGTTGGTTGTCCCTCTGCAATGTAAGGGGAGATGCAGGTTAACAGTGCGTTCCATGTATGTTGACGCATTGTGGATGTTTACATTCAGACTGCATGACGGTGTACGTTGTGACTGTTTTGGTGTAGCTGGCTATTTGATGGGAGTCAGTGGACATTTCGACTACATGACGGATGTGTGGTTGTACTCGTACATTATCATCTCACAGTGTCATGCATTGCCAGATGTGATTGGCCAGTTTCTACGCACGAGAGGCACAAGTTGTGTCCTCTGTCCTGTGGTGTAGGGGTTGCACTCTGTCCCACATTGTCGTCAATGTTGATGTACTGTAATTGCTATGTGTGTGTGCTGCATTGTTGGCGATTCGCCCCTGCAGCTCTGCATTGGCGGACCCTTATCCCTTTGAGTCGGTGTGCATTTGACTTGTGTGCTTTTCGGGTGCTGGGATGTTTGCGACTTGGGTCATTTGTGCTACTGGAGATATTTGGTACTCTTGTGCATTGTTTGTCTGCAGATGTGTTCTTGACGTCATGGGTCGTAGGTGCACGTGGATGTGTCAGAGTGTGACCGGCTCCTTTACGGATGTGGTCCACACTCAGCCACCTCAGTGTCGTCTCGTGCACCATGTTATGTATTGTGACTTCAGCCATGCTATCTGTCATGCAGTGTCACTTGCATTGTCAGTGTGGCTCACAGAGCCGCTGCTTTTCTGGATTCAGCACATGTGCATGGGTAGGTTGTGGCATTGGTGATATGGAGGGGGCCCATTTGTGCACATTGTGGACGGGGGCCTACTTGCTGTTTCTATGTGTGCTGCAGTGTGCCAAGGGTATCAGGGACATGTTCCACACTCATTGCGGGTGTGCAGTGTGCTGCACATGATTGTGCATGTGTGCCATTGTGCCCATCTGCCCCGTCCCCCCAGTCCCTGGTCGTTACTCACCCTGTTGCTGTTGGGTCAGGTCATTTCGGGCTGTGTCCAGACCCCCAACTCCTTGCACCGTCTCCACACTGATGACTGTGGCCACCATTTCCTCCAGCTCTTCCAGCTCCTCCTGTGGCGCAGGACTCCCACCTCCAGTCGCCTTTGCTGCCTTCATGTTGGCAGCGAGTTTCTGTTTGGTTTGGCTGTGCACTTCATGCCAGCGCCTCTTGACATCCTCCATTGACCTCCTCGACACTCCGACTGCATTCACTTTGGTGACAATGGACTGCCATATTTCCGTTTGTGTTGCCAATGACGCAGTGGAGGTGACGAACAGTTGTTGGTAGTGTTCTATCACCTCCGTGACGGTGATCTGGTCTTCCTGCGGACTGAACCCCGTCTTCCTCTTCCTCTTCTCCTTGCCCTCCCCCGAACAGGGGTTCCATGCTGGTCCTCCGTGGGGCTTGTGGAGTTCGGCTTGTCCTCTGCACTCGGTCCGGGTGCATCCATGGTGCTACGCAGTTTGGATTGATTTTGGGGTTTGTTTTTTTATTGCTTTTATAGTGCATTTTCACACATGACGCGTGGGTATTGCAGGCCTGTCGCTGGTTTTCGCTGATTTTGGTATCGCGCTTTGTGGCATCGCAACTTTTTGGGCGATCGTGTTTCGCATTTTTTGTTTATCGCGTTGGTTTTTACGCAGTCATTTGGCGGGTTATCATGCTGCTATTGCATGGTGCCGAGGGGTTGGGAATTGGACGTTAAGATGGTGTTATTTTCTCGCGATGGACTGCGATATGCAAAGTTGCGTTAAGCTAAATTTGCGATGATTATCACACGTTCTTGAGAATATGCCCCATAGTTGCTTACTGTTAACAAGGTTTTCCCAGCTTGTGTTCATATTACCATTGAAAAAATGACTGCGGCACCTTATAGACACCCTACCTCCTCTTACTCAGTCCAATGGCATTTTAACGGTATCGCCAAGAGTTTGGCTCTATTTCTTTGTTATTGCTTCAGTCCGGTAGAAAACTGCTTGGTATAGATAGGTTTCCAGTTGGTGGTCACCCTTGGCCAAGTTTCGAACGGTTCCATTTTAGGATAGTCCGTTATATGCTTTTTATAAAATAGAGGGGCATATATACAAAGAAGTGGCGGAGCGTGTCGTTAGCCTCCTTGGCTTAACGACTCGCTCCACCACTTCTGAAACGCTGGGCTGCACCATATTTACAAGAATATGGTGCAGCCTTGCGTTTCCCCCTGCACTGGCGCTAAATTAAGCTGCCTAGCGCCAACGCAGGCACCCTTGCACAATAGTGCAAGGGTGTCTACGTTTAGGGGAAATTGTTTATGTGCAGGAAGATCCCCCTTCCTGCACATAAACAATCATTTTAAAAATGCTGTCTTGCAACTTCTATGTGTGCCGCTTAATGCAGCACACATAGAAGTTGCAAGACAGCATTTTTAAAATGATTGTTTATGTGCAGGAAGGGACACCTTCCTGCACATAAACAATCATGGGCCTTTGCTGTTTTCATGTGTGCTGCACAACGCAGCACACATGAAAACAGCAAAAACGAGGAGAAATGAAACATTTCTCCTCGTTGCACCATAGTAAGACCAGGTTTTCCCTGGTCTTAATTCTGGTGCTGCCTCCTATTTACGCCTCCCTTGTAAATAGGAGGCAGCGTCAGAATCAATGGGTGTTGCGGTGGAACGCCCACAGCAACATCCATTGCCCTCCCCTTTCACGCTAAGCATAGCGCGAAAGGGGGCCTTATTTACGAGGCAGCGTTAAGCCACGCTAAGTGGCTTAACGCTGCCATGTAAATAAGGTGAGGCCCTATCGCCATCACAACGTCACTGAAAGTGATGTTGTGATGGCGATAGGGGCTTGTAAATATGCCCCAGAATGTCAGAATAGCCTCTTTTTAGGTCGAAGCGTTTGCTTAAGACATCTTGGGCACATTCAGTAAACTGACCTAAGAATGCATTCTGCCCGTTGCTTACCATTGGCTTTTTGGTTTGTAACTCATATTTTCTGGCTTTCTTTTTTTAAATTTTTAAACAGATTTTTATTCCATATATTAGAACAGAGCAGCATAGAGACAATTCAGATCAGGAGTGTGCAATGTTTATGCATTGCAGTGGCACATAGCTGATAGGTTGGTGTTGTAACCTAACACAGGAACTTGGCGCGCATAAGTTATCATGTCACAGTAGAGCCACAATGCTCCTATCCAACATAAAGAGAACCCTCCTTTCCCGCCTCCCCTCTCTCTCATCGCCCCTGCCATGCCGCTCAATGTAGTGTTCCATGTTATGTCAGATCTTCCCGGGTCCACTTCTTGTGTGTCCTGATTTCCCTCCATGATTTCCCTCCATGGGACCCCATGTGACCCCACCCTGAGTTTGGGGATATTCAGTTATGTTCGTTCCTTGAGTCCTGCTTGGACAGAAGGTCAGCGGCGGCTCATCGCAATGGCAGAGGAGCGTCACCCCACTGGCTCAGAGCAGCAGCTGAAAAATAAAACGATATTTTACTATCGTTTTATTTTTCAGATGCTGGCTGAGCTTGCGTGTGTAGGGAGGGACGGGGCTGGGCCATGGGAGGGAGGAGGAATGGAGTGGTATGTGCACTTCTCAGTGTGCATGTCTGTTTGGCCTGCCAAACAGACATCTGCAGTTAGGTTTCTTCAACCCAGCTGTATTCCTACAGCCAGGTTGGGGATACAGCGCAGACTCCTTGTGCCTGAGCGAGCATTAAACCAGCCTGCTCAGGCCAATACCTGCTCTGCTCTCATGCTTGGTTAAATAGCATGAGAGCAGCGCAGGGATTACACAGGGAGTCTCTGATGCTGTCCCCGTGTCTGCTGGGAGCAGGAAGCAGGGGAACACCGAGGCGCCTGGCAGCTTCAGGTAAGTCTTATTTTTTTTATTATTAACCCCCCTCCATGTTTCCCCGCGCTCCCCCTCTACTCTACCACACTACACTCTACCCAACTCTACCCCACTCCACTTCACTTCAATCTACCCCACTCCGATCTACCACAGTCCACTGAAATATACCCCATTCCATTCCAACCCACTCCACCCCATTCCAATGTACCCCACCCCAATCTTCCCTACTCCAATCTACCCCTCCCCAATCTACCCCTCCCCAATCTACCCAACCACAATCTACCCCACTTCAATCTACCCCTATCTACTCCACTCCACTCCAATCTACCTCACTCTACCCCAATCTGAAGTATTGGAATATATGGAATTGCACCAAGAGATACAGAACAGGAGCTGTTGTCTCATAAAAAGGGTGATGTGCAGCCACCTTTGTGGGAGATTCCTGGGAATGTGTATTACGAGTCTATTGAGCCTGAACTGGACACTTTCCCTTTAGATAAATATGATGATGTTCCTATGGATCACTTGGAAGATCCTTTTTACTAATTGGCTGGCATGATTTTCAGGGAAGGTGGCAGATCCCATTGCGGCGGCCATGGGGCATGCAGGGGCTAATGGGTCTCAACCGTGAGGCCTGCAGTTGTTTTCCTTCACAGGACAGGCTTCAGGTAAAAAAAAAACATCAGTGGTACTGGGGCAACTGCATCTGTGGTCCTGCCCCCCACTCATCCCGAGTGTCCTCTTGTGTTGGGTAGATGGGTTCTCCCCTTTCTGGGTGCGAGTTTTTTCTGGGCAGGTTGAAGGCACAGCTGCAGAAAAACTGGTTTGTGCTCTCAGTTTCCTCCGCAGTCCCCAACAGAAATCTTAATGGAGCCCTGTCTCCTCTTTCCCCACCTCATTGTCTAGGTCACCTCCCTGAATCTTCAGGAATGTCAGAAATAGACTTTCATTGTCTGGGAAAACACCTCACCTCTATCTTGTGCACAGAAACAGGTCAAGAGCTCCCAGAATGGAAACTTAAGGCCTCTGTTACTCTGGTTCAGTCATACATACAATGCATGTACCCCATAGGCCACATACATGCAAAACATACACTTGGGATGTTAGCACTAAGATATGTTTTAGTGTATATAAACAGTAATTTGCAGAAGTGTGTCAGTAAGTCTCCAAACCCATGACACATATGAAACGTTCTGGTCCCAGTTATTAATTCACAAAACTCTGTCACTGCTAACTGCATGACAGAGACAGCAGTCCATTGTCAAACAAATGAGGGCACGCTTGGTGCACCGCTTCAGGTCAGAGGACAGGTCCAGGACTTTATTCATGTCAAGGGACATGCCTAGACCTGAATGCAGACACTAGATTAGTGTAAACATGAGGCCAAAATCAAAAACCACGATACCAGATATGAGCAGTTGTGCACTCAAGTGAGTGGAAAATGACTGTACACCATGCAGGTGACATTACCGTCCCAATGGAATGCCAAACAACATCTCTTTCATACTAAGGAAACCTTACCTGTTACCAGTGTCTTTATTTATTTATTTTTAATTTTTTATTAGGTTTTCTTTTTAATTTATAAGGTTACTGTCACGTGACTAACACGAAATTCCATATGCATGTTACATTCTCACTTGTAAGTAGAGACTATGGTGAAGTGAGTGAGTGGTGAACATGCATGTTGATTGCTCTGCTATAGCCGTGTGGTGTTGTGTCATATTTTGTTGCAGCTCCGAAAAGGGACTGTCCTTCCTGAAATATGTCCGGTCATTGAAACTACCGGTGCAAACAACTAACTGGGGATCGGAAACCGGGACAGCAAGGTTAGGGCGGGGTGAGATGTTCCCTGATGGGCATCAGAGAAATTGTACTTTTTTTTTTTATTTAGGGGGGGTTTGTACTATGGCTCTTGCAGGACTGGGTGCGTTGCAGGGGTCTCTGTCCCTATGGGAGTGCTGAGTGATTGCGCATCCGCTTGGTGCACAGGGACGTCTGTATCGTCATCGGTGCCTTTGGGGTCTCGAACTGTGTGTCTCACCTCAGGGCCTCATCTGCGGCTGACAGTGATGGGAATTGTTGGGCGCTAGTCGTGTGTTGACGGAAATGGTGTAGTAGCGCTGCCTACTCTGCGGATATGCGTCGCCTGCACACTCCCCATAGCTCCTCGTGTCTGATCGCGTCCTCTTTTGCCGAACCCCATATGCCTACTGCTCCTATCCAGGTTGCATACGGGGGCCCCTGCGGGGCTCGCCAGTACATTGTGGTCCCTCTATTCGCCAGCAGAAGCGCTAAGGAGGCAAATCATGGTTGAACCTTGAGGTGTTTCCGTCTGCGATATCCTTGCAATCGACTATCCCAGTATTTGTAGCCATTGAAAGGGGGTCGCAAATAGCGACCTGCCTAAATTCATTAGACTGAAAATGTTGCAATGCAAATTATTAGTGTATACGGTGCACTGCAAAATTAAAGACTGGTTGCAAAATGTTGCTGCACAGTTTGCGACCAGTCTTCTAATAAATCTGGCCCTAAATTAGAGGAATTCCTCCTACGTCTTCTGTTAACACAGCCCAGTCAAGTAGCAGCCCAGCCTCCTGAGAGGGCAAAATGAATCTGGAAATATTGGTGGGTAAACTTCGAATGTTAACTCTGAAATTATTTTATTCTAGAACTTGTCCGATGTAGCATATACAATTGATATTGACTCGGAAACCAATATCTGGCAGAGTTGTGTGTTATTTCAAGAAACCTGATTTCAGAACCACAATACTTCACAGGAACTTCATATGGAAACAAATGGCGGTCTATCCCACAAAGACATAGTATTTTTTTAATTGTGAGGCCTATTGTTCGGGGTGCAGCCTGGGAATAAGGGTAAAGTTGACCTTGTGGTTGCTCCATTACTCCTACTCTGCAGACTCTTTCACATTATGAAAGTGCAGCTACCGTCCCATAAAACAAAGATGTTCTGTTGCTACTAAAACAAAGGTTTGCACACTGGCACGCCACAGCATCAATGCGTAATAGTCAGCACCTCCCCACTCTGCACTCAAGACTGCCCTTGAGAGTTCCATTCTTTAAAAATGATCCGATTGCTCTGTATTTTTGACAGATGGTTGAAAGGTCAGTAGGAGGATGTTGAGAATGGAAACAAGCATTTGCAATGCAATCGGTCTCGCATTTGTGAAAGTTAGAGCTATAGGCGTTGGAAGAGTGCATGGTTGGAGGGTGATACTAGTAGCAAGTATAGATGACCCCTAGGTGAGTCATTCACATGAAGACATGCATAGGTGTACTTATGGTTAGGCATGTGTAACAGATATGCTCCTAGGTAAATATCTGGTGATGGGAGATGGAGGTTTACATGCATAACTGATATGTACATTCAGGTGCTTTCAAATGAGCCAGCATTTAGGATGCTTCCAATAGGTGTTGACTGTTTTAAGAGTGAAAGGATCTGTTGTTAGAAGCGGATGGTTCTGATTTTGAATTGGATTGTGCCCGATCGCTGATTTGCGACTTGGGGGAGTGCTGTGTGATACACACCTCCAGGAGCATTTGGTGTTATTAGGAATGGATAAACTGCTCAAAACTGACATTTTGAAAGAAAAATGTCATTTGAATTTTTTTATTCTAATATGATTTGTCTATAGACAAGTAAGCACAGTGCACATGCACTGTGCAACATAAAAAAAGAGTGCCCAACACAAAGGGAAAAGGACTAGGGAGAAAGGATACCCCTTAGTAGGGCAATACTCCAGGGGAGGAGTAAGACACGAGAAGGTGGGACATATATCCACAAGAAACCATAGAGAAGAAAGCTTTTCGGAACGGCACACACTTTAACCAATCAGCAGTGAGGGTGTGGCCAAAGCCCGTAGAAGTGAATACAGCATGCCTCCCAGAGCAGCACATGTGCGCTGCTATACTCGCGCTAAAAAGCTTATGGGCTAGGAGTAATGTAGTGACCATAACAGAGAGACTGCAGTAGGTACAACTTGGGTCTTTTACATCTGAAGCAAAAACCATAAGGTGAGGAGTTCATCGATGTAAGGAAATGTTTCTTTTTCCATGATTAACCCAAAGATTTAGACTGATGCAACTGGTTTTTCAACTCTAAGAGGGCTCTGAGGCCTTCTAACTAGACCTCAATGCCAGAGTTCTAACCCTTTATAAAATGTATGTTAAATTGGCTACCCTCAATTGGCATAAGTTAACTTAATTCTAAGCCCCTAGTATATGTTATCAAGGGTACCCAGGGCCTGTAAGCTAAAGTGTACACACAGGGCTGCAGCACTGATTGTGTCAACCTGAGTGGGACACAGCACAACATGGCTCCCAGGCTGCCACTGCAGACCGGAAGAGTTGTTTTAAAAATGCTAGTTCGAAATTGCCATTTAAACATATGGCAAAGCCCAAACCTCCCTTTTTTTTTTTTTGTGTGCAAATTTATATAGCGCGAACTTGACCCGAAGGTATTGGAGCGCTTTACATGAGCACCATACGTTACACAAGAACACATTCATTTAAAAAAAAAAAAATGTTGGTAGGCACGGGGAGATTAAGTGATTTTGTCCAGAATCACAGGATGTGGAGTCGACCCGAGGCTCTAACCTTGGTTTCCCAGCTCCAAGGTCGGCAGTCTAGCCGTGAGACCACATCCTCTCCCCAAATGGTATGTATAAGGCCTTTTGAGCCCTCAGGCAAGGTGCTATATATTATTAAGTCGGACATACATTTTCTCATGTCCTACAATAAAAAACCCAAATTGTTTTTTGTACTGTGGAGGGGCTAGTAGCCCCACTGGCAAATGCTGAGTTTCAGGCTGACACCTCAGCCCTGCTAACTTCTAAATTGGAATAGGCACTTCAAGGTATCACATTAATTGTGGCATTAAACCGAATTAATGGCCAAGTCCAATTTAATGCTACTTTTTAAGAAAAGCAACTTTTAGAAAGTTGCCACTCTGTTGGCCAGTTTCTCCGGTGGCCATTCACAGAGGCTGGCCACCAGACAGCCTTCTGCCCTCTTGTGGAGGAGTGTGAATGACTCCAAAGCCCAGTAACAATAGAGCCCCACCGCAGAGAGAGGTGTTACCTCCCCCATTGCAGGAAGCCACACAGGGTGTTGGCTCAAAAGGAGAGCTTCAAAGGGCAAGCCTTTTATGGGCAAATGGCAACCACACTTCAGAGGGGCTGCTCCTTTGTTCAGGTAGATGGGTTGACGGAGGGAACAGAGAAGGGAAACATGTTTCCAAACCGGCTTTCCCGTGGGCATGTAGCCCTCAGGTAGCCACACCTCTAGGGTAGGCCACCCTGTCCCCCACACCAAGAGAAGAGTTCAAACATATTGAGTGTAGACAGAATAGTACACTCTGGGATAGTTAAGATGCCACACAAATCCAGAAGACGTCATAAGACAGGAAGGAACCCGATAGTCGATTGGCTAGTGACCGCTTCATTCTCCGAGGGCATAAATATGGCACCCCTGGCACCCAGACCTCAGATCACTTCTGGACGGGAGAGAGGACCTTAAAAGGACTACCCTGCTGACCCCTGGACATGGGAACAGAGGCTGCACCTATCACTGGACTCCACCTGCTGCTCCTTGGGTTAGCAAAGAGAGAACTATGCCTGTGGTGCCTGGCTCATGGAAAAGTTGCTCCAGAGCCTCAGACCGAAAAGTTGATCTCCAAGATTCAGTTGCCTGACCCCCTGTTCCAGTACCAGGGCCATAAAAGCTGAAGCAGACGGTTCTGGCCAGCCAGTAGCCTCAATCAACGAATCGCCTCTGACTGCCAACGGGCAGCCAGGGAGACCACTCCTTAATGCTCAAAAGTTGCACCAGAGTTTGCTGAACCCAAGAGAGTCATCAGAGTGCAGACTAGTCACCGAAGAAGGACACTAGTCCTCCCCAAAGGAAACCGCTCGACTTGCTGTGACTGGAGACCAGCAGCCCAGTCGTAACTGGACTTCAGCTGGACCAAAGAAGACTTTGAGGAAAATCAACGCCTGTGGCCCAAGTGACCCCACCTGAACCAAGGACCGAGGAAAACCCCAGGAAGCCCCTTGTTGACCGCACACCACCAACCGCCTCCTACAGTATCCTCAGCATCCTGTATCCTCAGCATCAGGACCAATCTATTCAGGTCTATGGCGGTCTTTGCATAAAGTGTGAAACTAGTCTTGAAATTGCTTTGGTGACCAGATAATTGTCCTAATAATCTTTGTTGGCCCCTCCCCGTTGGAATTGGTCGCCCAGTCTGGGCCGGAGTAGTCAAAAACAATTCTTTAAAAGGTTTAGAATGTTTCTAAACTTTACGGTTACCAATGTTTGAGCTTTTGAGTAAAAAGCTGAAATTTACGTTATACTTAAAAATCTATATCTCTGAAACCTTCCAGTGGATTTTGCTGATTTAGGTGTCTAAAAATTCATAAAAATGTAATCTAATCTATTTTTATAAATTGTGGTGGATCTCCAACAATAACCCACAATAATAAATAACCAATTAATTAACCACTAACCTTGGGTTCTGGAATAATGTGCTACTTACCACAAAGCGCTTTAATGCCTTGTCAGGGGTAGTAAATGCTATATAATTTAAATTACAATATAATATTATATGATATAGGTTCCTTGTCCATATGGGGTGGGAATGAAGATTTGCCCCTGAGTGAAGCAGCCATCAACACAATAGATTAAGCTAGGAAGTTCTTGGAGAAAAAAAATGGGCAACCTTTGGAAGCCTAATACTTAAAGGTGTTGTCGATTGACTGCAACAGCTCGCTCATACAGGTTTCCACAACCTGCTTTAGGAGCTCTCCAATCTGCTGATTGGGATCTGAATTCTTTAGATTCCTTAAATACTGCTGTCAGGATTTTGCACAGCACCACCATGAAGAAGCCAGACAAGTGGTGCCTGAACGGGGAGCTTTATGTAACCTGGAACTAAGCAGGGAAACAACAGCACTTAGCCCTGATTTGATCTGTCTGTCTACATGCTGTAGAATTTGACCCCAGAGCAAAGATACCACGAACAAAGCAGGACCTCAGACACTAATCCCAGACATCCCAGAACCAGTCCAAGGGAGAGCAGATGGCAGCACCTTGGAGGAGCAATTCAGGTAGACTAGAATGACGATTAACAGCAGTTGAGCAACCCAAAGTAGTAACTCTGCCTAAAATACCTGAACCAGACAGATATTTATCACACTCTAAGGTGACAGCACAAGCCAGGTACTGGCATTAGGGTAGGTTCTGAACTTCTCCACTACTCAGGTGTCTTGTGATGAGTTCTTAGATACTGTTGTGTTCTCCTCTCATTTTCTTCCAACATGGTTTTGAGGTCAAGCAACCAGTTTACTAAATCCACACTGAGGGCTTCCTAAATCTCAAAATTATTTTGAGCAATCCCCCACCTTCCAGACTATGGAGAGACAAAAGCTTACTGTAGCGTCTTCTTAGCTTCATTTTACATGTCATTATTCGTCTGCGTGTAGCTGCGAACTCAACATTATAAACCAGCCTTCAGTGCATTCCACTAACACCTAACACTTATGTCACAGTTCTATGGAGCCAAAAGGGTTCCATCATTTCTAACTAACAACACACTATATCTCCCCCTCTGTTAAATAAAAAATTACATTCTTTAATGAAATATATAGATAGATAGACATATACAATTAAATCTCTTCAAAAAATCTTATTGGTGCTTTAATTGTTTGACCTGATCTTGTTCTCGGAAACTGGAAACTGTCATCACCAAAGTCCTGGGTCTGCGGTGTAGAGGTAACAGCAGTCACTGATGTTTCAGACCCAGTCTCTACTTCAACAGTTAGATCTGATGAATGATTAGTTAAGGCCCTAAAGTGAGAAGAGTCTGGTAATAGACTTCCCAAGGCGCTGGGCAATTACCACGTGTCCCTTGTTAGACATCACTTGAAAAGGTGCTGCATCGAATGGAGCATCTGATTTTCTTCTCTGCATCTGTCGTGCAAGCACTCGATCTCCTTTCTTAAAGATAATGGACCAGATGTACGACCATGGCATTTTGCAACTCGCACATTGCACTCAATTGCGAGTCGCAATTTGCGAATCGCAAAATGCCATGTACAACAGTGTCTGAGACACTGTTTGCGATTCCCAATAGGGTCGCAAATTGCATGCCTCATCAATATTCATGAGGCACTCGCAATTTGCAACCCCATTGGGAATGGCTGGCCCTCCCAGGTATGGTGGCCTGCTGGGTTCAGCAGACCTCCATGTCTGGGACTACTTTTAAATAAAGCAGTTTTTTTTTTCAAATGCAGGAAAAGGAAAATGGGATGCATTTAAAAAAAGAAAAATGAAACGTTTTCGTTTCATTTTTTAAGGGCAGGTAGTGGTCCCTGGGACCACTGCCTGCCCCTAAAAAATATTTCCCCCTGCATTCACAAAAGGGAAAGGGTCCCCTGGCGACCCCTTCCCTTTTGCGAGTGCTTTACCACCCTCTTGAAGAGGGCGGTAAATTGCGAGTGTTTTGCCACCACAATTGCGGTCGCAAAACTTTCTTACATAGGGTAGCGAGTCGCTATTAGGAAGGGACGCCCTTGGAACGCCCCTTCCTAATAGCGAGTCGCAATTCCTATTTAGCGAGTTGCAAATAAATTGCGACTCACTAAATAGGGTTTGAACATGGTCCAATAGTATTTTGCATGCGCAAACGGGTCGCAAACCCGTTTGCGCATGCAAAAAAGGGTTGTACATCTGGCCCAATGTTCTTCGCAGGTCGTCTTTGGTCAGCATATGTTTTTATTTTTTGTTTGTTCAAGTTTTTCTCATGAGTTGCTTTCTCATCTTTCTTTCTCTGATTGGTCCACTGAGGTAACTTGGTGTTTCATTGCTCTCCCGAACATCAATGTCGTAGGACTTTCACTTGTGGTCGAGTGTGGTGTTGAACGATAGTCTCTCAAGGTAGAATTCAACACAGTTTTTAAATCGAACTTCTCAAGACTAGCACACTGCTGTACTTTCTTTAGTGTACTCATAAAACGCTCAATAAGTCCGTTGGCCTGTGGCCACAAAGATGTGCTCTTCTGATGCTTTATATTTAAATGCACCAAAAAATCTTTAAAATCCGGACTAATGAAAGACAAGCCATTGTCAGACTTCACTAAGGCTGGAACACCCCATTTCGCAATTATGCTGTCTAGTCTTTCAATGACTCGTTCTTGAGTAGTAGATGAAAGATCTTCAATTAATGGAAATCGTGAATACTCCTCCATAATCACCAACAGGTGATGTCCATTGTCGGGTGGACCTAAAGTCAATTGCTATTCTCTCCCATGCATGCTTTGGGAGTTTTGACATGCTCAAGGTGTGGTGAGTAGTTTTTGTAGAAAGGCAGTTGCAAAGATGAAAGGCCCCTTAATTCCTTTTTAACCCTGTCAACTAGATAAAGAAACCAGACTCTGTCTCAGAGAGCTTGTTTTGAGGCAACAATTTCATGATGTTCTTCGTGGGCCACGTAAAATATTTTCTGTCGCAGACTCTCTAGAATCAGAATTCTTGACCCTCGTAGGATAACTCCTTCCTGAGTTATGGACAGTTCATCCTTAACATTTTTGTGTTTTTGATATTCACCATCACTGGTGAGCGGTCGAGTGAGTTGGTTCCATGACTGATGTGTAGTTATGTTCTTCAGGTTTAACTTGTCCCTATCATGGATCATTGCAGTGATAACCTGGGCTAACGAAATGGCAGTTGGCGTGTTTGATTTTACAATGAAATTGATATAAGCCTCAGCCGTCTTGGAGGGAGTACCGTGAACTTGTATAGGTACTCTGGAAAAGTAGTCAGCAGGGTTCTGATCCTGTCCTGGATGATGCACAATGGTATATTTATACTCTTGTAACCATCGTCTCCATCGTTCAATGCGAGGAGGCATTTTACCCTTTGGATTGCCAAATATAGTCAGTACATCTCGATGATCAGTTACTAGCGTAAAAGGCTTTCCGTACAGGAATACATGGAAATGTTAGCAAGCCCATACTGCAGCTAAGCTTTCTTTTTCAGGTTGTGAGTAAGCACATTCTGTTTGGGACACACTTCTACGTGCATATGCCACAATATGCCTTTGAGGATTCAAGTTTCCGCTGTGCTATGCAAGGATAGCGGCTAGTGCGACTGGGCTAGCATCAACAACAATCTTTGTATGAAGTTTCAGATTGAAGTACCCCATTTCCGTAGCGATTTCAATGGCTTGCTTGATTCTTTTAAAGTTTTCTCACATTCATGTGCCCAATGAAATGAAGCATTCATTTTTATCAAGTCTCTCAATGGAACACTTACAGAGGCAAAGTCTTGTACGTATCTAGAACAGTAGCTGACCATAAAAGGAAACAAGCGCACTATAGAAACATCTTGTGGGGTATCAGCATTTGACAGCACTTGTACTTTAGCAGGATCTGGTGTCATACACCCATCAGAAAAGATATAGCCAAAAATGTTTTGCTTTGTCTTATGGAACTCACACTTGTCTGCATTCAAACTCAAACCTGCTTCAGCAGGTAAACAACATACTTGTGCAAGAGCGTTATCATGTTCTTTTTCGGTAGCTTGGAAAACCAATATGTCATACCTCTAATTGATTGCATTCATGACAGGCTGGATGATACGTCGAGTGACGTCTTGAAAGAATTCGGCAGCACACACTGCCAAACTCATCCGCCGACTGCCCACCAGATTAGGAGTTTTCTCCTGGTCTGGCGGGCGGTGTTTTGGCGGTCCCAGGTGGTGAGCCTTAGAAAGGCATCACAATGGAAACCCCAAAGCAAGTTCCTGCACGGCATGGACTGTTAAGTTCATGCCATGTAGGAACTGGGGGTGCATGCATACATGGGGGGCATACCATACCATGTACCCCCTGCATGCATCCCCATGGCCCTGAAGCAACAGGAGGCCCTGCAGGCCCCCTTAGTTTCTCACGACCACACTTTTCATGGCGGGCTCACCGCTATGAAAACTGTGGCCGTGATGAAACTCATGATATGCTTGGCGGTGTCGCAGCTGCACCACCAGCATATTGCGGGCCTCAGACCGCTGCAAGACTGCCATGGATCGCGGATCCCTGATGGCAGCAGTGGTCCCGTGGTTGTCCAACCGCCCAACTCGCAATAGAGTGGGGGACTGCCGGTGCAGCAGTAGTCGCAACGCCACCGTGGGTTTGGTGGTCCATCTGACCGCCAAACTCATAATCAGGCCCTTAGTCTTTAGTGTCAAAACAAACCAACATGTGTGGAAAAGGTTGTAATGTACCTGCAATTTTCTTCAAGTTCTAACTGATGATAACCTTTATTTAAATCAAGGCGGGAGAAGACCTTTACACCATTTAATTATGTTATCATGTCAGTGATGTGTGAACCTGGATTTTGTTCTCGTTCAATTGCCTTGTTTGCCTGACGCATGTCAATGCAAATGCGTACAGCTCCTTCACTGTCCTTTTTAGGCACTACCACTATGGGAGAAACCCATGGCGTCGGACCAGTTGAATGTTCAATAATGTCATGCTTAAGTAGCACTTCAGGTTCTTTTTCAACAGCTTCTTGCAAATGAAAAGCACTTTGTCTATGTCTCTGAGCAGCAGGTCGGACATCCTCATTAATATGCAACTTTACTTTCATAGTCTTAAGCTTTCCCAAACCATGAAGTAATGAAGGGAACTGACTTGCTATTTCGTGGTGAGCATTCATGCTGTAATTCACGGAAATCAGTCCCATATCAGCTGCAGTGCTGAAACTGAGTAGACAGGCACTTGACACAGTGCCTTGAAGCACATGGATGGGTACTTGCACCTTAGTTTTCTTGTGTTTCTTTGTCGCTACAAATGAACCTTGACTTTTTAAGGGCGTCGATGCAGCCCATGTATATACTTTTTTTTCGATGGCGTAAGTTGTATTTCAATCAACAAACAACAAGTCCCTAGTGGAAATATGTGGATCAAATGCTGTAATCTAAATGTGTAAAACCTAAGAAATGAAACCTACAAAATGAAAAGGCAGGACTATCCACTGTGAATATAACACTCAATGGCAAGCCCAATCTTCCCTTTCCAGGTTATTACAATGACACTTGAGAATCAACCAGACAATAATCCCAACACAATATTTATAAAATGTACAAAATCGATTTATTCATAGTTCTTTTAAAAAAAACATAATTAGCAAATATTTAAAAATATCATTAAAAAATCATTTTCACCTAATACATACAACAAATTTAATCAACAATGATAAGAAACCAGAAAACTACATAACTTTTATGTAGTTTTCTGGTTTCTTATCATTGTTGATGAAATTTGTTGTATGTATTAGGTGAAAATGATTTTTTAATGATACTTTTAAATATTTGCCAATTATGTTTTTTTAAAAGAACTATGAATAAAATCGATTTTGTACATTTTATAAATATTGTGTTGAGATTATGTCTGGTTGATTCTCAAGTGTCATTGTAATAACCTGGAAAGAGAAGATTGAGCTTGCCATTGATTATATTCACAGTGGATAGTCTGCCTTTCATTTGTAGGTTTCATTTCTTAGGTTTTACACATTTAGATACAGCATTTGATCCACATATTTCCACTAGGGACTTGTTGTTTGTTGATTGTAGTTACCCTGTCCCTATTTTGAATAATAGGGTGGCTCTTTTTGTTGTGTTGTAAGTTGTATTTCTCCACAGGGATAATATTTATTGATGCACCACTGTCAATGATGAAAGGTATAGAACAACCAATTACTTTCAGTGTAATCTTCGGACAATGTTTGAATGACTTTGGTGCTTTGGCAGGTCGATCTTTTATGAACTGAGATTTTTCTTCACAAGCGGCCAACCCAACATGCACACGCTTTTCTGAGGCAAACATTGATATGGCACAATAATTCTCATCACTTTCACTTGATACTGATACAGAAGAACTGTTTGACGATGATTTAGATGACGATCTACTTCGTTCAGTGTCGTTTTGTCTGAACTGATGTTGCCGCTTGGCCTTGTGGGTGTCTTCGCACCGTGACACACTTGCATTCACAAAATGGTTCTCCTACCCACAGCCTTTGCATTTTGGTCTAAGAGCGGGACATCTGCATTCATGTGGAAACAAAAATCCACATCTGAAACACAACCTCTTTTTACAGGTAGACATCACCATGTCCTTCAGTCTTTTGTTTTGGCTTACTTTTCACACTCATAACAGATTCATTCTGGGCACCTCTGGCCTCCATGTTAGCAGCTTGTCTATCTGCATGCACTTCATCTCTGGCAGCCATTAACACTCGCTCCAGACTAAGAGTTTCTCTTAGCGGATGACTATGGAGGGCAGAGGTGATCCTCTGGGAACAGGGTGGCGGTTAAACGCATGGGACCTGGGAGAGGTTGCGAATTATCTCAGAATCGACTTGGAGCATTATTTTCAGGAGAGCCAGGGGACAGTTGAGTCAGCAGTGGTCCTATGGGAGGCCTTTAAGACAGTGCTGAGAGACAAGGAGCAAAATATCCTGGCCTGCAGAAACCGAAGGGAAGTTGCGGAGATAGAAAACCTGGAAAAGCAGATTATGGCCATTGAAGGCTCCCCCGGAGCCCGTACTGATCCCCAGGCTTTGCGTTCCCTTGAGGTACTCCGGCTGGAATATTGAGATCTGGCTCCGAGGCAGGTCCATAGTCAATTATTGACCATTTAACATCATCTTTACGATGCAGGAGACAAAGCGGGCAATTTGCTGGCCTGGCTTGGCAGGCGTAAAGCAGCATTCCGAGGATTCACACCATAATAGATGAAAGGGGGACTCCCACTCGACCGATGTTGCCATCGCGGAGGCCTTTGCTGTCTATTATGCCTTGTTCTATAAGGCCCACCAGTTGGTGGATGCCCCTAGTATAGCGGAGTACCTACTCCTACTGGTGGTCCCCTCCGAGGATCGGGTGGCACTTGCTACTGACATCACCCTAGAAGAAGTCACGGCCACCACTGCCAAACTGAAAACGGGAAAGACACCGGGCCCAAATTGCCTCCTGGTGGAGTTTTATAAAAGATACTCAAACTTACTGGCCCCCCATATGCTTAATCTGTGTAAAGAGGCAAGGGACTGTGGAGCACTGCCTCCGGATCTACAATGTGTAACCATTGTCATGATTCACAGACAGTGTAAGCCTGAAACCAGCTGCGGATCCTACCGGCCCATCTCACTACTAAACAAAGAGGTGAAGGTACTGGCTGCTATTCTTGCTTTGCGATTTCTGACAGTGATCATCCCGCTCATCCACAGAGACCAGTCTGGCTCTATGCCAGGGAGGTCCACAATGCTTAACTTTTGACGTCTCCACAACTGGATGGCGGAAGTGGCCTTGAGAGAGGATCCCCATATTTTCCTAGGATTAGACGCAGAAAAAGCGTTTGATGCCTAACACTGGCCTTTTCTTCACCAAACGCTGTGCAATTTCAGTTTCAACCCCCGTTTTCTCCAAAAGATCTTCCTACTGTACCAGACCCCTATGGTGGCGGTCCAAGTGAATGGAATCCAGTCCTCTGCATTCTCAATAGAGGGTGGCACCCGGCAGGGGTGCCTTCTGTTCCCCATGTTGTTCGCTCTCACCATCAAGCCACCTCGGCAATGATTCTCTCATACCATGATATCCGGGGGTTCAAGAATTCAGCGATGGCTAGGAAGGAGGAAACAATCTCTCTATGCCAACGACATCCTGCTGTATGTCACTGTACCTGAAACCACCATACCTATGATTCTGAATACCTTCAAGTCCTCACTCAGGCTATCATATTAATTGGAATAAGTCGATGTTCTGCTATCCCTACACCCCGTTGGACCCCACCAGTCTCCCTCAGGTGCTCCAGGTGGTGACAGAGGGTTTCCAATATTTGGGTGTGATTGTGATGTCATATTGGGAGCAAGGTTTCACCAGAAATCTCAGGTGAGTGATTTGTGCTTTCCAGGAGAATGTGGATTGGTGGTGTGCACTCCCCCTCACATTACTAGGAAGTGCTGCCTTGTCGAAAATTATTACACTCCCAAAGCTGCTATACGCCATGCAAAATACCTACTACCTGGTCCCTGAGGCCGTGTTTGTTATGCTAGAAAGCGATTTACGCTCCCTGCTGTGGTGTTGTAAACACCCTAGAATAGCACTCTCCACTCTCCAACGCAATCCCTACAATGGGGGTATTGCACTCCCGGACGTTAGGGCTTACCACTGGGCAGCACCCCTGGTGATGGTAGCTGACTGGGCGTTTGCCCCTCAAGACCATTCCACCTATAAGTTGGAATGAAACCATTTTATTAGCTGCTCCTATCTCCACTTTCTATTTGGGGGAAAAGGGACTTTAACAATGGCTGCCACCCAGGTGGCACTAGAGGCCTGGCGGAGGCCTGTTTTGGCTGGGCAGTCAAACAGACGTGTAAAACGCCACTCTGGGAGGGGGCATATTTGAAAGAGATTGGGAAACTGAGGGGCTTCGGTGCCTGGGACTTACTGGGGATCTCACATGTAGAGAATCTCCTTGAGGGTGGCAAGTTGATGCCGTTTGCAGCTCTCCGACGAGAGTGCTCTATGCATACCAACCAATATCTGAAATATGCCCAGCTGTGGCATGCCTGGTGGCAGAGGGCTTTGAGATGCTGGACTTACCTGAATTCGCCTCATTGGAGGGACAGATACTGCAGGAGGAACTGTCCTTCAAGGCCATATCCGTCACATACAAAACACTCAATAACAATATGCCAGACAGACTGTCCAGACTGAGGGAATCGTGGTGCCAGGAGGTGGGGGACCTAGAGGACGTAGACTGAGAGGCAGCTTTGATGCACCCGAGGGAGGTGGCAATAAAATCTTGCCTGAGCTTGAAAATCCTTCACCAGGTGCACTATGACAGGGACCGGTTACCCCTGGATGGGAAAGGCGGCATCCCTGGACTGTCTCCGATGTAGGGGCGAGAGAGGTTCCTACATCCATACGCTCTGCAACTGCCCTGCTATTCAGCCATATTGGGAGAACCAGGAGATGTTGACATCCCCAGGGCGCAACTTCTTTTTTGCAATTTAGGGTTGGTAGTTGCCGAGCGAGATATGGCGCCTGAAGCCCCGACATTGCTGGAATGGAAAAGAAGAATTGGCCTATATATTGCGACCAAAAGGGTCACATACAAAAGCAGGGCATTTCCGTGTGGGGAGAGTGGTCAAATATTACGATATTCATCTTCTATTAGGAGCTGCGACTCCCTTGACATAATTGTACTATGGTGCTCTATGTGGGAGCGTTACTGTGTTCATTATTGTTATTTCTTGTGTATACGGACATGTCGTGCATTTGCCCTTTGTGCTTGACTGGGTGGGTGTGGATGTGTGCTGCCCCCTTCATTATTTTTGTATTCTATGGTCAGGTGCCTTTTCTGCACCTTGTAGCAATGTTTGCTGTGTTATTTATGAAATGCTGAAAACTCAAAAACCAAATAAAGATATTTCTAAAAAGAAAAAGTGGTTCTCTTAGCATTCGTCTGAATGAATCTGACAAGCATCCGTCAATAACTCCCAGACACATAGCTTCTTCATCATTAAATTAATTGAACTTACAATATCTGATGAGTGTGTTGAGGCCATCGGGCATTAAGGACCCTACGATGGGGTAAGGTTGTGAGCTGGTCTCACGACTCATGGTGAATTAATGTTTTAATATGTATCTCACGTTTGCTGTGTCACGTAATTACCACACTCACATGCAAATATCGCATATGCATGGTGTCCATGATGTTACCAATTCCCTATCTACGAAAAAAGCACATGAAATATCCACTTAAATAAAATATTTACTTTTTTTATAGGCATTTGAGAACACGAGTGTTAGGTTAGAGGTTGACATAGGTCGCCCCAACATAGTGGCAATATCTAAAGTCATATTGGCAAGACAGGAACCCGATTCTTGTCCTGAAGAATTCCACGGACTCATTACAGCCAATGGCAGAAACATGTTGACGACAATAGTGGTGATGGGGTAATAGTTCCCCTAATCCCCACATTCCAGCTTTTAATACCAAGTAATACCCTATGATTAAATGTGATTTGGGGTAGTACATTGGTTTTTAAATCACTTTTTGCACGGGCCCTCACTTAGATTAGAAGTGCCTCCCTGTCTTCAGGTGTAGGCCAGCTCTCTATCAAACCAGGTTTTTAGAGAGCGAGGACTTCCTATGATGAAGCATGACACCTGGTGGTGTGTTTGAATGAACAATCACCACAAAGCAGTTAGCTACTCCAGCGCCTTGAGACCCTCACTCATGATTTGCTGCATGCTATAAATCCCTAATTGATGATTGATTGATTGACTGATATGTAGATTTCTTTACAAGGCTTTCATTGTTTTCAACTTCTTTACAGCAACTGGTGTTGCGCTTTGACTCCACATGTAATAAGCGTTGATTATGTACTTCGACTGCAATACTACACACTTGGCATGCACAAGCATTTTCCTTGACCACAGCAAACTCTCTGGGAGAGCACAGTCGATCTTCGGGTTATTTATCCCCTAACTCGTCACCAGTTGTAGCGTCTTCCCCAGCCTGGGTACCCGCCAATGACTACGCCACACTTGGAGCTTAGTTTTACACATTTGTATTCATCTGCGTGTATCTGTAAACTCTACATTCTAAACCAGCCTTCAGTGCATTCCGCTCTAACACTTATGTGACAGTTCTACTTAGTCCATCAGGAGCCAAAAGGGTTCCATCATTCCTAACTTGCAAGACACTACACTTACCTTAATGGAGCCCTGAGGCAACAGGGACTTCCCAGTGCAAGAATTTCACAAGTGTGACTGGTAGATTCCAACCTATAGCCATTTAAAACTGCCCTAGTGATCCTAACTCTAATCACAGGGCTCAGAGTGCCCCAGAGGTACAGAGACATTTTTGACCACAACCACACACTACCAATATGCACACCTATTAAGCTCGCCTAGCATCCTAAACCGTGTACACAAGATACTAGTCCACCAGTGCACCTAGCCATGACATTTAGGTGATGGATCTTTCTTCCACACAATAATCTTAACTGGAAAACCTTGGGCAAAGAGAGGTACTGGAGCACTCAGGTACCCAAAAAAACATTATTTGAATCGTCTAGAAATCAGTTTACTTGACCTATATTGGAATTTTGGCCCAAAAACTATGCTGCAGCAAAACCTACTGAGCTGCCTTGGAAATACCTGCCAGACTTAAAAGACAGTTGTGCTAGGTTGGTCAGGCAATTCTGCGTATATTGTATATCCCACAGTACATTGTGCCCTTTGACAGTTTAGTGTTTGTAAACGGAAAAGTGGTCTCCCAAAGTAGAGAGTTTGTGACTTGAATGCTTCAGAGTGATTGCAGAGCCTGAAAATATAGAAGCATCCACTCAATCAAATTATAGACTGTAGCCTCTTTTTGTATTATGTTTTACTACACCATGGAAAACATATTTGAGGTGATATTTCTGAAACCATTGGGGTTAGCAGTGGCGACTCCCCCGCTAAGGCGGAGGAGCGTCACTCCACAGCCTTGAAGCAGTAAAAAAAGGAAAAAATAAAATGATAATAATGCAATGTAATTATCATTTTATTTTGTCCTCCAGCTGCAGCAGCTTTGCGTGAGGGGGCCGGCGGGGCTGCAGAGCAGTGGAGGAGTGTAGAACCCTCCTAAGTGCACTATGACTGTTTGGTCTGCCCTCTTGGGCGGCCCAAAACAGTCATGCGCACTTTCCCTGAACTCCATGCAGCCTGCATGGAGAACATTCCGAGACCCCCAGTACCTGGCTGAGCGCCGAACCACGGCGCTCAGACCAATCACAACACTGCATTGCAGCGTTGGGATTGGTCAGGGGGGCCTGTGTGCTTACCAATCACAACGCTGCATTGAAGCGCTGTGATTGGTTAGGGGAGCCTGGCTGTGTTTCCTGGAGGGCAGGAGCGGAAACGCAGGACCGGCGGCAAGGTAAGTGTACTTTTTTTAAATTTAAAATTGTGTCCCACGTGCCTTCCCGTCCCCCTCCCCGCACCCACCCTCGCCCGCTCCACCACCCACAAGCCGTGCTGGCTGCCACTGGAAGGTAGGCACCCTAGTTTTTGCAGGTGCTTCTTTTTTTAAAGTGCATGCATAAGGGTATAATACAGATGCTTTCCTTTTCAAAGAAACACATATGACTGGAGTCTAATCTTCATTAATTGTTTCAGACCATGTTCTGGAGGGGTGAAGGGCAGGCAGGGGCTAATATGTCAGAACCGTGGTGGTACTGCTTGTTTGCTTCTGGTGCCCTAAGTCTGTCCTACTACAACCCTGCAAACTGGGCCAAGTGTGCCTTTTTTCCACACTTGACTAAGGGTAGTGAAGGAGAGCAGTCAAGGACTACTCAGAGAGGTTGTGTGCGGGGACAGAGACTCAGAACCCAAACAGTTAACCAACGAATGTAATAATTCACTTTTCAGCCCAGTGCTTGTCTTAATCAAATTGAAAGTACTTTAATATTACAGCCCAAAAAAATACTAAGCACAGTAACGAGTGGTCTGCTACAGGATTCTACAGGTCTCTAGCAAGTAAGACCATTGTCATAACCTTAACAGTGGTGTAACACAGCTCTCAAGTTGTTCACAATTTCTGTGTTCTAGCAGTGATCAAAGTTCACAGGCAAGAATTAGGCACTGGGGCGAGCTCACTTCTAGGCTAGGCAAGCAACTACTATACTGGTAACCCATAGCTCAGTTTGTTCAGCATCTCATGCAAATGAGTTTACAATGGCAATTGTTAATCTCCATAACATGCAGGCTTATCTTTTTGCATTCAAGATTCAGTCTCTCAATCTTTGATTTCAGGCCTTGGATTACCTGCTTGCTGTGGCACGATGGGGCACGGAGACTGGTTGCACGTTTTTTGCGGTTATACAATCAACATCCTCATGAATGGGCATGGGATCAAGGGCAGTGGCCATGACTCTTGGATGTTGTAGCTGGGAATGAACAGCATAGCAGGCCTAGCCACAGTCAATCGTATTCAGTAGTTGTCGCTTCTAGGCCGCTGAGGGGTCCTCTGCTACAGCAGTACTGTCTGGCCCCACACATCACGCTAAGGCAGCAGTAGAAGAGGTCCCCTGGGTCATGTTATATTGATGCCAGATGGCATTTTGTCACTTGAGGGTTGTCAATGCTTCACACAGTTCACCTCATGAATCGTGCAGGGAGGCCGGGTGAGCCCCCACAATTCGACTCAGTGCCGGTCACACTCTTGCTACAAGTCTGCTTCTTCAGGTGCTCCACAGGCTGGGCACTTGGGTAGGCTTCTCCTTCTGGATGTCTCGCCTCTTGTCGGGAGAGGAACACTCCGCCCCTTTCTGAGCAGGCATGGAGGCTTATAGGCGCTAGGTAGTTCTTCAGCCAGTTGTACAGACTTCAGATGAAGTTCACTCACCACTGAGAGAATAGCTGTGATAATGGCACTCGCCCTGAGTCACAACAGCTCTTTAAGTATTGTGCAGGACATCCCTTTCCTTGGTCAAGAACTTGGAACAGGAACAAATTTGGATGACTGGGTCCCACCTTTATACTTATGTTCTAGACCTGTGGTGCTGATCCAGTGTTTAAAGTCCAGTAACCAGTTAGTGCAAAGTTCTTTTTCACTTTGCATTTTTCAGCTGCACTGTAGAAACAGCGGTTGTGGAAGGAAATGGCTCTAACAGCAGTTAGTGATGATCAGGAGTATCCAAAACATGGTCACAATGAAGTGTAAAGGCTCTGCACCAGGCTATCGTCACAATATTGAAGTAGCAATCAGAGAAAGATAAATGAGAAGATGCTAACTAGAAACTTCTTTAACCTTGACAACAGCATCTGCTGACATACCTCCACTAGCATCAACCAAATGGCAGTGCTCAGGAAAGACTAATCAGTAATCCACTCCTAAAATGTGATAGATTTTTGAAGAGTAGCCCTCTCGCCATCCTCCCATACTTCAGTGACTGGGCATCTTCCCTGCAGCTCCACGAATGCAGGTAATACAGTTCCAGTGTCTCAGGAAGGTGTATTGCATCCTCCATCTCGTGTCATGTCATTCGAGGGGCAATGATGGTGATGATAATGATGTTATAAGAGTTTTATAAAGCATGTGATTACCCAGGGAGAGGGAGCCCTGGAATTTAAATGAGAAAGGGTAGCCATGCCTACATCCTATTCCTTCACTTAACATCACAGTCAATTGCATCTTCTCTCTCAAAAATCACTTCAGCACACTGGCACAAACCCCAAACTTTTATCTGTGCCGACTGAAAATCAATCAATCAATCAATCAGGTGTTTGTTAAGCGTGACTACTCACCCGTAGGAGTCTCAAGGCGCTGGGGGTGGGGGGGTTCGTAGGTTCCAGTCCATAAAGGAAGGGGTCTGTCGAAGAGCCAGGTTTTGAGGTTTCTTGCGAAGATGGGGAGCGATGTTGTCTGTCTGAGGTGGAGCGGAAGGTCGTTCCAGGCTCTGGCCGCGAGGAAGGAGAAGGAGCGGCCTCCCGATCTGGTCTTTCTGGTGCGGGGGACCACGGCGTAGGAGAGCAAGTGTTTAAATAAAATAAACACTTGTGGCATTATTTATAGTTTGTTATGAAGAACAAGGGAACCCAAATAAGGTTGGTCAGGGACCTTGGGTAATCAATTATTTCTAAAGACAGTGGTCCCTAGACAAGGATTAATGAGAGCAAACAATAAATATAGACCCAATCAGTACTATATTTTACAGCTGTCCAGCCGGACAGGTGTTTTTAATATATAGTTGCTTAAATATACACAAAATTCAGCAAGAAACAAATAAATTGGGACACAAGCCTGTATCCAACTTAGTGGGAAGGACGTACATTATGAAATAAAAAGGCTCAGGCAGAGTAAATTGTTTGTATAAGACACATTTTGGTAGGACAAACAAATTATAGTGGAGACACCATTACACATAATAAGTATTAAATAAAGAGGTGTATATGGCGTACAACAAGTCGACGGAGTTTCGATCCTTACAAAAGATATAGGATCATCATCAGGACATTAACAATGGTATGCCTGTATACATTTTGCCTAGATCCAGGTCAGAGTGACTTGAAGGAGCTTTGTTTCAGGCGAAGACCGAGTAGAAGTCCAGGCCAAGTACAAGGAGAGTAAAGGATGCAGACAGCCGCGGCCGCGGTCTGTGCAGTTGGATGCTGGGTCAGAGTCGACCTAATAAAGGCTGTAACAGCTTAAAGGAGGCGTTTGAAATGTTCACGCCGCGGAGCGGTCTCGAAATCAGAGTGGCCTATTGCAGTGGGCTGCTGTATATCAGGGACGGCAAGCCAGTAACCTGTGAGCTGCGTCCGGGGTCTCTAGTGACAAGGAATGGGGTCGAGGCCAATCTGTGAACAACCTCTGTTACAGCATGTCTTGCCTGTCGGGATTGGGGATATGAAGGGAATTTATTATTATTTATAGTTTGGCAGCTGGGGTACTCTGTCACAAACACGGCAGATGTCTCGCCCTCTGTATTACAAGTGCATTATAGTGAAAGGCACTTGTAATATAAGGGACAGGGCATCCACCACCTTTGTGATGGAGTCCCTGTCCACCAACTCTAAAAAAGGTCCTAACTCTCAAATGATCACTTAAAGACTGCTAGTCAAGCTCTAGCTATATCCAGGCTGGAAGCAGCTAATTCCATACTAAATGGACTTCCAAGTAACACACTTCTACTGATCAGCCATGCATTCCACAATGAGATTGCTTACTGACAAACGAAAATATGACCACATTTCCCTAATCTTGAAGGATCTTTGCTGGTTTCCCCAGAAGCTAGAATCAAATTCAAACTTTGTTGTTTGACATACAGAGCACGCCTCTTACTCTGGCCCAGATATATATCAGATTTTATGAAACTCTATGGTGGTGTAAAATAATCCAGCAGCAATGAACCCCAAAATTCCGAATGACGCAAACATAAAGGCAATCCTTCTCCAGAACTGAGCCTCCAAATTGGAACGCCTTCCCAATCCGTTTAATAATTGCTCCTGAAATTATTTACTTATGCAAAACAATCTCAAAACCTACCTATTCACAAATTATCTTAACTAAGAGCTTTCATTGTAAAATGCCCAACCTTAGGGAACGAAGATCTCACAAGACTTTTGTGGGTGACTACCCAACGCAAGTAATAATCGCAACCCCTTGTCAGGGTGAAACCACAGAGTTACTAAATTAACCTAAGCTCAATCCCTGGTCACTACTGCACAAAACAGGCTTAACTTAGGGCAATGTGTAAATTATTTAATCAGTACCAAAACAATAATAAAGTCAAAACGCAAAACAATAAAAAACCAAACCGAATACATAAAATAGAGTAAAATATAATTAATAAAATTACTTCAAAATGACAAAAAAAATCAAAAGGGGAACAGGAGATATGAATTTTTAAGGTTTATAGGGAAATAGCACAAAAAAGAACAAAGAGTAAATTATAGTTGATGGACATGGTAGACCAGGACCTAAACACAATTCGAGGCTGACCACGATGTAGTGAGGATCAGATACACCAACCAGGTTCGTCCTGGTGAAAGATTTTACCTTCTGACTTAGTCTTGTAAGTCCCAATCCACCACAGGAGTACGATTCCTAGCCCTCCATGACATCAGGGTGTCAAGCAGAGGCCAACCACAGTGTCCAGCCCTCCAGCAGTCCTTCACATGGTGGCAAATACTATAGCCAACCCACTTTGTAAAGTAATGAACAATGTGATCCTATCCGGATCTTACCCTCATAGCTGGAAACAAGCTATCATCAGGCCTCTTTTAAAAAAACCGAATCTGGATATTACGGACTGTAAGAACTATCGCCCGATCTCCCTGCTTCCCGTCCCAGCAAAGATCCTGGAGATGCACCTTAATATCCACTTGATGGAAACTGCAGAAATGCAACACTGGTTTGATGACTCCCAGTTCGGCTTTAGGAAACATCATGGGACAGAGACTGCTCTAATCTCAGCCACGGACTGTATTAGGCGTCTAGTTGATGAAGGACAAGGGGTAGAGCTGATACTCCTGGACCTATCAGCAGCATATGACACCATCTCTCCCACTCTGCTGCTGAATAGACTCCAAGGCCTTGGTATCTCTCATCAAGCGTTAGCTCTCTTGTCCTCTTTCCTTAAGGATAGATCCCAAATGGTAAAGTTACAGCACTACTACTCAGAGGCTTTTTCTTTGCCCTGTGGAGTACCGCAGGGCTCATTCTGGAGCCCTGCGCTTTTTATGCTCTATGTAGCACCCCTAGCGGCAATAATCCACTCCTTTGGAATGGAGGTAGCGTCATATGCAGATGACACTCAGATCATGGTGTCAATCCCCAAGAACTCATGCTCGATAGCAGAGAACATTTCACACTGCATGACCAAAGTAGCAGAATGGATGTCATGTAATTTTCTAAAACTTAATGGGGACAAGATGGAAGTAATGATCTTCGGCCCAGGGATATCCAGCTGGAACAGTAGCTGTTGGCCACACTCCTTAGGAACCTGTCCTACCCCGGGGAAAAAAAGGCCAAGAACCTTGAAAAATTGATGGACACTGAACTCAATTTTAATGCCCAAATAAATTGTACCATAACAACCTGCACCTGGATTATAAGGATAACCAAGAAAATTCTCCCATTCATCCAGCGGTCTGCTCGCAAGCGGGTCGCTCTTGCCCTGGTAATGTCCAGACTTGATTAATGCAACTCATTGTACCTGGACTCAAATAAGAACACGCAGCATAGACTCCAGGTTATGCAGAATGCGTTGGCAAGACTGTTTCTGGACATACCCAGGGGGCAGTCCGCTGAGAAGTGACTGGAGACCCTACACTGGCTCACAATTAACAAAAGCATTAGATTTAAATCTCTCTGCATGGTACACAAGGCCCTTCACCTTCCATACCATGCAAGATTGAAAACTATGTTTGGCCAGTATCTCTCAGGTAGACCCCTTCGTTCTTCGCTTCAACTACAGCTCACGGTACCGAGAACCAAAAGAAGAAAATGGGGCGACAGAGCATTTTCTACGGCCGAGAGCAATCTCTGGAACACCCTTCCACAAATCATAAGGGCCATTCCTCATCTACTGCCCTTCAGGAAGGCTCTTGAAACATGGTTATTCTCCTTGTAGCTATCTTCTATTTATGGACTATGAGCTGGTTCTTCTGAATGGAGATCTATAGCGCCATGACGCCTCGTGGTAATTGCTGTGCTTTACAAATTTAAAATCAAATCAAATCCAGTCCAGGTCCAGTTGCCACTGGTCCGCTTCCTACTCCCAGGAAAAGGCCTCTTGTCTGTAGCTTGTTGTCTTCCTGTAGCTTGATCAGCAAGTCAACCGTATGACCCTTAGAGTCCACTTCTTTGTCCTGGGTGCAAGAGGGAGCAGGTCCAGTCCTTTAGTGCTCTTCTCATTTTATAGGGTACCAAGAAACAATGTCTCAACAAGTAATATTTGGAAGACAATTAGTCAAGAGTAAAGAAATTATGAAAAAAGAAACAAAAGAAGGAAAACAACTCTCCGAATGATTATTGCGGTCAATATTGGTCATATAGCAGGAACAACATTCATTTTCAGACAGCAACGTATCCTTAATGCAGTTGTAATCAAACAAGTGCACACATAGTGCTCGTGAAGAAGTGAATGGCGCAAGTGAGGCACGTGGTAAAGAGACAGCGAAGAAGGCGTAATTAAAATTGGTTCTTAACATGAACAATGATACTACAATTCGTTTGGAACATGTTAGGAGCCAAGGAAGCTGTAAATACACTGTATTTGGTTGACGGCATTTCGACCTGATCTGGTTTCAGGTCATCATCAAGACATGATTACACAAATCACTTGAAATTGCTGCAGAAAAAGAGGGGGGAGCGAAAACAAAAAGTGGGAGTCAGAGATGAGGGGTTGGGAGGTGGAACAGTAAGGGGGGAGTGTAGCCAGGGGATAGCTAATAGGATAGGGTGACGTATCGTATCGAAAAAGTGTCCAGGAAGGAAAAGAAGTCAAGTCAGGGCGAGTCCGGGTAGGATGTACATTAATCTTGCCCAGAAGGAATCCTGCAAAAATGAGGGATAGTTCAGAGTGTGGCTCACAGGGAGGGTATGGGAAAGGAGAGAAAGGTGGGGGGAGTGCAAAGGAATTTATCAAAGTTGGTAGGGAACTAATGAGGAAGCCAGGAGCCAAACTGAGCAAAAGGCATAGGGAGAGCCTCTATGAATTTGCCAGAAAGAAGGAACATCAGGGATTCAATCCACCGAAAATGGCAAGTGCTGAAAGATAAAAATTTGGCACTGCTAAGCGAAGGTGCAGAGGCATGTGGACAAGCTAGCCAAGGGACCATCAAGTAGAAGATTAAACCCAAGTGCAAACAATCACGAGCACTTGTTTGATTACACCTGCATTAAGGATACATTGCTGTCTGAAAATGAATGTTTTTCCTGCTATATGACCATTATAGACTGCAATAATCATTCAGAGTGTTGTTTTCCTTCCTTTGTTTCTTTTTTCATAATTCCTTTATGCTTTACAAATTGTCATCCAAACATTACCTGTTGAGACATTGTTTCTTGGTACCACATTCACCCGGATCGCAACTGCGTTGACGAGACATCTCCTGTTGTATTTCCCTTCTCATTTTACAGACATCACGTCCAGTCCTCTTCTGATCTTTTGCAGGTCCAGGACGTCTTTTGAAGTGGGTGCACAAAGGTGCCACATTTATGCCTGGCACTTGCTAGTCGGTAGGAATGACTCCTGGGCACACCCTAACCAGTGTGGTGAAAGTTCCCGGATCCAACCATACCCACTTTGGGCATTTTTAAGATGGCAAAAGTCTTCTGTCACACTAAACTTGGGCTATGAGGGCTGGGGGTGAGGGTGGGGAGTGTATTACAGTAATCCTAGTGTCATCCATGACATGCATTTAAAATACACACTTGAGGAAAGTGTCTGGGAATAACATTTAGGCAGAATGTTACGCGATGGGGTCCTGTAGGTACCATATTCCTACCAAAACAGGAAAAAGTTCTATTCAGTACTATTGATCCACAAAAAATGGTATGCTGCCACTATCACTTGATGTCAAGAACCCAGGACATGGTCCTATGTCAATATAGAGAGCACACTTGGTGCACTCCCTCCACATAACAGACCAGATTCTAGAACTTGAAATCACTATGGACAGGCCTGGGCCTCAGTGCACGCTAGATTAGCATGTTGGATTGGCCAACAAAAATCCAGTTTCACATGCAGTCGGGTCACTCGATACATTCATAACCATCCGTATACAACTTAGGAAACATTCCAGACCCACACCAAGGCAAACTATAACTTGCTTCCTAGCCATGCACTGCTTATGACTTCACATATTACATCACTCATGGCATGTTCTATGACATCACTGATGATATCTCAAATGCCATCATTGAGGACATCACTGATTACATCGTCCAGTGAGTGAGCTAGTTTGGTTTATAGTTTACATAGTGGCATGTAGCTACCATATTACTTTTCTACCTAATTTTGTACAGCCTGTGTCCGGGTACTGGGTGTAAGTGTTTACAAAAAGTATGTGCTTCTAATGCATCATAGGTGTGTGGAAGTATTGAACAGGTTATAAATCTTTGTATTGAAGAGTAACTCTGAGTGCAGATGATAGTTGATGACTTGTGTCCAGTATGTTCCACACAAGGTTTTTGGCTCTGCAGAAAAAGATTCCAACAGGGCAAAGATTTTACATAGTAGAAACAAAGTATTGTAAGCAGCCTTGAGTTATTAGACACAATTGTCTCAGCATGATAATTTCTACACAACATAGAAGTATGTGTGCACGAGGTACTAAGCTATGTACATGTGCTTGTTTAGCTTCAGAAGATGGTGTATCTGTTAAGTTTTCAGCAAGCACAGTATGAAGGCTGCAGGTACTATGACCTTTACCACCTCCAGACATTGTTTATTTTAAATGAATAGTGTCTCTTTGGGCAAGTTTTGTACACAGTGTACACTGTTCTCAGTAGATACTTTTTAATACTCTTTGGTGTATTTCTCATGAGAGTGTCACTGTCTGCAAACAGTGTGGTACAGAGTAAACTCTCCATAGAGTAAACACTGTTTACAGTACCCACTTTTCTGCCCATATCAACTTCATTTCTCAATGTAGGTTCGGTGACTGTGAGGGTTTTGATACAGATAAAAGCTGGCCGTTGTAGGGCATTCATTTTGGAACAGATGTTGAGTATCTTGAGTAACTTGACTTTCTCTGAACAGTTGTATACAGATTAAACACTGTGTGCAATGAGGGTTTCCATATATCTTTGGTTGATTGTTAATGTGAACTAAGCTACCCATGAAGTGTATGGTGTACGGTCAATGTTGCGCATAACACATGCTTGCTACCCCTAATCATTCAATCAATCACAGAATTTGTAGAGCGCACTACTTACCCGCGAGGGTCTCAAGGCGCTGGGGAGAAAAAAAGGGGGGGGGGGGTTGCTGCTACTGGTCGAACAGCCCGGTCTTGAGTAGCCTCCTGAAGGTCAGCAGGTCTTGGGTCTGTCGTAGGCTTAGTGGAAGGGTGTTCCAGGTCTTGGCGGCGAGGTGTGAGAAGGATCTGCCGCCGGTGGTTGTTCTTCGAATGCGAGGGACGGTGGCGAGGGAGAGGTCGGCGGAGCGGAGCTGGCGGTTGGGGACGTAGAAGAAGAGTCGTCTGTTGAGGTAGGCTGGGCCAGTCTTGTGGAGTGCCTTGTGTGCGTGGATGAGGAGTTTGAAGGAGATTCTCCTGTCGACGGGGAGCCAGTGCAGGTTCCTCAGGTGGGGGGTGATGTGGCTGTGGCGTGGTACGTCGAGGATCAGGCGTGCGGAGGCGTTTTGTATGCATTGCAGTCGCTTGATGAGCTTGGCCGGGGCTCCCGCGTAGAGGGCGTTCCCATAGTCAAGTCTGCTACTGACGAGGGCCTGGGCCTCCCTAAGGGAGCTGTATCTGTGATGGCACTAATGATGCTTCATATTATTTTGAGCTATTTTGTACTTACTTTCAGCACTCTAACGCCATGCTAGTTTATACAGTAATGTGTACAAAAGTAGCTTGGATAATGTCACCAGTGATGTCATCAATTATATTATTTGAGATATCATCAATGATATCATAAATGATGTCACAGAACATGTCATGAGTGATGTAATATGCGAGATCATAAGCAGTGCATGGCGGGGGCGCAAGTTATAGTTGGCTCTGCTAACTATAACTGGTGAATTATTATTTTTTTTTAGCTCAAAACGTTAATGTTGTCACTTACATTTTCACTTAAATATAACATTACTTTAACCTTTGTTTTTTTCAGTGAATACATTTTTTTTTAAAAACAAAAACAGATCTTTTTATCACACCTAACTATAATGTTACTTTGGGTGTGGCTTCCCCTGGCTGCAAGATGGCCTCACCTTAAGTGGGCTCTGCCGGGCGAAAATATCCTTCAAAATCCGGCAATGTAAGGGTGCACAAATCCACTGCAGTAGAGGATCCGTAGTTCTGGGCTATGCTGAGGCGGCGGAACGAAGCAGAAACCCGCTACTAGCCCCGAGTGGGCCGTGAAATCGCCCGCAACTGAGGGCGGATCCGGCCCGACGGGGTGCCTGCAGTGAGGGAGGCCGCCGCAATCGCATGCCATGAGGCAGCCGGGGCCCTGTATCTGTTTGGACGAGACTTGGTGCTCCCGCCAGCCTGAAGAGCCAGACAATGGAGCAGAGGCAGCGGTGAAGGCCTACTGGGTGGCGTGATGGCGGCCGTCTGCGGCTCTCCCCGGGCAGCGGTGACGCCGTGAAGGGCGGCGTGATTATGGACACTAACGCACTCGCTGCCGACAGGCCAGTGTACTGGCACCCGATGTAGCAGAACATCTGCGGGGACCTCGTTAGGCCTTCATTCAAGAGGCAGACCCCGGGGGAAGACATGGAGGCCCTTGCGTAGAGCGCACTCGGGCCTAACATCACCACTGAGGTAAGAGACCGACATCAGTTCCGCGGGGGCCAGAAAAGGACAAATCCCAATTAAAAAGGGCAGCAGAACTGGCACATCACTGCGCGAGACGAACTGGCCGCCACCCCTCACCACATCACACCCAGTGGGCGTCTGACACCTGGATACTTCAACATTGAAGAGAGGGAAACTGGGCCTGAGCCCCTGGCCTGCCAGGCTGACCTCTAAGCGCCAACCGCGAGCCCCCAATTTATCTGGAGTGCTGAAATACAGAGACCAACCTGTGACTAGGCCACTGTTAATTGGCGCCGGAAGGGAGAGAACACACTGCCATTAAAAGAAGACGCTTGGCGTGAAGCCTCCTCTTCGCAAGCTGACGCCCTAAGAGAATCTGTGGTCCCCCCCCTCATACATTAAGCATAAAATTGTGCAAACCACTCGAACACTACCAACAGCAATGGGCAAACCTGATGCTAAGCAGCCCAAGCTTACATTTGAGGGGCGCCACCATACCAGGCAGGGCGAACCCGCCCAATATTCAGAAGGACAACAGACAGTTGAACCAGAAACACAGTATGAAGACATACGCTCGTTTATAATTGACGTCAAGTCCAGCCTAAAAACAATAGACTCTAAGCTAGACCAACTGGCAGCACGTTAAGACCAGGTTAAACAACGCGTAGACGCGCACGATGAACGTCTCAACCATGTGGAAACAAGGATATGGGACGCAGAGGACCGTTGGACAGACGACAACCAGAAGATGCTAAAAATGGACAAAGTGCTAGAGGTTATAAAAGCCAAAAACGAAGACTTAGAATCACGCTCCTCCAGAAATAACCTCCGCATTACGGGAATCCCAGAATCCACAGCTATCGCTAAAATGGAAGACTACATTGAGAACCTGCTGCGTGAACTATTCGAAACTGACCTGTCCACAGTTTTCATTGAGGAGAGGGCACATCGTACTCTTGGGCCGCGGCCGCCTCTCAGAGCCCCAACCCGCCCTATAATTGCCCGGATATTAAACTATCAAGACCGTGACACGATCCTCTGCCAGGCCAGAGAACGCGGAGAAGTGCACCATCAGGGTGACATCCTCTTATTTTACCCTGATTTCACCCAGGCAGCGCAAGTTGCAAGGTGGGACTTTATGCCTGTCAAACGAGCGCTCCAGCAACTGGGAGTGAGCTATGCCCTCTTATCGCCGGCAAAACTACAAATTTCACTTGATGGTAACACAAAATTCTTTACTGACTCTGCAGCTGCGATGAAACATGTGCAACAAATAAGCAAAACCAAGCGCGTCGCATCTAAATCTCCCCAACCATCTGATGAAGGCCGCACCATCGACAATGATTGATCATACAGACACTTGTGCGGAAATTGCACCCCTCGATGAAAGGAACTATGCACAGGGTGGTTGCGTAGGCTCATCTGGGGTATTGGACCTAGACACTGCTAGCTGATAGCAGTCTAAAACACACCATACTGCCCTTTGGATACCGCCTGGCCACCCTTGCCCAAGGGACAGGGCAGTTCGCCGGCGAACTCATGGCCCAGTGGGATAATTCCTGCATATGTTGTGTTGGAGTTTTGGGAGGGAGGTGGGACGAGGGAGGGAAAGTTATCTCAACCTGTTTGGGGGGGTTGGGGTGGGAGGGTAGGGGAATGTCTACAAGTTTGCTTTCATGTTTGGGAATCTTGGGGAGGGTGGGAGGACAATCTACGGATGACCACTCTAGGAGACGCACAGACTCTGGGATCCGCCTGGAAATCCCACCATTCACACACACCCACGTTCGACCCAGATGAGCTGCGGGCACTGAAGATCCTAAGATATACTGACAGACTAACACTATCAATCCAATGTGTACATTACTACAATGGTTAGCGTTAAGTGTCTGACCTGGAATGTCAGGGGCCTAAATGACCACCGCAAGTCCCAGCTGGTGCATGCATGCCTAACGCAACACCAGATTGACATATGTTGTTTCTTACAAGAAACGTACCTAACTAATAGTACCCTCTCAAGATTACAGGCCCGATGGTGGGATGAAACCCACTCCGCAGTATACTCTAACTATAGCCGGGGCATCTCAGTTCTGATTAGAAGGGGACTGCCATGGCACACTACACAGACGCATACCAACCAGGAGGGAAGGCACGTAATTGTGAACAGAACACTTTATAAACAACCAATGACGTTAGTTGCAGTGTACAGCCCAAACATTGATGATCAAGACTTCTTCTTGAACCTCTGTAGATAGACGGCTAATTATGGAGTGGGGATGATATTATGGGGTGGGGATTTCAATGTGACATGAGGAGCTGGACCGCTCTGGAATGCGGAAGCAGAGCCAGCGCACTGCTGTAGTTCTAAACACAATGATCACAGATCACCTGTTGATTGATGCGTGGCGGCATGCCCACCCAAACACACGGGAGGGTACGTGCTTCTCTTCTTATCACAATACATGGTCCTGATTAGTCTATTGGCTTATCACCAAAGACGCACTTGCTAGAACTACACTGACCAAACATCTCCCGCGCACGCTTTCTGATCACGCTCCAGTGCTGCTGACAATCCAGATCCCACAGACCATTACACGTGCTTTTACGTGGGAACTCCCCCCAAATGCATTGCGCAATGCTGCTTTCAGAGAGGAAATCTGTACAGCATTCGAGGATTACTTTGTGTGCAACACCGGGTCGGTGGATTCACCCTCCACGATGCGGGAAGCATTTAAAGTGGTCATACATGGGGTCTGCATCGCGAAACAGTCTGGGGTTTTACGTGCGCCGCGCGGCACACTTGCCACACTGGAAGCCGAGATCAAGGAATTAGAAAAGGAATACTAAAGTAAGGCCGACCCCTCGGTGTTGGCAGATATTAGAGAGAAACTCTCCGCTTATAGTGAAGAGGCAGAGAGGGAGACCCATTACTTAGGAAAAGAGGCCTAGGCGCATAGATATGGGGAGGGCGACTGCCTGGGCAAGACTCTGGCTGGATTGCTGCGCAAACCTCATGCTGCCACCTATGTGACCAAATTAAAGGGAGAAGACTCCCAAATGATATCTACGCCGTCAAAATTACCTGAAATAATGTCCTCTTTTTATGCTCGATTATACACAGCTAGAATAGAGAACCAGAGTCGCTGCGGGAATTCTTCGCCTCCATTTAACTCCTATGGCTAGACCAATGACATAGAGACTACTTAGATGCTCCAATTGCACCAGAAGAGCTTGCCCAAGCAATTGCGAGTATGCCGGCGGATAAAGCCCCTGGTCTCGATGGACTGACACTGGCCTTTACAAAGAATATGCCCCCATACTCATCCCACATCTTATTGAGATGTACCACGAATCATTAACACTGGGAAAAATTCCTCCCTCGCTGCGAGAATCGGTAATTGTGACCATCCTAAAACAAGACAAGCCAGCCGACCTATGGGAGTCATACCGCCCGTTGTACTTAATAAACATTGATAATAAGATATATGAGAAAATCCTAGCAAACCGCTTGCTGCCCCTTCTGCCATTAATTTTGCAACCGGATCAGTCGGGCTTCGTCCCCGGGCGCGCAACATCACATAATCTCCACACCATTTTTGCGATCATGCACCACTTACACCCTGATATCCCTGCGGTGGCTGCCTTACTGGACGCCACTAAAGCATTTGACACTCTGATGTGGCCCTTCCTCTTTCCACTTCTGTGACGGCTGGGACTGAGCCATAATTTCATCTCGAAAATACAACTATTATATACCCTTCCCACTGCATGAATTAGGCTAAATGGGAGCATCTCAGACCCAATAAACATCACTCGCGGCACTAGGCAGGGATGCCCCCTATCACCGATTCTATTTACCATAGCCATGGAGCCATTAGCAGCCAAACTGCGGCAACATAATGCAGAACGGGGCATAGGCTTTACAACCAGTGGCCTCATCGTCTCCATGTATGCCGGAGATGTGGCGTTGTACGTGCGAGATCCGGAAACAAATTTGGGGCCAGTGATCAGGGAGGTCACCCGCTACGGCAGGTAATCAGGAATCCAGGTAAACTGGGCCAAATTGATCCTATTTTCATTGACGGACACCAAAACGCCCTTTACAGCCGAATACCCCCTGAGATGGGCGATAGAGCCTATCAAATACTTGGGCATATTGCTTAGCAGAGACCCCGAAGAACTATGGGCACGCTATGGACTGGTTGGAAACCCGTATTCAACTGTGGATCACACTTCTATTGTCAATGGCGGGCCGTATAGCCATAGCCAAGATGGTTATACTCCCTAAATTCCTGTACATCTTTGTGAATATTCCCCTCCCACTCACTACACAATTCTTTAAACGGCTGCAGTCCAACTTGATTACACTCACCTGGGCGGGCCGCCAACCTAGAGTGTCATACGAAAGGTTAACGCTGCCGCCTGCACGTGGAGGATTGGGCGCTCCAGCCATGAAGCTGTACGCGTTGTGTGCCCAGGCACAGTTCTTGCACCACTGGCTACACCCCACCCCGTTCCGGCCGCACTTAGTGATTAAGCGCAATCGGGCGGGACCGAGGCCACTAAACACTGCACTGTTCCAAAAATATAAACCCCCTAGAGCCGAAATTGACACAGTGGAGTGTGTGCGCTGGGCATGGGACGGGCTCCGTAAACGAGCTGGCCTCTCGACGATATACGCATCGACTGCCTCCCTCATCGACAGCTCCAGGTTCCCTCCACTGCAGGATAGAGAAGCGGCCAGACGTGCACATATGCACGGTATCTAAACATATGCTGACCTATACCCTGACGGGGAGTTCCATCCTGGCTTAGTCAACACTGACACGGGTATGCCGTCACTCTTGGACATGCTACTATATTATCAAATCAGAGCCACCTGTCGCTCAATGTATGACACTTTGCTGCCCCTCCCCCCATTTTTACAGCGCAGGAATATGTCCATACAGCTATCTCACACACAAACTTATCACTCGTCTTTACGCACTCACACAGACAGCCTTGGCCACTGATACCTCGAAAGCCCGAATGGCTTGGGAACGGGACTTACACTTGAAAATATCAGAGGCACAATGGTACTACTGCTGTGCTCAAACTGAACAACTCTCCCCCAATTATCGTTTGAGACTGATACTCTTTAATTACTTGAACAGGACATACTGCACGCCTGAACAACTGCATAGAATAGGACTAACGACTGACTCAACATGCGTCCGATGCCACAGTCCGGAAGCCACTTTCTCACACTTAGCATGGTCCTGCCCTAAAGTAGCTCGGTATTGGGCTGAGGTGTGTGAGACAGTCAGCACCATTACAGGGGCGCCACTCCTGTTCAACCCCATGGTGTGCCTATTGGGATATGTGAAAAATGTCCCGAAGAGTTGCAGACGCCTCACGGCGATGCTTCTGCCGCTAGCTAATTGCAGAGTGGCAATACACTGGGGGAGACGGCTGACACTGACCACACAAGCCTGGATTGCCGACATTTCCTATTGCCAGGAACAACTAACTACATATTGGGATCTGATGCCCATTGCTACACGACCTAAAAATATTTGGGAGCCTTTTATATCTCACCATAGACAGGCAGATGTAGAAGGAATACATTTGCCTGACCCCGACACAACCATTATGCAACCAAACACATGACACGCTCCCTCATGGCTTTGGGGACCCCCATTGTTGGAGTCTGCTATCACGGACAGGATGCGGGGTGGGTACCTTGAAGATACAAGGCTTTTGATGTCTGGACATTTGAATAGATATGTCTGCAGCTTATTGCACTGTATATTATGTGAAATGCGAAACTGTGGAATGTCTCAACGAGTTGCGATGTTGGGAGGGGATGTTATGTTAATTGAAAAATGAATAAACATATTTTCACAAAAAAAAACTATAACGTTACTTTAACCTTTGGCTTTTTCAGTGAATTGCTAGGGTTTTTTTAACGTAAAGTAACATTTTATTACCATGTGTAAAGCCAACACCCCGGCCTGCGGCCAGGCTGTGCACCAAACCCCACACAGGCAGCCAACCCCACACAGGGGGTTGGCAACCGGGCCTGGCCATGGCTAACCCACCCGAAGCCAGCACCGTTGCTTACTACTAATGTGGAAGGGGCGTGCCAAACAGGCAGAGCTTTGGCACCTTTGCATACTGAGCAACAATTAAAAGGCAGAACTGTGTACTCTGCCTCCATACCTGGAGACAGCAGGAAAGAATCCACTCATCTTGGACAGACACTACAGAAGAGATTTGTCTCCAATAAAACACAAAGCATTCACCTCCATCAAGGATTTCAGATCGTTCTTTCAACATGCAATTGTAGAGAAAACACACTGTACATCAGCCTGGAAAATGGTGGAAACGCCGCTACATACTACTAACATGGAAGGGGAGGTGCCACACTGGCAGAGCTTGCAGGTGATTTGGCATATATCCATACTCAGCAGCAAGGGAGAACCATGGACTCTGTTCTCAGTCCAAGCGATGACAAGAAAAAACCCACTCATCTTGGACAGTCACTTTAGAAGAGATTGCTCTTGAATAAAGCAACAATACATTCACCTTCATTAAGGATTTCAGATAGTATTTCAATGTACAGTTGTAGAGAAAACATACTGTCTGTCCACCTGGAAAATGACCTGGAAAACACTGTTGCATACTACTAACGTGGAATGGGTGGAGCCAAATGGGCAGAGCTTGCTTGTGATTTGGCGCCTTTTATTAAAGGGGAGGGGGGCCGCATGGCCCCCTTCCCCAAGCCTATTTTGGCCCGGGGACCCCATCCCTCAGGGCCTCACTTTAATATAGGTGGGTGCCCTGGTGTCCACCCAGGGCACCCACCATGCACAACGTTGGGAGCCGTGGGAGGAGCCCAACGGCCCCTGCTATCCCCAGCCGACTCCCCGCATGCTGCGGGAGCCGGCATTGATCCCGCTCGGAAGGAGCAGCTATTTATGCTTCTCCCGTCGGGCAGAAGCAATATTTTGATCTGTTTCCCTTTCAGCATCAGTGCGGGCAGGGTGACAGATCAAAAGTCTGCTCCCAGTCGGTGGGATCCTTTTTTTTAGCTCCCGCCCGCTGGGAGCAGACTTTGTGTTTGCTCCCGCTTGGTGGGAGTTTTAAAAATGCTCCCCCCAGACGGTGGCAGACAAAAGTTTCCCTGCCCACGCTGGTGTGGGCACCCTGGGACACAGCAAGTGAGCCAGCCAAGGGAGAAGGGGTCCCCGGGGCCATTAATTGCTCAGGGAGGGGGCCGCACAGCTGCCCTCCCTTTTAGTGTATAGAGTGGCTCTGGGGAATGGGGTCCCCGGGCCTTTTAAAGGCTCAGGGTGGGAGGCTGCACGGTCCCCCTTAAATTTTTTAGAAGCTTTGGCTCCGGGGGTGGGCTCGACGACGGGGGACACGTGCCCACCTCCCCTTATTAAATGCAGCCTGAGTTTGGGCTCCCAGGCCTATAATGGCTTGGGGAGGGGGTGCCGCGCTCCCCCTCCCCTTATGAAATTAGGCCCGGGGGATGGGCTTCCTGAGGCCTATTGTGACTCAGGGAGGGGTGCCTGTGCCCCCCTCCCCTTATGAAATATGGCCCTGGGGGTATGCTTCATGGGCCTCTAATTGCTCGGGGAGGAGGACTGCACCCCCCTCCCCTTAAATAATCAATGCGGCCCCGGGGGTGCAGCCCCGGCCACCATTTTTTTTTATCCTGTGGGAACGCTGTAAAACCTGATGATTTTTTTGTATTTTGGCCCCAGTGGGGGTCCCTCTGGATCCCCCCATATGGCCTAGGGGGGCAGGGTAGCCCTCCCACTTTTCTTTTTACTTCAAGACAGGGGAATAAGTCCCTGAGTCCTAAAATAGCTGCCAGCAACATTTTTCTGATGTTGCTGGCTGTCAATCAGAGCGCTCGCTCCAGTGGGAGTCTGACTCTGACCAGAGCAAATAGGCCAAAGAAAAATTAGCTCCCTGGGCCAATCAGAACACTCTTTTTTTAATTTGGCGCCTCCGTGATAGTCTTTCGAGCCTCTAGCGGACCCAACCGTCCAGATATACAAATAGTTTTGACTGTTAATTTCTAAAAAACTACTGAACGGATTTACACCAAATCACAAAAAGCACAATCTGTGGACCAAGATCTAGCTTCTTGCCAAATTTGGTGTAATTCCGTTCAGCTGTTTTTGCGGTAGCGTTTTTTAAAGAAGTCTATGGAAAATACTCGAGGATTTTGTGTATTGGGACCCTCTTTTTTCAGCCCCCGCTGACGGATCATCCCTTAAAACTTTCCATGAACAAACTAGTCATAAAGTAGCACCTTTTTAGAAGGTTTTGTGGAGATTCTTCAAACGGGACCAAAGATATTAGCAACACAAAAAACGGTTTTCTATGGAACTGCTGACTAATTGCAACTACCCAGTGGGGACCGCCACTGGGGAATATATATATATATATATATATATATATATATATATATATATATATATATATATATATATATATATATAGATAGATAGATAGATAGACAGACAGAGAGATAGATAGATAGATAGATAGATAGATAGATAGATAGATAGATAGATAGATAGACGTGACGGTAGTCACTCTATAGTTATAGTTAGGAATTTGAGAGATAGGAATTCCTAAGATATTTGCTTACCAGTAACTGTGCTACCGTTTGACGAATCTCCACAAAAGTTTGCAGACCTATTCCTTTTTCTAAATTGGCAGATGATGCAAAGTTTTGTAGCAATATTCATTAGGGGGTGGAGTGCAAGGAAAAAAGGGGTGACCCAAAATACATTTTTCCACCAATGCCTTTCCATAGACTTTTTACTCGTAGTGGCAAAATGTTCAGTCGGAGTTTGTTAAAAATTGTCCGGTTTATAGATTATAGGGTCAAAAGGATCCTTTTTGGTAGTAGATGTAATTTGGTTAAGTAGTTGTAAAGTTATATGGCAGTAAAACTTAGCGATATATTAAGCCACAGTATACCGCAGTAATTTCAGTAATATAATGCAATACATGCCGTTGACTAAGCAGTATATGATTGGCTAAGGACTGCCTTTACAAAAGTAAAAGGCAGCTAAGTTGCTTAGCCCACACTTAGTCTGCATTGTGGATTTTAAGTTGAAATATAGTGTACTACTGTTTAATAAGCTCATGGGAAGGCTTGAGGCACTTTAGGTAAGACTGTATAGGTAGGTAAAAGTAATTTTATGACCTTTTATATTTTAAAAAACAGTTAACGGAGTACCGCGGTACTACATAGAAAGTAATGCTGTACTTACAAAAATTTTAAAAAATAATTTGCAATTTTTTTTTTAAATACACTGTGCTGCACTATATTTCCCCTTAAAACTCAGCATGCACACTAAGGGCCTGATTATAAGTATGGCGGTCCATACACTGTGGGACCGTCCGCAATATTACGACTGCGGCAGTCAGACCGCCACAAGACCGCCTGTACCACCGGAATTAAGGATCCCGCAGGGCCAGCGGTCTTTCACTGGCAGGAATATGCTGGCAGTGTCGCAGCCGGCACCGCTAAGCATATTCCGAGTTGCCATTTCATGCCCTTTCGTTGAGGTGAACCTGTCATGAAATGGGTGGCAGAATGGCAGCTGACAGATTTGAGCCTGGATTTGCACCCCTCTTCCTACACGGTGTAGCATATATGCCACACCGTGCAGGAAGGTGCAGTCGGTGCTCTGTCTGTGGCAGTCTGCATGATAGGCTTAGAGCCTAGCAAACCGCCGCCATCAGACCACCACAGGACCGCCCGCCAGACCAGGATTTAACTCCTAATCTGCAAGAGGTCAAACCACGGCTTTGGTGGTCCTACAGCGGACGGCGCATTGCACTGTCCACTGTAGGACTGGCAAAGTCGTAATCAGGCCCTAAGTGTAAACAATATTTTGCCCTAAAAAAATTTAAAGACAGCCATATTGTTTAGACCACACTTAGGGGCCGATTACGATGGCGGAAGGACCGTCACCGCCAGCCCTGCGGCGGCGGTCCTTCCCACATCGGACCGCGATTTTCCCACCGCCAGATTACGATGACGGTGGGATCCAGAGCGCGACCGCGGCGGACGTAAAGACCGTCCGCCACGGAACCGCCACAGGCAATCGTTCCGATTGCCTGGCGGAGCGGTCTGCATCCATAAAATGGTGGCGGTGCCTAGCAGGCACCGTCTGCCAAATTTGGATGCTGTCTTCAGCCAGCCTTACCATGGCGGATAAACTGCCATTGAAAGGCTGGTGGAGATTGGTTTCGGGGGCCCATTGCGGGCCCCCCTTGTGTCTGGGGGTGGTGTTTGTGCACTGGGGGGGGTACCCATGGTACCCCCCTACATTTCACTGCACCAAGTGGCAGGCACCGTGTGGTGCCTGCCACGTAGTGCAGTGAAATGCACAACATGCATTTTGAACATCGTGGCGGGTGCTGCAGTCAGCAGCACCCGCCGCAATGTTAAAGTGCAAAATGCGACCGCCATGGTGGCGGTCTCATCCTAATTGGGTGTGCGGGACCGCCGCATGTATTGCGGACGGTCCCGGTCACCACCACGATGGCGGACGGACTCCAGTCCGTCCGCCATCGTAATCGGCCCCTTAGTCTGCGTTCTGAGTTTTCAGGGAAAACATAGTGTACAGCACTGTATTTTTCATTTTTTAACATATTTAATTATTATTTTTTTCTGTAACTACTGCTGTACTTTCTAGGTACTTGCGCGTTAATCCGTAAACATTTTTTTAAATATATGAAGTAATAAAACTACTTTTCCCTACCTTTTCAGACTTACCTAAACTACTACATTGCTTTCTATGCACTTATAATACAGTAGTACACTATATTTCTACTTAAAACCCAGAACGCAGACTAAGTGTGGTCTAAACAATATGGCTACCAGTTAATTTTGTAACGGCTTTCATTACCTAGTCATATGCTGTTTTGTCATCGTGATATATCGCCGTATACCGTGGAATTACCACTGTATACCGCAGCACAATATATAACTTAGTTTTTGTGCTTTATACCTTTAACAGTATGAACCAATTTAGATCTACCAACCAAAAGGACTCTTTCCACCCCCAAAATGAATATTCCTGCCAAATGTAATTATTATATGTTCAGCCATTTTCCTGCTACATCTGTTTAAACTACACACTACAATACGACACGCCACACCACTTCACAGTACAACCCGCCACTCCACTTTATGATATGGCACTCCACTCTATGACACGCCACTCAACTCTACAACAGTCCACTTTACTCTATGACACTCCACGACACTCAACTCTATGACATGCCACTCCACTCTATGACACTCTACTCCACTCTAACACACGCCACTACAACCTATACCACCACTCCACTATACGCCACTCCACTCTCCGCTATTCCACTCTATGCCACTCCACTCTACACCACTCTACTGTATGCCACTCCACTCTAAGCTATTCCACTCTACGCCACTCCACTCTACATTATTCCACTCTACGCCATTGCACTCTACGTCACTCCACTTAAGGCTCTCCACTGTATGCCACTCCACTCTATGTTCTTCCACTATACGCCATTCCACTCTACACCACTCCACTGTACGATATTCAACTCTATGCCACTCTACTGTACGCCACTCCACTCTATGCTATTCCATTCTATGCCACTCCACTCTAAGCTATTCCACACTACGCCACTCCACTCTATGCCACTGCACTCTATGCCCCTCCACTCTACACTATTTCACTCTACTTCACTTCACTCTACGCCACTCCACTATATGCTATTCCACTCTATGCTACTCCACTCAATGCCACTTCTCTCTATGCCACTCCACTCTATGCCAATCCATTCTACGCCACTCCACTCTATGCCACTCCACTCTAAGCTACTCCACTCTATGCCACTCTACTCTACACTATTTCACTCTACTTCATCCCACAATACACAACTTCTCTCTATGCTATTCAACTCTAAGTCACTCCACAATATACCACTCCACTCTACGCCACTCCACTTTATACTATCCCACTCTACGCAGATTGATTCTACATGCTACTCTACGCCACTCCACTCCACGCTACTCCACTCTACGCCACTCCACTCCAATCTATGCTACTCCACTCTATGCCACTCCACTCTATGATACTCTACTCTACATCACTCCACGCCACTCCATTATATGGCATTTTACTGTATACCATTCTACTCTACAGCACTCTCTGCTACCCCACTCAGCTCTATGCCACTCTACGGCACTCCACTCCTTGCTATTCCACGCTACGCCACTCCATTCTATCTCACTCCACTGTACAATATTTCACTCTACGCCACTTCACTCTGTGCTATTCCACTCTACACTACTCCACTCCACTCTACTTCACTTCACTCTATGTTACTCCACTCTACGCCACTCCAATCTACACTATTTCACTCTATGCTACTTCACTCTACGCCATTCAACTCTACGCCATTCCACTCTACGCCACTCAACATTATACCACTCCATTCTATGCCACTCCACACTACGCCACTCCACTCTAAGCTATTCCACTCTACACCACTGCACTCTACATCACCCTGCTCTATGCCACTCCACTCTACGCCACTCCACTCTATGCCGCTCAACTCTATATAACTCTACTCTACGCAGATCCACTCCATGCACCTCCACTCTGTTATTTGACTCTCCACTCCACTCTACGCCACTCTACCTTGCATCACCCCACTCTACGATTTTCGAGTCTCTGCACTCCAGTCTATGCCACTCTATACTAATAAACTCTACACCACTCCACTCTATGCTATTCCACTTTACTCCACTCTACTCCACTCTATGGTATTCCATTCTAAGCCACTCTTCTTTATGCCACTCCACTCTGTGCTATTCCACTATGTGCTACTCCACTCTACACCACTCTACAGTATACCACTCCACTTTATGCAACTTCACTCTACGCTATTCCACTCTATGCCACCCCACTCTATACACTATATGACCCTCCACTCTATGACACGCCACTCCACTCTACGTCACTCCACTTTACGCCACTCCACTCTTAGCTGTTCTATTCTACTCCACTCTACTGTACACCACACTGCTCTATGCCACTGCACTTTACGCCAGCCCACTCTATGCTATTCCACTCTACGCTATTCCATGCTATGCCACTCCACTCTACACCCCTCCACTCTAAACACTTCACTGTATGTCACTCCATTCTTCGCTATTCCACTCTACACCACTCTACTTTACCCACTCCAGTCTATGCGGTGCCCTTCTATGCCACTCCACCCCACTATACGCTATTCCACTATATACCACTGCGCTGTACGCCACTCTAATCTACGCTATGCCACTTTACGTCACTCTACACCACTCTGCTCTACGCTATTCCACCATACGCCACTCCACTCTATGCCCCTCCACTCTACACCACTCCACTCTATACCACTCCACTTTACCCCTCTCCACTCCATGCCACTCCCCTCTACGCAACTCCACTCTATGCCACTCCACGCCACTCCACTCTACGCTGCTCCAATCTATGCTACTCCACTCTATGCCACTCCACTCTATGCCACTCCCTTCTATGCAACTCCACTCTATGCATTCTACTTTAAGCCACTCCACTCAACACTTTTCCACTCTAAGCCACTCCATTCTATGCTACTCCACTCTATGCCACTCCACTCTCTGAGGACATTTCCCATTTTTTTTAAATTTATGGGCCACGTCTGCGCCTACATAACGAAGAGTAGTAAGTGAGATTACTTACCTCACTCATGCTTGGAGAGCTCTGAAACTTCAGACCTCGTCCTCATTGGTCCTGATGAAGGCCACACGATCCGTACGGGCAAAACTGGGCCGTAACATGTCGGACGCTCACTAGATGTTGTGGATCACTAACTCACCCACTTCAACACCGCCATCTTTTTTAACGTGATAATTTTTCTGTTCAATAAATCACCATACACAGGAAAATAGATATTTTTAACCTCTGTTCATGACTGTCGCTACCCAGCTGGTCTCCCTCCAGGTGGAGGACAGTAGATCACTTGGAGAACGGAACAATCAAGTGATACGCCCTATGATGATACTATCCACTTAACCACATTGGCAGAGAATCAAGATATACCGCACTAAGTGGTTCTGTGGTTGAGGGTCTCCAATACAATCCCTGTGAGACTCTGGTTTACTGACACAAGTGATTCATTCTTGTTTGATCTTAAAAATATCCCCCAAAGATAGCCTGGCAGACAGGGCTAAGATGAAAGGGGACCTGTGCACTTCAAGGAGCTGCTTTGAAGTTACCCCCTTTTCGAAGGTACATTTGGATATAAGTACTGGGGCTCTGACACAACCTCTCCGCTTGACTGACTTTTCTAAGGAACTACTTCACTGCTGTGTTGAGCTGCCCTGCTGTCTGCTGATCTCTGCCCTGCTGAGGACAAGGACTGGACCCATATCCTTGAACCCATAGTAACTTCAAGGGCTTGATGGCTTGCCTCCTGTTTCTGAAGTCTCAAAGTCATCAACAACTTCTTGGAACTCTGCTGCTGGACTCTGCCATCTGTGAGCCTTTCCTTGCCTGAGGTGCCCCTCCAGTCCTGGGCCTCACAAGTGGGTTCTGCAGCTGTTTTGCTGAAAATTAACACATCGTCACCACCGTGCCGATCGGAACAGATGCAGTGCCCTTTGACACCAACACAGTACCGATCGGAAGACATCCCTGTGCAGCTCGATGATGACACAGGACCCGACTGCGCGGTTCAATGACGACGCAGCGCCGATCCAAGGTTCCGACTGCGAGGCTTGGCTTCGACACGACTGAGTGAATTGGAACCGATGTATTGTACTCTCAATGACAAAGCTTTGCTACATCCAATGTACCCTGTCAGCTTATGTGTGCTGTACAATGCTTCACATGTGCAAAGTTGGAAAAACAAGGAGAAAGAAAACATTTCTCCACCTTACACCTGCCACAAGGAGGCATAAGATTTTGGCGCAAATCCCTGTCTACAAAGTTTAGTGGATAGGGATTTGCATCAAAGCCCATGGGTGACTGCTTGGGAATGCCAATGTACCACCCATGGAATGTTCCCTTGATGCAAAGCAGCACAAACTAGAGCATAGCGCAACTTGGTGTTGCTTTGGGGAACTTTTCAAAGCAAATCCTGATTAGCGTTGGAAAGTAAATCCCACCCCAACTCTTTGCACCAGGCTTGCATTACTTTTGTGACGCAAACCTGGCAGCAAGCATTAGTAAATCTGGTTTCTCAATTAGACTCTTATGTCCTTTTTCTCCTGATATCTTTCTGAAACTCTCCATCTGCATATCGCATGCCTCATCTCTTTCCTCCTCGGCCCCTCTTTCCACTCTCTCCTGTAGATACTTCTTTCTTTCTAAAAATTAGATGAACATGTATTCCGAATCCCTTTATGACCCACTGACAGGCACTATGAGAAATTCGCTCTGCCTGTGGCCTGAACTCCACAGCTCTCAATCGTGGTCAGTTATAAACACCCACCCGCAATCTGAACTCACACAGATATATAGAAGCAGTTCTTTTCACGCTATGTCGTACATGTGAATAATATGTTGCATGCAAAAAACTACAGAAACACAACATCCTGAAAAAATCAAATACTCTTAGGGAAATCAAGAGTAAGTAAAACGTAAAATATGAATGGAAACAACATTACAGTTCCCAGTATTTCCAGGCTGAGGGGCTACTATCTGTTTTTGCTGGCTGCAGCTGTCATCTAGTAGTGCGGCAAGGGAGAGAGGCCACGAAAATTTCAGAAGAGCCACCGGCCCCATCAGGCACCCCCTAGTGACACCACTGGTAACTTGGACCTCTAAGGAATCATGGCTGACAATTTTTATACCTGATTTTTATTTGGCCTTATGTATAGGACATTCTACTTTTCCTGGCAGGGTGCAGGCGAGGTGACTGCTTTCAGAACAAGATGGACTCTTAAGACACAACTATGCCTCCATGGCTCCATTATGGTTGTGTCCTACTGCACGGTGGGGCTAAAATTGTGCCACGCTGAATTTGGCTTCAATCTAGTTGATATATTATGTGTTGCAGTATTCTGCTGGAATTTATATGTGCGGTCATTATTAGAATGTGGACCTAGGAATGATATGTTATGAAGCCTTAGAGGAGTTCCATTGGATGTGACACGGCTGGTAAGAAATTTAAATACTTTGATTTGAAATAATAGCCAACCCATATGGATATATGCATGTAGGTGCATATTTTATATAAATATATTCGTGTGTAAATATGTTTACAACTTAATGTAAATGTGTTCATGTGTAAATATGTTTGCAACTTTAGAACTTAAAACTTTAAAAATATACATTTATGTTATGATATACACATATTTATGTTTTATTTTTGTGTGAATTATGGGCCTGATTCACAGAACTAACTTACGTCAAAATCCTAAACTTACAACAATTTTGGTATTCACAGAATGAACTTACACATTTGGGTATTCACAGAATGAACTTACAACAATTTTGGTATTCACAGAATGAACTTACACATTTGGGTATTCACAGAATGAACTTACAACAATTTTGGTATTCACAGAATGAACTTACACATTTGGGTATTCACAGAATGAACTTACAACAATTTTGGTATTCACAGAATTAACTTACTCATTTTGGTATTCACAGAAGGCACTTACTCATCAATGAGTAAGTGCCTTCTGTGAATACCAAAATGTGTAAGTTACACAAAATGTGTAAGTTACACAAAATGAGTAAGTTACACAAAATGTGTAAGTTACCCAAAATGTGTAAGTTACACAAAATGTGTAAGTGTCTTCTGTGAATACCAAAATGAGTAAGTTTATTCTGTGAATACCAAAATGAGTAAGTTCATTCTGTGAATACCAAAATGGTAGTAAGTTTAGGATTTTGTCGTAAGTTAGTTCTGTGAATCGGGCCCTAAGAGTGGAGGACAAGTTATATTCTGTGATGCTGTATTCTGCTGGAATGTGTATGCCATGTCGTTATTAGAATGCGGAGCTAAGACTGTTATGCTATGAAGCCTCAGAGGAGTTAGATGATGGGGAAGCTGTTGATGGATGGCAGCGCTGGGGAGTTGTTTTCCATAAACATATTCGTATATGAATCTGCATTTGGACTTCTTCAATGTAGAAGATAACATAATGGTAGCCTCTACCAAGAAACGTTTGGCCACGGGTACTGTCATGCGCCGTTAACATTGCCTTTTATAACCCGGATCCGTCCTCCAGTTTGGCGTCGCAGAATATTGTCTCCATGTCCCTGCAGCTCCCTGTGCCGGGTGTGCGACTGGAGCCTGCCGGGCATCCTGGTCCATGCAGTAGGTGCTCTGCCTCGTCCTCAGAGACACCCGGGCCCGAGGTGAGGCCCGGCTCCGACGCCTTCGCCGTGATCACCTCACCTGACTCTGGAGCCAGTACTTTGGCATGATGCCTTCCCTTAACCCCTCACCCGAGGCACCTCCAGGCGCCACCCTCAGCCGGATCCTGCTTGCTATTGACACCTGTTAAACCTGTTCAAAGTTTGTATACGCTGTTTACCAGCTTCAACTCATTCTGGGCTCCGTCCTCGGCCTCCCCTGACCTTTCTATCTGTCTTCTCCAATAATGACTATTTCCAATCTGAAAATGCCTTCAATTCATTTATTTTCTAAAATATGCAAACCCCTACTTATTTTCAAAAGCCCCATGAATAAAGAGCGATTTGTGAATCTAATCCTGTGTTTGAATCTCACGAAGAATATATTCTATTTCTAGCAGTCCTTTTTTGATTCATACACTTCGCATGTGTGCTATACAATGCTTCACACTTACAAAGTTGGAAAAATAAGGAGAAATGAAAACATTTCTCCACGTTAGCAAATTCCTATCTGCAAATGTTACAAACGGCTTGAAACTTCCATGTAATTAAACATTGCTATAGTAATTTGGAAACAAATTAAAACTGACAATCGGATATGCAAAGGATGGAACGCCATAAGAGCGTCAGGTCACACAGCCCTTGGGATGACAGGTGGCATATCAGAGATTCAGAGGTGGCAGTCCTTTTCTTTATTATTATTAGGTCTGGTGTTAGCCAAGACCTTTTGATTTCACTAAAAATTGTTTGTAAAATGTTCTTATTTACAAGGCTTCCAGTCAGCCCTCCTCTTCCATTGGTTTATTGTTATGTCATTCATAATTTTCTTTCGCCTGCAACAGCATACAACATGGGGCAACGGGGCAATGGGTCAGCACGCTTCAGCCACTGGCTAACTTCCCTGTGAGTGACAGCATTCTGCTCTTTCACAAGGTACAAGTCCACACACAAAGTAATTCCATTCAATGCTAGGGACTACTGTGGTAATGTTTGTTTTCTAAGATCAAAAATGTATTTTTGTTGTTAGCCAATTTTTCGATTCTATTGTTGAGGTCATAGCAACTGCCCCAACAAAGTGTTACAAAACACATGACCAAACAAAACAAGCATTGACAAAGCCTAAAGAATGGTAGTCAACGTCAGATCTATTGTCTTTCCCAATGCTTGTTCTGCTTCAGACTGTTGTGGTAAATAGAGCGTACTTTGTAAAAGGAAACGTAACAAGTGTAAAATGTGTGGGTTTTTGGAATAATCGGATTAGGTATTATTTATTTGTGGGGCATATGCATTTGTGACACAAGAATAAACATACACAAAGTCCAGTTGAAAGTAATCATAACAAAAGCGGATGGCAGAGAGATTTAAAACAGAAAAATGCACAGTGATGCAAAGAATAACAGTGCAGTCTGTGCGTAAAGGCTGAGCATGCTGCTTCCGTAAAATATAGAGTGCTAACGTACAGTCTAGTCTGTAGAGTATGCACTAACTAAAGATGTTAAACCTTAGTACTAGCTTGACCACTTATTGAAAATGTGATACCAGAATTTGAACCTAGTGAAAAAATCACGCCCCACACAGGAACTCAAACCCATTCAATTTGTATCAATTTTGCAACATGTGAAACTTGAAGAAATGCTCTGTATAAGAATTAGCTGTTTCTGCCAGTTCACCTTCCTGTATTTTTTCTTACATTTTTTCACTTGTACATTGGTCCACTATTTCAGAATGCGGTCTATGATTCCCAGAAACAACAATGGTGCCAACTCTACATGTCTCAATAAAAGCACTAAGAAGCTGCTGGCTAGTAGGGTACCCAAAGTCCCCAATTTATAACATCGAGGGGCATATGTACAAGGAGTTAACGCCGCGTTAGCGGCACTTTTCTGCCGCTAATGCGGCGATATTTTTATCGCCCTATTAACAAGCTGTCGCTAACAGCCGTTAGCGACAGATTTCTGGCAATACCGGCCGTTTCCAGCATCGCCACCTATGTTAGCGATAACTATCGCTAATGATATGCAAGGTAGGCGTTCCCATGCAAAAACGCACGCTAACCCCACTTCGCGATATTTACAATGATTGCCCGGACCCGTGATAAGTTAAAAAAACAGCCGCTTAAGCCCGTTAGCGGCTGGGACTTAAGACCAGAAAATAGCTGGTCTTAAAAATGGAGATATAACACTTGGGGCCTCATGTCAGCAGGTTTTGGTGCTGGACAGCGCTGCAAGCAATGTTGCTGCGCTGCCCTGCGACAAAACTACAGGGCAGGAATGCGCACCATCAATAAGATAGTGCGCATTCCTGGGCCTCACTCATGAAAAGTGTTGCAGCGCTGCAACAGACAGTGTTGCAACACTTTTCACTACGCCCTTCTTGCGACTCCATGGATGCGCTGTTTTCACTGGACAGCGCTCCATGACGCAAGTAATGACAGATACGTCTGGAATCCTGACGTATCTGTCTGCGCTAATGTCACGCATTGCTGCTGTTGTGTCACAAGCATGACGCAACTCCAGCAATGCATGGGGCCAGCCTATCCCTGTGGCACTGCGTCACCCTTACACCTGCCATCAGGCAGGCGTAAGGTACTGACGCAGTGCCGTCCTATAATAGTCGCAGGGAAATCTGAGGGATTTCACTGTGCCACTCCTATGAGCCCTAGTCGCGTGTGAACGCACACCCTGCGTACATCATACCTGATGCAGGTATAATGTGGCACAGGGCTTCACAAGGTCACGCATATGCCTACATGCGTCACTTTGCAAATACGGCGTTACGTGGTGCTAGTTTTGCCTGGTCCATTCTTGAGGGGTGCCAGGGTGTTGGCGCAGTTGGAGATCCATCGGTGGCGGTTGCGCACTGCGGTGTCATCGTCTGTAAGCGTGAGCGGAGTGGTGGTGCTGAGGGAGTTGATGAGATGTTCTTCTGTAGCCTTGATCCAGCTGCGAGGGGGGGCGATGATGGCGGTGGTGTATGGGCATGGTGAAGACGTGATGTATACAATGATGGTCGGTCCAGGAGAGTCCGGTGGTGTGGCTGTAGTTGAAGTACCCGCTGGCGGAGGAGACGTGCTTGACCGTGTGTCCTGCTATGTGGCTTGCTGCGGTGACTAGCTGCTTGAGTCTGATGTTGGTGAGCTTCCCCAGGAGGGGGTGGTGTTCTGGTCACTGGGGTTGTCCAGGTGGAACTTGAGTTCACCGGGTAGGATGTTGTCGGTGGATGGAAGAGCCTGGGGTGCAAGGAGGTCTACAATGGTATCGGAGAATGGGGGGCCATGGCCCGGGGGGCCTGCAGATGAGGGTGCCGCAGAGGATGGGCTTGGGGTTGGTCCGGATCTGGGAGTTGAGTTCCTCCATGGTGACCGTTGGGTCATTAGAGTGCGTGGTCAGTCGGAGTGTGCTTCTGTAGGTGATGACAATGCCTCCTCCTGGAGGGTCATGGTGGTCCTTGTGGGTGATTCAGTAGCCGTCAGTGATGGCGATGGCGATTTGTCCGGTCCGGAGCAGAAGTTGGTCCTGGCAGGCGATGTGCCGTCCAGCATATATGGCGAGGAGGGTGCTGGCGTCGTAGCGGTGGAGTGTCCGAGAGGAAGGGTCCTTGGTGCTGAGCGCGGTCCATGGGCAGACGGAAGCAGACGGGCTTGCCTATGGCTTGCCTTTGGCACGGGAGATGTCCATTACAACGCAGGCATTACATTGTAATGCCTTTACAACGCTACTCCAACCACGCAGGTGCCTTTACATCGCATTCCATTACAACGCATTGTGAGGTCAGTAATGGGGTATTTTTAAGTTTTAGGGTGGGTATGGGTTTCGTGTGTTGGAGATGAAATTTGGGGTGTGCTTTGGGGTCAATTCTTGAAAATCGGGTGTGTTTTGGGCCAATTAGGAAATTTGGGGTGCGTTTTGGGGTCAATTATGAAATTTGGGGGGTGTTTTGGGGTCAATTATGAAATTTGGGGTGTGCATTTGGGTCAAATATGATTTTTACGGTGTGTTTTGGGGGCTCACAGATGAATTTTAGGGTCCACGGTTTGCTTTGGGGTGCAATGGTTAGTTTTAGGGTTGCACTCACTGAAGTGGGAATAGTAATTTTTACATCTCTGCTATGCAACACCTTCCCTACTGTTGCAATATGCCTAGTATTAGTATGCATTGTAATGGAATGCGATGTAATGGTATGCGTTGTAACTTCATATATACCTTTGGCACACCAGTGGTACGCCCGCGGCGCATGGCCACACAGCAGCCGCCATTGAGAAGTGCTGCGGGGGGACTGGACAGCTGGGAGGTGGGCAAGGCCGGAAAGAACACTGGATGGGGCGTGGACGTGGGGGTGTGTGTGTGAGCGGGTGTTGTAAATATTTAAATGAGGGAAATCTTACCTCGATGCCGGTTCCTGTGTCTTCGTTGCTCCTGCTCTCCTGAGTCTGCTTCCAGGAACAGTAAGTAGGCAGCCAGGCTCCCTCCCCTAAGCCAATCACAACGCTGCAATGCGGCGTTGGGATTGGTCATTGGCGCTGGGATGAGGCGTTCAGCCAGGGGCTGGAGGTGTGGGCATGTTCTGCATGCAGGCTGTAATGCAGCCTGCATTGCGAACAGGACAGTGCGCATGACTGCTTTGTGCGGCCTGAGCGGGCCGACCAAACAGTCACTGCGCACTTGAGTGGGCATGCCAATCCGCCCATGCCCTGCTCCGTGCTTGGAGCAGTCCTACCCACCCTCCCACCAGCAAAGGAAACATAGCACGATTACATCAGTAAGTTATCATCATGTGATGGTTGTTCCTCTTCTGCACTGCTTGAAAGCAGTGGGGCCACGCTCTTCCGCCATATCGGATGAGCCGGCCACTAGGGGCGCGTCATCTACGTGTGCTAGGATTGGGCGACTCGACCCCCAGGCCTCTTGCGCTACGCGTCCCACCTTCTCCTTACCTGGACATTGACACTGTGGCGCAATCCGCTGCACTCTCCCCAAATCTGTGACTCAGCCAGCAGGAGCCTCAGCCAGGTGTGATTTCACAAGTCTGGGTACAGCAGTCGCCGCCAAGTCCACTGGTGAACCTCCCGATGCAGCTGATGCAGCAGGGCCCCCTTAGGCGTGAAGTTGCAGCGCTCCCGCCACACAAGTTCGGCGCAGCTCAGGGGCCGCACCCTCCACAGCGTCCGGCCAGCCCAACATCATCCAGCCTGTGATGCAGAGAGGCGGCACCCACCGTTGGCAATCCCCTCCGTGCACCACGAAGTAGTGGTGGATCGTAGTATGCGATGCAGACCTCCCTACGTTGGTGCGCAGGAGTGCCTCTACCATTAACAGCTCCAAGGGGCGCAAGGCGGTCTTTTCACACCGGTCAGCAACGTGTCTCCATGCGACCTGCCAGACTTCACCACCAGGTACGGGCGATCGTCGCGCCTCAATGTCTACCGCCACGGCTCATCGACTCCACAGCTCCTCCGCATCCCACTCCAGGCTCCAGACGCAGGTCCAGCGAGGCACCCAGGCTCCAGACGCAGGTCCAGCGAGGCATCCAGGCTCCAGACGCAGGTCCAGCGAGGCATCCAGGCTCCAGACGCAGGTCCAGCGTGGCATCCAGGCTCCAGACGCAGGTCAAGCGAGGCATCCAGGCTCCAGACGTAGGTCAAGCGAGGCATCCAGGCTCCAGACGCAGGTCAAGCGAGGCATCCAGGCTCCGGACGCAGGTCCAGCGAGGCATCCAGGCTCCAGACGCAGGTCCAGCGAGGCATCCAGGCTCTCATCCTGGTCATCCTGGAAGTTGGGTGGCTTGCAGGGGTTGTTGATGTGTGCTGCACTTGGCCCTGGCTGCTACATTCTGCATTTTTTTTGTTTTTCTGCCTATTTTCTATTGGAGGTTGCAGATAGGCTATTTTTTGCATTAGAGGCAAAAAATCTCACGTTGGGCTGACTAACGTGAGTTTTTTTTGCCGCTAATGGGCCTATCTGTAGTTTTCGCCCGATAACGCCGGAATTCCTATCGCCATTGCGCTAATGTTAGCGGCAGTTTTCACCACCGATCCCTGATACTATCGCCATGTAGCGACGGCTTGTAAATACGCCGCTAACATGGCGATAGTTATCAGCGGTAATCGGCGATGAAAAAAATGCCGCTAACTAGCGTTAGCGATAGTTATCGCCAGTCCTTGTACATATGCCCCCGAGTGTGTAGTCTCCCTCAACTGGCTACAGTGAGCATGTCTGGCTGTGGAGGTCTATTAAGTGAGAGCATAGCCTTTTTCCCTGTAACCAGAAAGTGAGGCCTACTTGCGCCCCTTTGCAAAATATATGCAGTCCTCAATATCAAGGCTTTTCTGTCTTCATCCCAGTCCTCCGTTCATCAAGACTGAGCTAGTCGTGTGTACGGGACACCATCCACGGAGTCCCTGCCAGAAATCTCCACTCTCATTATAAGGAGTTGTTTTTCTTCTGTCTGGAAAAGGCTGAAATCCACAAACATTGCTCTCTGCAGCATTTACTAATATCAAACTTGAGAAAATGCTTATTTCTGATATGTTAACGACCTTCAAACTTCATGCAGTGCTTATTTGGGCATTAGACCAGCATCCCGCTGCCATGGTCAGAATTAGTACTTGAACCCTCCTGCCAATTTTGCCAATCAATCTGGGCATCTGTTTGGACCTGGCAAACGTATTTGTGGTAACATTTAAGCTCGGACCTTTCTGGACGAACTTCTGTTCCAGCCCATCTCCTGCAAGACGTGTGTGCCATCTGTGAAGCATTTCACCAAAAGAAGACCTTCGTTTCCAGAGCAGCATGAGTCTGCCAGTCCTCTGATCTGTTAAAAAAAGAGTCTGCCAACCCTCTTAAGAGCAAAGGATCACCTCGGCCAAGATGAATAAATGACACGGTGTCTAGTAACACCTTTTTGAAGTGAGGATTAGAGGGCCTCCTCGAGACCAAGCCAGGTACAATCGCCCCGAACCAATGAATCCTTCTGTACCAAGGAGTCCTTGATAAAATGTGAGCTCTATAACCTCTTTCTTGAAAGGACAACTTCCTGCACCTCCTTCTGCAGCAACTTCTCAGACTAGACTGGTGCCTGTGACCATGTGACTCCCACCTGTGTACTGCACACGTACTGAGACATGCTAACCTCTGTCTTCGACCTTTGCTAGGTGGCACTGTGATCCGGACGCCATGCCCACATATACTGGCAAATGTATTTGCAAACATTTGAATACTTGGTGTAGAATTCAGCAGGTTTTTCTCCTCCGGCCACACGGGCACGGGATATTGAAGGGAGAGGTTATGGAAGAAGGCAAATTACTGAATAACCCAAAATAAGTTAAATCACCCCCCCCCATCGCCCCTGCAACTAAATGTGAACTGGCAAAGACTCCGGCCTCAGGGAAGCCAGAGAATACTTACCGAGCCCAGCAGGAATAGCGATTTCAGCCCATTTTCTTGTTCGGTGCTACTTAATATACCCACGAAGTACAAGGCACCAAAGGCACGAGATATTCTATTGTATTGAATTATACCATAGTTCATTTGGCCCTACATACCCCTGATGAGAGTGCAAAATACTTCAGTTTGCACCTGGTTTCAGGAAACCTTTTTGGAGTACATCAAGAGCTTTAAGCATCCCACGGCCACCGTAAAAACTTGCACAGGAATACTTCTCAAATTATAATTTATTTACATAAATGTTCTATTTCATCAGCTATAAGCTGATGCTGAAATTGCCATATGTGAACATTTGCTCATTAAAAATCTTTCAAAGCCCAAATACGTGGGCTTCGAGAATGTAGTAGAAAAAAAACATTCAGACTGGTGACCCAAAAATTTCGAATGCTTATGTAGACTACGCTAGCGGTATAAGGCAAAGTTTTTAAGCACGGGTCCACTCAGGTTTCGCAAATTCCTATCTTATGACTGTTTTGCTTCTTAACAGTTTCTGCTTGCGATTTCTGTAGTTCACTATAGTGCTCAGATTTAACTTATTACTGGTATAAGTGTGTCTTAAAGACATCTTATTTTTAAAAGGAATACTACTGACTCATTAATGATCTTTATTGAGCCAGCTAACCCTATCTTGTTTTATCCAGTGGCAATTTGCATATCATTACCCATAAGCTGAGCCTTGACAGTTCGGCCACAGCTACCAATGGGGAGCCAAGGAGGCTACAAAGTCCCATCCAAACACCGCAGTTAGAATTTCATTTAGAGGTTGTGGCAGTGTTAACAATAGGTACAAAAGGGGTTTGCATCTGTTTTTAGCCCTGTAGGGATAAGGAGATGAACACTTATTGTACTTCGGGAGTTCCACCCTTGAGTACAGAATGCTGAAACAAGTAGCAACTGGTGCAAAAACCAGTTGCATCCATGATTTTGCATTTTTGCAGTAGGAGCAAGTACGGAAAAAATGTCAGTGATCACCGGGGACAAGGGGAGTTTTCTGCCCACTAATATCTCACGTTGCTATATTCTCTCTCCAATCACAGGATCTGAATTACAAACCAGGCACCCTATATGCAGAGTTCTCACTTGTAGTGGTATTAATACCCGAGTTTGTGCAGAGTAAGGCTGCTATGATGCTGAGATAAGTTTCTCACTTTCAGTTAATCGTCCTACCCTCTTGGACTCCACTAGGTTTCAATGAGGATCCAAGTTCAGTTCATATTGAGCACCCACCCCTATATATCCTGCCAGGTTCTTCGGCCTCAGTATTCACAGGTCTCTGTCACTCGTAAAAGTTTTTATGACAATTGTTCCTCAGTGCAACGTCTACCTGCTCTGTCCGGGATTTTCTAGAGTGTGAATCTCTCTTCTGCAGTGGGGCTGGTGTGACTTGTGTGTTTAGCTCTTCAAGGAGCTCTCAAGCCGTCACGTCTTTGGGGCACATTTAAAAGCCCGTAGCGCCTCCAGAGCGTCACTTTTTTTGACCCTCCAGTGGCGCTGTCTGCTGGCCCATATTTACAAGGCCACGCAAAGACACCCTGCATGGCTTTTCATGGCCTTGTAAATACGGCCCCATTTTACGCATAACTTTGCATGAAAGGAGCGTGCAATGGGTGTTGCTGTGGAAGTTCCACTGTAACACCTATTGCTTTTTGACGCTGCCCCAGATTTACGAGGATGTGTAAATATGAGGTAGCGCCAAAAACGAATGCCATTGAAAAGCAGACGCTAGAGTGTTGCAACAAGGAGAAATACTTTAATTTCTCCTTGTTTTTTGCTCTTTTTATGTGTGCTGCAGAAAAGCAAATCGCCTTTAATGATTGTTTATGTGCAGGAAGGTGTCCCTTCCTGCACATGAACAATCATCCCTGCAAAGCAAGCACGCTAGCACCATAGCACAAGAGTGTCTGCGTTGGCGCAAGGCAGCTTTTTTAATGCCGGCGCAAGGGAAAACACAAGGGTGCGCCAAATTGTGAATACGGCACATCCCTGCATTTTTTAAATGCCGCAGCGCGGTGCTTCTAAATTGCTTGCAGCACCACGCTGCCTCATTTCTTTGTAAATATGCCTCTTAGTTTGGCTTTTTGGTCATTACATTTTTCCTGTTTTAATTGAGTACTGAGAAAGATAATTACTGCTAGTCACACCATCGCGGGTCTGGCTCCAAATTCAAAATGCCCCCCATTAGTAAATTCGATAGCTAAAAAAGTAGCCCACATGTGCAAACCAGGGTGTTTTTAACCATGTAAAGACAAGCTGTTTAAGTGTTTTGCAGGGTCCAGGAGACTGAATACATTTGCGCTTGCTGCAGGCAATGTTTGTGGTAATATCAGGGAAATCAAGAGTAAAAATAGTTCCACCAAACCATAAACAGGCCAACAACCAGCCAAAAAACAGCCCATACAACAATCTGTGTGAGCTGCCCTTCGGACACTGCTAGACTGTCCTGCATGGCATTACGACCCTGATTCTTATGATGGTGAACTCCACAGTAATGCGACGCATGGACGCACTTTAAAAAGTGCTGTAAAATGGTTATGATGAAGGTGCTACCTTTTTTTTTTATATACATGTTTTTTATTGACACTGCAAAAATGTACAGAAAGTGCATATAAATCGAAAATGATTTTGTATTATCTCATCTTCTTGCATATACATATACACATACATATCCATGCTTTTTTTTGTGTTGATTTTCCCAATGAACATCCCCCCTCTCTACCCTTTCCCTCCCACCCCGGGCTCAGTAAACATAAACCTCCTACAGGTGACTCCAGACTACCATTTCCATGGGGGTTCCTTGAACAATCTCGCCCTCTAACTTATAAATCGTTGTGTGTGGAGATCATACACAACGGGTCTCCAGCCACTCGTGACCCCTGATGATGTGCGACCATGGATCTATAGTTCTGAGCATCTAGTGTCCCCCGTAATCTACGGGGGTAACTCATCCGGAGGTGTCAGTAATTCCATTAGCGTTGCCGCCCATGCCCTCATATCCTCACTCACTCTTTCATCCTTTCGGGATGCCCTCATGTGACAACCCTCTGCATTAATCCACTCAGCCATATCTTTCATGCATTCTTCTATCTTTGGGCGCCTGGGGGACATCCATCATATTACAATCCTGCGTTTTGCCAGCAGTAGCCCCAACACCATGAACCGTCTGCTTAGCTTCTTTTTCTTCCGAAACGGTATTAGCCCCAATAAGCACTGTGACGGTTCATGAGGGGTCTCCCACCCTGTGACAGTATTAAGTTTCATAAGGATGGTCTGCTAGTACTCATCAATATCCGGGCAGCTCCATATCATGTGTAGGAAGTCTGCTGGTTGCCCCTCCGGGGCATTCCAACAAGCGCTCCGGATATATGAATTGCGGCCTACTGGGAGCCAGGTATACCCAATGTACCACATTATATTGGAGGAGTTTAAACCTTGCATTTGTGGATGTGCACTTGGCCCATTCATGAATCCTTTCCCAATCTCTTTCAGTAAGGAGCTTAACCACCTGTGCCTCCCACCGCTCCTGCACTGATAATGCTTTTTGGGGGGCATCCTCTCTCAGGGCCCTGTATATATGTGAGATCAACCTTTTGCCCCCACCATTGATAGGAGAACTTCTAGCGTTCGGGAAGTAGGTGGCGCGTCGGGGAAAGACTGACAGATTTCTCGAGTGGCTGCGGCAATCTTTGCGCATTGCAGAAACTGTCCAGCTCCCAGCTGGAATGTCTCAGATGCGTCGGTCAGTAAAATGGATCTGTTGTTGCGGTAAAGATCTCCCAGAGTCGCACAGCCACCCCGCCATCTCTGCAAAGACATTGACCTCTCTATTCTGCGTAACGGCCGCATTGCCCGTATACTCATTCCTTCTGCGAACCGGGCCGTTTTATCACCGTCCTAACTGTTCTATCCCATGCCCGACACACCATACGGACCGTGTATGGCAGCCAGTCTGGGGCTCGGCCACCATCATCAGGACCTCCAGCAGTGAATGTCCACCACACGTGCCACACAGCAATCTACTTTCCCAACTATCCTCATCATTCATCCAATGCACCGCGTGCTGGAGCTGCGCCGCCAGGTAATAATATTCCATACAAGGTACCTCCAGTCCACCCATCCGCCAGTCATGTTTCAATGTCATCAGGCTCACTCGCTTCCTCCCATTATGCCAGAGTAGTTCCACTTGCAATTTTTCCAGTTCTGTGAAAACTGGCCTAGGTATATCAAACAGAGTGCCCTGAAAGATATATAAACGACTAGGGAGCACTACCAGTTTTGCCAGGGCGATTTTCCCCATCAATGACAGCCTGAGTGAATTCCAAAATTTTATATTATGTTTCAAGCCGCCCATGACTCTACCTATATTAGCCTCCTCAAACTCTTTGGCGGCGTGTGTAACCCTTATACCTAGATACCGCACGCACTCCATCTCCCAGGGTTGGGCCAGTGTCGGCATCTCTGCCTACGGTCGCTCCATCAGGGTCCCCAAAGGGAACAGCTTAGACTTGGACCGGTTGACATGCAGTCCTGTGTGGCTGCCAACTTCGCCAGAGCCTCCAGCATGATAGGGACCGTTTGACTAGGGTTCCGGAGATACACCAATGTGTTGTATGCATAGAGCGACACCACATGTCTGGTGTCCCCGACCTGCATTCCCCACTCGTGCAATACATCCAGAAGGTGGCTAGCGAGAGGCTCCATGGCTATCGCAAAGAGAATCAGTGACAGTGGGCATCCCTGTCGAAGGTGCTACCTTAAGGGAGGCTCCTTATGTGTCTGAAGTGATACCCAGGTTGGAATCTTTCTGATTCTCAATAAACACATTTTTGCTAAAAGAAATGGGATCAACCGACCACAAGCTAATAATGATGTCACCGACCCCTAAATAGTAGATTAGTTAAAAATAATAGTTGACCTAAACGAAACCTAGAGGTGATATGGAGGCCTTCAGACACTGAGAACTCTTTGAGAAGGAGTGTGGCCAACTCAAATCCAATCTTTCTGAGCATATTAGTCCCCAGTGGCAAGAAGGGTCTCTGCTATCGAACAAGTTACTTACCTTCGGTAACGATATATCTGTAAGAAACATTAGTAGTGATAGATTCCTTACCTTAGAATATCCCCAGGCGTCAGACTGGATCCGGAAAGTTTTCGTCAGCAGTACCCCTGCGCGTCGGTAGGTGGCGTTGTGCGGCTCCGCGTCCATCGTTAGCGTTGTGGTCGCCGAGATGACGTCGCGGGCGCTACTTAGACGCCGCCCACGCGCGCTGACGTCAGTTCTGTACACGACTTTCCGCGCCAGGAACGCAGAGCCATGCAAGATACTGACCACTGGTGCATTGAAACTAGGGCCCTGAAAGGGATGACCTTAACCCTAGAAATCAGTTCGCAGAACGGGGAGGATGGGTGGGGCGGTAAGGAATCTATCACTACTAATGTTTCTTACAGATATATCGTTACCGAAGGTAAGTAACTTGTTCATCTGAAAGAAACACATAGTGATAGATTCCTTACCTTAGAATAGATACCCCAGCAATACCAACCCCGGTGGTGGGTCTGCGAACTAAGATCACACCAAAAAGTCGCGGAGAACAGAACGGCCGAAGAAGCCGTCTCTCCGGACTTGGCTGTCCAGGCAATAATGCTTGGTAAACGTGTGCAACGAGGCCCACGTGGCTGCCTAACAGATGTCTTGCAGGGGGACCCCACGTCCCAATGCAGTAGTGGCTGCAGTAGCTCTGGTGGAATGAGCACGCAGCCCCACCGGAGGTTCTTTTTTAGCCAAAGAGTAACAGGCTTTGATACATAAGACAACCCAGCGGGAGATGGTTCTCTTATGTACCGCCCGACCTTTCTTGGTGCCAACGTAGCCAACAAAGAGCTGGTCATCCACCCGGAACTGCTGTGTGCGGTTGAGATAAAAAGAGAGCGCACGTTTTGGGTCCAGTCGGTGGAGCCTCTCTTCCTCTCTGGAAGGATGCAGAGGCGGAAAGAAGGTGGGCAAGGTAATAGTCTGCCCAATGTGAAAGGCCGTAACCACTTTTGGCAAAAAGGAAGCATAGGGCCTGAACACCACCTTGTCCGGATGGACTGAAAGGAAAGGAGGCTTACAAGAAAGAGCCTGGAGCTCACTCACCCGCCTAGGTGATGGCCACCAGGAAGGCAGTCTTTAATGTCAAGAGACGAAGAGGAAAGTTGTGAAGAGGCTCAAAGGGAGCGCACATCAAGTATGTAAGAACCAGATTCAAGCCCCACTGAGGCATCACGAAAGGAATAGGAGGAAAAAGGTGTGTAATGCCTTTGAGAAATCTATTTACAACAGGGGACTTGAAAAGAGAGGGCTGATCAGGTAGCCTGAGAAAGGCCGAAATTGCAGAAAGGTAGCCCTTGATAGTGCCCAGAGCAGAGCCCTGCCGGGCCAAAGAGAGAAGGAACAGTAGGACCTCAGAAAGAGGGGCAGAAAGGGGATCCACAGCCTTTGCTGCGCACCATGCCACAAACTTGTTCCACCTACAGGCGTATACCACTTTAGTAGAGGGACGCCTGGCTGCCAGAATGACATCACAAACTTCAGGAGGCAAGTCGAAAGGAATCAACTGCCGCCGCTCAATCTCCACGCAAAGAGGTGGAGGCTGGACAGGTTCGGGTGGAGGACCGTCCCCTGCTGCTGCGACAGAAGATCCTCCCGAAGAGGCAGTCTGATCAGAGGATCGATGCTCATACTGAGTAGCTCGGGATACCATACTCTTCGAGCCAAGTCCGGAGCCACAAGGACGACTTGTGCCCGGTCGCGCCTGATCTTCTTCAGCACTCTGGGCACAAGTGGTATAGGCAGAAAGGCGTACAACAGACCGCAACTCCACTCGCAACGAAAAGCGTCGCCGAGGGAGTGCCGCCTTGGAAATTCCAACGCGCAGAACTGATGACATTGCGCGTTCTCTTCGGTGGCGAATAGATCTAACCAAGGCTCTCCCCACTGCTGAAAGAGACCTTGCACCACCTCCGAGTGAAGACGCCATTCGTGATCGAGCATGCACCTGCGGCTGAGTTCGTCCGCCCTGGCGTTCAGAGAACCTGCCAGGTGTTGAACCACCAGGGACATGCCCTGATGTTCCAGCCATGTCCAGAGACGCAGAGCCTCCTGACAGAGGGTCCACGACCCCACCCCACCTTGTTTGTTGCAGTACCACATGGCGGTGGTGTTGTCTGTGAACACCTGCACTACTCTCCCCTTGACAGAGGGAAGGAATGCCTTCAGTGCAAGCCAGATCGCCCGAAGCTCCAGAAGGTTGATATGGATCCGGGACTCCGGCGGAGACCAGAGGCCTCTGATCTCCGCCTCTCCCATGTGGCCGCCCTATCCCAGGAGGGACGCATCCGTCACCACTGTAAACTCCGGTTGGGGAAGGGAGAGGGATCTGCCGTCGACCCAATGCCGGTTCGTGAGCCACCACTGCAACTGTCGTGCAGTGCCCTCTGAGATCTGGACGTGATCGGACAGGTTCCCCTGATGCTGCGCCCACTGGAACTTCAGGTCCCACTGCAGAGCCCGCATATGCCATCTGGCATGATCGATCAGCAGGATGCAGGAGGCCATGAGGCCCAGCAGCCTCAGAGTCACTCTGACTGAAACCCGGGACAAGGGCTGAAAGATAGGAATCAGAGCCCGAATATCCCGGACTCGCTGTTCAGGAGGATAGACCCGAAACTGCGCCGTGTCCAGACCCGCTCCGATAAAGAGGCACTTCTGAGAGGGAATCAGGTGCGACTTCGGCACGTTGTTGGAGAACCCCAGCAAGTGCAGGAGGTCGGCCGTAGTCTGGAGGTGGGAGACGACTGCCTGGGGCGAGCCCGCCTTCAGCAACCAGTCATCCAGATAGGGGAAGACTGAAACCCCCGATCTGCGCAGATGAGCTGCGACCACCACCATCACCTTGGTGAACACCCGAGGGGCGCTGGTAAGGCCAAAAGGGAGCACGGTGAACTGAAAGTGCTCGTGGCCTACCGTGAAACGCAGGTAACGCCGGTCGGCTTGCAGGACGGGGATGTGGAAATAGGCATCCTGCAAGTCTAGCACTACCATCCAGTCTTGTGGATCGAGAGCAGACAAGACCTGAGCCAGAGTGAGCATCTTGAACTTCTCTTTGCGGAGGAAGCGATTGATGTTCCGGAGGTCTAAGATAGGACGCAGGCCTTTGTCCTTCTTGGGCACCAGAAAGTAGTGGGAATAGCAACCACGACCTACTTCTGACGTCGGAATGCGCTCGATGGCCCCCTTGGCCAAGAGGGCCGCAACTTCCTGCTGAAGAAGCGCCAAGTGATCCCCCGACATGCGGTGGTACTGAGGTGGCATGGCTGGAGGGGTAGTCTCGAAGGGGAGGGAGTAGCCCCTCCGGACTATCTCTAAAACCCACCTGTCCGAAGTGATGGTGCACCAGTGGGGGAGGTGATGGCGAAGCCTGCCGCCCACTGGCGTTTGATGGGCCTGAAAGTTCGGACTAGGAAGGTTTGGAGGCAGTAGTGGCCGGGGTGGTGGTGGACTGACCCGCCCGCTGGCCCCTTGATCCGCCACGGCGGAACCCGCGTCCGCGCTGGGACTGTTGCTGCGCAGGCCTGTGGCTCTGTTGTGAACGCTGCGGGGCGCCCCTTCCTGTGCCACGAAAGGAGCGAAAAGCGGAAGGCGGAGGAGGGCGGACTGCCGAGAGTCCCAAGGACTTGGCCGTAGCCCATGAGTCCTTAAACCTCTCCAACGCGCTGTCCGCTTTGTCGCCGAAGAGGCGACGGCCATCAAAGGGCATGTCCATAAGGGTGTTTTGGACATCCCCCGAAAATCCAGTGGTCCTCAACCAGGCGTGATGACGAACCGCCACTGTCGTTGCAATCAACCTGCCCAGTGAGTCGGCGGTGTCTAGGCCACAACGAATCATGAACTTTGCTGCGTCTCTCCCCTCTGCAACAGCCTGGGAGAGAGCTGGCCGGGCCTCCTCCGGACACTGGGGCAGCACATTCACCACCGTATCCCACAGAGAGTGGGAATAACGGCCCAAGAGGCATGCGGTGTGCACGGACCGCAGCGCAGAGCTGGTGGAAGAAAAAATCTTTTTACCAAACTGGTCCAGCTTCTTGGATTCCCTATCCGGCGGGGCGGAAGGGAAGGCGGTTGGGGAAGCAGAGGCTTGGACAACCAAGCTCTCGGGGGTGGGATGTTGGGAGAGGAAAATGGGGTCACCCGGAGCCGGGCGATGGCGTCGGGCCACGTTCCTATCCACAGGAGCCCCTGTGGTGGGCCTGGACCAAGTGCTCAAAAGAACGTCAGAAAGGGCTTCATTGAAAGGAAGCCGCGGCTCCGCAGAAGTAGCTGCTGGCTGAAGCACCTCTGTCAGGAGGTTAGTCCTGACGGCCACAGTAGGGAGCTCGAGGTGTAGGGCCTCGGCCGCCCTACGCAACACCACAGCATAACTAGCACCCTCCTCCATAGCCACGGTAGGAGGAGACAGCATGCCAAGGTCTGGTGAGGTATCCAGACCACTGGCGGCCCCCAATTCCTCAGCCCAGTCCTGTTCAGACTCGCAGGCTGCAGCGAGAGGGTCCTCAGACCCCTCTCAGTCCTCCCCTTGCTCCTCAGGCTGTTGAACAGGTCTAAAATAAGGAGCAGGGACATTGGGATAAAAATCCCTGAGCAACGTCGGGAACGGCATCGATTGATGCCGTCCCAACGCCGCGTCCACTTCGGGGCTGAAACTGAGGTCGACGTCGTCCCGAGGAGCGGGTGGCGTCAGTACTGGTGCCGGCGGAGTCAACGTCGGTGGAGGTGTGACAAGGTCAACCGGCGTCGACCGGGATCCAGGCCTGGATCCAAGGGTGTCCTGCGGTGCTGAGGCCGGAGCCGACAGCGACGCCGGGGCCGGAGCCGCCGGCGTGGAAAGGCGAGGACACCCAGCTGGGACAGCGGGGCCCGAAGGCGCAACGGCGGGACCCGACAGCCCAAAAAGGCTAGCCATGGCCGACAGGAATTCCTGTATTTGGGCCGGAGTCGCTGACGACCCCGGGAAGGGCGGGTAGTTGGGCGGCGACTGCGCAGGCTCCGCCGGAGCCGCGGGGGACGCACCACCCGCACCCTCAGCCGCGTCGTGCGACCGGCGAGGGGAAGTCAGAGAACGACGGCGTTTCTTCGACTTCTTGTGCTTCGTCTTACCTGACCCCGAGTGCAAAGACTTGGATCCCGAAGATCGATGGTGATGACTCCGCGCACGGTCCTTCGACCTCCAACGGGACCGGGACCTCGAACGGCGCGGAGCCGACTGCCGGGCTTCCAGCAACTTTCGGGACCGCTCCCGCAAAGTTTTCGGCGCCATGGCCCGGCAGTCGGGGCACGACTTGGGGTCGTGGTCGCGCCCCAGTCAGAAAAGACACACACGGTGCGGGTCTGTCACCAACATCATGCGGTGACAATCCCCGCAGGACTTAAAACCGGGCATCCTAACTGCACCAGGAGTCGAAGACTGGATGAAAAAATAGAGACAAAAAGCCTCAAAAAGTCAGTCAAACATTGACGGGGGGTTCCTGCTCTTTCCAGATCTGCGCTTGCTGGCGCGGAAAAAGAAAGAACTGACGTCAGCGTGCATGGGCGGCGTCTAAGTAGCGCCCGCGACGTCATCTCGGCGACCACGACGCCAATGACGGACGCGGAGCCGCACGACGCCACCTACCGACGCGCAGGGGTACTGCTGATGAAAACTTTCCGGATCCAGTCTGACGCCTGGGGATATTCTAAGGTAAGGAATCTATCACTATGGGCCATATGTAGGTAGCTAAATACCGGTCGGTAACGGCCGAAATTCGGTAAATCTCCCGTTACCGACCGGTATTTAGGCAATTGAGATGTAGGAGGCCGGATTTAAGGAATCGGTAATTTACCGATTACGTTATTTAAGGAATCGGTAAATTACCGATTCCTTAAATCCTATGTAGGGAGCACTCAAGTGAGTGCATTTTTGGTTTCAGGATTCGTTATTTACCACCAACTACAAGTTGGTGGTAAATACTGAATACCTTTTAAAAAGCAATTTTGTGCTTTTTTAAAAGTGCCATGTGGCAGACAAACATGCCCTTAGGGCATGTATGTGCGCCACATGTGCACACATGCACGATTCAGGGTGCAACAGGGTGTCAATTTGACACCCTGCCACCCTTGAATATGCTCCCTCTATTACCGATTCGGTATTTACCGAATCGGTAATAGTGAATGACTTCCCATTCATTCCTATGAGCCTCCAGGCCCATAGGAATGAATGGGAAGGTATTCCTTATTACCGATTCGGTAAATACCGAATCGGTAATACCGAATATTACCGAATCAGTAAAATTTACCGAATGTTTACCTACATTCTATTTACCGATTCTTAAATACCGAATCGGTAAAATTCGGTATTTAGGAATCGGTAAATAGAAATTACCTACATATGGCCCTATGTGTTTCTTTCAGATACAGCGTTACACAGTCTGCATGCATGTTCGTTCATCTGTATTCTAGGCAACTGCCATTACAAGTGGACAAGTTCCCAACGGCCTTCAGAAAAAGACCATAGGGAAACACCAATAAAAAAGAAATGCAGGTCGTTTCCCGGGGACTCCTGAATATACTACATCCCACTGATTTAGATTCGCAAATCCTCGCGCCACTCTTCACAGCAGGTTCACTGGCACCCATGGATTTACAGGGGAGATAGCAGAAAAAAACGATGAAATTCTGAAATAAGAGAAATCAACATTAACCTATGTTGAAGAAAACAACAAGTATATTACTTGTATTATTTCAAAAGTGCTTTCACTGAGTATCTTAGCACCATATTTGTCGCAGCAGCTCTGTGAGGAACAGATCGAGGAAAAGGATAGACGAGAGCGAAAACAGTTACAGCCTTCCTCAAAATTGTCTCACAGGTTCTCCAATCAGAAAACCATCCTTTCCACTCCTTGCTCCAAGGGTACAAACATATGCCTGACCTTGTAAACACGCCGCAAAGACATGCCCACATCACTTGCAAAGCCCAGTCACCCAGAGCCCGCCCCAGACTCTATCGGAATTTTTCTTTTTTTACACTTTGTGTATGCCACAATGGCTCCACCGGATCCAAATGAGGCTAATCCCTCACAATATCGAATTTTAAACAACGGTCTGCCAGAATATCATGACCGTAATATTGGCAACTATTATATCGTAAGGTAAGTATATATAGGTAAGTATGGATTTATCATACTTAACTCCACATATATTTTCATTGTCTATATAAATATATATAGGTATTCTTCTAACACTTTGGACTCCCACACACACACACACACACACACACACACATTAAAAGCATGGAGGCGTGGATTTAAGAATGGCAAATCTAAACTCACCATTATAAATTTACTTTTACAGTGGTCGATATATTTCGATCACTATAGAATAGCATGACATTATGTAAAACTCGAAGGGGCTTATTTACAAGGCCCTTGCTCCACTTTTGCGTAATTTTTAACATGGGAAAAGTGACGCAAAAGTGGCGCAAGGGGCTTGTAAATCTGCCCCGAAGTTGTGATATACAGCCACGAGTAGAGGGTGAGTTGGATCCAGGTCTAGAAGTGCTCTTCACCCCTATTCTCTGTGTTGAGTACATCGGAAACAGTGAACCAAGGAATTTGGCGTGGAATGACATCTGAATTTTAGCACACCATGATTAGACTGATGATTTCCTGTGAATACACACACAAAAGGATCTACACAACCTGGAGCGCAAATTTGTTCAGATTCATAAATCTATGCTTGATGGCCTGCTGGAGCACCCTTAACGATTCCCGGCCTATATGTAAAAGCCTCTTACACTAAAGAAATTACATCTAACCTAATCACTTCACACTGAGACATTGTTTAAACCTCGCCAAAGATGTATTTTCTTTCTACTTACCTTACCACTGTATTCTGCCTCATACATGTAAACATTCTATACTCGAACTCTTACTGTACATGTCTTGTTACTGAATATATCGCCACCCTGAGCCTTAAGTTGACACTGGCTCATTGTTTTATGCTCTCTCCACATTCTACTACCATTTGTTTGCTGTCTACAATTGTATTTTCCTTGTACTGCATTGTTATTTTGTTAATACCTAAAAATGCAGATACAACAGTTTTATCTTTATAAAGCTCTCTGTCATGTTTGCGGAGTTTATTAGAGCTGTATCGAATATTACTAAAATAACTTTATTATACTGCTGGACATCTTACACGAAACAGTCCTGACTACCAATTCTAGATTTATGTGGCCTTCCGCCCTATGTATTACTAAGGTAGGTCTGCATTCTGTCTTTCTGTTTTATCTATAATACTACTTCTTAGAAAATAAAATCAATAAAAAGGTTTTGAGCAAAAATAGGCATTTTCCTCACACAAATCAGTAAAGTATATTTATCTACTTCGGAAGCACATTGTATGTCCATTGCCAAAATATAAAATGTATCCACTGCTGAGGCACAGTGTGCATCCAGTAATTAAGTACACTAAGTATACTCTGTTGAGGCATAGTATTGATCCACAGCAAATCAACAGTTGGTGTCAAGTGCGAACACACTGCACAGTTTATACGACTGCAAACATCGATAATTTATCTCTGGTTAAAATATGGTATGCATCGCATGCTAAAGTGCAATATGTATCAATGTCTGAAGGCAGTGGCAGTTCCTCTGTTAAGGTGGAGGAGCGTCGCCCACTGCTCGGGGAGCAGTGTAAAAGAAAAAAGAAAATGTTAATAACATAAGTCATTATCATTTTATTTTTAGGCTCCGCGAGGTTCGGGCAGGGCCGGACTCCTGTGACGAGGGAGGAGTAGTGGTTGCTACACTCTAAAGTGCGCATGATGGCTTGACCGGCCGTCTTGGCCTGGCCAAACCATCATGTGCACTTTGCATGTTCTCCACCCAGGCTGCATTACAGCCTGGGTGGAGAATATGCTCAGGCTTCCATTCCCTGTCTTTGGGCCGCACCGCGGCACTCAGATCAATCACAACGCAGCATTGCAGCGTTGTGATTGGCTCAGGGGAGCCTAGGTGCTTCCTTCTTCCAGCCGGAGAGGAGGGAAGATGTGGGAGAGAAGGAGGAGAGACGCCGCGATCAGGTAAGTACATTTTCTTTTTTAAACCTCCCCACCACCCTCCCTCCCCGCCCCACCACCCTGTCCTGCCACCCATGTACCGTACCAGCCGCCACTGCCTGAAGTACAAAATGCATGCAAATTCCCAGAATAATATTATGTAGAGTATTTAGCCACGTATAAAATATAGTATATGGTCACCATTAATGTAGATGTAGTATCCAATTCAAAAGTAAAATACTTATGCATTATTACAGGATTTGATCGTGTTGTATTTATAATGTTTCATAAAGTACTCAGGGCCACATGTACGAAGCATTTTTGCAGTCGGAAGTGGCCGATCGGGCTGTTTCCGACTTAAAAAATGCTTTTACATAAGTACAAAACACAAATTGCGATTCGGTAACATGTTAACAAATCGGAATTTGTGTTTGAGATTCGGTGTTTGGAAGGGGCATGTTTAGGGCATCCCTTCCAAATACCGAATCTGAAAGGGATGTATGAATGTTTTGCGACCAAATTACAATCCCTAAACATTCATAATTTACCGAATTCTTGAAGGAGGTGTTGACCCCTTCCCCTCTGAGAATGGAAAACAAATCTTTTTTAAGAGGCAGTGGTACCATGGACCACTGCCTAATCTTAAAAAATGAAACTGCAAAGTTTCATTTTTTCTTTTAAAAGCAATTTTTTTTTTTTTTATGCAGCCCGTTTTCCTTAAAGGAAAACGGGCTGCATTAAAAAAAAAATATTGCTTTATTAAAAAGCAGTCACAGACATGGTGGATGACTGGATCTATCTGCCTTACAAGGAACGGCACTCTGACCCTGCTCGGCCATCCTGAATTATGATTTCCCCAGCCGGGTTTTTCACCCTTCTGCAGCTGCGTCCAACGGAATTACAGCCTGAACTGCTGAACAGAATTACACCAAATTTAGCAGAAAGGTAGATGTTGGATTAGTGAAGTGCCATTTTGTGATTTGGTGTAAATCCATTCAGTAGTTGCTGAGTTATTTAAAGAAATTTCCAATTGTATATATAGGGACGCGGAGGATCTGCGACCCCTCCTGATCTCATGCTGAGATCTGATTGGCTGCAAACACTTCAAACCAGGAAGTGTTGGCAGCCATCTTGGGACTTGACTTGAGCGGAGTCCCAGAAAAAGGTAAAAAAAAAGAAAAGGGGGCAGGGTAGAAATACCCTGACCTCCTAGGCCTCTTGGGAGGGGGTTCCACAGGGACCCTGCAGGGCCGAAAAAAGACTTTTTAAACATTTTCGGCGGGATGCTTAAATAATTATCCCTGCAGGTGGGCCAGGTCCTGGAGGCATTTTTTTAATAAGGGAGGGGGGCGCAGAGAGTCCCCTTATGGGGCTTAATATTGCTCTGGGGACCACTACATCCCTGGGGCTTCTTTGTATTTGAATGCGGGGCCTCATACGGCCTCCCCTGTTGCCCCTGGGACCACCACCTTCTTTTCTTTTCAAATGGGGGCCTTTCGGACCCCCCAGCCCCAGGGACCGCCACCTCCCAGAGGCTTCACCTGAAAAAATGCAGAGGGGTGCTGCGTGGACCCCCCAACAGGCCCGGGGGCCCGCCACCTCCCGGGCTCTAATTTTAATTAATGGTGGGGGGGCCACGCAGACCTCCCACAGCCCCGGAGACTGGCACCCCCCCCTGGGGCTGCGGGGATCAGTGATGTCATTTGAGATGTCATCAGTGATGTCACTGACCATGTAATGAGTGATGTAATATGCGAGGTCATAAGCAGTGCATTGAGGGGGCGTACGTTATAGGGTTTTTTTTTTATACTTTATTTTTCGGTTTTTATTACATACAATTCCACAGCAGCCATTACAGTAATTAAATGGTCAACAGCATATCCAGGCAGTGGTTAACAATAATCACACGATCTGTGCGGCCATACATGGCTTCAAGTGCAGTGGCTCGTAGACATCATACACTACTATATGTACATTCTCATTTACTAAACAGGTAGAACACACCATTCCTACATAATCTCTTACATCAGCTTATGTTTGCAGGTGGTGCAGTTTACAGTAATACGCCTCCAGCCGCCCACTTTTACCCTATGCAAAAGGGTGAACTGGATCAACCAATCCCGGATATCCACGTCCCTCCACGTCCTCCGCTTCGGCTGCCTGACGTGCAAGGTATGCCTGGTATGGGCCCCATATGTTTTTGGGTCTGCATCGTGTCGGTATCAGGGCGTTAAAATTGTCTGACTGGGTATTGCAATAGGACAAATCCATGCATCATTCCATAACTGTGGGCAACGGACCTGACATCCATCTCATGGCTATTCTCCGTTTGGCTATCAATATACCCAGTGCTAGTAGCCTGCGCGTACCCTTAGGCAATTCTTTGACGTACCCCAGCAGGGCTACCAAGGGGGTCACATGGACTATCACCTCAGCCATTTCCTGTAGTGCCGCGAACACCGCCATCCAGAATCTGTGAATCCCCGGGCAGTCCCAAGCGAGGTGTGTGAAATGTGCCCCAGCTGCACCGCACCTCGCACATCTGTCGTCCTCTCTCAGCCCATATCTATGTAAACGGGCCGTGGTGTGGTACACTCTTTGCAGAAACTTATAATGTATGAGTCGGTGTCTGCCGTTTTGTGATATAGTTTTAGTGCCTGCACAGCAGTATACCCACTGCTCCTCCGATATATCTATATTCAGTTCAGCGAGCCACTCCTGCAATGCTTTCATATTTAGTGTGCTAGTGTCCGACTTTGAGAGTGTGTATAGTATTGAGATTGCGCGCTGCGGGGTCTGAGCTCGCAAGAAATACGTTAAGGGAGTGTATTCGCAGGGCTCTCGCATGTCTTCCCCGAGTGATGCGAGCAACGCCTGCCTAGCGCGATGATAGTGGAACTTTGTGAGCATTGCAGCTTCCGCTGATTGTGTTTGGAGCTGGTCCCACTGCTTGACCACCCCTTCTACGAAGTAATCGCCCAATGTTCTGATGTCCAGAGCGTGCATGGGGAGAATGAATGCCTTCTCCTTACCCAATGGTAGCCATTCACACCATTCCAATGGTAATTTAGGGGAGTAGAGTAGGGTGATTCCCTGCGCAGTAGAGGCTCTCCAGAGTGAGTACCTAGTACTACCTACCGGATCTATAACTTTATAACGCCTCTGTGACTCGCTAAAGAGATACTGCGGTAATGTCATTGGGAGCACTGCCTCACTCTTGATATGCAGGTGTGGAATGTCCCCAGGGCCATGTAGCCAATAATATGCGTGCATCAGTTGTGCAGTGCAGTAGTACAACTCGAGGTCAGGGGCATTCAGGCCCCCTGAGGAGTATGTTCTGGTCAGTGTTTCCCACTGCACGCGCGGTTGCTTTCTAGCCCAGGCAAGCCTAATCCGGTGAGATCTTAGAATGCGAAAGAATGATCTCGGCAATGATATGGGGATATTGACAAAAAGAAAAAGAGAGCACGGGAGCACTATCATCTTCATGAGCGAAATCCGCTCCAACAATGACAGCAGCGGCTATGCGCTGCAGCGTGATGGCCGCGGACTAGGCTAGCTCCCGGACCCTCGCCCGTAACCCGAAGATTCGCATAAACCATCTGTACCCCTGAGCACGCGGCAAAGCTGCAGTACGGCGTACAGACTCGGCCGAGCGAAAAACCGAGTCAGCTGGGCTGAGTGGAAAGGTGCGGCGACCGCCAAACAGTTGAGGCCTAGTGGGAGCCAGAAGCCGGGGCCTGGAGTGACATGGCTGCCCAGTGCCCGAGAACGTCGTGAGCGGCCGGCCAGTTAAACTGAGCCGCAACTCGGAGGGAAGGCGGGCGCGGCGAGAAGTGCGTAGCGCCCCCCCCTCCTATCCCTACAAACTGCCGTGGAGCAAAGTGAGGCTTCCAAACCCCCGGGGGACGGAGGATTCGCCCCCCCCCGGCAGGAGCCAGTAACCGGCGTGTGCATGCCCCGGCGGCGCATCTGCTCGGCCACACACAGCGGATGTCTCAGCCGGCAGCGGCGTGCGCCCTGAAACAGAGGCGGTACCCCTCAGCGGCCTAGTGAGAGCCAGAAGCCGGGGCCTGTAGTGACGGAGCTGCCCAGTGCCCAAGAACGTCGTGAGCGGCCGGCCATTTAAATGGAGCCGCAACTCGGAGGGAAGGAGGGCGCGGTGAGAAGTGAGTAGCGCCCCCCCTCTCATCCATACAAGCTGCAAGGGAGCAAAGTGAGGCATCCAAACCCCCCGGGGGACGGAGGATTTGCTCCACCCCGGCGGGAGCCAGTAACCGGCGTGTGCGTGCCCCGGCGGTGCAGCTGCTCGACTATACACAGCGGAAGACTCAGCCGACAGCGGTGTGCTCCCTGAAACGGAGGCGGTATCCCTCAGCGTTGTGGACGTAGGATGACCCCGGACGGGTATTCGTCCCCCTATTAAGAAGAGTCGCCCCAAACAAAGAAGGCCCAAGCATGTGGTGGACCCAGAGCCCGAGAGGAGGCGCAATACGCCGCGATAACAGAGGATCGTAGTGCCACCACTGGCCCCAGACAAGGGAGAGAGTGAGACTACCAGCCCAAAGTCAACATTGCCCACTCGGCCACAGGGTGTGGACCCTCGGTGGTGGGCTGGGAACAATAGACGCCAGTCTGGAGGGAGAGGCAACTACCGGAAGGGCCTGATGTTTTCCCTATAGTGGCACTTTGTCCTTGGGGAGGAGTGCGGTGAGCAGACCGGCCCCCCCGTTCCCCCGCCTGCCTTCCACGACGAAGGGGAGCAAGGCCGCTGTGCGGTGATGACCGGGGTGAGAAAGACGCCAGGGAGACATCCAAGGGACCGTACGATGTCCGGTGGTAGGGGCCCGAAACCACCGCCACAGAGCAAGCTGGACCGCTTTACGTATCAGAAGACAGGCGCACCTGAAACGGCGGCCCGGGGTGGGCAGGCAGAGGAGCCGGGGGGGGAACCCCCCGAGCACACCCTAAAGGACGTGATGGAGGCCATCGCCGGAGTGAGGTCCTCGATGGAGCAGAGAACAGATGCGATCACAGTGGAAATAACGCTCATCAGAGCGGATCTCACTAAAATGAGTGAAAAACTTAAACTAGAGGTGACCTCGACCGGTCTCGTGGATGACGTCTCCCAACTACAAAACGAGATACATGAGCTAAAGGCCTTCAAAAAACTTGCGGAAGACAAGCTTGATGATTTTGAGGGGCGCTCAAGAAGAAATAACGTTAGAATTATCGGAGTGCCGGAGAAAGCGGAGGGGCAGGCGGCTGACCTTTTTGTGGAAGACCTCGTCACGAACTACCTGCGCCCCAAGGGCCTGTCCAGGTTTTTTGTGGTCGAAAGGGCCCATAGAGTGCTGGGGGGGCGTCCAAAGCCTGGAGTTCCCCCGCGTCCCATCCTCGCCAGATTGCTCAACTTCCGGGACCGGGACGTAATATTACAGAGTGCCAGGGTTGCGCCGCCGCTACAGTACGAAAACGCAGTTGTCTCCTTCTTTCCGGACTTTACCCAGGCAGTACAAAAGCAAAGGCGATCCTTTCTTGAGGTGAAGAAGCAGCTTAGAGACAAAGGAGTGAAGTATTCGATGCTCTTTCCGGCTCGTCTCCGTGTAAAAGCAAATGGAAAGGCCTGGTTTTTCGCGCACCCGGAGGCAGCGGTGGACTGGCTCGAAGGGTGGCGAGACGCAAAAAAGAACACAACGCTCGATAATCACTGATCCTAGAGGGTCATTGGACGGTGGTGAGTCCACGGACTTGGTAAGACACCATTTTTTTTTTTTGCTTCAATTTCTGACCTGGAGCTGAAAAACTCTGTGGTGGGTGTCGGTGGCTGGCATCCTTGTGAACATTGACTGGTCATGGGGCCCCTACATTGCTGGCACTAACTGATATTGGGCTTTGCCCTGCCAGGGCTCAAACTTTGAATTGTCACAATTGTGGACCGGGCGAGGGACTGGAGCTATCCTTCCCCACAGTTAACCATTATTGTTTCAATGTTGGGCGACAGGCACTCTGCATTGGTGGATTTCATGGGCAGTTCTAGGCCCAGAGTGCAGGGCAGCAGGGAGGGGGGATGTTGGGTTGGGAGGGTGAGGGAGGTTCGGTTACTTCTTTCTTTATTGTTAATTTCGGCATCTATGGTCGCATGGCATGCAAAGACGGTAACACGCACAAAAAACTGTCATGGATACACATTTGGACAAGAGTTTGAAACTACTTAGCTGTAATGTGAATGGTCTCGGGGATAGGGTGAAACGCACTTTAGTCCTCCAATACCTTAAGCGTCGCTCCCCAGATGTGGTGCTCCTCCAAGAGTCTCACCTTATAGGTAACACGTGTAGGGCCCTTAATAGGTGGGGGTACAAACTTATCGCTCACTCTGGTTTTACGTCAGGCTCCAGGGGGGTTGGCATCCTGGTCAAAAACACCTTTCCCTTCAGCTTACACTCCACACGCTCAGATGACTGGGGCAGATATGTGGCGCCACACCCTGACCTTAGTATCGGTCTACGTCCCCCTGGGGCTTCAGAACAGAACGTTAACGGACCTGGGTGCATTATTGCTTTTGCTCCCGGAGGGCATCTTACTATTGGGCGGGTACTTCAACGCAGTGGTCTCTGGAGCTCTTGACCGACATCCCCCCCGTACCATTGCCCCTTCGTGTTGTTGGCTTCCTGATTTTTTAGACTCGCTAGGGCTCACGGACACATGGAGGGCGCTTCACCCAACAAGCATACAGCATACCTTTTATTCAGGGGCACATAGTAGCCTTTCCCGGATCGACTATGTATTAACACCGGCTTCCCAAATTACCCATGTCCGGGAGGTCGAACATCTAGCAAGAGGCATCTCTGACCATTCCCCACTGTGGGTTGGGTTGGCCCTGGGGGACACGCAAACGGGAGGGATCGCGCCGGTCAGCCCATGGTACTTGCGAAACCCAGTGGTACGAAAAGAACTCTTGAAAGCCCTAAGCTATTATTTTCAGGAAAATCAGGGTACGGTGGAATCCCCCCAAACACTCTGGGAAGCTTTCAAATCAGTAATACGGGGACAGGCTCTTTCCCTTATCGCGGGAGCCAAAAAAGAACAACACAAAGAGCTTGAGGCGTTGGAGAGAGAAATCCTTGAACTGGAGGAGGGTCAAGATGGAGAGATTACCCAAGAAAAACTGCATCTCCTACAACTAAAGAGAGATGAATACAAAAGCATAGCCACCGATAGGGCCAGAACATGGGGTAAGGAACGAGACGGGAGAATATATGAATGGGGTGATAAGGCCGGGAAACTAATCGCTTGGCTGGATAAAAAAGAAAGAGCCAAAAGGCTTGTCCCAGAACTAATAGATGAGGAAGGGGTGAGAATCACTGAGCCTATTCAAATTGTGAGCGAGTTCGCAGTGCATTTCAGCAAGGTGTATCAATCAACCTCGCCCTACCTCGAGGAGGACTCACTGGATCTCCTGCGAGACGTCCACCTCCCGGCTCTCTCCGAGGAAGACAAAAGCTACTTGGAAGGCGACATTACCAACGAGGAAATAGCGCAAGCAATCAGGAGTCTTCGGCCGGGAAAGGCAATGGGCCCTAATGGCCTGCCGATTGAGCTCTACAAGCTGCGCCCTGATAAGCTCGCCCCCTACCTGAGAGCCATGTTCGAAGAAAGCAGACGGGTGGGATCGCTCCCGCCTGATCAGCGCCTCGCCTCCCTGGTGGTGATACACAAAGAGGGCAAACCTAAGTGCAAATGCGCCTCCTATAGGCCTATAACCCTGCTCAACGCGGAACCTAAAATACTGGCCAAACTCCTAGCCACCCGCCTAGCCCGGGTGATAAGTCATCTGGTACACCCAGACCAATCGGGCTTCATACCTCACCGAAACACGGCTCTAAATTTGCGAAGGGTCCATGGCGTACTGGGGAGGGTTGACACTATTCAAGAAGAGGCAGTGATAGTATCCCTAGATGCCTCTATGGCATTTGATACCCTGGAGTGGTCATACCTTTTAGCCGTTCTCACCAAATTGGGATTTGGGCCCGTCTTCATGGCATGGGTTAGACTATTCTACTCGGGACCCCTGGCACAGGTGGTGGTTAACAACAAGCGTTCAAATACCTTTGCATTGAGCCGAGGCACTCGCCAGGGGTGTCCGCTGTCACCCTTGCTTTTTGCCCTCTCCCTGGAACCGCTCGCGGCCTGGATCCGCAGGGACCCAGTCATACGGGGGCTACGGTGGGCGGCGGACTGGGAAGATCGCATGTCGCTATATGCAGATGATATACTCCTCTACCTAGCCTCCCCCAAACGATCGCTCATACAAGTCTTAGATATTTTTACGATATTCGGCAGATATTCTGGCTACTCAATTAACTGGGGCAAATTCCTCATGTATGTCCTTAAGGGCGACTCTCCCCCTCTGCCTGGGGATTGCCCCATTCAGATAGTCGAAGATGGGTTTTGCTACCTGGGGATCTTTGTCACCGTAGACTCCAAGCTCCACTTTGAGAAAAATCTGCGCCCTCCTCTGTTGAGACTGAAGCGAGAAATCGCCAGCTGGAAGGCGCTGCACCTCTCGCTCCTCGGAAGGGCAGCCCTCTTCAAAATGATGTCCCTACCCCGTTTTTTATACGCCCTGCAGAACGCCCCCAACCCAGTTCCCGCACGTTATTTTAGAGAAATAGAGGGAATGCAAAGGGAGCTGCTCTGGGAAGGGAGACCTCGAATCGCACTAAAGAAGCTAGTCCTTAACTGGTACGACGGCGGAATAAGCCTCCCCGACATAAAAAAGTATTACTGGGCGTCCCACCTTAGTGCCATAAATCACGCCACTTATCGTAATCCCGGAGACCCAGGCTACAACATGGACAGATGGTTGCTCCCAGGGGGCAACTATAACAAAGCACTTTACTCCTCCCCTAGGAAAATTCGTCTAAATGGCACAACTGAGCATGCTGTGCGGGTCTGGCATGCAGCGAACAAAAGCCTAGGATGGGACAAAACCCTCACCCTGGCTACTCCCCTGTGGGACTCGGAGCAGTTGGGGCATCTGCGATCATCCAGGGGATTTGACAAATGGGACCTTATTGGCCTTTCCTGCATCGGAGATCTCTGGATTAATGGAAAGATGGTCACGTTTGAAACATTGCAAAAGCAATATGATTTGGCAGATAGAGAGTATTTTCGCTATATACAGATCCGACATGCCTTATCCACTGCCCTGCGGGGGGGCACCTCCCTGCCGGAGTCTTCCCCGCTAGAGGATAGACTACTTGACGGATATTTACCACAGAAGGCCATCTCCCTAACGTATAAGAAGCTGATCAACAATGCCCCTGATCCCCTGGTACAACTAAGAGGGTGTTGGGAAAGAGACGGTTTTGAGCTGGATGAGGACGAATGGCGGGAGGCGGTGGCCTCTCCCCGGGAGGTAGCGATCCCCGCTCGATTAAGGCTAGTCCTGCTCAAGATACTGCACAGGACCTACATCACAGGGCCGCAACTTGTACATATGGGTAGAGGGGAGGGGGGAGAATGTCGCAGACAATGCGGGCAGTTGAGCACTTTTCTCCACATAATTTGGGAGTGTGAGCACATTCAGTCATACTGGCGGGGAATACATGGGATTTTGAGTGCAGTCCTCCACAAGGAAATACATTTGGAGGCCAAATGGTGTCTCCTCAATGTGTGGGAACCAACTGACCTCACTACCATGGAGAGGGTATGGGTCACCCTCAGCCTGATTGTAGCAAAGCGGGATATAGCACAATTGTGGGGATCAGAGGTTGGGCCCACCCTGGACACATGGAAGCGAAACCTTGACAGGTGCATGTTTAGGGAAAAGACTGTCTTCTTGGCACGGGGGTGTCCTAGGAAGTGGTCCGCCATCTGGAACAAGTGGAACGCCTATCGGGGCAACATCTGTGCGGCGCCCATTGTTCCTTCTGTGGACGAACATGAATCCCCTTGAGACTTTTCCAATTATAAAATGTGTACGCTGACTAATTATGATGCAAAAGATACTTGCCATGTTAAGAACCTCAAGACAAATGTAAACTGTAATGCCGACTGTTTATTATACTTTCATAAAATAAAAAGATATTCCAAAAAAACAATGACAGCAGCAATCGGATCCATCTCTTGATAGACTCCGACAGCTTCTGCATAGCCCTACCATAGTTTTCACGGATAACCACCTCGGGGTCTGTATGTATTTGAACACCCAAATACCGTGTTTGCTCCGTTGTCCACTTAATGGGGAAATCTGTCTGAATAGGGACAGTACCCGCGGTCAAGGGGACCGCCAGTGATTTACTCCAATTTATGCGCAGGCCTGAGTGCTGGCCAAACCGTTCCACCTCCTTTAGTATTGGTGTGAGGTTCTGCGCTGGATTGCATACATACAATAAGGTGTCGTCCGCGTATGCTGTGATTATCAGGTTATAGTGGGGAAACCTTATACCCCGGTGGCCGTGATACTCGTGCAGCGCACATGCCAGCGGTTCGGCTGTAGGAGCGTACAACATGGGGAAAAGCGGGCATCCCTGCCTTGTCCCTCTCGTGATCGCAATCGGGTCTGATAGCAATCCATTCACGCGCACGTGAGCGGTAGGCCTCGCATACAATACATCCATAAGTTGGATGAACACTTCGCCCACCCCCACTCGTCTCAACACTGCCCTCAGGAAGTGCCACTCCACAGAATCGAAAGCCTTTTCGGCATCCAGAAAAATTGCCGCGGCGTGCATCTCCAGGTCTATGTGGGTAATGGTGCTGAACAGCGAACGCAGGTTGCTAGCAAGTGATCGTGTGGGCACAAACCCAGACTGCTCCGGGGCCACTACTATCGGCAGCAGAGGGGCCAAACGATTCACCAGAATTTTGGCAAAGATCTTTGTATCTGTATTGAGCAGAGATGAAGGCATGTACGAGGAGCAGTGCTCTGGGGGCTTATCCTTCTTGAATAGCGTGATCAGGGTGGCCTCACACATACTGGGAGGCATGATTCCGTTGGTCGCCATCACTTCAAACAGGTTAACCAGATGGGGGATCAGCTGATCTTGATAAGCTGTGTAAAATGCCACTGTTAACCCATCCGACCCGGGAGCCCTATGGTTAGGCATAGTTTTCAATGCCGTGATTATCTCAGTTGGGCGTAATGGCGCCATCAAATGCTCTCTATGAGAGTTGGACAGCCACTTCATTGCTATGTACGCTAGGTAGTCTTCGTCTCTTTCTTCTGTGCTAGAGGAGGGCGAAGTATATAGGTCTGTATAATACTTGCGAAACCTATCGGCAATCTGCGCTGCACCATTAATTAGTGCGCTGCCCTCATCGCGTGGCTCCAAAACCTAATTTGTACCTCTGGTCGGCCGGGTTAGTGCTGCCAACGTTGCACTTGGTCTTTCCCCCTTACCGTACACCCTTGCAGTAGCATATTTCCCTAAGTACACCACTTCAGTGTGGGCCAGCTCATTATATTCGCCAATCCTAACCCTTATCTGCGCAAGCACTTCAGGGGAAGCTTCAGTGATAGTTTGCCGCTCCAGTTCTGCTAACTCTGTCTCTAACTTTTGTAGCTGTCCTCTAATGGAGCGAAGCACCGCCGCATGTTTCGATATGACCACACCCCGAATATAGACCTTGAACGCTTCCCATATGGTTGCCATTTTGGGAACACTAACAAGATTAGTATTAAAATATTGGTCAATTTCTTTCGATACCTCTTCTCTGAACACTTCGTCCAGTAGGCAGTATTGGGGAAAACGCCAAAACCGAACCCTGGGCTGAAGGTCGTTGCTCTTCAGTGTCAATTTAATTGGGGAGTGATCTGAATAGGTACGCGGCAGGTGCACACATTCCACTATATGGGGTATTAAGTCTCGGGAGGCAAACCAGTAATCTTTACGAGTATGGATGTCATGTACGGAGGAGTAATGTGTATATTCCCTGCCGGATGGTGTGCGATAGCGCCACACATCTACTAGACCTTCAGTTTCCGCAATTGCTGCAATAGCTTCGGCGGTAGATGAGGGATTGCGCATGGAACCTTTTGAGCGGTCAAGTGCTGGGGATTGTACACAATCGAAGTCCCCCCCACAAAGAGTGGGCATTTTCGAGAATGTATTTAGCTTGTTATGCAAAGAGCGGTAGAATTGTGGACTGTCATAGTTTGGGCCGTATATACCCACCACCCGTATATCTAAATTGTCCATATGGCAGCGCACTACCATATACCTCCCCTCAGGGTCCAAATCCACGGCTTGTATTTTTATGTTGGCCCCTTGTCGGACCCACACCAGCGCTCCTCTCGCAAGTGTGGTGAACCCAGCAGCAATGCAAGTACCTTTCATTCTCCTCTGTGACAACAACCCAGAGTTAAGTGCTAGATGGGTTTCCTGCAGCACTGCCACGTCTATATGATGTCTGCATAAGTACAACACCACCTTGCGAATGTTCCACTGGTCATTTAGACCCCTAATATTCCAGGTAAGAAAATTTATTATGTGGTCCCTCGGTGTAGACGTCAAGCCATTCTCACCACCCACGCTCATAGTGTATGAGAAGTGTACATATGATCCTGCGACTGCACTAGTTAAAACGCTTATGGTTATCAGGGCTACTGCTGCAAAACAATGACAAATCTGTCGTCCCTCCCTCCCCCTCCCACGTCACGTCCCCCACCTCTTGACATGACTGCATAGATCCCTCCCTCTGGTCCCACAATCCCACCCAATAACAGTGTGTAGTACACGCGAGGGCGGTGGCTGCCCGACTACTTGTCGAAAAACCCCAACCCCGCCGCAATTACTATATCATTTCTGTAACAGCCATGGCCATCATCAATTAAACATCCCAGAACAGAGCGCCTTCACACAAGATTATAAAGCAAAATTATAAGGTTATATGACCAGTATTCCAGATTTTCACCTGCAGTGTCAATGGCTGAAGGAAGTGACCCGATTTGAGCCACCCAGGTCACTCGTGACCACCGCTCAGCCTTCCATATAAATGAAGAGTCGGTCAGACAGTAGAGAATACAAACCAAGTATATTTATTCAGGTACACTCGAGCGGAGTCCAGTCTGATCAGCCTCCTGGGATTGCTGCAGAGGGACTGACTTCAGCAAACATGGTGATACATTATGTACAATTCATAACCAATAAAGACACGCCCTGACTGGAAATTTCCAGTTGGAGGAAGCTAACCAAAGAAGGTACAGAAGGATGAGTTTCGATCCTGAGACCGGCCACACGCTATCTTACTACCAAGGTCGTTCTGTCTGTGCCCGCCGCTCTAAAGGTAGGAGCAGGCCTCTATCTAGTGGAAAAGATATGCGCTAATAAGAACAGTGTATTCATTAGTACAGCAAGGCCCAACCTTGAAGAAACGAAAACCACCACAGCTGCTTTCAGAGGAATTAGTTTTGATCATGACTCAAAATGGCGGCTAAACATAAAATGGTGCAGCGAATGCTAACTTAAGACGTACGATGCATAAACAGCACAGCTAAAACATTTGTATTCCAACAGACCCTCCTTTTAGCATTCGCTAACACCTTTTATGTTACTATCTAGGAACAGATAACATATTGCGGGAATAAGAACTATCACTATAAGCTGGAGCATGCATAATCAGTATTCAAAGATACCCTCATCGATCTGCATGATGTCATCAATGTATTTTTGCATCATAATCGCAGCCTTAGTGTCATGAACTGATATTTTTGGCTTAGGGGTCAGAGCACGTACACAATAGGTACAACAAGCCGGGAGACAGTGTATACAGAGGAAACATGTAAAGATAATACCAGCAACTGCAACCAAAAAGATAAGAATCTTCCAACCCCATGTTTTCAGGATATTCCAGAACCATCCTGATAATGTCCAAGAACCTGTCTCCTGGTTTATGTCTGATGAAATTCTATGCAATTTTTGTATGGCTGAATGCACACTGGGGGCGTGGTCAGGTATGTAAACGCAACAGCTGCTGCCAGTGATGCGACAGGCCCCTCCTCGATCAGCAAGGATGACGTCTAACACCATCCTGTTCTGTAAGGTAACTAATCTCGTAGCCTGGAGCTTAGCAGTGATGTTTGTCAGTATCCCAGCTGTTGTATTAATAACCCCTTCCACTACTCTTATTAGCCGACGAAGCTGAAGACTATTAGCCATGGGGCCCCAGAAAGGTAACAGACCCCTTAAAGCATTGTCAAACTGTTGCCAGGTGGTATCTGTCTGATCTATATCCTCAGTGTCAACAACCCTTCTGACTGGGGGCAAGTATATACTCCTACGTTGCAGCTGATGGTCTTTATGGTAATTGGACCGGGCAACATACACAGGGGGAAGAAGGAAAGAGAGGTAATCAATCAATCAATCAATCACAAGATTTGTAAAGCGCACTACTTACCCGCGAGGGTCTCAAGGCGCTGAGGGAGAGGAGGGGGGGTGTTGCCGCTACTGGTCGAATAGCCAGGTCTTGAGTCGTCTCCTGAAGGTCAGCAGGTCTTGGGTCTGTCGTAGGTTGAGGGGAAGGGTGTTCCAGATCTTGGCGGCGCGGTGAGAGAAGGATCTGCCTCTGGTGGTGGTTCTCCGGATGCGCGGGACGGTGGCCAGGGAGAGGTCGGCGGAGCGGAGCTGACGGTTGGGAACGTAGAAGGAGAGTCGACTGTTGAGGTAGGCTGGGCCGGTTTTGTGGTAGCGGGTGAGCTGTCTGTTGACGATCTTCTCGATGACCTTAGCTGGGAATGGAAGCAGGGAGATGGGCCGGAAGTTCTTGAGGTCGCTCGGGTCCGCCTTGGGTTTTTTGAGTAGGGCGTTGATCTCGGCGTGTTTCCAGCTCTCTGGGAAGGTCGCGGTCTCGAAGGAGAGGTTGATGACGTTGCGCAGGTGGGGTGCGATGGAGCTGCCGGCTTTGTTGAAGATGTGGTGTGGAAAGGGTCTGTTGGGGAGCCGGAGTGGATTGTGCCCATGGTCTTGATTGTGTCCTCGGTGTTCACGTTGACCCAGGCTGTCAGGGGTCGTGGTCGATGGAGTGCGGCGGGTCTGATGTGTCGGGGCCTGTTGGGGTCGTCCGGGAGTCGAAGCTGTCGTGGATGTCGGCGATCTTGCGGTGGAAGAAGGTGGCGAGGGAATCACACAGGGCTTGCGACGGCGGGATGTCGTTGGCGTTGGAGCTGGGGTTGTAGAGTTCCTTCACGATGCTGAAGAGCTCCTTGCTGTTGTGTGCGTTGTTGTCGAGGCGGTTCTTTGAAGGAGGTCCTCTTGGCGGACCTGATGAGGTGATGGTGGTTGCGGATGGCGTCTTTGTGGGCTGAGCGGCTGTCCGGCGTCTTCTCGCTGTGCCATTTGTTCTCCAGTTTCCGGCAGGTGCGCTTGGATGCTAGGAGTTCTGGGGTGAACCAGCTGGCTCTCTTGCTGGTGTCTTTGTAGGTTGGTTTTTTCAGCGGGGCTAAGGTGTTGGCGCAGTCGTCCATCCATCGTCTGAGATTGCGGGCGTCGGGGTTGGAGGGGTCGTTGGGTGGGCTGAGTGCGAGGTTTGTCTGGAGTTGGTCTTCGGTGACTTTGCTCCAGCATCTGCGGGGGATCTGTAGGGTGCGGTGGTGTGCGGCGGACCACCCCCTCGGGAGCCAGACAAGAGCCTGAGATCCACAGACAAAATAGACATTCTGGGGTAGGATCAAGGGTGGACTATTAATCGTGCTCAGTCTGTAGGTAAAATCGCATTTACTCTCCCCCACTTTTACCTTCCCTGTTCCCTGGACACAGAAACTAGCTGTTGTGTTGACCACGGACACCGGCATCAAGTTGTCCTTAGTAACATTACGGTCTTGGAAAGAATGGAAATATTCAGAGGTGTTGAACCTTTGGAAATCAGCCATTTCCATTCTAAGCCATGTTTCGTTCTTCACTTTTTCATATATTCTCATACAGGATTTTGGGGATAATGTACTGGAGGTCCCATTACCTGCCTGTCCTATGGGAGTAAATCCATGATGAAAACGTATATACTCTACCACAGTGTGAGAGTCAGCAGATATCATGACCTGGGAAGATAGTTGGAAATGATAGTGCACCATAACGAACAATTCAAACCAACCTTCACAGCTACCAATATATGAAAATGGCATGGCCAACAAATTATCGCTCTTATAAGTAATGGAGGGAAGCAATCCACAAACCCAACAATTAGTTGTATTGGACACATCATGGGCTTGATGCAACATTTGTATAAATACATTGTCTGTGTAAGACTTTATATGCTCTTCTTTGTGAGGAGCCAAAGTAACAAAAATGTGCTCAGGGGAAGCGGGCGTTGTACCAACCAAGGAATTGACAGGATACTTTTCCTCCAGAAACCAGAATATTCCAAGTACTGTTATTAGTGCAATCACAACTATTGATGCAAAACTATTTTACTCTTTGTGGGCCAAGCCCGCGCTGGACGCGGTGGTGCAAATGGCTGTTCCTCATCGTTAATAGGCCGACCAAACAGATGCATTATGAAGCAAGAAACAGAGTGCAATAAAAACTGATAACAAAAACAACTGTTCCCAGTGTCCGTCTGAGACTCACTGGTGCAGGCTCCTATTGTTCATCAACGTTGGCGCTCTTGAGCACCGGCGGTGGAGCTGCTCAGTCCTAGCTCTCGATGAATCCCACGTTGCTCAGGATAATGTACCCCCCTCCAAGGGAGCACGCTCAATCTATCCTGTCCAATGTCACAACAGTGCACCAATCTCGCCTCACCGTGAACTAACACCGTTGGTACTATAGCAAAGTACACCCTAACTTGCACAGTCCATCCCTAACTAATCTGACTTCTCCTTTGGTGCACGATTCCTCAGCCGAGGGCGCAAATTGTACCTGGTGACTCACCAGGCACAGAGGGGTCAACAAATAACTGTTCCTTAATGGCTCAAATTTCCGGAGGAACCCCTGCATTTAGCACATCATCGTTCTCAGCATCCGTTTGGGCCCATGTAAGCTTTGCATCACCAAAAGGGACAAACTGAGGCACTTTTTCACCCTCAGCAACCCCAATGCCGTCCCTCACCCATTGATCATAGGGTAAGGGTAAGGTTATCCTGCGGCAATGGCTGGAATGAATCCAATTCTTTCGGCCAGCGACTTTCACAGCGGTCCGGGTAGTGAGGAGGACCTGCTCGGGCCCTTCCACTGGGGCTCCAAGCTCTTCTTCCGCTGAAAATTGCGCAGCAGAATCCAGTCCCCAGGCTGGATGTTGTGACCGGGTCCCTCTGGTATGGGTGGGAGTGACTCACGAATCTGTTGGTGAATAGAACGCAAACTTTCAGTTAACTGGCACAGGTAATCTGTCAATAAAGGGTACTCAATCTCAGAAAACCTACGCGGACGCCCCAGACATTTGCCGGGCGTCCAAACACGACCTCGTAGGGTGACAATCCTGTCCTAGAATGTGCTGTAGTTCTTGTTGACAAGAGAGCTAATGGTAAAGCATCTGCCAACTGTAACCCTGTAGTCTCCTGAATCTTTGCCAATTTCAGTTTGAGAGTACCATTGTACTTCTCAACCAAACCTGATGACTGGGGATGATTTGCAGCATGAAATTTCTGCTTTATGTGCAGACCATCGCAAACTAACTGGATAACCTTGGCATTAAAGTGACTTCCGTCATCACTCCAGATCAAATGAGGCAAGCCGAAGCGAGGAAAGAACTCCTTTAGGAGTACCTTTGCAGTTGCAATGGCTGTATTCTCTTTAGTAGGGTAAGCCTCAACCCATTTACTGAATACACAAACAACCACCAACACATACTTCAAATTATTGACCCTGTCCATCTCGATATAGTCCATTTGAAGGACCTCAAAAGGGAAAGTGGGAGGTGCAAAATTGCCGGGTGGTGTGGGGGTACCCTTGCCACGATTGTGCATCATGCACACCATTCAGTACTTTACTAAATGTGCAGCTCTCTTCGAAATGATGTAATTTTGCCATACGGGGTCTAACAACTTACAAATACCCTTTGCACTAATATGGGCTGGGCCATGAGCCATCGTGACTACAGGGAGAACATATGCATCTGGCAACATCCATCTTTGCTTCCCTGACTTGTCAATCCAACATCCCTCATCGTTCAATTGTGCTGTACTTTCTTGCCACACTGCTAATTCTTCCACTGTAGCCTCACTCTGAATTTCCTTCACATTCTCCAGTGTATCCTCAAACATGGTGACCTCAGGCACCCTACAAAAAACAAGATTAGGGAGTGAAGAGATAGTGTCCTGCGTGGACACTGGAGGTGGATACGTCCTCCTCTAAGAATCTATAACTAAACATAAGGATCCACCTCTGAGGGGGGGTTCTCTTGACAGAGTTTCTCACTGTGTCAAAAAAGTGTGTTTCCTATCTTGGTTGGACACACACAGTGTTTGCTTAAATACCCTCACACACCAAAAGGGCCCTTGGTGTCATGCTTTGTCATAGGGTCTTCCCGCCCCGCTGCGGACGGGGCGTGCCACGACCTGCGACTACGCGGGAGCACTGATCTTCCAGTACTATGTGTGGTGTAGGGTAGTGAGAGGAAGGGTCAAGAGTGAATGCGAAAAGTGAATTTAAAAGGACCTGGCCTCATGGACTTAAGAAATTTTAATAGGTCATTGAGGCTGGTACTGTTAAAAATGGTGGTTCGGAGATGTCCTGCGTGTAATGTGCGGATACTCCTGATCAAGTCAACATGTTTCGAAGCATCGGGGCTTCTTCATCAGGACTGAAAATGATCCCTTCAGTACTCACTATGTTGCTATCAAATGTGATGAGATTATGTGCTATAAACAAAAAGGTGAAAATGCAAAATATCATGCACTTCGCCGCGGGATGGCGTTATCTTGAGCGAGGCAGTGTTGACTACTACAATACAGTGGCAACACCCTTCCCACCCGTTCTAGAGGCTCATGGAGCATTGTCTCCTACTCATCCTAACAACATTTTAGAAATACCAATGGGTATTGTATAAAGTGCATGATATTTTGCATTTTTCACCTTTTTGTTTATAGCACATAATCTCATCACATTTGATAGCAACATAGTGAGTACTGAAGGGATCATTTTCAGTCCTGATGAAGAAGCCCCGATGCTTCAAACATGTTGACTTGATCAGGAGTATCCGCACATTACACGCAGGACATCTCCGAACCACCATTTTTTAACAGTACCAGCCTCAATGACCTATTAAAATTTCTTAAGTCCATGAGGCCAGGTCCTTTAAATTCACTTTTCGCATTCACTCTTGATCCTTCCTCTCACTACCCCTACACCACACATAGTACTGGAAGATCAGTGCTCCCGCGTAGTCGCAGGTCGTAGCACGCCCGTCCCGCAGCGGGGCGGGAAGACCCCTATGATGAAGCATGACACCAAGGGCCCTTTTGGTGTGTGAGGGGTATTTAAGCAAACACTGTGTGTGTCCAACCAAGATAGGAAACACACTTTTTTGACACAGTGAGAAACTCTGTCAAGAGAACCCCCCCTTAGAGGTGGATCCTTATGTTTAGACCTCAGGCACCCACCTGGCGGGACCTGCTACAAACATTCTTTTCATCTTAATTCGGGCTGTTTCCTTAGCTGTCTGATCTGCAAAAGCGTTCCCCTTCCCCACATCGTCAGTAACCTTCCTATGAGCGCTACACTTCACTATGGCCAATTTCTTAGGGAGGGTCAAAGAGCACAGAAGCCTATATATAAGAGGACCGTACTGAATTTTAGTCCCATTGGAAGTAAGGAACCCTCTCTTTGCCCAGAGCCGCCCAAAGTTATGGGCGACTCCAAAGGCGTACTGACTGTCAGTATAGATATTGACAACTAGTCCCTCGCTCAATTCACAGGCTCGAATAAGGGCAACGAGCTCTGCAGCTTGGGCCGACTGGTAGGGAGCTCGTGATGTCTCAACTACGGTACGCAGTGTAGTAATAGCGTACGCGGCAGTTGAGTGCCGTCTGATAATTTAAAACAAGAGCCACCGACATATAGTTCCCCTTGAGGGTCAGATAAGGGAACATAAGCCAGGTCTACCCGTCCTTTCGTCTCTTCTTCCGTCCGGAAGATACAATCATGTATGTCAATCTCCTCATTCTCAGAAGGGAGGGGTAGTAACTGTGCTGGATTCAGAGTGGCACAGCGTTTGTTCGTAATGTGCTTCGCAAAGAGCGTTAGCTCGTAACCTGTCATACTTGCACTGGTGAGGTGCTGTGTCCTTGTCCTATTCAAAAGTGTATCCACAGCATGGGGTGCCATAACTGTGAGGTCAGTATCAAGTACGAGTCAAGCGGATTGTCTTATTGAGACAGCCACAGCCGCGACCGCTCTTAGACAGCTCGGGAGGGCTCGTGCGACAGGGTCAAGCACAGCAGAGAAATAAGCACACGGTTGTTGCTTATCCCCAAAGTTTTGTGTTAATGAACAAGTTACTTACCTTCGGTAATGCATTATCTGGTAGAGACGCTATCTAGCTGCAGATTCCTTACCTTGGAATTCCCCAGGCGTCAGGCTGGATCCGGAAACTTTTGCTGAGCTATACCCCTTGCACGCGACGTCGGGTGGCTGCATTTGGCTCCGTGTGACGTTGTTGGCGTCTGTAGCGTCGATTATGACTTCGCGGTGCCTACATAGGCGCCACCCAGGCGCGTGGACGTCAGTACTTTTAGTTTTTTCCACGCCAGAAGTGCAGAGCCACGAAGTGACTGACGAAAACGTGTGCAAAACTAGGGCCTTGAAAGGGGAGTAATCCTAGACCTCCAACATCATTCCTCAAAGCGGTGAGGCATGGGTGGGGCTGTAAGGAATCTGCAGCTAGATAGAGTCTCTACCAGATAATGCGTTATCGAAGGTAAGTAACTTGTTCATCTGATAGAGACTTCTAGCTGCAGATTCCTTACCTTTGAATCAGATACCCGAGCCATACCATCCTGGCGGTGGGTTGCGGACTAATGAGCTAGACTAAAAAGTCCTGCAGGACTGAGCGGGCAAAGCGCCCCTCCCTGCGCACTTGACCATCAAGGCAATAATGTTTTGCGAACGTGTGCAATGATGCCCACGTCGCTCCCTGACAGATGTCTTGAACTGGGACACCCCGTGCCAAGGCGGTAGTCGCAGCCTTTCCCCTGGTGCAATGGGCCCTTAATCCCTCAGGGGGCTGCTTCTTCGCCAAGGCATAACAGATTTTAATGCAGAAAACAACCCAGCGAGAGATGGTTCTTTTCTGCACTGCCTTTCCCTTCTTTGCTCCCACATACCCCACAAAAAGTTGGTTATCCACCCGGAACTCTTTTGTGCGGTCAAGGTAGAACGACAACGCTGTTTTTGTGTCCCGTCGGTGGCGACACTCCTCCTCCTTAGAGGGATGTGGGGGAGCAAAGAAGGTGGGCAAAGTAATGGACTGACCCAGATGAAATGGGGTCACAACCTTTGGTAAGAATGATGCCCTGGTGCGAAGCACCACCTTGTCTGGAAAGGACATAAGATAAGGGGGCGAGCTGGATAACGCCTGCAATTCACTCACCCTCCGAGCTGATGTAATCGCAACTAAGAAGGCTGTTTTCATGGTCAACAGCCGGAGGGGATAATTGTGCAAAGGCTCGAAAGGAGTGCACATCAGATAAGTGAGGACCAAATTAAGGTCCCATTGAGGCATAACAAAGGGTGTAGGTGGAAATAAATGAACTAACCCTTTCAGAAATCTATTAACAATAGGAGATTTAAAGAGAGAGGGCTGATCTGGCAGCCGCAAAAAAGCAGACAGAGCAGAAAGGTAACCCTTGAGAGTTCCCAAAGCAGAGCCCTGCTGGGCAAGGGTTAGAATGAACAAAAGGACAGTAGAAAGAGGAGCAGAAAGAGGGTCAATAGACCTTTCTGTACAGTATAATACAAATTTCTGTCAACGGCAGGCGTATACCGACTTAGTGGAGGGCCAAAGGCCATCAACTGCCACCGCTCAATCTCCACGCATGGTGGCGCAGGGTTGACAAGTTCGGGTGGAGAACCCTCCCCTGTTGCTGCAACAGAAGATCCTCCCGATGGGGCAGCCTGATCGGAGGATCGACACTCATGCTCCGAAGCTCTGGATTTCAGACTCTCCTTGCCCAGTCCGGCGCCACAAGGATGACTTGGGCCCGGTCGCTCCTGATCTTCTTCAGAACGCTGGGTGGGAGTGGTATGGGTGGAAAGGCGTACAACAGGCCTGAGCTCCATTCACGACGAAAGGCGTCGCCGAGCGATAGCCGCCTTGGAAATTCCAGCGCGCAGTACAGCTGACATTGCGCGTTCTCTTCAGAGGCGAACAAATCTAACCAAGGTTCTCCCCACTGTTGAAAGAGACCTTGCGCCACCTCCGACTGGAGACACCATTCGTGATCCTGAACGCATCGACGGCTAAGATCGTCCGCCCTGGCGTTCAGAGAACCTGCCAGGTGTTGAACCACCAGGGTTATGCCCTGCTGTTCCAGCCATGCCCAGAGACGCAGGGCCTCTCGACAAAGGGTCCATGACCCCACCCCGCCTTGCTTGTTGCAGTACCACATGGCGGTGGTGTTGTCCGTGAACACCTGCACCAACTTCCCTTGACAGAGGGAAGAAATGCTTTCAATGCCAACCGAATCGCTCGGAGCTCCAACAAGTTTATATGGAGCCCCGTCTCCGCCGGAGACCAGTGACCCCTGATCTCCGCCTCGCCCATGTGGCCGCCCCATCCCATAAGAGACCCATCCGTCACAACTGTGAAATCTGGTTGGTGAAGGGAGAGAGGTCTGCAGTTGAACCAATCGCGGTTCGTTAACCACCACTGCAGATCCTTCGCAGTTCCTTCCGAGATCTGAACCACGTCGATGAAAGGGAGCATCTGAGAAGGAGTCAAGTGTGACTTCGGCACGTTTATAGAGAACCCCAGCGAATGCAGGAGGTCCGCCGTAGTCTGAAGGTGGGAGATGACTGCCTGGGGTGAGGACGCCTTCAACAGCCAGTCGTCTAGGTAAGGGAAGACTGAAACCCCTAACCTGCGCAGATGAGCTACAACCACCGCCATCACCTTGGTGAACACCCGAGGGTCACTGGTAAGACCGAAGGGGAGCACAGTAAACTGAAAGTGCTCATAGCCTACCTTGAACCGCAGGTAACACCTGTGGCCTGGCAAGATGGGAATGTGAAAATATGCATCCTGCAGGTCCAACGCCGCCATCCAGTCTCCTTGGTCTAGGGCAGACAAGACCTGAGTCAAAGTGAGCATTTTGAATTTCTCCTTCTTGAGGAAGAGATTGACGGTCCGAAGATCTAAAATGGGCCAAAGCCCCTTGTTCTTCTTCGGAATTAGAAAGTAGCGGGAATAACAGCCACTGCCTACTTCTGAAGCTGGGACCCTTTCTATAGCTCCTTTGGCCAGAAGAACTGTAACTTCCTCTTGGAGCAGTTTCAAATGATCCTCCGCCAGCCGTTCCTGAGTTGGCGGAATAGGAGGAGGAAAAGAAAGGAAAGGAAGAGAATAGCCCTCCTGGACGATCTGCAAGACCCACTTGTCCGTTGTTATAGATCTCCAGCGGGGGAGATGATGATGAATTCTCCCACCCACTGGAGTAGTGTGGTCCTGCAGAATCAGCCTAGGAGTGCTTGGAGGCTGTGGGTGCTGGGGGCAGTGTGGTAGACGACTTCTGGCCTCCATTCCGAGGAAGGCATGTACCGCGTCCACGTCCACTTACGGCTTGGGCAGTCTGTGCGGGACGGTGGCTGATATAGGGCTGACGTGGCTGGAAACCCCTTCCGTTGCCACAAAAGGGGCGAAAGGAAGATTGGCCACGAGGAGTGGAGGAGAGGCCCAAGGATCTGGCCGTAGCTCTTGAGCCCTTGAACCTGACCAGGGCCGAATCTGCCTTTTCCCCAAAAAGGCGGGTTCCATCAAAAGGCATGTCCATCAACTTGGCCTGGACATCCCCCGAGAAGCCAGTTGTACGAAGCCAGGCGTGGCGCCTCAAGGCCACCGTCGTTGAAATTGATCTGCCCGGCGAATCAGTCATATCCAAACCACACCGTATGGTAAATTTAGCTGCATCTCTCCCGTCCTTGACAGCTTGGGAGAGCACAGTCCGGGCCTCCTCCGGGACTTGTGGCAGCACCGGCGCAACCGTCTCCCAAAGAGCGTCGGAGAAACGGCCCAATAAGCATGCGGTATTCACCGACCGCAATACCAGACTGGAGGAAGAAAACATCTTCTTCCCAAATGAGTCCAGTCTCTTGGATTCCCTATCCGGAGGGGCGGAAGGGAATGCGCCCTGGGAAGTAGAGGCCTGCACCACCAAGTCTTCTGGGGTGGGGTGTTGGCTGAGGAACTTTGGGTCGCCCGGAGCCGGCCGATGGCGGCGTGCGATCGTCCTATTCACAGGAGCCCCTGTGCTAGGCTTGGACCATGTTCCTAAAAGGACGTCCGTAAGTGCCTCATTAAAGGGCAAAAGGGGTTCAGAGGAGGAAGCCCCAGGTTGAAGCACTTCGGTCAGGAGATTAGTCCTGACCTGCACTGAGGGCAACTCCAGTCCAAGGACCTCAGCTGCCCTCTTAACCACCATGGCATAGGACGCCCCTTCCTCCGTAGCCACTGTAGGAGGAGAGAGCATGCCAGTGTCTGGGGAAGTATCCAGACCACTGGCTTCCCCAAGTTCCCCATACCAGTCCATTGTCTCCTTAGAGACATCCTGGTTCTCAAGAGGGTCTCCAGACACCTCCCATTCCTCTCCTGAACCCAGCACATCCACAAAGTGCTCAGGCGACAACATAGAACCCCTGGGTTCTGTCGACGTCGGAATCGGCGTCGCTTGCCGTCGTTCCGGCTCCGTGTCGTCGGGGATGAGGATGGGGCTTGCGTCACCGACGGGCATCGGCGATGTCGCAGGCACCGACTTCGGGATCGATGCCGGGGGAGGTCGTGTTGGTACGACCGGTGTCAACCCGGATCGGATCCCTGAGGCCCCACCGGCACTGTGGCCGAAGCCGGCGGTGTCGAACCCGATGGGGCCCCATCCGACCCCACGGGGCCCGAGGGCTCACCAACAGGGTCGTTCCGCTCAAATACGCGGTGCATGGGCTCGTTAAAATCTTTAAGTTGTGCGGGAGTCGCTCCAGCGCCCGGACAGGGAGGGAGGCGCGAAGTCGACTCAGGCTCCGGCTCCGCAGAACCTGTGCCTCGAGCGTCGGTGCTCCTTACCTCTCTCGACGACGGACGCCAGTTGAGGTGAAGTCAAAGTCCGCTTTGACTTCTTCTTCTTCTTGTGCCTCTTCCCCGAGTGTCCAGACGACCTCGAATGGGAGGAAGAGGACTTAGGGCTCCGTGAGCGGTCCCGCCACCTCCTCTTCTTCGAACGGGACAGTGACCTCCTCGGAGTCTCGCTTAACGGTGTCGACTGCCAGGCCGCGAGCAACTTCATCGCCTGCTCCCTCAAAGCCTTCGGAGCCATCGCCCGACAGTCTGAACACGACTTCGAATCGTGGTCGCGTTCAAGACACCACAGACATACGCGGTGGGGATCGGTAACCGACATCATGCGGGAGTTGAACAAGTCCCGCATGGTTTAAAACCTGCCTTCCTACCAGACATCCCTCGCACACGAAGTCGCTACTCAAAAAATGTCGACAAAACTCGCGAAAAAAAAAAGCCTAAAAGCGGCAGAGGGGTAGCTCTTCCCGGATCGGCGCTTAACTGGCGCGGAAAGAAAAGAACTGACGTCCGCGCGCCTGGGTGGCGCCTATGTAGGCACCGCGACATCATAACCGACGCTACCGACGCCAACGACATCACGCAGAGCCGAATGGAGCCACCCGACATCGCGTGCACGGGGTATTGCTCAGCAAAAGTTTCCTGGTCCAGCCTGACGCCTGGGGAATTCAAAGGTAAGGAATCTGCAGCTAGAAGTCTCTATCAGATACAGAAAGCGCACAACCACCCATCTCATGCGTAGTTAGAGGTACCAAGCACTGGAGCTGAGCAAAGCGCAGTTTTTAATTGCTCAAAAGACTGCTGACACTCTGGCATCCAAGGCAGGGGTTCATGCACATCTTTTAGTGTTAACGAAAGCAGGGGCTTAATAAGCAGAAAATAGCCAGGTATCCACTGCCTGCAATAGGAAGTGATACCTATGAAAGCGCGCACATCTTTCTGAGTTTGCAGAATGGGCATTTTAACAATGGTACTGATGGGCTCAGGGGTCAATCTCCTATCCTCCTTCGACAGTAGGTGACCTAAGTAGGTGACCTCCTGTCAACAATACTGGAATTTGGAAAGGGATACTTTATGGCCATGTTGAGCTAAATGTAACAACAATTTAACCGTACTGTCTCTGCAACCTTGTTCTGTATCCGAGGCAATAAGCAGGTCGTCGACATATTGGAGCAATACATTATCTGTGGGAAGCGACAGGGAATCCAGCTGACTTTTCAATGCCTGACTATAGATACTCGGACTCTCTGTATAGCCTTGAGGAGCGCAACAGAATCTAAAACTTCTACCAGCTAGGGTGAACCCGAACAGATACCTGCTGTCAGGATGAATGGGAATACTGAAAAATACGTTTTTCAAGTCAATGACAGAAAATAATTTAGCAGAAGAAGGAATCATCGCCAAGAGAGTCGTAATGTCAGGGACCACCGGAAACTGGGGAATCACTATTTTGTTAACTGCTCGCAAGTCAATCACAAAGCGATAAACATCTGCATGATCATCAGAGGAACCCGAAGGTGTCCTTTTTAGAATGGGAAGAATAGGGCTATTACAAACATTAGCAGTCGTCTCCTCAACCACTCCTTTCTCAATCAAATCCTGCACAATTTGTATCAAAGCTCGCTCACCTGCCTGCGGTATTTTATACTGAGGGATACGGAGTAGAATAGCACCTTCCTTGACACGTATCGAAACAGGCGATATCTGCAACAAACCCACATCTGTGTCGCCCGTTGCCCACAGTGTGGGTGGCACATCCTTAAATTCAGCGGGGAGGGGCGCATCTTTGGATAGACACTGCTTAACGCACACCACATCAGGACCCATCGTTATATAGACGCCTGCTGGGAGCAATAAATCGTAGCATGCAGTTTCTTCAACAAGTCCAAACCCATCAAATTCTCTCCACAATTGGATGTCAACAAGAATGGCAAATCCACAGTGAAAGGACCAATAGTCAACGCAAGGGGTTTTGAAATGGGGCTCACAACCGGTACACCAGAAAAACCTACCGAAACATTATTATGGCCAGACAGAGCAGCCCCAGGGACCAAGGAAAGAGAAATAGAGCTGTTTGTTGCACCTGTATCCACCAAAAACTCCTGAGCCGAACCATGCACATCCACACTAACATACGGACCGCGTTGATCTACAGGTATCGGAACTGGTCCCTCACTCTGTCCCTGGCTGTCCTAGCTGTAAGACATTCCTGTCACCTCATCTGTGTCGTAATCATCATAATAATACTGTCCTTCCTGAGGGTCATCAAAATAATTCTGGTCAGAACGACCCTGTGGGACCACAGCATTCGGAGCCCTGTCTTGGCCACCAGCTCCACGACCCTGTCCACGAGAACCTCGTCCTCTCGGGACCGCTACCTTCTGCAAAAGCACAGGACACTCGCTACGCCAGTGTCCCTCCTCTTTACAGTATGCACACTGATTCGGCCCTACAGGTGTAGTATTCCTGCTAATACGGGGAAGCTGCCGGGCCAAACCACCATGTCCTCTACCGCTCCCCCTAGAAGCCTGCTGCAACAACACCTTCGTCTTCAAATCCTTGTGCTTCTTCTCCGTCTTCTCCTTATCCTCATTTTCCCTTTGCTCATAATACTGTGCCATATTCAAAATAACAGAAGGGGAAGAGGTGGACCAGGTGCTATCGGAAGCCTGCAATCGGGTCGCAATCTCAAGAAGCAAATTGGAAACAAACCTGTTAACGAACAGTTGCACCCCACCTTCAATCGACAAATCCTGTCCACTATAATCTAGAAACACACCTTCAAACCGAGTGAAAAAATCAGACACACTCTCATCTTTCTTCTGACGGCAAGCCGATAGCTTGACCCAATCAACTTTCCTCGGAGGGATAATAGAATGCATATACTTGATAATGCGGCCCAGCAAAGCAAGTATCTCTGCTCTAGGCTTCTCACCTGGCTTCCTTTTCTGATCCCATACTTTAATCTGGTCCCATGTACCACCCAATTGCGCAACATGATCCTGTGTGTGTACTTGTCTCCAAATATCCACCGGGACTAGCAAACCAAAGAACATTTCAATATCAGCAAGCATCATCACTGTAGAAGAGGCAGCCTCAGTCAATTCTTTATAATAAGCAGTCGGATTCTTTCTAGGGTCCGGTAACTGAGTCTTAAGGGACAAAACCTCACTCCTTTTCCATGGAGTATAAACCCATTGTTCTTGGAAACGGGCCTCTACCCTTGGCCTAGTAACATGATCATGCTGATCCCTTAGCTCAGGTATCTCATGATGTTAGATAGGCTGAACCTCCCACATTGGGAACTGAGGTACTGGGGTGGGGCTCTTCTCAAGCAGCCTTCCCTGATAAGCAATCAACGTCGCAACATTACCAAAGACGTGAGCAGGATCCATATCAGTAACATACACATGATCCCTAATATCGTATATGATCTGCATGACTGCACCCTTGAAATACTGCTCCCAAAGACTGATCAAGGTAGCCGACATATGCTTAAGGGCATGTTGTTGTACAAAAGGCTCATAATCTTGCATCACACTCCACACATCTTCCACACTGTAAATGGGGTTACGTCCCCACTGCGCAGCCTGATTAGCCACCACCTGCTTCTCTGCATCTCCCATATCAGATCGGACCAACGTCCGCCCCATACGCTCCTTAAATTTCATCCAGTCTCTATCCTCAGGGCCGCGTACCGGTGTCCCACTACTCAGTAATGTCGGGGAATGGAGGAACACGGTGGGGGTAACAACAGAGGGAGCAGGCACTAACGTCATTGTCGGCTGCGTCATGGGTGTAAGGGCTGGAGAGAGAGATGCAGAAGCAATAGGCGTTGCATTAGTACTAACAGTCACAGTTGCCAAAGACGGCGAGGGCAAAGAAAGGGCAGGAGGTGCCGTGGCCTAGGCCATCTGATCAACAGTAACAGAAGCAGAAACAGCGGAGACAGAAGAACCCGGTAGCTGGGCCTGTGAGGGAAGAGCGGGATATATCCTCTGCGGGGCATATGGGGGTGGGGGTCGAGTATCTAACAGTTCTTCCACAAAAGTTTCATTTTCTTCTTGGGCCACATAAGATTTATCAATTTGTAATTGGAATCTCCTATCTTCACGTTCAATCCCTATCTCTTGTTTCTCTCTATCATGTGCTACAGCTTTCTGAGTCAATGTTTGCATTCTCCCCTTCCGGGCCTCTTTCTCTGCTTTCATTCGCCTTTGTTTAACCTCCTTTTGCCATGCTCTGAGGGAATCAAACATAGACTGCCTACTTCTTCTTGCAAACAACTTCTCCTGTAAAAAAGCAATTTTTGTTCATCATAAGTGCCCGTCAACGGCCGCTGCAACTCAGCATTGTCCCTCGTATATTTGTGCCACAACGTACTAAACATAATAGGGCCAAGGCCATGCTTCACATACATATCAAAATTCGGAGTGCCTTCCGGAGGCGCTGGCTGACTTTCTTCCAGTCGAGCATCAACAGAACAACAACGACAGCAAAAGCCGGCTGAACCCAGGCATTTTCAAAAGTAAGCCAAATTCGTTATATTGCCTGGCAAAGTGTTCACAAACACTTTGTATCCAAATCGGTCCTCAGACCATACCAAAGACGAACCAAAATTGTACCATATCCACAAAGAACCAATACAAACTCACCTGGTGCACACAGGTCAAACAAATTTATTCTCCACTGCCGACTCTTCGGACCAAACGGTCAGATCCAAGGGTTTCACCATTCAGGACCCCAGTCGGGATGACTGCTGAGCAAGGCACTGACCGGTCAGACAGATGGGGCAGCTGCGAGTTAAGGAACTCTCTCGTGCAGGGATCCCTGGTCCGCCCGTCCGACCCGACGATGGCCCTGACCTCCTCACCCATCCGTGGGCGAGGATGGCTCACCCAATGGAGTCCCTGTTCGGGAGCCAACAAAAGGAAGTAACCTGATTTGGGCCACCCGGGTCACTTGCGACCACCTCTCAGCCTTCCATACAAATGAAGAGTCGGTCAGACAGTAGAGAATACAAACCAAGTATATTTATTCAGGTACACTCGAGCGAAGTCCAGTCTGATCAGCCTCCTGGGATTTCTGCAGAGAGACTTACTTCAGCAAACATGGTGATACATTATGTACAATTCAGAACCAATAAAGACATGCCCTGACTGGAAATTTCCAGTTGGAGGCAACTAAACAAAGAAGGTACAGAAGGAAGAGTTTCGATCCTGAGACCGGGCACATGCTATCTTACTGCCAAGGTCGTTCTGTCTGTGCTCGCCACTCTAAAGGTGGGAGCAGGCCTCTATCTAGTGGGAAAGGTATGCGCTAATAAGAACAGTGTATTCATTAGTACAGCAAGGCCCAACCTTGAAGAAACGAAAACCACCACAGCTGCTTTCAGAGGAATTAGTTTCGATCATGACTCAAAATGGCGGCTAAACATAAAATGGTGCAGCAAATGCTAACTTAAGACGTACGATGCATAAACAGCACAGCTAAAACATTTTTATTCCAACATGGCCCCCCGCCACCGCCCCATGCAGGTGCCAGCTCACAACCTCAAACTGCAGCAAATATCTACACATCAAACGCCACATCTAAAGTTGGGATGTTATGATATAACCCGCTGTCTCACCCGTTTCGTTGCTGCTATGCCTGCGCCATGTTTACCCAGCAGCTAGTGTCTCAAGTCTGTTTATCAGGTAGTCCCTCTGAGTTGTTGTCCTCTTCGAGTTTTTCCTGTACCTGCTTGTTGGGCTGCACCTTATTGAAGCTCTTGAGTGCCTGCTGTGCATTACTGGGGTCCGCATAGATCTTTTGTTTTACTATCAAAAGTGACTTTTAGACGAGCCGGATAAAGCATGGCATAATCAATGTTGAGTTCTCTCAGCTTGCGCTTAATGGGGACAAAGCGTCTGCGCGCCTCCTGAACCTGAGGGGTAAAGTCAGGGTATAGAGACAGGACCGACCCCTCATGATTAAGGGTATGCAGTTCTTGTGCTCTCCTCAATGCTGCATCTCTGTCTCTATAATTTAATATGCAAGCTATATTCGGACTGGTTTTGTACAAGTGAAATCTGAGCCTAACTATAACGTCCCTGTAACCTTTGAATTTTTCTGTGAAATTCTAAGGTTTTTTAAAATCCTATCTCCTAACTATAACATCCCTCTAACCTTTGGTTTTTAAGTGAATATATAGGTATATATATATATATTACAGCTCCATTGTACAAAAAGTACAGCACTCACGGGGGACTGTGTGACCAAGTTTATTGGCACATAAAACACAAACACAAGACGCGTTTCGGCGACTGCCTTTCTCAATATAGAGCGGCAGCCGGAGACCACGCCATTAAATACAATTAGTAATTCATTAGCGGTTGCGAGGTAACAACATCAAAAAGGGACTGATCGTCCTTCTGAAAAACCATTTCGGCCATCTTGGAACATGCAATACCGAACTCATTGTTGCAGTCCCATGACGCAAATGCATATATTACATTGTTATAAAATCAAAATTCAAACGTAAGATTTAAAAATAAAAATTCAAACGTGAGATTTAGAAAATTTCATCATGCCCTGAATGGGCTTGTGTCTTTGTACAAGTGTATTTCCATTTAGTCAAGATTACACCTCAAAATTGTGATTTTAAATTTTTGTGATCAAATCGATCATGATCACAAAATGCAATGACGCCCTGAATGGGCATATAACTGTGTACACATCAACACACTTTGTAATTGGTTTGCGGCTCGAGGACAATTTAGTTATTCTGCCACTGATCAGCTTATCCTCACTTATTCAAGGTCGATAATGGTGCTAAATTCAATTCCTACCTCACACTCATATGATAATTAATATACACATAAACAAAAGAAAAAAGGGAAATCAAGGTGACCAATATTTCATTATCTAGCTTTCTATATACATATGTACAAGGGTACCCTTCTAATTTAAATTTAAATTTAAATTTAAATTGCTGACATCTACGATTACCCTCCTCAAGTATGAGTTAGAGATGTACTGACAACTCCTCGCCGCTGTTCAGCCCTTGGGGCATTTTCGATTGTAGGTCTAAGATATATCTCGACTCTAATCTTCGGAGCCTTGATTCTCTATCTCCCCTCTTACATCATTAGGAACGTGGTCCAGACAGAAATAACGTAACAGATCCCTGTCACTTGCATGATGAATTTCAAAATGTCTGGCCACTGGATAATTTTTATCCTTAGTGGCAATGGCTCGGAGATGCTCAAGAATCCGTATTTTGGTCGGATGAATAGTACTACCGACGTACCGAAGTCCACACGGACATACAAGGCAATATACAGTGTGACTGGTGTTGCAGTTCATAAATTTCTCTATCACTTTCGGATTCTTGAGCCCTGGGACAGAGTAAGTTGACACTTTGCAACTAAATTTGCAGGCCTTACATTTCCCACATGGGAAAAAGCCTTTAACAGAATGGAAACATGATTGTTTCTTGTCCCGTACAAAGTGACTCTGTACCAGATGGTCCTTAACTGACTTGTTTCTCCTGAAAGTAAGTAGGGGAACTTTAGAGAGTTCTTCCCCTAGGATCGGATCAGCTTTGAGAATATGCCGGTTCTTCCTCATTATGTCTCTGATGTCATTAGCATTGTTGGAGAAATCAGTAATCATTCTACATTGACTCAATGAAATGTTGTTTTTTACCAGCCTTTTCCTCCTCATATTGGATACTCCACTAATGAGATTTGCTCTCAATTTAGTGTCTACCTTCTTCTTCGCATTCATTAGGATTTCTTCAGAATACCCTCTGACACGGAATCTTGCCATGATTTCGGCAGCCATCACCTGGAAATCACAGTCTCGTGAACAGTTTCTTTTTATTCTCAATAGTTCCCCATAGGGGATACTGTTTTTTAATTTTTCCAGGTGACAGCTGCCGGCATGCAAGATTGAATTACCGGCCGTGGGCTTGCGATGTAAACTGGTACAGAGTTTCCCATTGGATACAAAGACATGCAGATCTAAGAAATTAACAGATGTTCTACTAATCTCCCTGAGAATCTCAAATTCAAATCATTGATGTTCAATTGATTGATGAAATCCTGAGCTGATCTCTCTGTGCCACTATAGATAATAAACAGATCATCAATATAGCGGTTCCAACTGATTAAGTTGTTGGTCCACTGAACATTGGTATCAGACCAGGCCACCCGCTTCTCCCACCAGCCTACAAAAAGATTCGCATAGCTGGGGGCGAAGCAGGTGCCCATGGCCGTACCACAAATCTGTCTATACAATTGTTCTTGAAAGAGAAATATGTTGTTATTCAGACAGTAGTTGACAAATTCCAACAGCATCAAGTTATGCTCTGTGTACTTAAGAGAACGACCATTCAAGAAATATCTTATGGCTTCTAGGCCATGTGCATGATTTATACTCGTGTACAAACTCGAAATATCCAAGGTAATCATTACAAAATTATCCTCCCAGGCTATCCCCTCAATTTGCTTCAAAAAGTGTCTTGTATCTTGAGTGTAAGAGGACAGCTCCACCACAAAGTCAAACAAAAAGTGATCAATAAAAATGGACATACTTTCAGTCAAACTCCCTTCGAGGAAACAATTGGGCGACCTGGTGGATTCATGGTGTCCTTATGTATTTTCGGGAGGTGATAGAACGTAGGAATGCGTGGATATTTACAGTTCAAAAATTTGTGTTCCTCATCACTTAACATTCCTCTCTCTTTTCATTTATTGATCAATTCTTGATATTCACACACACTCTTGGTGTATTCTTTCATGACAATGGGTGCGTAATTTGATATATCCTGTAGCTGTTTTAAGGCTTCCCCACAGTAATACTCAACTGTCAACAGCACGATATTCCCACCCTTGTCCGAAGGTTTACATACTATTGTTTTATCTCTCTGTAAATTTTGCAATGCTATCCTTTGTGGTTTTGTTAAATTGCTTCTCACTTGTCTTTCATTTCTTTTGATTCTCAAATCCTTGAGATCTTTTATCATAAGATCAGTGAATATATCCACAGCATCATTTGGTAATTGGGGGATGAATTTGGAAATTGGTCTAAAAGGACTCCTCATACTTTCTTGTGGCACACGGAACACTCCCCTTATGTCATCGCCGTCATTGGAAGTACCTTCATCTTGTAAATCTTCCAAAATCGCTAAGGTGCTCAAATCATGGCCAGTTAGCAGGTCCAAGCCCACATCCCCTATTTGAGCTTGATTGGCTTGATTCCTTGGACCTTGAGCTTTGAAAAACTTATAAAGTTTCAATTTTCTCGTGTACTTAAAGAGGTCAATCCTTGTTTGAACATACTCGAAATCCTTTGATGGACAAAAGGTCAGCCCAAGTTGCAAGACTGTTTCTTCAATTTCTGTCAGGATTCTAGGAGTCAGATTGACAATGGTCAGATTGTCACTCATTAACGTTTGGATCCCCGTTTGCTCCTGGTGACACGCGGCGATGCGCTGCTTGCGCTTGTTCCAGCCTCCACGTCTCGTTGGACGTTTCTTCTTGCTTCGGGCGGCTTGCCTCGTCCTCTGCCCCAGGTCTGTCTGATGAGACGAAATTCGTCGTGAAAAGGAATTGGTGTCTCTTTAGTCATTGATTGTGATATCCTTGGTTCGCTCAATTGCTCTGAATCAGTGACATACTGGCGGTAGTTATAGTTAGGACCTATTATCCATAGGAAAAGCATTTTTTGATTTGCCAATATCTTTGGCGCCGGTTGACGAATCTTCACGAAATTTTCAAAACTAATGGCCCGCTCCGGTCAGCTCCTGTCTTGAACGTTTGGGGGTGATTCGTCAAGCGGGGGCCGAGAAAAAAGGGGGGTCCCAAAACACATTTTCTCCATGTTAATTTCCATAGAGAATTTTGGAACAGGCTACAGCCCGAACTGCTGAACGGAATTACACCAAATTTTGCAAAAAGGTAGCTCTTGGTTCAGAAAGCGAACTTTTTTTTAAATGGTGTAAATCCGTTCAGTAGTTACAGAGAAATTCAAGAAATAAAAATATCGATATCTGAGCACCCAGGAGGATTCGCGAACCCTCCCGAGCACAAGCTGACTTCTGATTGGCTGCCAACACTCCAAAGCAGAATGTGTTGGCAGCCATCTTGTGACTCGGTAACCGAGTCACAAGAAAACAGAAAAAAAAGATGAAAAACAAGAAAAGGGGGCAGGGTAGAAACACCCTGACCCCCTAGGCCTGCTCAGGGGGTCCCACAAGGACCCCCAGGGCCAAAAAAAGCATTTAAAAAAAACGGCCGAATTCGCGCTGGGTGCGCGAATCCGGCCGAGAAAAAAAATAAAACAAAGCGCGGCCCTCCGTGCTTCGTTATTGTTAACCCCCGGGTGGGCCAGGTCCCGGGGGCAATGCAGAATTATATAGCGGGGGCCCCTGCAGCCCCGGGGACCGCCACCTCCCCGGGGCTTTATACATAATGTGCGGGGGGCACGTGGCCCCCCAGCAGCCCCGGGGACCGCCACCTCCCCAGGGCATAATGAAAATAAGGGCAGGGGGGCCTCGCAGGCCCCCCAAGCCCCAGGGACCGTCACCTCCCCGGGGCTTTGACAAATGAACGCGGGGGCACACGGCCCCCCCGCAGCCCCGAAGTCCGCCAACTCCCCGGGGCTCAGATTTTTTTTAAAAAATGTGTGTGGGGGGCTCGAGCACGCCCAAACACCCTGGGGACCAACAGCCGCCCCGGGGCACTAATTGTTTACATACGGGGGTCCGTTGAGGACCCCGGACCCCGGGGACCACCACCTCCCCGGGGCTGTGAAATGTAGAGAGGGGGGCCACGCGGCCCCCCTCCTGGAGCCCTAGATGGCCCAGGGGACCACCACCCCCCAGGGCCAGCTCCTGCAATGTCCCGGGGTGCCCACCCCCGGGACATTGCTGTTTGCTATGCTCCCGCCCTGCCAAAGCAAACACTGCTTTGCTTCGTTGAAGCAAAGCAGAATTGCTTTTGGACAAGTGGAGCTGCATGTTAGCAGCTCCCCTTGCCCAAAAGCAATGCCGGCTCCTGCAGAAGGCGGGGAGCCGGCAGGGGACGTGGGGGCATTGGGGCTCCCCCCACGGTCACCAACACTATTGGCCCCGGGGACTAAGGATGGGGTCCCCGGGGCCAATATTGGCCTGAGGAGGGGGGCCACGCGGCCCCCCTCTTTTTTAAACTTAAAAAAAATAGTGGCAGGTCCCGAGGGATGGGGTCCCCGGGGCCATTAATGGCCTGAGGAGGGGGGCCATGCGGTCCCCCTTCTTATTTTTTAATATGTTGGCAGGCCCCGGGGGATGGGGTCCCCGGGGCGAATACCGAATAATGGAAGTCCAGCATTTTTTTTTTCTTTCAAGTTTGGAGTTGCGACTCCAACGCGGCTCTCAGCGTGGCCCCCCGTGTAACGTAGCGTTGGATTCGCGAATTCACCTTAGATAAATAATTAAGTAGTATATAATTTAGAAAGTAGTGTTGTATTTGTGAAGTTGTTTTTAAAGAGGTACTGTGATTGAAGTTAATGACAAGATTAAAATTGATAGAGTTGTTCAAAATATATAAAATTTAAAATTTATAGTTAAACTAGAAAAGTGTGTTGTGTTGTAGTACATTGAATTCATGCTCTTGCGGATTAGCGTCGGGTGCGCGAATCCACAAAATTTTTAAAAAAAATATGTATGTGTAAAAGAAATTTAAATTCAGTATTGTGTTATAGGGTGGCTCTAAAAGAGCCCTTGTTTTCATTTTGAGTTTGTTGTAGTTACATGTAAGTGTGGATGGACAGCTTTAGGTTGTTGAGAAAGACTCTGTTTCCTTGATCTGTGAAGGTTACTCCATCACTTCTGTAGATGTCATCCATATCAAAACGTAGATTGTTGTTATATATGGAGCCCATCCTATGGTCTCTGAGGTAAGAAGAAACAGCTTTATAGACTTTCTTTCTAGCTTTCTCAATCTGTGGACAGAATTGATTTGACCACTTCCATTTCTGTCTTTGGCATATATTAGAGTATACAAAGACAGTTTGAGGTAAAAGCAACATCAATTGTGCAAAGGTGTCCTTCATTAGCATTTCCAGACCTACCCCAGTCAATGTGCCTAGGTCATTGCCTCCACAGTGACCAATCATGAGGTCAGGGGGTTGGAGATGCAAAACGGTTTTAACCAAAGGCATCAATTCGTGCCACTTTAATCCTCTCTGTGCAATCCATTTAATATCCACATTTTGCAAAGCTAGGTCTTTGTCAATACCTCTGTGTTCAGCATACCTTTTGCACCAGAAAACATAGCTGTGCCCAACAATCCATACTGTAAGCATCTTGAAGGGATGTCTGGAAGTAATGAAAAGATGTCTGTAGCTGAGGTAGTCAGTTGGTAGAATGAGAGGTATCTAAATGGTGGACAAGATGCTGTTTTTAAAAAAGTAGAGAATTGATTGGCTGTTTAAGAACATTGTACATTGAAAAATAGGGTGCATGTTACTTTTTTTTAAAAGCAGTTTCTTATTGGTTAAAAAAAATGTTTGAAAGGTACAGTAGATAGGATAAGGTGATATTTTGGAATTGTCAACCACACCTGCTGTTTGCATTTGCAACATTGTGTGCTGAACTTGAAAATATGGTGAACTTGTGACCTGTCAGTTCAGTTGAATGTTGCATTTACTGTTACTATGGAAACTGGCATTAAGCAGAATGGGGGAAGGGTTGAAACTTAACTGTGGACTTAAAATGTGAAATTGTAATTTATATGTAGGGGATATCTTATTAAAGTAAGATTTCCCAAGTCAGTACTATCTTCAGAAGTGGTGTGTTCTTAAAAAATCGTGGTATTTTTATTTGTAATATATTTTTGAACTCCCATATGGATTTGCGGCTCCATCGCGTTGGTGCACGGTGGAATCGCGACTCCAAAACATTCCAGAAGCAGTTTGGGCACTTTTAGAAGTCAGTTGGTAAGGGTTCATATGTCTAACCAATAGAAATGTGTTTTACAATTTGAAATAATGTAGGAAGCAATGTGATTTGTTACTTACATGTATTTGTGTGGAGAAAGAGAGGGAAACTTTGCCATTACTGGTTTTACCTTGCTGAGAGTGGTGCATTACATTGATTGTGTGCATAAGAAAATCTTTTATGAGTTTGTGATATTTGAAATTCTACAAATCAATTTGAAAGGTGAGTAATAAATTTGTGAGGTGTACTATGTATTATGTTTATTTTTAATCAATAAAAATGATTGATGAACTGTGATATTTGAAATATATTATTAACTGTAGAGTATTGTAGTTTGTTTTATTGTACTTAAATGTTGTTTGAAATAGATTTTGTATAGTAATATGTGTATATTGGAAGATGGATTAGTGATTATGGTAGTTTGTTTTAGTGTGTGGATATGTACATTTGTAGTATACCGCATAATTTTAGCTGTTGTTTTAAATTTGGAGGTGGAGTCTGTCAAGTTTTAAGGTGTGCATGGAGTTCTGTCTCAAGTATGTCTCTACTTGTATATGTATTTTCACGTCTTATGCATTTGAAGGTGCATGATGTATAATAAAGAGGTGTTGTTTTTTATGTGGAGGCCCATGACTGTGAGTAGTAGTAGAATGGTGAAGATACAGCACAAAAGTGTGGTTTAAAAGATGCTGACATAAGGTATTATTTATTAGGCTTCTTTTTTAAAGTTTCTAGAGAGGTACAGTTGAAATATGCCGCATAATGTTTAGTGTTTGCTTGAAATTGGAAGTTTGTTCTGTGAATTTTTAATGTTTGGATAGTGTTATGATACAGACATATTTATGTATGCTTTTAGGAATATGGTAAGAGTTTTAGTAAAGACATGTGAAGGGTTCCTGCTTTGTATTTGGGTAGGTGTAACATTATAAGTAGTTGTAGAATGGTGAAGCAGCAGTGTGAAAGTGAGGTTTGAGATGTTTGTAGAGATGTTATTTATTAGAGTAATTTGTATGATGTGAGGAAAGTTATATTTCATAAATACCGCATAATTTTCAGTGTCTGTTTGAAAATTGAAGTGTAGTCTGTGAAGTTTTGAGCTGTGGATGGTGTTGTGACTGAGATATGTGTCTACTTGCACATATATTACGCTATGTGTTATGTATGTGAAGATGATAGATGTATAAAACACAGGTATATATTTATGTGTGTATTACTTTTATATATGATGCTGCTAGCAAAAGGTACAGACATATGCATACATGGTTTTAGAAATATGGGGAGACTTTCATGAAAGATAAGTAAAGTGTTACTTTCCTGTTAGCTATGCTGTATACTCGATTAGTACTAGAATAGTGAAGCTGTATTCTGTTACTACTCAGGATGTTGCACTTCTCCAATCATTCAGGCACTACTGTAGTACTGCTCCAATCACCCAGGCAGTACACATGCACTTATAAAATCACCCAGGCACTTCCTATGTACTTCTGTAATCTTGCAGATATTACTCCTGCAATCATGGGATCACCAGGTATTACCTATGTACTCTTCTAATCCCGAGACATAACTGCTGCAATCATGTAATCACCAATGCGTTAGCTATACACTGTTTTAATCACGCAGGCACTACCCTTGCACTCCTCCAATCACCCTGTCAGGATCTATGCACTCCTCCAATCACTTAGCCAGTGCGTATTAACTTATAAAATCTCCCAGGCACTACCTTTACACTTTTGCAATCACTGAGGCACTATCATAGTATTACTCTAATCACCCAGGCAGTACTGATACACTTATAATATCACCCAGGCACTTTCTATGTAGTTCTGCAGTCCCCCAGATATTACCTCTGAACTCATGCAATCACTATGCACTCATGCAATCACCTAGGTATTACCCATGCACTCTTTGAATCATGTAGTCACTACTTATGTACTTATATAATCACCCAGGCACTACTGTTGCACTCTTGTAATCACTCAGGCAGCATCTTAGTACTTCTGTAATCACCCAGGCACTACTCATGGACTTATAAAGTCACCCACTCACTTCCTATGTACTCCAGTAATCCTCCAAATATTACCCCTGCAGTCATACAATAACTCAGGCAGTAGTTATGTACTATCCCTGCAGTCTTGCAATCATGCAGGTTGTACCTATGCACTTATGTAATACCCCAGGCACTAGCCTTGCAGTCGTAGAATCACCGAGGCCGTACTGTTGCACTCATTTATTCACCAAGGCACTACTCCATGAGTCATCTATGCCTTCAGGTGCTATTTATACACTTATCCATGCACTCAAACTCTATGTGTGCACTCATGCAATTAGCCAGTCACTATCCATCTTCTCCTGAAATTACCCAGTGACTACCCTTCCACTCATATAATCACCCAAGCACTACCCATGGAGTTATGCAATCACTCAGGCAGATCTATTATATGTGTTAGTTACTAGGTTTCAGTATATTCCAGAAATATTGTATATATATTTCTTTTAGATATCATGATGATTTGAAAAGGTAGAGACATATGTATGCATGCTTTTAACAATATGGAGAGACTTATAGTTGAGTTATGTAATAGTCTGCTGCTTTATATTTGGCTAGGCCCAACACTTATGCAGTTATAAAAACACCCAAGTAGTTGCCATGCAGTCTTGAAATGATCCAGTCACTACATATGCATTGCTGTAATCACTCAGGCATTACTCTTGCACTCATGCAATCACCTAGGTATTATCCATGCATTGTTTGAATCGTAGTCACTACTAATGCACTTATATAATCACCCAGGCACTACTGTTGCAGTCCTTCAATCATGGAGGCACTACCCTTGTACTTATGTAATCACTCAGCCAGTAGTCATGCTGTTAAGAAATCACCCACGCACTACCGTTGCACTTATTTATTTACTCAGGCACTACCTCAGTAGTCCTGAAATCACCCAAGAAGTACACATGCATTTATAAAATCACCCAGTCACTTCCTATGTAGTTATGTACATCCGCAGATATTACCCCTGTAGTCATGCAATTACCCAGGCGTTACCTATGTACTCCTTTAATCCCCCAGACGTTACTCCTGTACTCATGCAATCACCAATGCATTAGCTATACAGTGCTTTAACCACCCAGACACTATCCTTGCAGTCTTTCAATCACACTACTCTTGTAGTTATGTAATCACTCAGCCAGTACTCATGCACTTATAAAATCACTCAGGCACTACATTTGCACTCTTGTAATCACTCAGGCACTACCTTAGTACTTCTGTAATCACCCAGGGACTACTCATGGACCTATAAAGTCACCCACTCACTTCCTATGTACTCTAGTAATCCCCCAAATATTCCCTATGCAGTTATGCAATAACCCAGGCACTAGTTATGTACTATCCTGCAGTCTTGCAATCATGCAGGTTGTACCTATGAACTCATCTAATAACGCAGGCACTAGCCTTGCAGTCGTAGAATCACCCAGGCCCTACTGTTGCACTCATCTATTCAGCTAGGCACTTCTTAGTGAGTCATCTATGCCTTCAGGTGCTATTTATACACTTATCCATGCACTGAACCTTTATGTGTGCACTCATGTAATTAGCCAGTCATTATCCATCTTCTCCTGCAATTACCCAGTGACTACCTTTGGAGCCATACAATCACCCAAGATATTACCTTTGCACTCACTTCCTCTGTACTCCATAAATCCCCCAGATATTACCTTTGCAGTCATGGAATCATGCAGGCACTAGTTATGTACTATTCCTGAAGTCATGCAATCATGCAGGCTGTACCTATGCACTCATTTAATAAACCAGGTATTACCCTTGCAGTCATAGAATCACCCAGATGCTACTGTTGCACTCATCTATTCACGTAGGTACTACTCAGTGACTCATCTATGCCTGCAGGTGCTATTTATACAGTTATCCATGCACTCAATGTTTATGTGTGCACTCATGGAATTAGCCCGTCACTGTCCATCTTCTGCTGTAATTACCCAGTGACTACGCTTGGAGTCATCCAATCACCCAAGCACTACGCAAGGAGTTATGCATTCATTTAAGCAGATCTATTATGTCTCAGTTTCTAGGTTTCACTATATTCCAGATATATTGTATATATATTTCTTTTAGATATGTTGGTGATTTCAAAAGGTAGAGACGTTTGTATGTATGCTTTTAACAATATGGAGAGACTTATGGTTGAGTCATGTAATAGTCTGCTGCTTTATTTTTGTCTAGGCCCAGTTATAAAAACATCCAAGTGCTACCCATGCAGTCTTCCAATGATCCAGTCACTACATATGCTGTGCTGTAATCACTCAGGCATTCCTTTTGCACTCATGGAAACATCCAGGTAGTACCTGTACAGTCATGCAATCACCAAGGTATTATCCATGCACTCTTTGAATCATGTAGCCACTTCTCATGTACTTATATAATCACTCAAGCGCTAACGTTGCATTCCTTCTATCACAGAGGCACTACACTTGTACTTATGTAATCACTCAGGTAGTAGTCATGCTGTTATATAATCACCCAGGCACTACCTTTGCACTCCTTTATTCACTCAGGTACTACGTCAGTAGTGCTGCAATCACCCAACCAGTACCCATGCACTTATAAAATCACCCAGTCACTTTCCATGTAGTAATGTAAATACCCAGATATTACCCCTGTAATTATGCAATCACCCAGGTGTTATCTATGTACTCCTTTAATTCCCCAGACGTTACCCCTGTACTCATGCATTCACCAATATGTTGGCTATACATTACTTCAATCACACAGGCACTAACTATCCTTTCACTCTTTCAATCATACAAGCACTACTCCTGTACTTATGTTATCACTCAGCCAGAACTCATGTACTTATAAAGTCACACAGGCATTACCTTTGCACTCCTGTAATCACTCAGGCAGTATCTTAGTACTCTTGCAATCACCCAAGCAGGATCCATGCACTTATAAAATAACCCACTCACTTCCTATGTACTCCAGTAATCCCCCAGATATTACCTCTGCAGTCATGCAATCACCCAGGCACTAGTTATGTACTACCCCTACAGTTATAGAATCATACAGTCTCTACCTATGCACTCATGTAATAACCCAAGCACTATTCTTGCAGTCATACAATCACCTAGGCTGTACTGTTGCACTCATCTATTCACCTAGGCATGTCTTAGTGAGTCATCTGTGCCTTCAGGTGCTATTTATACACTTATCCATGAACTGAACCTGTATGCGTGCACTCATCTAATTAGCCAGTCACTATTCATCTTGTCCTGCAATTACTTAGCAACTACCTTTGGAGTCATACAATCACCCAAGTACTACCCATGGAGTTATGCAATCACTCAAGCAGATGTATTACATGTCTCAGTTTGTAGGTTTCAGTATATTACAGAAATGTTGTATATATATATTTCTTTTAGATATGATGATGTTTTAAAAAGGTAGAGACATATGTATGCATGCTTTTAACGATATGGAGAGACTTATGGTTGACTCATGTAATAGTTTGCTGTTTTATGTTTGGTTAGGCCCAACACTCATGTAGTTATAAAAACATCCAAGTACTACCCATGCAGTCTTTCAATGATCCAGTCACTACATATGCAGTGCTGTAATCACTCAAACATTACCCCTGCACTGATGCAACCATCCAGGCACTACCTATGCACTCATGCAAACACTAAGGTATTACCCATGCTCTCTCTGAATCATGTAGCTACTACTCATGCACTTATATAATCACTCAGGCACTATCATTGTTCTCTTTCAATCACAGAGGCACTAGCCTTGTACTTATGTAATCACTCAGGCACTATCATTGTTCTCTTTCAATCACAGAGGCACTAGCCTTGTACTTATGTAATCACTTAGCCAGTAGTCATGGTATTATTAAATTACCCAGGCACTTCCTTTGCACTCATTTATTCACTCAGGTGTTACGTCAGTAGTTCTGCGATCACCTAACAAGTACCCATGCTCTTCTAAAATCACCCAGTCACTTTCTATGTAGTCATGTAAATCCCCAGATATTACTCTTGTAGTCATGCAATCACCCAGGTGTTATGTATGTACTCTTTTAATCCTCTAGACGTTACCTCTGTACTCATGCAATCACCAAAGCATTACCTATACAGTGCGTCAATCACCCAGGCACTATCCTTGCACTCTTTCAATCATGCAGGCACTACTCTTGTACTTATGTAATCACTCAGCCAGTATTCATGCACTTATAAAACCACCCACGCACTACGTTTGCACTCCTGTAATCACTCAGGCAGTACTTTAGTACTTCTGTAATCACCCAGGCAGTTATCATGGACTTATAAAATCACCCACTCATTTCCTATGTACTCCAATAATCCCCCAGATATTACCCCTGCAATCATGCAATCACCCAGGCACTAGTTATGTACTACCCCTATAGTTATAGAATCATGCAGTATCTACCTATGCACTCATGTAATAACCCAGGCACTACCCTTGCAGTCGTAGAAGGACCCAGATCCTACCATTGCAGTCATCTATTCACCTACACACTACTCAATGAGTTATCTATATCTTTAGGTGCTATTCATACACTTATCCATACACTCAACGTTTATGTGTGCACTCGTGCAATTAGCTAGTCACTATCCATCTTCTTTTATAATTATCCAGTGACTACCCTTCAACTCATTCAATCACCCAAGCACTACTCATGAAGTTATGCAATCACTCCGGCAGATCTATTACATGTTTCAGTTGTAGGTTTCACTATATTCCAGAAATATTGTATACATATTTCTTTTAGATATGATGATGATTTGAAAAGATAGAGATGTGTGTATGCATGCTTTTAACAATATGGAGATACTTATGGTTCAGTCATGTAATAGTCTGCTGCTTTATATTTGGCTAGGCCCAACACTCATGCAGTTATAAAAACACCCAAGTACTACCCATGCAGTGTTGCAATGATCCATGCACTACATATGCACTGCTGTAATCTCTCAGGCATTAGTCCTGCACTCATACAATCATTCAGGAACCACCTATGCATTCCTTTATTCAGTCAGGCACAACGTTAGTAGTCTTGCAATAATCCAAGAAGTACCCATGCAGTTATAAAATCACCCTGTTACTTCCTATGTAGTCATGTAAATCCACAGATATTACCGCTGTAGTCATGCAGTTACGCAGATGTTACGTATGTAGTCTTTTAATCCTCTAGACGTTACCCCTGTACTCATGCAATCACCAATGCATTAGCTATACAATGCTTCAATCACCCAAGCACTATCCTTGCACTGTTTCAATCATGTAGACACTACTCTTGTACTTATGTAATCACTCAGCCAGTACTCATGCACTTAAAAAACCACCCAGGCACTACCTTTGCACTCCTGTAATAACTCAGGCAGTACTTTAGTACTTCTGTAATCACCCAGGCAGTAGTTATGGACTTATAAAATCACCCACTCACTTCCTATGTACTCCAATAATCCCCTAGATAATACCCCACCAGTCATGCAATCACCCAGGCACTAGTTATGTACTACTCCTGCAGTCATGTAATCATGCAGGCTGTACCTATGCACTCATGTAATAACCCAAGCTCTATCCTTGCAGTCGTAGAATGACCCAGATCCTACTGTTGCAGTCATCTATTCACCTACACACTACTCAATGAGTCATCTATTTGTTTAGGCGCTATTGATACACTTATCCATACACTCAACGTTTATGTGTGCACTCATGTAATTAGCCAGTCACTATCCATCTTCTCTTAGAATTGTCCAGTGACTACCCTTCAACTCATTCAATCACCCAAGCACTTTTATATGAAGTTATACAATCACTCAGGCAGATCTATTTTATGTTTCAGTTGTAGGTTTCATTACATTCCAGAAATATTGTATACATATTTCTTTTAGATATGATGATGATTTGAAAAGGTAGAGACGTATGTATGCATGCTTTTAGCAATATGGAGAGACTTATGGTTTAGTGATGTAATAGTCTGCTGCTTTATATTTGGCTAAGCCCAACACTCATGCACTTATAAAAACACCCAAGTACTACCCATGCAGTGTTCCAATGATCCAGGCAGTACATATGCACTGATGCAATCACCCAGGCATTACCCCTGCACTCATGCAAACATCCAGGCACTACCTATATACTCATGCAATCACCCAGGCACTACCTATGCACTCCTTTATTCACTGATGCATTATGTCAGTAGTCCTGCAATCATTGAAGATGTAGCCATGCAGTTATAAAATCACCCAGTTACTTCTTATGTAGTCATGTAAATCCCCAGATATTACCCCTGTAGTCATGCAGTCACTTTGTACTGCTTTAATCCCCCAGAAGTTACCTGTGTACTCATGCAATCACCAATGCATTAGCTATACAGTGCTTCAATCACCCATGCACTATCCTTGCACTCTTTCAATCATGGAGGCAGTACTTTTGTACTTATGTAATCACTCAGGCAATACTCATGCACATATAAAATCACCGAAGCACTACCTTTGCACTCCTGTAATCAGTCAGGCAGTACCTTAGTACTTCTGTAATCACCCAGGTAGTACTCATGGACTTATAAAGTCACCCACTCACTTCCTATGTACTCCAGTAATCCCCCAGATAATACCTCTGCAGTCAAGCAATCACCCAGGCACTAGTTATGTACTACTTCTGCAGTTATAGAATCATGCAGTTTCTACCTATGCACTCATGTAATAATCCAGGCACTACTCTTACAGTCATATAATCACACAGGCTCTACTGTTGCACTCATGAATTCACCTAGGCACTTTTTAGTGACTCATGTAAGCCTTCAGGTGGTATTTATACACTTATACATACACTAAACCTTTATCTGTGCACTCATGTAATTAGTCAGTCACTCTCCATCTTGTCCTGTAATTAATCAGCGATTATCTTTGGAGTCATACAATCACCCAAGCACTATGCATGGAGTAATGCAATCACTCAAGCAGATCTATTACATGTCTCAGTTTCTAGGTTTCACTATATTTTAGAAATATGGTATATATATATTTCTTTTAGATATGATGATGATTTTAAAAGGTAGTGACATATGTATGCATGCTTTTAACAATATAGAGAGACTTATGGTTGAGTCATGTAATAGTCTGCTGTTTTATATTTGGCTAGGCCCAACACTCATGCAGTTATAAAAACACCCAAGTACTACCCATGCAGTCTTCTATCGATCCAGGCAGAACATATGCACTGATGGAATCACCCAGGCATTAGCCCTGCACTCATACAATCATCCAGACACTAGCTGTGCACTCATGCAATCACCAAGATATTATCCATGCAGTCTTTGAATCATGCACCCAGTAGTCATGCACTTATATAATCACTCAGGCACTATCGTTGTACTCTCTCAATCTTAGAGGCACTAGCCTTGTACTTATGTAATCACTTAGCCAGTAGTCATGGTATTATTAAATCACCCAGGCACTTCCTTTGCACTTATTTATTCACTCAGGTGTTACGTCAGTAGTCCTGCGATCAGCTAAGAAGTACCCATGCTCTTCTAAAATCACCCAGTCACTTTCTATGTAGTCATGCAAATCACCAGATATTACTCTTGTAGTCATGCAATCACCCAGGCGTTACGTATGTACTCTTTTAATCCTCTATACGTTACCTCTGTACTCATGCAATCACCAAAGCATTAGCTATAGAGTGCTTCAATCACCCAGGCAGTCTTCCAATGATCCAGGCAGTACATATCTACTGATGCAATCACCCAGGTTATTACCCCTGCACTCATAAAATCATCCAGGCACTACGTATGTACTCATGCAATCAGCCAGGTATTATCCATGCACTCTTTCAATCACCTAGCTACTATCTATAAACTTATATACTCTCTCAGGTACTATCCTTGCACTCCTTCTATCATATAGGTATAACCCTTGTACTTATGTAGTCACTCAGTCAGTACTCATGCACTTATAAAATCACCCAGGCACTACCTTTGCACTCCTTCAATCGCTCAGGCATTCCCTCAGTACTCCTGCAATCACCCAAGCAGTACTTATGCAGTTATAAAATCACCCACTGATTTACTATGTACTCCATTAATCCTCCAGATATTACTCCTTCAGTCATACAATCACTCAGGCACTAGTTATGTGCTACCCTTGCAGTTGTTGAATCATCCATGTTCTACTGTTGTATTTATCTATTCACCTATGCAATTCACAATGTATTTCTTTATTTATAGATGACAATATTTGAATATAATTATTTTAATAATATTAAATATTATATTGAAAGATAAACTCTTCTTTTTTTTAGACAGTCTCCATATTTATTGAGAAATATTCAGTATGACAAGAAAAGATCAAAAGAAAAGACAACAAAGAAAACAGAACTATTTAAAGGATAGAGAAAAGCAGAAAGTAGATGAAGTACAACATGTGACGTTAAAGAAAAAGTCTTCTGGTAAGAGAACGAAAGTCTTTTAAAAAATCTAAAAGATTTCAAAATGGCGAAAAGAGAAAGAAAACTACTACAAGCAATCAGAAGGAAAAGAAAAAAGGAGAAATTAATACAAAATCAGGTTATAAGAAAACAATTCATGTTGAAAAAAGGATAACACAATATAAAGACATTAGGAAGAGAATGTATAAAAGTAGAGTACTACAAAATTTATTGAAAGATTGCAAGAAATATAAAAGAAGACCAGTATTTTACAAGAAGAAAGAACAGATTGAAAGTGCAGTCGAAAAGGCATTTGAATTGAAAAGAAGATTGTTTATATTAGTATTGAAGAGAATGAAGACATTGAATAAAAGAATGCAGTTTATGCAGGAGAAAAGTAAAAGAAAAAGACTGGTTAATAGAACTAACTTATGTAAAAAAAATTGGGTGAATGGAAGCACACTTCTAGTTCAGAACCTTTTTTTAATGAAGAAAGCTATTTTCAACAAAATACATTAGTTCACGCAGTTGATACCAGTGGTCGTTCTTTTGAGGTTAAAAACGGTTGTCCAATTGAAAAAGAAAAGATGGTTGCTAGAAATGTGGAAGAAGTAATAGCTGAAGAAGTTCAAGGGAGACGTTCACAAGCTCCAGTGTATACGTGGGATTGTAGTAGTATTTGTAGTATACGACAGGAATCTATTGATATTTTACGAAATTTCTTACGACAGTATAGTAAAAAAGTATTAAACAGAAGATTAAGATGTTGCAAGGACTAGATCCTTGTAAAGTGAGAATAAATACTGGCTTGCAGAGTCATTCTCTGGCTTGACTTTCTAGAAAAGTGTGTCAAAGTACTTTTCATCATTTGAGAATGTTAGCAGTACATCACTCAGAAATGCGGAAGTTAGTTAGAAGATTGTACTATGTAAAAAGTCCTGCATTATCTTTAAGTGAAATAAACACTGCTCTTTTGCATGGTTCAGTATCAGATGTAAAAAAAGTTTGTGATGATATACAGTTCTGTTTCTTTAGTACTGAAGAAGAGTGTAGAGAAAGTGAGAGTTTGATAAGTGTAGGTGTTGAAGAAGAGGTGGAAGAAAGTACTACTGAGAAGTTTGTAGAAGAAATTACAAAGTTTAAGGTAATTTGTTGTGAAAAACCAAACTATGTTTGTATTTGTTGTCGACGTACTCACTATAGAAGTCAAACTAGGAATGTTGATGTGTATTTAAAAAGTGAAAAGGAAAACAATGATAAGTGGGAGCAATTTGGTGCTTATTTGTTTGTGGAAGGTCGTTTTGAGTTGGGTAGTGATCAAAGTATTTGTAAATATTGTTATAGCAAATTAGAAGAGAACAAAATGCCAGCTAGAGCTGTACATAATAACCTAGAGTTGGTAGCTATTCCTCCGGAACTGGTGGATTTAAATACATATGAGTCTATTCTTATTCAATCTGTGCACCCGTTTCAGGCTACAGTTCATATGGAGCCCAAAACAGGTAAGCTGCCTCCCACAGATTTACAAAGAGGATTAAAAGGAACAGTTGTGTATTTACCTTTAGATTTTAAGAAAAATATTGAAACTGTTGGTGTAGAGAGAGAGGAAACTGAACCTGTAGTTATTCTAGTTAATGGTGTACCAACAAAGAGTCGGAAAATATGGCAAGAGTTAGTTGATGTTACCAAAATTCAAAAAGCTATGTTATATCTCATAGAAAACAATATTTATTATAAAAATGTATATCTGGAAGAACAAGAAATATCTTTAGGAGATAATAGAGAAATTTTAACTGGACAAATCGAAAAAGTGGACAACTCCAGGAGTGAAGAAATTTATGAACATTATAGTATAAATCCTTTACATTCAAAAGAAGTGATTGGAAATACTATTGAATTATTCCAAATGAAGAAAGCGAAGGGAACTCCCATGAGTGTTTGGGAAAGAAGTTTAGAAGCCCGTTGTTTTCCACAGCTCTTCCCCACTGGAAAAGGTGGACGATATGATGAACGACCAGTACAGATTCCAGCTTCAGAATACCGTTCAACAAGATTGTATTCAGAAGATCCAAGATTTCAACAGTGTGTTCCATATTTATTTCATCTTCTATTTGAAAGTGACTTGTCTGGACTTTCATATGCAGTGAACCCACATATTAAAAACAGGAGTTCATCTTACACATCTTTCTCCAAAGGAATTTTTGGACAAAGTTCAACAAAGAGACGATCATTTAGAATCTCAGTTAATTAATTTGATGGCATGTCAACGTGGTACCAATGAGTATTGGTATCGTCGTCATGGAGAACTTAAATGTATGTTAAGGAACTTAGGAACCCCCACGTGGTTTGTTACGCTTAGCTGTGCTGAATACGCATGGGACGATTTACTTGAATTTCTACGAGAAGCAAATTCAAATATTAAAAACATTGAATTGAAGACAGCTGGAGAACTGTGTTCCTTAGATCCTGTACATGTGTGCAGATATTTTAATCATAGGTTTCAAGCTATGATGTCTTTTATCTGCAATAAAAATAATCCACCTCTTGGAGAAGTTATTGATTTCTTTTGGAGAAAGGAGTACCAAGCCGGAGATGCTCCTCATATACACATGCTATTATGGATCAAGGATGCACCTAAATTTGGAACCGATTCTGATGAAACTGTTTTGTCTTTCATTGAAGACTAAGGGGCCCATTATGATAACAGGCGGATCGCCACCGCCTGTATGGCGGTGGCGATCCGCGCTATTTTCCTCCGCCCGCCACACATTTCCCCGCCATATTACTATGGCGGGGGACCCAGCGGATGGAAACACCGTCCGCCGCTTTTCGCCGGTCGACTCGTCGACCGGCGATAAAGGCATTATATGGTGGCGGTGTCTGCAAGACACCGCCATCCATATTATGATGCTGGCGGAGGTGTGCCTTTCCATGGCGGCGTTGCCGCCATGGAAAGGCATACAGTAATGCTATTGGGGGCCCGTTGCAGGCCCTGGAGTGTTGGGGGTGGGGGTGCACTTGGGGGTACCCTGCATTTCAATGTACAACGTGGCAGGCACCACGCGGTGCCTGTCACGTTGTGCGAATAGCACAACTTGCATGTTGGCATTACGGCGGGCGGTGATTTCAGCACCGCCCGCGCAATGTCAGGAATGCGGGATGCTGCCCGCCAGTGTGGCGGGCGCATCCTAATGGCATGTGTGGGACCGCCGCATGCATTGCGGGCGGTCCCATTTCCCAGGAGTATGGCGGGCGGACAAAGTCCGCCCGCCATGCTAATGACCCCCTAAGTTACCTGTGCTATTCCAAAAACAGGAGGAGAAAATAGCTTAAGACAACAAGTTTTACAGTTTCAAAGTCATCGATGTGGGAAATATTGTCGACTGAGATACAAGTCAAAGGAAATGTTTTATACAAAATGTCGTTTTGGATTCCCACGTCCAGTAATTTCCAAAGGAAGAGTGAACAGTTTCATGTCAGCAGTGAGGCATACTATAACTCGGAAATCTCCGAAGAATACTTACAACATAAAAAGAAGTGAAGATTTAAAGTATATTAATGACTACAATCCAGTGATTTTGACGATGTGGAATGCAAATATGGATATCCAGTATGTTGCAGATAATTCGATTGCTGTTGCTCGCTATGTTACATCATATATAACCAAATCTGAAAAGACAGAGTTGAAAGAAATGTGGGAAGAAATTTCACAAGAGAAGACTCTTAGTTACAAATTGTACAGCTTTAGTTTGAAGATGCTTTCCCATCGAGAGATTGGATCGTACGAATGTTCGGATCGGTTGACCTCTGCAAGTTTATATTCAAAGTCAAGAGGAATCATTTGGGTAAGTCTAGGTCTTGCTGCAACACGAAATCGAGTATTGAAATCTGTACAAGAAATTGAATACTGAGCATTGAATGAACCGGAAAGTACAGATAATGTTAAAACAAATATGTTGGATACGTACTATCCTAAAAGAAGTCCACATCTGGAAAACATATGTCTCTGTGAAGTACTGCAATATTACAGCTTTAAGAGAAATGTTACAGAAAATATAAATGAAGAAAAATATGCAGTAATTGGATGTGGTGGATGTTTGGTAAAACATACCAAAGGAAATCTTATTAATCACAGGAAACTCAGTTGTGATACTCCAGATAAAAGGGAATTTTTCTATTTAGCATTTCTGCAACTGTTCAAGCCTTGGCGTAGTGAAATGGAATTACTTGGAGATTTTGACTGCTATGAAGATTCTTTTAATGCATGTAAAGATAGCATTGAATGCACAGTTTTTCCAAATTATCTACAAATGTTGAATGAAGAGATTGAACAAGAAACTAGTATTGCAGCTGAAATCGCTAGAGATAGTTCTCAAGATAGTCAAAGTTCTGCTCCACTAAGTCAAGATCCACTAGGACAACCAATTCTTGAAAATGAAGCAGCAATCGCTATGAATGAAGTAGAAACGGCAATGCAACAAGCACAACAGGATATTATTGAGTTGGGAAACTTGGAAGAACAACTAAATATTGAACAAAAGAAATATATCAGCAAGTTACACAACAGATACAGCATGGTTTACTGCATGAAAAAAAAATGCCAATGCACATCATTTAAACCTATTCGAATGTATATCAGTGGGCAAGCTGGAACAGGAAAAAGTTTCTTAATTAAAGTTTTGACCAGTTATCTACACAAAACCACTGAATCACATCTTGTGTTGTAACCGCTCCAACTGGGTTAGCAGCACATAATATTAAAGGGATTACATTACATCGATTACTCATGCTACCAGTTGAACATGAAAATAAGTTGGAATATCACAAGCTTTCTGGAGAAGCTTGTTATGAAGTCTCAAGAGTACTAAAGAAAATGAAACTTCTGATCATTGATGATGTGAGCATGGTCTCAAACTTAATGCTTGCCTTTGTACATTTAAGAATGCAACAGATTTTAAAAACAGATTATGATGTTTTATTTGGAGGAAAACATGTAATTGTATTCGGTGATCTATTACAACTTACTCCTGTGAAAGGACAACCAGTTTTTAAAACACATGTCCATGAAGACACTTGGAAATCTTTGGGAAGTATTGGAAATGTAAACATTTGGTCTCATTTTGAATATAAAGAACTTATTAAGAATATGCGACAAGCAAGTGATGAACATTATGGAAACATTCTTCAAGATATAAGAATTGGTGTTTCCACAAAACATGGTAAAGAAGCTTTACAAAGTCGGCTACTAACAAACTTGTTTCCAAATGAAAATATTGCACCTGAAATAATGTACAAAAGAATTGGAGATAAGAAGTCTATAGTCTAATGCCAACACTGCAAGAGTGTTCTACATTCAATGAAGAACGTTTGAAGCTGGAAAAACAACAAATAATGAAAATGGAAGCTATTGATAAAATAGAACACGAAGGAGTTACTATTATTCTCTCAGAAAAATTAAAATCAAAATTGGATTCTTTGGAAAAGTCTATATCTAAGACTGCTGGTTTTGAAAAGACTTTATATGTATGTGAAAACTGTCGGGTAATTTTACGGCGTAATTTGGATGTAGAAAAAGGTTTAGTAAATGGAGCAATGGGAAAAGTTGTTGATTTTGGTAATTATCAGAACATAGATGGAATTGAATTTTTGAAGATTAAATTTGATCAGATTAACGAGGTAAAACAGATTGGACGTTGTGCTGTTCGTTTTTTGCTTGTAAAAGACTTGTATGTTCATAGAAAACAGTTTCCTCTTTCTTTAGCATATGGCAGTGACCATTCATAAATCTCAAGGTTTAAGTGTTGACAATGCTTTGGTAAATATTGGAAGTACAGTGTTTAAAGAGGGCATGGCATATGTTGCATTGTCTCGAGTAAGAACATTATCTGGTTTGTATTTGATTGATTTTGATGAGAAAAAGGTTAGTGCTTATGTAAATTGTGTAAAAGAGTATAATCGGTTAAGAAGAGTTTATGCTCCTAACTTAGAGTGAATATCCCATATATGAAAAACATATACTATGTCCAAAACGGAAATATGACAAACATTCTAGTGAGATTGAAAAAAGAAAACAATTCAAGAGAAGCATGAAGCTGCCAAGAAAATGAAAATGATATTGTAGGATACCAGTTAGAAAATAGTTCAGGTATCAACTGCTATGCTAATGTAATTCTAAATGTTGTCTTTTATCTAGAAGATCTTTATCATAAAGTTATGGAAAATCGAGAAAAAGATTCTGTTCTTTATTACATCATATGTTTCAAAAGTTGGTAAGTGATAGAACTAAAATCCATACTGCTTCTGGCATTCGGCATCTTTTGGATATATGTACTGGTTCTTCGCAATTTACACTTAATATACAACAAGATGCACAAGAGTTTCCTATGTTTATGCTTGCAGTATTGGAAGAAGAAGGGATTGAAATTGAAAATTTGTTTGGACTAAGTTACAGATGGAATCATAAATGTGAAGAGTGCTCATTTTCTTTTACCACTGAAATAGACACTGAACGATTCATATATTTGACAATACCAGATTGCAAATCAGTGTCTTTTAACAAATTAATAAAAACAGCTAATCAAGATATGAAATGTTCTCATTGTAATCAGAAATGTTGTCAACATTATTTATAGAAAGATTTGGACAATATGTCATTTTAATGCTACAACGTTGTAGAGCAGATGGAAGAAAATTAGAAACCAAAATTAAGGGGCATATCAGCAAGGCGATTATCACCACTTTAGCGGGACTTTTCCCGCTAAAGCGGCGATAATTTTATCGCCTTATCAACAAGCTGTCGCTAACTGCTGTTAGCGACAGCTTGCAAGCGATAGCGACCGGGTTGGGTGCCGCTTTGCATGCCAGCGATATTTATCGCTAATGGCATGCAAAGTAGGCGTACTCCACCTAACAGCGACTGGAAACAGTCGCTGAGGTCGCTAACGCCTATCAGCGAGGCAGGGCGGTGATTAGCGAACCAGCGCTAAACACGTTTAGCGCTGGTTTGCTAACACCTGGTCCCACCCTGACTTAGCCATGTAATCCAATGAGAGGTGGATTACATGGCTAAGTCCCCTCGCACTATCAGCAAGCTGAAACTGGGGAACAGTGTGAATATCGCCTGTTTTCAGGCGATATTCACACTGTTCTCCAGGTTTCTATCGCTTTGGAGATTAGCATTGCTGATTGCACGCTAACTCCGCGATAAAAACGGCGATGCCTGGCGATAATTATCCAAGCGCTAATTGCGCTTGCGATAATTATCGCCAGGCATTGCTGATAGGCCCCTTAATATTTTGTGGTAAGTCAAGTATCAATTTCAGGAAGAACTTTTAAAGCAGTTGCTATTATTTTCCATGATGGACCTACTACAACATCTGGACACTATACTGTGTATTTAAAGTGCAATAAAGGATGGACACATTGTAATGATGCCCATTTGGAATTCAAATGTCGGTTGCCTTACGAATTACCAAATTCATATCTGATATTTTTGATGCCAAAGTTTTGAAAACATCATTCGGCCTATTGGGAAGATGTGAACACGAATTAACGAGTTCATTTTGGATAATTTGAAAGCAAATAGATTTAGAAACATCATTCGGCCTATTGGGAAAATGTGAAGAATTACTGTTTGGATTATTGTTTGTACTAATTCTTATTGCGTTTGAAAAATTGTGTTTGAAACAAGTAGTTTATATATTTGATCTTTATATCATACGCGATGTAAATAAGAGACTATATTTTAGAAAATCTATTTCAGAGAAGTAGATCATTTAATGTACTTGAAGAATGTAATTTAGAAACTGTAGATAGGTAAACAGATAGTTGAATTTGTTGGTAAATATTTTAAACGCAGTTTTTTTTTTTTTTTTTACAATCACACTGATTGTATTTTTTTCCCCCGCTGTAATATGATGATCTACATTGAAATCACTGTGTATGGTGAAATTCAATAGAATCTGAAAACAGCAAAAAGGAAACTGAATATGTTATGTAATTCTAAAATCATTTTGCGTCCTTAAAACTATAATATTATATGCAATAACACTTTTTCTTTTTTTTTACAGAAGGTAATACTAAAGTTTCAAAAGATTTTAAATTCAGTTTTCAACAAAAATACTGTAAAATACTTTCACTGAGTTTGGTATCTACTTTAATAAAGAAGGTAAGATGAAATAATGTAATAGGCATAATATTATGAAGTAATGTTTACAGTTACTTTTATTGCACTCATCCATTTTATCAAACACTACCCATACACAGATGTATACAATTAGGCACTATTCACACTGCTGCCATCATTGATACACTATCCATGTATTTCTCCAATCACCTAGCCTGTATCCATACAGTTATATGATCACCCAGACACTACCTATGTACTCTTCCAATCACCCAGGTACTATCTATACATTTATACAATCAGGTAGATATTATCCATACACTCTTCCAATAAACCCAGGTAGTACCTATACACTTCTCCATACCCGAAACATTATTCCTGCACTGATACAATCACCCACACACTACCCTTGCACTCTTTCAATCATTCAGGCTGTATCTATACAATGCTCTATTCATTCAGGCAATACACATACACTTATAAAATCACTCAAGCTCTTTTTATATAGTTCTCCAATCACCCAGGTACTGCTCCTGTACTCTTGCAATCACCCAGCCAGAACCCTTCAAGTTTTAAAATCACTCAGGCACTACCTATGCATTCCTCAAATCACCCAGGCCCTATCTCTACATTCTTGCAATCAGGAAGACATTACCCCTACACTCATGCAATTAACAAAGTATTAACTATGCATTCCTGTAATCCCCCACACATTACTCCTTCAGTCATGCAATGTTAATGTTAATGTTATTGGTATTTGTATAGCGCTAACTGTTACCCGAAGGTGTCCTGGCGCTGTATGAAGTCCTACAGAGGATTGGATGTCTAAGGAGAAATAGCAGGATCAATTTGAAAACAACCATGTTTTCTGCGCCTTCCTAAAGGCCAAGAGATTAGTCATGCTTCGCAGAGATAGCGGCAGAGCATTCCAAGATCTGGCCGCATTTGCTATGAAGCCTCTTCCACCCCAAGAGGCCTTTTTTACCCTCGGGACAGTTATGAGTCTTGCCTCAGAAAACCGCAATGTTCTTTGAGGTGTATACCAGCTAAGACGCTGTTTTAAAAATGCTGGTCCGGTTCCCTGAAGAGCTTTAAACACCAGACAGAGAGACTTAAATTGGGTGCGCTTCTAACCGGCAACCAGTGAAGTGTTTTGATTTTGGCTGAGATTGAGTCGAACTTTGGAGTGCCTGTCAGGAGTCTTGCTGCAGCATTCTGTAAAATCTGAAGTTTATTTAAAGACCCTTCCTGGATTTTAAGATGTAGACTATTGCAATAGTCTAATCTGGACATTATTAATGCAGTGACGACTGTTTGTTGCGCGTCTTTGGGTAGTAGTGGCACAATTTGTTTGCATGATCTGAGGATGTATGCAGTAGATGAGGCCAATGTATTCACCTGGTCTCTGAAACTCAGTTTGTCATCTATCCATATTCCCAAGTTCTTCACTTTCCTTATCGGCGTGGGGAGCGGACCTGACACCTCGGGCCAACAATCGGGGGTCCAGAAGTTGGGGTTGTTGCCAAACAGCACTACCTCCATTTTGCTGGAGTTGAGTTTCAGGCAATTTTGAGCCATCCATCCACCCACGGCGTACATGCAGCCCTGTAGCCTCAATGCCGTTTCCTGGAACATTTCAGGTTGAATGGACACCACAATTTGGGTGTCGTCCGCATAGGACGCCAGGGTAAAACCATAGGATTCAATTAGGGGTGCCAATGAGGACACATAAATATTAAAAAGTGTTGGACTTAGTGACGACCCCTGCGGTACCCCACAAGGTAGGGAAAAAGATTCAATCACTTACGTGTTACAGATGCACTCTTCCAATAACCCTGACATTACCCCTGCACTCATAAAATGTCCGAGGCATTATCCATGCACTCGTTCAATCACGCAGACAGTACCTATGCATTTATAAAATCATCCAGACACTACCTATGCACTCATGCAATCACACAGGCAGTACCCATGCACTCTTCCATGCACCCAGGTATTACCCATGCACTGCTCGAATCACCCAGACATTACTCCTGCATTCATGCAATCAACCAGGCATTACTCCCGCATTCATGCAATCACCCAGGCATTACCCATGCACTCCTACAATCACTCTGACAGTGTTCATGCAGTCATACATGCACTCAGACACTCCTGCTACACTCATGCAACCATCCAAGCACTACCCATACAGTCTTCCAATCATCCAGGCACTACCTATACAGGAAGAAACTTGGAAGAAAAATTGTGGACATGAATTTTATACAACTCTTTGTCTAATTTGTTATGTGGTGCACCTGTGCCATTATGTTAAAACTACCTATACAGTATTCCAATCACCCAGACACTACCCCTGCAGTCATTCCATCAGGTAGGCACTATCCATGCACCCATGTAATAACCCAGGCACAATCATTGCACTCCTCCAATCATCTAGGCACTACCCATGTACTCATGCAATAATCCAGGCAGTACGCATGCAGTCCTCCAATCACCCAGCCAGTACTGATGCACACATGCAATCACACAAGCAATACCATTGCAGTCAAGGAATAACCCAGGCACTACCCTTATACTTCTCCACTTATCCAGGCACTATCTATACACTCCTCCAATTGCCAACCACTACTCATGCACTTATAAAATCACAGAGGAACTACCTATGCAGTCGTCTAATCACTCAGACAGTGCCCATGCAGTCCTCTGTTCACCCAGACATTACCCCTGCATTCATACAATCACTCAGGCAATAGTCATACACTCCTTCAATCACTGAGCCAGTACCCATGCGGTCCTCCAATCACCCAGACATTAGCCCTGTACTTATGCAATTACCCAGACACTCCCCATGCACTTTTTGAATCACTCAGGCAGTACCTATGCACTCCTCCAATCACCTAGACACTACCCATGCACTCATGCAATCACTCATGCACTTCCCATGCACTCATAAATGCACTTACGCACTTCTACTGCACTTATGCAATCACTCAACCACTACCCATGCAGTCTTCCAATCATCCAGACACTGCCTGTACACTCATGCAATCAACCAGGTACTTGTTATGGACTCTTCCAATCACACAGAAACTACCCAGGCAGTCCTACATGCAGGCAGGCACTACCCATTCACTATTCCATGCACCTAGGCATTACCCATGCACTCCTTCAATCATCCAGACACTTCTGCAACACTCATGCAATCAACCAAGCACTTCCCATGCACTCATAAATGCACTTACGCACTTCTACTGCACTTATGCAATCACTCAACCACTACCCTTGCAGTCTTCCAGTCATCCACGCAGTAGTCCTGCACTCATACAATCACCCAGTTACTACTTATGCAGTCCTCCAATCACCCATGAACTACTCAAGCAGTTGTACATGCAGCCAGGTACTACCCATGCACTCTTCCATGCACCCAGGCATTACCCATGCACTCCTCCAATCACCCAGACATTACCTCTGCATTCATGCAGTCACCCAGGCATTACCCATGCACTCCTACAATCACTCAGGCAGTGCCCATGCAGTTATACATGCGCTCAGGCACTTATGCTAGACTCATGCAATCATCTAAGCACTACCCATGCAGTCTTCCAATCATCCAGGCACTACTCCTGCGCTCATGCAATCACCCTGGTACTACTCATGTACTCCTCCAATGATCCAGGAACTACCCATGCAGTCCTACATGCACCCATTCACTCTCAATGCACTCTTTCATGCACCTAGGGTTTACCCATCCACTTCTTCAATCACCCACACATTACCCCTGCACTCATGCAATCACACAGGCACTACTCATGTACTCTTTCAATGACTCAGACAGTACCCCTGCAGTCATGCAATCACTCAGGCATTACCCATGCACATCTTCAATCAGTCAGGCAGTACTCATGCACTCCACCAATAACGCACACATTACCCCTGCATTCATGCAATCACACAGACACTATCTATGCACTCATGCAATCACCCAGGCACTAACCATGCACTTATGCAATCACCCAGACATTACCCATGCACTTCTTCAATCACTGAGGCAGTACCCATGCACTACTTCAATCACCCAGACAGTACCCATGCACTCATGCAATCACTCAGGCACTAGCCATGCACTCCTACATGCACTTATGCACTTCTGCAGCACTCATACAATCACCCAAGCACTACCTATGGAGTGTTTCAATCATCCAGGCAATACTCTTGCACTCATGCAATCACTCAGGTAAAACTCATGCAAACTTCCAATCAGCCAGGCACTACCGATGCACTCATGCAATCGCCCAGACATTACCCATGCATTCCTTTATACAACACATACAAATTTGTCTTTTTTTAACCAAATAGGCGGTTCTAACAAGAACCATTTTTTTGCTTCTATTTTTGTTTTATAATTTCTTTGTGTTTTTTAACTCTTTTGTATTTTTTGGGTGTTTTTTTAAACAAAAAATTAACAAACAACAGAAAAAACGGAGAAAACTTTTCTATAACATTTTGCAATTAAACAATTATTGCAAAAAAAAATTTTACAAACATGGCTTCTTGCAGCAAAAACAACTTCATCAACAGACTGTTCGCCATAACAAAGAACTTTTTTGCACTTTATGCATCTTTGTTCGAGACCAGCAAACTCTGGCCTAATATCAGGTCCTCTGTTGGAACTCGAGGTACCAGCTGAGGTGCTAGGTCCAGCATCTTCATCACCTTGCTGGGCTTGTAGTTCAAGCTCTCGTCGATGCTGCTCCCGTGCTAGGCGACGAGGGTGCATTGTTTGGAGGTGCTTCAGCATGTACGAAGTACCGCACGAGTATTTCTTCTCGGAGCCCCGAGATAGTATTCTTTCACAAATAGTGCAGGTTACCTTCCTTGCGTTCACCTTTTTTTCTCCTGCAGGAAATGTAAGAAAAGCCCAGACAATGCTTTCCTTCCTTTGTTCTCTGGGTTCCTCCAACTCCTCATCTTCACCAAGGATGTCTTCTGGTGGATTTGAAGATGCCATTTCTGTTTCTTTTTTTTTTTTTAAAACACCAAAAAAATGCTAGAAGAGCACTAAACACAAAAGGTGTGTCTCCTGGCAATGCTGTTGGAGGAATGAGAAATTTGGGTGGGGTACTGTAATTTCTAGAATAAAAAGCTTGTGAAATGCTTTCTTTTGAAGTCACATGGGTTCGGAAAGATATATTTAACAATAATTTATCTTTATTCCAGGTACAAATATATGATATTTACAACTTTGTTAAATAATCTCTTGGTATAATATATATAATAAATTAATATACATATACTTTTAAAACTTAAAGATTTGCGATGAGTGATGTAATATGTGACGTGATCAGCAGTGCATTGCGGAGGCGCGAGTTATAGTTAGCTGAACTAACTAGAACGGCCGAATTTCACTGGTTTTGTACAAGTGAAATGTCCAACTAACTATAATATCCCTGAAACCTATGGTTTTTTCAGTGAATATCAAAGGTTTTTTAAATGCTAATTTCTAACTATAACGTGCCTGAAACCTATGGTTTTTTCAGTGAATATATATATATATACACACACACACATATCCTCCTCTGTCAGCCTGTCGGTAGCAGCTGGCATGGGTGGCGAGGAACTTATATGATCAGGCAACCACGTGTGGGGTGCAAATATATATATATATATATTAGGCAGGATTTCCCATAAGGGAGAAGGAAACTCGCGCACTCTCGGGGTTCGTTTCTTATTAGTTTAATATAGCAAAAGACAAACGTGTCTTGGCTGTTACTCCTTCTTCCAATGTCAAAATGCTCGACACCATATTTTTTCTTTTTATCTCAGTTTCATGTGACATTTGTTGACATAGATTTCAGACAATTTTCTTGCAATGAAGAATTAAGTTACAAATACAGCGGCCATATTATACTGTCAACAAGCATTGAAGTTAAAATAAATAATTTACAATTTTCTATTACTTATCAAATACCTTTTGTCACATGATATTCCACAAGGCGGCAAATTCATTATTTTCTTGTTATTAACCACAAAAATAATAATGATCTCAGCATGATCGAAAAATAAAAAATAATGAGAAATATGAAAAAATACAAAATAAAATGAAAATGAATCATACATAGGGCATTTCATTCCAACCTCATCACTTAACCATGAGGTTTTCACATTCCTATTTCATTTATATGTGGTTAAAATAAATGTATTGATATTCCTTACGTAATCGATACCAATTTCATCTTATTCACCATTGTGCCCTGAATGGGCCAACATTTCTTTGAATGACCGGTCTGCCTACATTAATAGGCAATTCATTTAAGGTTTTCTTTACCAACAATTAGGATAAGTCTCACCAAACTCAATCTTCTTCTATTCATCCTTATATCCCAATGTTACTCTCGCTAAAGGATGTTGCAAACATTAGTGAAGAGAGGGAAGTGATATGGGTCAATCCTTTCTCCTATATATACCCATAATTCTTCTTCAGAATTGAACTGAGTAATGACTGTGGACCAATGTTCCCTCTAATTTTATTCCTCTGTGTGCGGCAGTGTAGGGTCTCTGTGCGCTGCAGCCATGGCTTTGTGCGCCAGGAACCAGACCGCGCATGTGTGCAGCGCCAAATATCACTCCAAACTTTTGCTTAAAAAACTGAAAAGACAGTGCATTTCCACCTGCAGTTTATACGTTTAAATCCTAATATAGAACAGTGAGCTATTAACTATCAAAGAGCTGCATGCAAACTATAAGATACAGATTAGAACATTATGAATTTTCCCCCCAGTCTTTCATTATCCTAATGTTGCAAAAAGGTTTCACTTGGGTAGAAATCAATTCTTATCAGTAAAGCTATGGTGTTACGTTTTAAATTCTCAGTGTATGCCTCTTCAGACCAAGAACTTTTAAACTATACTGTCTACCAGTATGGATGACTTGTGCCTCCTACAAATTGTATTCCTCTGTCTGATGTAACATTTCCTGTGTATGCGATGTAAAGTGCTTAACACCTTACACTGGTATAAGTGGCGCTATTAAACAAAATAAATATGAAAGAGAGAGGGGTTATGGACTTGAGGGGCACTGTTAAAGGCTGGTAATGAGAGTATCCGTGGTGGAGGTGGTCATTGGGGCGCCAACAAACATTGTCACACCAGGCGCCACCAGCACTAAAGCCGGCCCTGTTCAAATGGCACTAATAATTACAGTGAAATTATGAAAACGTCCCACATTGCAATTTGAAACCTTGGCAGCTATGTTGCTGCATTTCTTTTCTTAATAGGGCTGGGCTGCAGGGAGATTGTGTGCATTTGTTAAGGTTTTCGTGTTAATTGCAGCTCATGATGGGTGCTGCGATTAACATGAAAACTTTAACAAATGCACAGGGACATCTTAAGGATTTTGAGGGCCCTGGGCCAAACTTATTTCTGGAGCCCCTGATCAGAAAAGCTTTGGATTTATGATCCAATTTCAGCTTTTTCATGTCCTTTTTGGCCAGGTCACTGACACTGCAGAGGCACACTGGTCCAAATTCTAAATGTGCTTCCATCTAATATTCAAGGATAGTGGTATGTGTTTTCAAAATTGTAACATAGCAGCCAGAAGGAAAAGGAGAGGAGACTAGTGAGAAATAGGACTTAGTGGCGGAGAAAGGGAGAGAGACGAACAAAGGAGAAAAACAGTCAGGGCGCAAAGACGAGAAATGGAGAAGGGGGTAATGGAGAAATTGGTAAGTGATGGACGGAAAGAGAAAGGCAGCCAGAGGGTTTGGAGAACTGGGAGGGAGAACGGAGAATGGAAAACCAGTAAGAGAGAATGCAAAGAACAGGCAGCGAGAGGGAAATGGAGACAAGAATGGGATGGGGGAGAAGGGGAAAGTGGGTAAACGTGGAGAGGGACAGATATGAGAAAGAGGAAAAAGAAGAGGAGACGGCGAGAGCAGCTGGGGAGTGGAAGAAAAAAGGACAAAAGATATGTCAGAGAAGACAGCGAGTGTGGTATGGCAATGCTTCATAAGTAGCGTCTCTGCATGTTGACATTGGGGTTCTATAAGGAGCCTTTTTCGCCATCTTGTCATTTCTAAACGCTCGCTCTATGTAACCGTGCTCACCTGAACGAACTAAGAACGGTGAGCACAGTCCCGGGCACACGTGGTGGGGGTATAACAATGGTATGAGAGTCTCGTTTGGATCACAATTGCAACGGTCGACACCAGTGTAATGTTTGAAGAGATATTTTAATGAAGCAACGACTGAATTGTAACAAACAGCCAGCCGACACGTGTTTCGTCACTAGGAATTGTCCTGTGACTCTTCAGGGCTGTGTGGCGTTTGCGATGAAAGAGAAAGTAAGGTCCCACAGAGCCGGTGATAATTCCAACCCGGCCAGGGGTGCGTGGTGGTCTGGATGGCGGATGTTGAAGTGGGGTGCAGAGGCACCCTGGTGGGTAGTAGACACAGTGGTAGTGCGGCGTGTGGATGAGAGATGCGGGCGCGGAGGTGTGGGCCGCCGGACGTGTACTGTAACGTGGTCCGTTCATGTAGAAAGGATGAGCCAGGGCGGGTGCGCCGTAATGTTGGTAGAAGTATGTGGGCCCAGGTATGGTATGTGAGGACCATCCAGTGTCAAATGTAGGGGCGAGATGGCTCGGGCACCATGTGGCGGCAGAGAGTTAGGAGCCTGGGTAGAACGGAAACGTTGCCATCTGCGAAGCTGGGCGAGCGAGAAGGCGGGTACGCTTATCTGCTAGTAGCGAGGACGAGGCCGTAAGACCCTGGTTTCGTAGTGGCTGCCGGATGAGGGCTAAGAACGGTGGAAGGCTGGTTACGCCTTGCCAAGATTTTTTATCTTGCCAAGATGCAGGTCTGAGCAGATGGCAGCTGCAAGTGTGTAAAGGCCTGATCCATCTGTCTGGAGTATTCTCTTCACTAACACTTGCTTCCCTTCTATTTTTGAAACTCAGGGGCAGCAACATTGTCGTGGTGTCAACAGGGCTTTAAGTGGAAGCTTTTTCAATATTATATACAAGCCATACTTGCTGCTGATTTATCTTATGCAACTAGCAACCACTTACAAAGCCAATAGTCCGACTTGTTGCAGGTATGATGTTACTTGTTCTATCATACATCTGGATGCCACGACAGAAACAGGAAAATACAAGTTGGGCGGCACACTATGCCAAGCACAGAAAAGTTTCAAAAGTGTCAATCACCCCGCAGCTGCGCTCTATTAAGAAGAGAAATTCAGCAAGTCTACAAACACGGGGTGTGCCTTACACGCCATATTTGTAGAGTTGCTGCATTTCTTTTCATAATAGAGTGCAGCTGCGGGGTGATTGTGGGCCTTTGTTAAAGTTTTCAGGTTAATCGCAGCTCCCGTCTGGAGCTGCAATTAACAAGAAAACTTTAACAAAGTCACACAATCACCTCGCAGTCCAGCTCTATTAAGAAGAGAAATTCAGCACGTCTACAAACACGGGGTGTGCCTTACACGCCATGTTTGTAGAGTTGCTGCATTTCTTTTCATAATAGAGCTCAGCTGCGGGGTGATTGTGTGACTTTGTTAAACCACCGAGACCACTGCCCCCACAACCACCAACCGCCTGCTCTCCTGGACCAACATCAACGACGAGGACACCAGCGAGATCATGAACACCATCCACTCCGGTTCACCGCTAGACCCGTGCCCTCACCACATCATCAACAAAGCCAGTACAGCCATCGCGCCCCATCTCCGGAAAATAATCAACATCTCCTTCGAGACAGCAACCTTCCCGGAAAGCTGGAAGCACGCCGAGATCACCGCCTTTCTCAAGAAACCCAAGGCAGACCCCAAGGACCTCAAGAACTTCCGACCCATCTCTCTGCTCCCGTTCCCCGCGAAGGTCACCGAGAAAATCGTCAACAAACAACTGACCCGCTACCTCGAGGAGAACAACATCCTGGACCCTTCCCAGTCCGGCTTCCGCAGCAACCACAGCACCGAAACCGCCCTCATCGCCGCCACCGATGACATCAGGACCCTGCTAGACAACGGAGAAACAGCAGCCCTCATCCTCCTGGACCTATCAGCCGCCTTCGACACGGTCTGCCACCACACACTACGAACACGCCTTCACGACGCCGGGATCCAAGAGAAGGCCCTGGACTGGACCACATCCTTCCTTTCCGGCAGAACACAAAGCGTCCGCCTCGCCCCTTCCGATCCAAGGCCACCAAGATCATCTGCGGCGTACCCCAAGGCTCCTCCCTCAGCCCAACGCTGTTCAACATCTACATGGCACCCTCGCCCACGTCGCCCGACAGCACAACCTCAACATCATCTCCTACGCCGACGACACCCAGCTGATCCTCTCCCTCACCAAAGACCCTCACACCGCCAAAGCCCACCTCCACGAAGGAATGAAGGCCGTCGCCGAATGGATGAGGACCAGCCGCCTGAAGCTGAACTCGGACAAGACGGAGGTCCTCATCCTTGGTTCCAACCCTTCAGCCTGGGACGACTCCTGGTGGCCAACATCACTGGGAACAGCCCCGCCACCCACCGACCACGTACGCAACCTAGGGGTCATCCTCGACCCCACCCTCTCCATGACTAAGCAGGTCAACGCCGTTTCCTCATCCTGCTTCAACATCCTCCGAATGCTCCGCAGGATCTTCAAGTGGATCCCCACCGAAACAAGAAAAACAGTCACCCAGGCCCTCGTCACCAGCAGGCTGGACTACGGAAACGCCCTCTACGCAGGAACGACGGCTAAGCTCCTGAGACGGCTGCAACGCATCCAGAACGCCTCTGCACGTCTTATCCTCGACATCCCCCGACGCAGCCACATCACACCCCACCTGAGAGACCTGCACTGGCTCCCTGTCAACAAGAGGATAACCTTCAAGCTCCTCACCCACGCACACAAAGCACTCCACAACTCCGGACCAGCCTACCTCAACAGACGACTCAGCTTCTACACCCCCACCCGCCAGCTCCGCTCGACCAGCCTCGCCTCGCCACAGTCCCCCGCATCCGGAAAACGACCGCCGGCGGCAGATCCTTCTCCCACCTCGCCGCCAAGACCTGGAACACCCTCCCCACCAACCTCCGACAGACCCAAGACCTACTGGCCTTCAGAAGACTCCTCAAGACCTGGCTCTTCAATCAGTAGCAGCACCACCCCCCTCTTCCCCCAGCGCCTTGAGACCCTCGCGGGTATGTAGTGCGCTTTATAAGTGACATGATTGATTGATTGATTGATTGTGGGCCTTTGTTAAAGTTTTCAGGTTAATCCCAGCTCCCGTCTGGAGCTGCAATTAACAAGAAAACTTTAACAAAGTCACACAATCACCTCGCAGTCCAGCTCTATAAAGAAGAGAAATTCAGCAAGTCTACAAACACAGCGTGAGCTTTACATGCTGTGTTTGTAGACTTGCTGAATTTCTTTTGTTACTGAAGCGAAGCTGTGGGCAGATTGTGTGCTTTTGTTTAAAGTATTCATGTTAATCGCAGCTCGTGACGGCGCTGCAATTAACATGAATACTTAAACAAAAGCACACAATATGCCCCGCAGCCGGGCTCTACATTCAAAAGAAGAAAGCAAGTGCCCACAGACTGCCGCAAGACTTACCTGCCGCTCCCTCGTCTTCTGTTGACGTTGGTCTATTCCGCCGCTCTCTGCAACCAGGAAACACCCGTTTTTCACGCCGCTGCTTTTAAAAAGCGAGCGGCGCGAAAAACGGGTGTTTCCTGGGATGTGCTGTGTGTGTGCGCGCTCCACACACCGCACCGCGCGCTCCAGGTAACAGAGGTGCGCGCGCATGCGCGCACCTTATTGGGAACAGTGCTGTGGACCAATAGGTCCTTCAGTGCAGTACTCCGTCTATATGAAATTTGCGGGGATGTGGTTAGGACTCCCCCTATTATTGGATCTGATCTAAAGATATTCCAATTTCGTCTCATTATATGAAATAATTTTGATGCACTAGTACAGTAATTTGTCACTAATCTCGTTAGTTCTTGTGTACCCTTTTCCTCTTTTTATTTGGTTGCCTCTTTTTCTAACAATAGTTGTTGTCTTGTTTTTCGTTGTATCTTCTCCCTTGTTTCTCTAAGGACCTTGGATGAATAACCCCATTTTCTAAATCTGTTTATAGTTTTATGTCTGTGAGAATTTTTCATTTTTTTAACACGGCTACAGGCCGAATCGCTGAACGGATTTACACCAAATTTGGCAGAAAGGTAGCTCTTGGTCCCGAAAGAGTGCTTTCTTGAGATGAAAAGTGAAAAATAACATAAGGGGTCAAGATAAAGATGTCCTGACCCCATAGGACACATGGAGGGGTCTCTGAGGGACACCTCATGGGCAAACAACTGCCTAATTTATTTTGGTCCGAACTGCAGATCTGCAGACCCACAGCGGGGCTCAGCGTGTCCCTAGTGTAAATCTGCGATGGATCGGCGGGTTCGAAACCCAAGGGGAAAAAAAACGACACCCACTTACACACCAAACCCCCACCATGCACAGTCAAAGGCCATGCGCGGCGTGGGGGGGTGGGTGTATGCGGGGGGTGCCCACAACCGAAAGGCCGTGCACAGCAGTGGTTGTAATAACGTACAGTAATCATGTATTAGTTTACATTAAAAAATCATGGAAATTCACTGAAAAAAACAAAGGTTACAGAAACGTTATAGTTAGGTTGATGTTCTACCCACACAAAACCATAGAAATTCAGCAGTTATATATAGTCATACTCATAGTTATACTTATCTGAAGAAACTATATCTCGTGCCGTTAAGTAACTTTAGGCCACGAGTTATATATTCTTTTTTATAACTCTGTTTATTAAGAATAAACATAAATCAAATATAAACAATACTGGTGCAGTTTCAAAACAAAATATACAAATCCTGAGGACAACAGGACATATAAATGAAACAAAAGAATACATTGGGTCAAAGGAAAATGCAATTATATCGTCAATCCTTGCGACAGCCAGCTCATGGTGTTACTTTGTCAACAGCATCAAACGCATCATTAAATGGGGTGCAGATAAAACCTCTACTTTCGTTCCAGGGGCCCCATACCTTGGTCCATTTACCTGGGCAACCCCTGCTTTCATACACCGCCCTCTCCGCTTGCATGCACCAGTCCATGTCCGAAGCCCAATCAATGTGTCTGAGTGCAACACCACCCTTCCAGGTTCTAGCAATATTGCGTTTGGCGATCATACATCCCAGCGTGACCCAGAGACGTTCAAACCTGTTTAGGTCTGTGGCTTCCCAAACATTCAATAGACAAAGACGAGGGGATACATCAATTGCTTTATGACATATTTGGAACATGGCTGAAACCACTCTCCCCCAGTATCTCTGAAGGTCGGGGCATTCCCACCATTGGTGTAAGAAAGTTCCTGGCTGTCCGCAGCCCCGGGGACAATACGGAGAGGATAAGAGACCCATCTTAACTAGTGCCAAACTGGTATAGTATGCCCTATGAAGTAGTTTAAGTTGTATCAATTTAAAATGAGAACAGATCGCCACCTCCCGAGGTGATGCCAAGGCCTCCCTCCACTCTTCGTCATCAAGCTCTCCCACCTCATCATTCCATTTTGCCCGCAATTTACCCATAGAGTCAGGCGTGTTATTGAGAACCTTACGGTACGTCAGGGAAATCGCTGGTTCTGGGACATAATCATCCAATAATCTATCCTCTAACGGTGAGGAAACCGGCAAGTCAGAGCCTCTAGGCAGCGCCTTTTGCAATACACTACGTACCTGAAGGTACCGGAAAGTTTCCCCCGCCTGAAGATGGTATTGCTGTTGTAAATCACCAAACGGAACAACCCCCCCCCCAGCCCAGAGGTCACCCACCGTCGAAAGGCCAATTAAATCCCATTTGTCAAACCCTGGGAACCGCGAGAGCATGCCCAGTTGAATAGACTCAAGCAGCAGGGTGGCCTTAGTAACCTTGCCTTTCCATCCCAACGCCGCAGTGGCCGAGTACCATAAAGAAACCGTAGTAGAGGTTGGAGTGCATTTAGGCGCATATTTTTTCCCGCCGTACAGAGCCCTGAGATAATTACCCGAAGACATATTGTACCTGTCCATTGTATATGCCGGATCCGCGATGGGCCGATGCATCCAGTGATTGAGTACCACCAGTTGCAAGGACCAATAATAATATTTAATGGCTGGCAAGGCTATACCCCCATCATACCAGCTTTTAGTGAGCTTAACGAGGGCGATTCTGGGTGTACCGTTATTCCATAGTAAGGAGCGGACCTCGGAATCAATAGAGAAAAAATACTGGGAAGACACCAAGAAAGGCGTGTTCTGCAAAGCATAAAGAAAGCAGGGAAGTGCCATCATTTTATAAAGAGCAGCTCTGCCCAGGAGTGTGAGGGGTAAAGATTTCCAGTGTTGCACATCGGCACGGAACCGATGGAGCGGAGGGAGTAGGTTATGACGGTGGAAAACCCCTTCATCTCTTGTAATATATATACCCAAATACCGAAAACCCTCAGTGACGATCTGGGTCGGACATCCCAATGGAAGGATCGGTGGCTCACCGCTCAAGACATAAACCAGAGACTTATCCCAGTTGATCATGTAACCGGAGTATTTTTGGAAGAGGGCAAAGATATGAAGCACTCTATGAATTGAGGACCGGGGTCGGGCCAAGTAAAGTAAAATATCGGCGGCATAAAGGGAAATTCTATCTGTCCAATCTGATGACCAATTCAGACCGCGGATCAGGAGGTCACCTCTAATCCATATGGCCAGGGGTTCTAAGGCTAGGGCGAAAAGAAGAGGCGACAGGGGGCATCCCTGTCCCGTGCCCTTACCCAGCTCGAAAATGGCCGACCGGCCTCCGTTTACCGTAACCCGGGCCAAAGGGCAGGCGTAGAGCAGGCGCACCCAGGATATAAAGCGAGCACTGAACCCGTATCTCTCCAACACGGCAAACAAGAAAGGCCATTCGATCATGTCGAAGACCATCTTAGCGTCTAAGGACACTATCACTGAGTCCTCTTGAATAGTGGAGGCCCGGCCCAACACCCCAAACAAGCGACGAAGATTAAGCGCGGTATTCCTGGCTGGCATAAAGCCAGATTGATCCGGATGGATCAATTTATGAAGACAGGGGGAGAGACGAAGGGCCAAGAGTTTGGCCAATATCTTGACCTCGGGGTCTAAAAGAGAGATAGGTCTATACGAAGAGCAGCTGTCCGGTGGTTTGCCCTTTTTATGGATGACAACAATATTGGCCAATCTCTATGTAGCGGGCAGAGCACCGCGAGATACGCCTTCGTCATACATACGTACTAAAAATGGCGCGATAACTGAGGCGGTAATTTTGTAAAGTTCAATTGGGAGGCCACTTGGACCCATGGCCTTCCCGGATTGTAGCGCCTCGATGGCTTTAGAAACCTCCTCTGAAGTCAGATCGGCGTCAAGATCTGACACCTCTTGCAGATCCAATTGTGGTAAAGGTAACGTGGAAAGCAATTCAGCTGCCGCGGCCTTGTTGGATGTAGACGAGGGGGTATAAACAATTTTGAAATGACTGGCGAACGCATCTGCGATTCCGAGCTTATCATGGTAGCGAACACCCTGCGAGTCTAAAATCTCCGCCACCCATCTATTGGCCAACTCCCTCCTATCCAGCCACGCCAACAACTTACTAGCCTTTATCGCCAATATCGTAAATACGGTGCTGAGTGACTCGATAATGAGTCCTAGCGGCATCTTCCGCTACGTCTCGGTATTCTTTCTGCTTTATAGCTAATTTATAGGAGGTTTCCGAGGATGCGGATGCGACCATATCGGCCTCTAAAATTGTCACTTCCCCCTCAATATCCTGTAGCTGTTTACACTTCTCCTTCTTATGCCCCGCCACCACTGCCACACCACAACCGCGGATCACAGTCTTATATGCCTCCCACAGTGTTATGTCCGAGGCGACAGAACCCTCATTATCAATAAAGTAATTTTGGGTAGCCTCCAGCAATTTGGCACGCACCGCTGGTACACGAAGATACCAAGGAGGGAGCGCCATTTCGCGACTTTTAGGGGGGGAAGCACCTCCATAATGGGTAACAATAGGAGAGTGGTCGGAAATACCCCTAGGAAGAAATGTAATCTCACCAAATTGTGGAAGCTGGGTTGCCTTGCAAAACAAATAATCAATACGAGACATACTCGCGTGTGCCCCGGAGTGAAAAGTGTATTGTCTGGACATTGGATGACATACACGCCATACATCAATCAACCCTAAGGCATCCAAAAATTCCATCAAATGCTTGCCCGGAGACTCCACCTGCTTAGGTGGCAAACGATCAAGGTCACCACTAAGGGCCGCATTACAGTCACCTCCCACCAACATGTCACCCTCCGGTAAGTTGAGCAGGTGTGAGCCAAGGTCGGTCAGAGTGGAAGAATGAAGATTGGGGGGGACATAGACAGAAGTTACATTTAAAAACCTCCCCTCCCACTGCCCGGAGACCGAGACAAATCGACCCAGGGGGTCGAAAGTGATTTTAGACACCTGAAGTGGAAGGGAGGTGCGTACCAGAATACCCACCCCTCTGGACCCACGGGTATAGCCCGCATGTGCAATCAATTTATAGCTCCATCTATTGAGTGCGCAGTAGGAGGTACATGCGTCTCCTGAAGCAAAACCAAGTCGGGGGACTGTCATTTTAAATATTGCAGTACTATGCCCCTCTTGATGCGATCCCCCAACCCGTTCACATTCCACAAGAGTATTTTGAGGCGGCCCCTGGATGGAACCGAATTACAGTCTTGACTCATTAAAATCTGTGACAGTGAGGCCCCCCACCCCAAGCGAATGAAAATGCACGATCATACATTCTAGCCCTGCACAGGAGACACCACAATGAAAAGCAAGCACAAGTGAGCATTGAAAATCGCAAAGACCACATAACCAGGACCCAGCTGATTGTTACAAATAAGATTGTTCGAGACACTGCACCAAAAAAGGGAACTGAATAAAAACTCACAAAAAACCACAAAAACCCCAATCGTAACCTTGGATCCCCCCACCCTCCCTGCAAAGTGGACTCAAAACTGCCCACCCCCCAATTTGCAGAGCGCCTGTACACCCCATTAGTCTAAACTATGGAGGGTATGTCACGCTGCCGAGCCACCCAGGTGACCACCCAACAGACACCCCGAACAATACAATGGACCAGCCGTAACACTTGCTATCTAAACCTGAGGCCCTGCAGTATATGCATATAAAGAAATTCTCATGCCCGATCCCTCATAACACAGCAAAACAAAATGACAAATCGACACCAGACCAATAGGGTTGAAGTCCCTGGAACAAATGTAAGCAAAAGAACGTTAGCACACCCCTCTCTGACATGCGAAGCAATACTCATCATGTCCGGATGCCGGCCTGGGACCAACAAAGTTCAACACATAGATCAAGTCGTTGACGCCGTGGACTTACGCCGAGGATCAACCAGTCCCATTGCTACCTGAGCAGTCCTGTGGACTATCCAGGCCGTGCCCCCGAGTCGGGGACGATCGGTGATGGGTGTGAGAAGTACGCTAGTTCTCAAGCCAATCCCAAGTCTCCTCAGGGGTATGAAAGAAACAAGTCTTACCATCCGCCAGGACTCGCAGCTTCGCTGGAAAAAGCATGGCATACTTGAGGCCCTCATCTCGGAGGGCACGTTTGACCTCCAGGAAGGATCTCCGTTGTTGCTGCACTTTAAAGGTGAAATCCGGAAAAAAGGTAATGGTGGCGTTGTCGAGCTTCAGAGGAGGGGCGGTCCTGGCCGTCTGAAGGATTATATCACAATCCCGGAAATTAAAAATCCGCGCCCGCAAGGGTCTTGGAGGGGCTCCAGGCCTTGGGGGACCACCGGGCACCCGATGCGCCCGTTCCACGGAGAAATATTTAGAGAGGGATCGAGGTTGTAGATGTTTCTGTATCAACTCCTCCACAAACAAGTCTGCGGTCTGTCCCTCTGATTTTTCAGGAACCCCCAAAATACGGACGTTATTTCTTCGAGCACGCCCCTCATAATCCTCCAGCTTTGCCTCGAAATCGGACGGTTGGGCCTCCAGGCGTTTGACTGTAACTTCAAGGGACTTTGTTTGTTCCCCCATTTTACGAAGGTCGGCACGGATGAAAGTAATCTCCGTCATGGTGGTGTCTATTTTGGCCTCCAACGCTGTGCGAACTCCTTGGATGGCCTCCATTACGTCCACGAGGGATGGGCCCTCAGCCGGCGTCGGTTGCTTCGCCCCGGCCTCCGCCTGTTCATCCTCAGCAACGTCAGCCTTAGAAAGTGCGAACTTGGATAATTTAGCCAGGCCAGATTGTCGAGTCCCTTTGCTGGTAGCCATAGTGTCGACGTCTCAGCTGAAGATTATGGGAAAAAACTGAACACCAACGTGCTCTGAGAGAAGAGAGGGGGCCCGCGCCCCACACAGATCCGATCGGAGATCGACATCGCCACCACCCGGGATCCAACTGCTCAGTGAGTGGGGGGAGAAGTTGGAACTGCGTCACTACACAGGTCCCACCCGTGAGACATTCCGCAACTTGAATGTCTAGCACAAACCCACAGAACACACCCCGGTGGATTCCTGGAATAGCTGGGGCCCACTGTCCAGCGATAACTGCCTGTGCAGGAAAATGGCTCCCCTGCGCCGATCCACCACCATGAAGGAATCACTGCCCACCTGGCTATGAGTCCGTCGGGGGAGGGGCACCACTGCCGCTCGAAATGTGGGGCAAAGTCTGCCTCAGCTCCCAGTGCCCCCAGGATCTGTCCTCGCTGTCGACCCCCGCCCACAGAGCAAGAGTGGGGGGGGCCCAAGGATAAGGGGCCAAGTAGCGTGTCAGTTGTGGCCATTGCGCCGACGATCAGTCACTCACCGGAGCCCGCCCGGTATACTGCCGCGCCCCACTCTGCACTCTCGGGGCCAAGGAAGACACCAGATAATGGCGCCCACGCCGTTTCTTTCAAGAGGCGCGCTCCGGAGCCTACCCGGTGCAGCGCCACCTCCAGCTGTCCGTGCGGTCCCCCAGACGCACCAAGGGGGCACCGCCAGCAACTCCACTGCCCCCCCGGCCGCCGGGAGAGTGTTGCGCCAAGGCCGAGGGCCGCCCCGCAGCCGGGGCCCGAGAGCCGCACCGGCACTCGCGTGACTCGGTTCTGCACGCCGGGACGGCCTGCGTGCCCTCGCTGCCCCGGTCCGGGGTCGCTGCGCAGAATCTCCGGTTTTGCTGCACCAAACCCGGTCAGAATAGGATCGGGGAAGTCCTCAAGGCAGCGGCTTTCCGATCCTCTTCATTAAATACGGGTGCAGGATAATTGTGCGGATTTTTTGGGGGTTAGGAGTATGTCAGAGGCTCAGAGCCTGAGAGCCTTGCGGCCATCATGGGTGTCGGCAAGCCACGCCCCACGAGTTATATTTTCTTAACATAAGTATAACTATAACAGCTGAATTTCTGTGGTTTTAGGTGGGTAAAACGCCAACCTAACCATAACATCCATGTAACCTTTGGTTTTTTCAGTTAATATATATATATATATATATATATATATATATATATATAGTGTTGCTAATAACTTTGCCACCGTTTGACAAATCTCCACTAAACTTTCCAAAAAGGTGCTACTCTTCGACTAGTTTGTGTATGGAAAGGTTTGGGGTGATAAATCAAGCAAGGGCCGAGAAAAAAGGAGGGTCACAAAACGCAAAATGCCCATGCTTTTCCCATAGATTTGTTTATGCGGGACTACAACAAAACCTGCTGAACGAAATGACACCTAATTTGGCAGAAAGCTAGATCTTGGTACGCAAATTGTTCTTTTTCGGATTTGGTGTAAATCCACTCAGTAGTCTTTTTAGAAATTAAGAGTAAAAATATTTGTATATCTGGATGGTTGGGGCCACGAGAGGATCTGATTGGCCCAGGAGCTTTATTTCCTGGACCAATTTGCTTGAGTGGGAGTCAGACTCCAGCGGGAGCAAGCGCTCTGATTGGCTGTCAGCAACATGAGAAAAATGTTGCTGGCAGCCATTACAGGACTCAGGGACTTGGTCGCCTGTCCTGAACTTGAAAAAAGAATGATATAATGGGACAGGGTACCCGGCCCCCTAAGCACCATAGGGGAACCATGGGGGACCCAGAGAGATACCTCCTGGGGCCGAAATAAATAAAAAAATCTGAAGTTTCTGCCACAATCCCACAGGACTCCCGTAGGATCGAAAAAATAAAAACAAATGGTGGGCAGGGCCATCTGCATTGTGTAATTAAGGGAAGGGGGTGCACAGCCCCCCTCCCGAGCCATATTCGGCAGTGGGTACCACATCCCCTGGTGCCCCATTCATTAATATGGGGAGTGGGACCACACAACCCCTCTCCCCAAGCCATATTCGGCCCTGGGGACCGATCCCCTGGAGCCCGAATCATCAAAAGTGGGAAGTTGATGCACACCCCTCCCTGAGCCCCGGGGAGCCAACCCCGGGGGCCGCATTTGATAAGAGATGGGGACCAAGTGGCCCCCCACCGCGAGCCTTTATTGGCCCCGGGACCCCATCCCATGGGGCCAGCTCACTAGCTGTGTCCCCCACACCCGGGACACAGTGGATTCCCTGCCCGCAACAGCGCGGGCAGGGAAACCTGTGTTTGCTATGACCCGCTGGGAGCTATTTCAATACTTGCACCAAACAGGAACAAACACTGAGGGGTATATTCACAAGAAAGTGCGATAACTACCGCAAGAGTAGCGTAACACAACTTTCAATATCGCAGCCTATTGCGGGAAAATAACCCTGTGTCAACGTGGAATTCACAACAAGGCGGTAGCATGCGATAGTCACCAGATAATGCGTCAAATGTCAGTGTGAAAATCAACGCCACGCCGAAAAATGCGAAACGCGAACGCGAGAAATCATGCGATGAGGCCAATCGCGATACAAAAAGTAGCGAAAAGCAGCCACAGGCTTGCAAATCCCACGCGTCTGGCGGGAAATTGCACCATAAAAACCACAGAAACAACACACCAGAAACAAGCCAAAGCACGTAGCAACATAGATGCACCCTGACCCAGCGCAGAGGTCAACGCGAACCCCACAACCCCCACAGACCACCAGCAAGGAACAATGGGGTCGGGGAAGGCCAAGGAGAAAAGGGAGAGGAAGATGGGGTGCAGACCGCAGGAAAACAAGACCAGCGCCACGGAGTCACAGAACACTACCAGCAACTGACCCACAAGCAGACCACCTGGAATGCAGTCGGAGTGCCGAGGAGGCCAATCCAGGAGGCCAAGAGGCGCCGCCAGGACGTGACAACCTAAACCAGGCACAAACCCGCTGTCAACAGGAAGGCAGCAACGGTGACAGGAAGTGGCAGTCCAGCGCCACAGGAGGAGCTGGAGGAAACCCAGGCCACAGTCATCAGTGTGGAGACAGTGCAAGGAGGTGGGATTACGGACACAGCTCAACAGGACCCGACACAACAACAACAGGGTGAGGATCCAACAGGGACTGGGGGGACGGGGGGTGATGGGCACAATGGCACACATGCACAACGAGGTGTAGCACATTGCACACCCACAATTACCCAGGGACATGTCCCCCATCCCCGTGGCACCCTGCAGCACACACACATAGCAATCACAGCACATACCATGACAATGTGGCACAAAGTGCAACACCCACACTGCAGAGCAGGTGACACAACTGGGTCCGCCCAGGAGCAGAAACAGAACAATCACATTGGACAGAGCAGGGAACTGTGAGATGCATATCTACCCCTACAACCCCACATCAGCCATGTAGGCCAAATGTCCACTGTCTCAACTCAAATAGCCACCACCGCCCAAACAGTCACAATGTACATTGTCACACAGTCTGCATGTCGACAAGAACAAGGCGCCAACACAATGCCAACATGCACCTCCCCTTCACAATGCAGAGGGACAAACAACACCTCCAGCAGGTCAGAACAGACAACCCATCAGTGATGCCGGAGACGAACACCACACCTTCGACACCGACGCCCTACAACAGCCCATGGACATCCCACACAACCCACCACCAGGACCAGGGCAGACAAGCTACTGAGAGGAGAACCCAGCCCCTGCAACAGACCACACAGCATGAAGCACCCGCAATCACGGCTGGCTCACAACACTTCACCGACCCACACATGGCACCCCAATGCCAGGTGTCAGAACGCCAAAAGGAGGTGGCCCAACAGGTGCGGGTGTTGCCGAACCCATGGAATGCGAACTAGAACACATACGTGGGTGTCCAATACCCTTCAGGGACCACCTACACCCCACAAAGGAGACCCACACTGTCATAGAGACACCTGCAGATGCACATACCCAGTACAGAACCACACCCAGGGGCACGCACATATCAGTCACACACCCACATTGGCTCTGCGTACAACGGCACAGTCCACTCCCTTACGAATTGAGTGGGTGACGACAAAGCTACATGTCCAGGTTCTAGCCCACTGCCTGCGGTGACATGTCTGCATCCGCTATACACAGCACAATGTAATGTCGTAGGGCCCAGGGCCCCCATGCATACAACAAGACCACAGGGACACATGCACATATCATGTTGAACTGGCTACAGGCATGTGCACCCGGCCCCTTTATTGGCAGGGCCACATGTACAGTGACGCCTGTGCTGGATGTGTGTGGGGTGAGTATAAGCCAGCCCACACGGAGTGCTTGGTGCTGGCAAAAACCTGAACAGTGGACACCAGTGTAATGGAAACAGAAAACACCAGCATAACAGAGTCAACTGCAGAACAACATGGAGGGATCCGGAGTAAGGACAGAGGTCACCCAATATTCAGTCAGGAGGTTCCGTGAGTTGCAGTGCACTGAGGTAGGGGCACTAGAAAAGAGCGCGCTCATGTGAAGAAATTGCTAGGATTGTGTCCCTTCGGGTTAGTCCTGATGCAGATGCAGTGGGGTGTGTTACACCTGCATCAACTTCCTCATCAACGTCCCAGGTCTCCCACACTGCCTGAGGTGACAGTTGCGTCCGGAGTCCACAGCGCAATACCCAGTAATAGATCCGGGTGTGTAGCTTGACTACCACCACCAGTCTGCATTCCTGCCTTGGGGCTGTTGCCTCCTGCCCTCCCATTGTCTGTGCCTTCTCCCGTCCGCACACTTGACACATCTTCCTCATCATAGTCCCAGGTCTTCCCCACTGCATGAGGTGACATTGCTGCGCAACCTCACAACAGCACAAAACTCAATCAGTAACGGACAATGGCTTGCGGTGCACTGAGTCACTGGCACCTGGAGTGCTGAGCAGGGTATCAGGCCGATGATGGCATCCACGACAGGTCTGAGCAACTCCGTAGGTCTGTCAGGACCACCGTTTCGACTCTGGCAGATGGCGGTTGGAGGTGGTCCTTGCGGTGGTGGCGTGTGCCTCCTGCGGTGATGCGACGTCCGGGCCGGTCAAGACTCGATGCTATGTGTGGCCCCGGATGCACTGCGGCCGGCACAGGCACCCAGCCACGGGACGGTGACTTGCGGTGCAGTCAGATGGGCCATGCGACCTGAGCGGGTCCCCATCAATGTCCGAGGTGTATGTTGCGGAGGGTTGCGGGGGACAGTGGAAGGTGTCCTCCAGGGCATGATGCGGAAGGTCTGATGTTATCTGGAAGCAGCAAATGGAGGAGTGGAAAGCGTAACCCTCGTTTTCACCAACAATTCGGTATCAGCTACATGAGGAAAACTAGCCCTATTCCATAGACTCAAACGCCACCAATGTACGACCAGTGAGTGTCCATGAATGTCGAGGAACACACTTAGTGGCACAGGTGCTGAGAGGGGATGCAGTCTGCGATGATGCCGGTACACCGATGTGAACTCCAACATTGCCAAATCAAGACTCTGTGACCTACTGGACCGCAGTGTAGGCCGGAGGCAGCGGTCAGCATGGGCCCACAGACACGTGTCGTGTGCTTGTGATGCATTCATTTGCTTCACTGATAGCAGGGAGTTTAGTGATATCACCCCTGCAGTAGACATCTGGTCACTGCCATTCATGACTCAGGACACAGTTTCACACATGGGACCTACTGGTCCTACGAGTGGGCCGAAGGCGGCAGTAGAGTGCGTCAACGAGAAAGGAGTAAGGCGGGCCTGTGTTGTGGAGGCCGTGATGGTCTGAGGAGGCTGTCAAGGTCACGGGCCTCGGGCTTGGAGCTTGCGCCGGCACGTGGTGGGCCCTCCTTGACCCAAGCCGGTGTTGGCAGGTGATCAGTGTGGCCTGGCTGCGCAGGGGCGGGCCTGACGGGTTCGTGGTCCAGCGTGCCGGGGTCCAGCAGGCGCACAGCATCGCAGGCAACTCCGCTCACGAGGACGGCGTGGTGCGTACCAGAATACCCACCCCTCTGGACCCACGGGTATAGCCCGCATGTGCAATCAATTTATAGCTCCATCTATTGAGTGCGCAGTAGGAGGTACATGCGTCTCCTGAAGCAAAACCAAGTCGGGGGACTGTCATTTTAAATATTGCAGTACTATGCCCCTCTTGATGCGATCCCCCAACCCGTTCACATTCCACAAGAGTATTTTGAGGCGGCCCCTGGATGGAACCGAATTACAGTCTTGACTCATTAAAATCTGTGACAGTGAGGCCCCCACCCCAAGCGAATGAAAATGCACGATCATACATTCTAGCCCTGCACAGGAGACACCACAATGAAAAGCAAGCACAAGTGAGCATTGAAAATCGCAAAGACCACATAACCAGGACCCAGCTGATTGTTACAAATAAGATTGTTCGAGACACTGCACCAAAAAAGGGAACTGAATAAAAACTCACAAAAAACCACAAAAACCCCAATCGTAACCTTGGATCCCCCCACCCTCCCTGCAAAGTGGACTCAAAACTGCCCACCCCCAATTTGCAGAGCGCCTGTATACCCCATTAGTCTAAACTATGGAGGGTATGTCACGCTGCCGAGCCACCCAGGTGACCACCCAACAGACACCCCGAACAATACAATGGACCAGCCGTAACACTTGCTATCTAAACCTGAGGCCCTGCAGTATATGCATATAAAGAAATTCTCATGCCCGATCCCTCATAACACAGCAAAACAAAATGACAAATCGACACCAGACCAATAGGGTTGAAGTCCCTGGAACAAATGTAAGCAAAAGAACGTTAGCACACCCTCTCTCTGACATGCGAAGCAATACTCATCATGTCCGGATGCCGGCCTGGGACCAACACAGTTCAACACATAGATCAAGTCGTTGACGCCGTGGACTTACGCCGAGGATCAACCAGTCCCATTGCTACCTGAGCAGTCCTGTGGACTATCCAGGCCGTGCCCCCGAGTCGGGGACGATCGGTGATGGGTGTGAGAAGTACGCTAGTTCTCAAGCCAATCCCAAGTCTCCTCAGGGGTATGAAAGAAACAAGTCTTACCATCCGCCAGGACTCGCAGCTTCGCTGGAAAAAGCATGGCATACTTGAGGCCCTCATCTCGGAGGGCACGTTTGACCTCCAGGAAGGATCTCCGTTGTTGCTGCACTTTAAAGGTGAAATCCGGAAAAAAGGTAATGGTGGCGTTGTCGAGCTTCAGAGGAGGGGCGGTCCTGGCCGTCTGAAGGATTATATCACAATCCCGGAAATTAAAAATCCGCGCCCGCAAGGGTCTTGGAGGGGCTCCAGGCCTTGGGGGACCACCGGGCACCCGATGCGCCCGTTCCACGGAGAAATATTTAGAGAGGGATCGAGGTTGTAGATGTTTCTGTATCAACTCCTCCACAAACAAGTCTGCGGTCTGTCCCTCTGATTTTTCAGGAACCCCCAAAATACGGACGTTATTTCTTCGAGCACGCCCTCATAATCCTCCAGCTTTGCCTCGAAATCGGACGGTTGGGCCTCCAGGCGTTTGACTGTAACTTCAAGGGACTTTGTTTGTTCCCCCATTTTACGAAGGTCGGCACGGATGAAAGTAATCTCCGTCATGGTGGTGTCTATTTTGGCCTCCAACGCTGTGCGAACTCCTTGGATGGCCTCCATTACGTCCACGAGGGATGGGCCCTCAGCCGGCGTCGGTTGCTTCGCCCCGGCCTCCGCCTGTTCATCCTCAGCAACGTCAGCCTTAGAAAGTGCGAATTTGGATAATTTAGCCAGGCCAGATTGTCGAGTCCCTTTGCTGGTAGCCATAGTGTCGACGTCTCAGCTGAAGATTATGGGAAAAAACTGAACACCAACGTGCTCTGAGAGAAGAGAGGGGGCCCGCGCCCCACACAGATCCGATCGGAGATCGACATCGCCACCACCCGGGATCCAACTGCTCAGTGAGTGGGGGGAGAAGTTGGAACTGCGTCACTACACAGGTCCCACCCGTGAGACATTCCGCAACTTGAATGTCTAGCACAAACCCACAGAACACACCCCGGTGGATTCCTGGAATAGCTGGGGCCCACTGTCCAGCGATAACTGCCTGTGCAGGAAAATGGCTCCCCTGCGCCGATCCACCACCATGAAGGAATCACTGCCCACCTGGCTATGAGTCCGTCGGGGAGGGGCACCACTGCCGCTCGAAATGTGGGGCAAAGTCTGCCTCAGCTCCCAGTGCCCCCAGGATCTGTCCTCGCTGTCGACCCCCGCCCACAGAGCAAGAGTGGGGGCCCAAGGATAAGGGGCCAAGTAGCGTGTCAGTTGTGGCCATTGCGCCGACGATCAGTCACTCACCGGAGCCCGCCCGGTATACTGCAGCGCCCCACTCTGCACTCTCGGGGCCAAGGAAGACACCAGATAATGGCGCCCACGCCGTTTCTTTCAAGAGGCGCGCTCCGGAGCCTACCCGGTGCAGCGCCACCTCCAGCTGTCCGTGCGGTCCCCCAGACGCACCAAGGGGGCACCGCCAGCAACTCCACTGCCCCCCCGGCCGCCGGGAGAGTGTTGCGCCAAGGCCGAGGGCCGCCCCGCAGCCGGGGCCCGAGAGCCGCACCGGCACTCGCGTGACTCGGTTCTGCACGCCGGGACGGCCTGCGTGCCCTCGCTGCCCCGGTCCGGGGTCGCTGCGCAGAATCTCCGGTTTTGCTGCACCAAACCCGGTCAGAATAGGATCGGGAAGTCCTCAAGGCAGCGGCTTTCCGATCCTCTTCATTAAATACGGGTGCAGGATAATTGTGCGGATTTTTGGGGTTAGGAGTATGTCAGAGGCTCAGAGCCTGAGAGCCTTGCGGCCATCATGGGTGTCGGCAAGCCACGCCCACGAGTTATATTTTCTTAACATAAGTATAACTATAACAGCTGAATTTCTGTGGTTTTAGGTGGGTAAAACGCCAACCTAACCATAACATCCATGTAACCTTTGGTTTTTTCAGTTAATATATATATATATATATATATATATATATATAGTGTTGCTAATAACTTTGCCACCGTTTGACAAATCTCCACTAAACTTTCCAAAAAGGTGCTACTCTTCGACTAGTTTGTGTATGGAAAGGTTTGGGGTGATAAATCAAGCAAGGGCCGAGAAAAAAGGAGGGTCACAAAACGCAAAATGCCCATGCTTTCCCATAGATTTGTTTATGCGGGACTACAACAAAACCTGCTGAACGAAATGACACCTAATTTGGCAGAAAGCTAGATCTTGGTACGCAAATTGTTCTTTTTCGGATTTGGTGTAAATCCACTCAGTAGTCTTTTTAGAAATTAAGAGTAAAAAATATTTGTATATCTGGATGGTTGGGGCCACGAGAGGATCTGATTGGCCCAGGGAGCTTTATTTCCATGGACCAATTTGCTTGAGTGGGAGTCAGACTCCAGCGGGAGCAAGCGCTCTGATTGGCTGTCAGCAACATGAGAAAAATGTTGCTGGCAGCCATTACAGGACTCAGGGACTTGGTCGCCTGTCCTGAACTTGAAAAAAAGAATGATATAATGGGACAGGGTACCCGGCCCCCCTAAGCACCATAGGGGGAACCATGGGGGGACCCAGAGAGATACCTCCTGGGGCCGAAATAAATAAAAAAATCTGACGTTTCTGCCACAATCCCACAGGACTCCCGTAGGATCGAAAAAATAAAAACAAATGGTGGGCAGGGCCATCTGCATTGTGTAATTAAGGGAAGGGGGTGCACAGCCCCCCTCCCGAGCCATATTCGGCAGTGGGTACCACATCCCCTGGTGCCCCATTCATTAATATGGGGAGTGGGACCACACAACCCCTCTCCCCAAGCCATATTCGGCCCTGGGGACCGATCCCCTGGAGCCCGAATCATCAAAAGTGGGAAGTTGATGCACACCCCCCTCCCTGAGCCCCGGGGAGCCAACCCCGGGGGCCGCATTTGATAAGAGATGGGGACCAAGTGGCCCCCCCACCGCGAGCCTTTATTGGCCCCGGGACCCCATCCCATGGGGCCAGCTCACTAGCTGTGTCCCCCACACCCGGGACACAGTGGATTCCCTGCCCGCAACAGCGCGGGCAGGGAAACCTGTGTTTGCTATGCCCGCTGGGAGCTATTTCAATACTTGCACCAAACAGGAACAAACACTGAGGGGTATATTCACAAGAAAGTGCGATAACTACCGCAAGAGTAGCGTAACACAACTTTCAATATCGCAGCCTATTGCGGGAAAATAACCCTGTGTCAACGTGGAATTCACAACAAGGCGGTAGCATGCGATAGTCACCAGATAATGCGTCAAATGTCAGTGTGAAAATCAACGCCACGCCGAAAAATGCGAAACGCGAACGCGAGAAATCATGCGATGAGGCCAATCGCGATACAAAAAGTAGCGAAAAGCAGCCACAGGCTTGCAAATCCCACGCGTCTGGCGGGAAATTGCACCATAAAAACCACAGAAACAACACACCAGAAACAAGCCAAAGCACGTAGCAACATAGATGCACCCTGACCCAGCGCAGAGGTCAACGCGAACCCCACAACCCCCACAGACCACCAGCAAGGAACAATGGGGTCGGGGAAGGCCAAGGAGAAAAGGGAGAGGAAGATGGGGTGCAGACCGCAGGAAAACAAGACCAGCGCCACGGAGTCACAGAACACTACCAGCAACTGACCCACAAGCAGACCACCTGGAATGCAGTCGGAGTGCCGAGGAGGCCAATCCAGGAGGCCAAGAGGCGCCGCCAGGGCGTGACAACCTAAACCAGGCACAAACCCGCTGTCAACAGGAAGGCAGCAACGGTGACAGGAAGTGGCAGTCCAGCGCCACAGGAGGAGCTGGAGGAAACCCAGGCCACAGTCATCAGTGTGGAGACAGTGCAAGGAGGTGGGATTACGGACACAGCTCAACAGGACCCGACACAACAACAACAGGGTGAGGATCCAACAGGGACTGGGGGACGGGGGGTGATGGGCACAATGGCACACATGCACAACGAGGTGTAGCACATTGCACACCCACAATTACCCAGGGACATGTCCCCCATCCCCGTGGCACCCTGCAGCACACACACATAGCAATCACAGCACATACCATGACAATGTGGCACAAAGTGCAACACCCACACTGCAGAGCAGGTGACACAACTGGGTCCGCCCAGGAGCAGAAACAGAACAATCACATTGGACAGAGCAGGGAACTGTGAGATGCATATCTACCCCTACAACCCCACATCAGCCATGTAGGCCAAATGTCCACTGTCTCAACTCAAATAGCCACCACCGCCCAAACAGTCACAATGTACATTGTCACACAGTCTGCATGTCGACAAGAACAAGGCGCCAACACAATGCCAACATGCACCTCCCCTTCACAATGCAGAGGGACAAACAACACCTCCAGCAGGTCAGAACAGACAACCCATCAGTGATGCCGGAGACGAACACCACACCTTCGACACCGACGCCCTACAACAGCCCATGGACATCCCACACAACCCACCACCAGGACCAGGGCAGACAAGCTACTGAGAGGAGAACCCAGCCCCTGCAACAGACCACACAGCATGAAGCACCCGCAATCACGGCTGGCTCACAACACTTCACCGACCCACACATGGCACCCCAATGCCAGGTGTCAGAACGCCAAAAGGAGGTGGCCCAACAGGTGCGGGTGTTGCCGAACCCATGGAATGCGAACTAGAACACATACGTGGGTGTCCAATACCCTTCAGGGACCACCTACACCCCACAAAGGAGACCCACACTGTCATAGAGACACCTGCAGATGCACATACCCAGTACAGAACCACACCCAGGGGCACGCACATATCAGTCACACACCCACATTGGCTCTGCGTACAACGGCACAGTCCACTCCCCTTACGAATTGAGTGGGTGACGACAAAGCTACATGTCCAGGTTCTAGCCCACTGCCTGCGGTGACATGTCTGCATCCGCTATACACAGCACAATGTAATGTCGTAGGGCCCAGGGCCCCCATGCATACAACAAGACCACAGGGACACATGCACATATCATGTTGAACTGGCTACAGGCATGTGCACCCGGCCCCTTTATTGGCAGGGCCACATGTACAGTGACGCCTGTGCTGGATGTGTGTGGGGTGAGTATAAGCCAGCCCACACGGAGTGCTTGGTGCTGGCAAAAACCTGAACAGTGGACACCAGTGTAATGGAAACAGAAAACACCAGCATAACAGAGTCAACTGCAGAACAACATGGAGGGATCCGGAGTAAGGACAGAGGTCACCCAATATTCAGTCAGGAGGTTCCGTGAGTTGCAGTGCACTGAGGTAGGGGCACTAGAAAAGAGCGCGCTCATGTGAAGAAATTGCTAGGATTGTGTCCCTTCGGGTTAGTCCTGATGCAGATGCAGTGGGGTGTGTTACACCTGCATCAACTTCCTCATCAACGTCCCAGGTCTCCCACACTGCCTGAGGTGACAGTTGCGTCCGGAGTCCACAGCGCAATACCCAGTAATAGATCCGGGTGTGTAGCTTGACTACCACCACCAGTCTGCATTCCTGCCTTGGGGCTGTTGCCTCCTGCCCTCCCATTGTCTGTGCCTTCTCCCGTCCGCACACTTGACACATCTTCCTCATCATAGTCCCAGGTCTTCCCCACTGCATGAGGTGACATTGCTGCGCAACCTCACAACAGCACAAAACTCAATCAGTAACGGACAATGGCTTGCGGTGCACTGAGTCACTGGCACCTGGAGTGCTGAGCAGGGTATCAGGCCGATGATGGCATCCACGACAGGTCTGAGCAACTCCGTAGGTCTGTCAGGACCACCGTTTCGACTCTGGCAGATGGCGGTTGGAGGTGGTCCTTGCGGTGGTGGCGTGTGCCTCCTGCGGTGATGCGACGTCCGGGCCGGTCAAGACTCGATGCTATGTGTGGCCCCGGATGCACTGCGGCCGGCACAGGCACCCAGCCACGGGACGGTGACTTGCGGTGCAGTCAGATGGGCCATGCGACCTGAGCGGGTCCCCATCAATGTCCGAGGTGTATGTTGCGGAGGGTTGCGGGGGACAGTGGAAGGTGTCCTCCAGGGCATGATGCGGAAGGTCTGATGTTATCTGGAAGCAGCAAATGGAGGAGTGGAAAGCGTAACCCTTGTTTTCACCAACAATTCGGTATCAGCTACATGAGGAAAACTAGCCCCTATTCCATAGACTCAAACGCCACCAATGTACGACCAGTGAGTGTCCATGAATGTCGAGGAACACACTTAGTGGCACAGGTGCTGAGAGGGGATGCAGTCTGCGATGATGCCGGTACACCGATGTGAACTCCAACATTGCCAAATCAAGACTCTGTGACCTACTGGACCGCAGTGTAGGCCGGAGGCAGCGGTCAGCATGGGCCCACAGACACGTGTCGTGTGCTTGTGATGCATTCATTTGCTTCACTGATAGCAGGGAGTTTAGTGATATCACCCCTGCAGTAGACATCTGGTCACTGCCATTCATGACTCAGGACACAGTTTCACACATGGGACCTACTGGTCCTACGAGTGGGCCGAAGGCGGCAGTAGAGTGCGTCAACGAGAAAGGAGTAAGGCGGGCCTGTGTTGTGGAGGCCGTGATGGTCTGAGGAGGCTGTCAAGGTCACGGGCCTCGGGCTTGGAGCTTGCGCCGGCACGTGGTGGGCCCTCCTTGACCCAAGCCGGTGTTGGCAGGTGATCAGTGTGGCCTGGCTGCGCAGGGGCGGGCCTGACGGGTTCGTGGTCCAGCGTGCCGGGGTCCAGCAGGCGCACAGCATCGCAGGCAACTCCGCTCACGAGGACGGCGTCGGCCTCGTGGTGGGGTGGGAGGTGCCGCCCTGGCAGAGACGTGGGTCTTTCCGGAAGAGGACCACGCCCAGGCCTACGTGCTTTTTATTCACACCCCTACGCTGACGTGGCGTACGCCGGGCCATCTCACTCCGGTGACGCTTAGGGGGGGGCGTAACAGGCAACATTTCCGCAAGGTCCCCCACCGGCTGGGGTAACATGGTGGCGTCCACTGTCCACTACACTCCATACACCAGCGGTGTATGTCGCCATGGATATGGGTGTGTTCTGCATACTGCGGTGTGTCCAGCACATCTCTGCCACTCTTGGCATTGTGTACTTTCCCAATCCTGGTTCTACTGCATCCTTCACACATGCCTGGTTGCCACGTCTCCCCACATTCGGCTATTATGTGGCTGAGGTACCATGCCGTTGCTGGCTCATGTTCAGGGCTTGCCCATGTGAACATTGTAAGTTGTTCTGTCGTGTCTGGTGGGTGGGCATGTTGTTGTGCCTGTTGTATGTGATTTTGTGACGTGTGCATTGCCAGAGTTGTGAGTTGCATGGTTGTGGAGTTGAGGTGTGTGGGGTGTTCATTTGGATATTGCCAAGGGGCTGTGCATTTCCCTTGTTGCCATCCTGGGAATGCTGGTTGATGATGGACTGTCGGAGGATAAAGGTATCATGCACACTGGCTGTGTATTTGAAGGCGACATTGTTGGGGGTTCCACGGTGTTCTGTTGTTGCCTGCACATTGATGTGAGACGTGTGCTTCCTGTTGCGGTGATTGTGTGCTGTGTCACCAGGGGGCACAGGTAGTACATGTGTGCTGTGTATTGCCCCCAACACGTGCGTGCATCCTGCTTGGGCATATGGTCCTTGCTTGGTCTCCAGCGGATCCTGCGCATTGTGTTGTACGTATGGGGACTGGGGTACCAGGGTGATGGTGATGTCCAGGACAGGTGTGGGGGACTTGGATGTGGCTGGCTGTGAGACTCCTCCGACTCTGGCGGGTGTTGGTTGGGGGATCCCAGGGGCCAACAGGTGCAGCCAAGCCAGCAGCTTTGTGTGGGGTGGGATGTTGGTTGTCCGCTGTGTTGGTGCCGTAGGCCTGTTAGGCGATGATGGTCAGGATGCGTAGGATGTTTGTCACTTTCAGCCTGTAGTGGACGGTGACATTGTCAGATGTTGGGTCTGTGCGGCTGGTACGCTTCCTGGGGGTCCGCTGTCTTTGTCTGCGCTGCGTCTGTGGTGGTCCGGGGGGGGGTTCCGGGTGTGGGTTGGGGTCCTGGGGTGGTGGCGGTGGGTGTTATGGCCCTCTTGGGTGTCCGGGCCGCATGATGAGTGGCTCCATGGCATCTGTTGCCCTTCGGATGTGGCCCTGGGCTGTGCTCCCTTTTGTGGTGCTGGCTGCCGTCCGACTTTACACCAGGTCAGAGCAGGTGTAAATTTCCTGGTGCTAACGCGCCTTATCACCTGTTTTGTGTTCTTATCGCCGATGTGGCTGGTCGTTGTGAATGTTGAGGTGTGATGTTGTCTCGACTTTTGGTACGGGAACGCCTACTCTGCATCTCATTAGCGATATTTGCGGGGTCCTCTGTGGCGATGTTTTTGCGGCTGCTATCGCGGGTAAACTGGTGCTGTGGGCTGTTAACACCAGCTTGTGAATGGTGAGGTAAATTTATCATGACTTTGGCTGCGATAAAGTGCCGTTAATTCGGCGATAGCTCCTTGTGAATATGCCCCTGAGTCTGCTCCCAGCAGGCGGGAGCTTTGAAAATGTTTGCACCAGCTGGGAGCAATATATGTTCTGTTTCCCTACCCGCATACGTGCGGGCAGGGAAAAAGATCTCAAGTCTGCCCCTAGCCGGTGGGGGCATTTTTAAAGCTTCCACCCGCTGGGAGCAGACTCAGTGTTTGCTCTCTTTGGTGAGACTTTTGTGAATGCTCCCACCAGACGGGACCAAACACAATTTTCCCTGCTTGCGACAGTGCGGGCAGGGAAACAGCTGTGTCCCGGGGGTGGGATCCCCGGGATGCAGTGCACCCATTACATATGTCCTTGTTTTAATGCAGATTTATGAATTTACAAGAATTTAAAGATGCAGCTGGAAACTGTACTCCTCGATAAAGTTTCTGAATTACATTTTAGTGTCAGCAAATATGAGTAAAATCTGCAAAGCGTTTGCAAGTTCAATTTCCTTACAACCCCTTTTTTCCCGCACTCTGAAACAGTTTTACTTCTGCCCTTGTGAGAAGTAAATTTCCAACCTTTCCGACTGTGTGAAGAGATTAGAGAAGAGTTTGTGAAAACCATTAAACATGCAAGTTTGTATGTGTGCACAGACATCAAAAGGGTATTCCAACCGAGGAACTATCAGTTCTCGCTACTTTCGGTCCCATTATGTAGATTTGCAGCAAGGTGGCAAAATAAGAGCATTGTTAGAATACAAACCTTGCTAAAGTATGAGTACTGGCATAATCAGAGAGGCTATTATCAGAGCTCTTATGTAATTAGAACATAATTTGTCATCTCACTGCATGGAACTAATTAGACAAATTCACTTTTTTTTTCTTTACAATTAATAGATTTATGAAGCATCCTGTCCCATGGACAAGCAGATATTTTGTGCAATTCCACACCTCTGTACTGATCCCTTCAGCAGGACAGGCCTTGTTACCTATTGCCTCTTTGGGAAAGAGGCCTACTGGCTTCTCCTATGTTTTTAAAGTTTGTTTGCCAGTGCCCAGCAGTCAGTTCCTTCAGCCATCCATGTGGGACATTGATTTTGAATACAAAAACATCAATTGTGTTTGTAGAAGATGCATATGGATCACGTATGACACATTTGGCAGTAACACACTGAAGTCCATTTTGTATTGGCTCTACGTTAGTGGTATTTAAGAATGAAGGTTGGAGGGTAAGCCCACAGAACAAGTGTGAATTTCAGGGCTCCCCAAAACAATTCCAGGGATCCTTTATGGGGAAGCAGGGACACTGAGAAGTGTCAATGAAGGAGAATGAAGAGAAAGCTAGGAATTGTTCCCCGTCCTTTCCAGGGCCATTGTACTTTGGGGAAGCTTGCCCACCACATTTACAGGTAGTTAAGTAGGGAAGCCTACATTACCTTTGAGTTCATGGTATGGATTGCTTCTTACTGGAGACTCCCAGCTTCCACCGCCTCCCTGCTCACACTTGTGACAAAGACTATGACTGAACCAAAGTGCATAAAAATATCAAAAGAGCAGAACTAGTCACAAAACTGCACTGCTGGAATTCACAAAGATGGTCTACAATTTGAGTATAAAGATGGGACAGAAACTCTGAAGTGTGGTTGCACAATTTCTCTACCATGATTCCAGGGCCTCCACACCAGTGGTGATGTGAAACTCTCATTGATTCGCCAATTACCCTTGCCAGGTTAAAAACCAGAACCTGCAAAAGTTTTAATACCTGCCAGGAGAAGCTGCTTTTGAGCCAATTGATTAGTGGAGAGGGGCCTTTGAAGTGCCCTTGAAGAAGGACAGCAATGAGGGCATGGGAAAGTGATGGCCTCTGATGGCCAAGAAAGCCCGGGAGTACCTGCATCACTCCCTACATTGAAGGAAGTTTGTGGGCCATCACTGAGTCTGATGAGGCCAAGAAGAAGAAGCCAGCAAGTCCTGCGAAGAGGGCTCTATATGACACACAGCTGCCGGAGTGGTGGGACAACTGAAGAAGCCACGAAACTGCAGGCCTGTCCTGCAGAAACTCTCCATCAAGGACCACTAGCCCGGGTCTATACTGATCTGCAAGTATTTCCTGATAGCCCCACTGAAGCACCTGCAGCAGGGCCAAGCGCCAATGTACTTTACCACGAGAGACTGTCCACCAGATTACCTTGTGCACTGGGTCCGATTAGTACCTCTGAGGAAGTCTATCTACATGGTTCTGAACTCTGTAATTAGTATTTCATTGGAAGCTTTATGTCACTTGTATTTCATTAGGCCAAGTCGAACATTACAACCATAAGGATTTGCGTGAAACCCTGAAACACATGAAGTAAGACAGCAATGGCAGAATGTATTTTGAGGACTGCATTGGATAGTGCAATCAAGGATATGTTGTGGTAGAACAGTACCTCTAGATATCGGACCTTGTGCATGAGCTAGAAGAGTGACCAGGAGTGTCTGACCAGTTGAAAGGAAGAAACTTTGGATTAACTAAACTCGTCAGCAGGATTTCTATCTTTGAGTCTATTAGCCACAGCAGATTTTGGAGCATTTATCATTAAATGTTGTTTGAACAGACCACTGCTTGGTGACAGTTTCTTGATCCTTCCTGAAGGATAAAGTGCAGCATGGTATTGTCTGCATATATGTGATAGCCTAAGTTTCTGCTGTTATATCCCGCATAGAGGCCCTAATGTAGACCAGTTCATACATGCCCTAAAATGGACATACTCGTATTTGCCCTAATATGGTCATATTCGTACTTGCCCTATTATGGTCATAGCCGCATATGCCCTATTACGGTCATAACCGTACATGTCCTATTATAGTCATGATTCCTTATATAGGCATGATCTTTCACCTACATTGGTCCCAGCTAGTACACAACGAGCTCTGAGGGCTGAACGGTATCTATCCTGTGGTTTTGAATACAGCAGAGTTTTTCCCAAACACTGGCCCACACTGTACTCATCAATTATGCATGGCTCTCTAGGAATACACCACCTGCATAATATGTATGTACAAAGTTCACCCCTGACGTCTTCCTCATGTCTAACGACAGACCAATACAATCCATACTAAGGACCGAGACTCTTTAGGGTATAAATACACCACATCTTGCCCCGGTAAGACAGAGAGAACCGAGACTTCCATGCTGACACACTGACCAGAGACGCTGAGGCTCCTGCATGCAGTCGCTCCAGCTGACAGCGGTCTGACACAGCCCTGACGGGGTGTCCAACTCGAGACCAGGACGGGGTCCCACACTCTCTCTATTCAGGTATGGGGGTTCGACTAAATCCTAGAAGGATTCTTGGCTCTTAGCTTTTAGACCTACACATATGCTAGGTACACTCAGGTACATCTAGTTAGGCATCGTAGGAGTACGCGCACTTGCATAATGCTTTTATATTCATGTATGTATTCATGATTATCGCAATATGGTAGAACTGTTCTATCCCTTTGCTTTTATCGTACTGCTGATAATATATCTCTGCTATTGTCTGCTGATTGCCGCAGCACATATATTTTACACTAGAATAACAACTGTTCAATAAATACTTATTGAAACACCCGACTGTTTATTCTGTGTAACTCTCTGAGACAAACCGAATAAGTAAGCACAAGTGACTGAGCGAAAGGTAGTACATTGTTTCCACGATTCTGAGGAATTTGGGTTGTCATGATCTAAGGTTGCCAGAAACTAATCTCTCCCCGAGAGGAGGAGATTCTAGTGGCACTGTCAGCTAGCTAATGCAAACCAGGCTAACATATACGGTGGGGGTGCTCAAAGTCAGTCTACCACCAAGCCCACAGTATATGTTATCCAAACGCGCAGGTCCTGCAGGGGTACTATAGGAACTACACGACACTGCCTTCAGTGATGCAGTCCAAATATGCCAGGTGGCTGTTAACAAGGAATGTCGAGAGATGATCCCTCGGTAACGGATCAGAGGATACATCCCATTTTGGATAGTATTATACCACTGTGACTTGATAAACCAAGTTATGGCAACACCTCTTTGTTTAGTGTAATATTTATCTGCTCCTAAAGTAGAGTGTGTTAATCAAAAGTATTTTCCCTTCTTCTAAAGTACAGTATTTCTATATTCTGGACAACTTTGAGCATATAAGATGATGGGGAGTTCTGGGTAAGGTCCACAGATTTGAAATGTCCTAGTAAAATAAATGAAAAAGCAGCCAGCGCATCGCTAATAAAATGCTATTTCTAAACATTCAACCCGCTCTTGCGGCGGCAACATCACTCTCTTTCTGTCCCTAAAATGTCCATATTATGGGCCTGAATACGATGTCGGTTGTACCGCCACCAACAGGCCGTCGGTCTGACAGACCGACAGCCCTTCGGTCCGACCACCGGATTACATTCCACGTGGTTGGACCCTAAACGGTTGTGGGGTAGACCACCGCCTCCGACAGGATCAGTGATCCCATCCGGCGGCAGTCGGAATCACAATTCCAAATGCAGGCAGTGCTGAGACAGGCACCACTGTCGGGATTACGATATCCCTTTCCGACAGCTTTTTCATGTCGGAAAAACCGGCTTGAAAAGGCTGTTGAAAACTGATTTTGGGGGCCCCAAAAAGAGCCCCCTTCTGTTGTGTGCTACTGTAAAGTGGCCCAGGGGGCACATGTAGTGCCCCCACGCACCTCCATGCACCGAGTGTCATGCACCACATGGTGCATGGCGCACGGTACATGAAGGTGGAGGAAGTACTCCTTTACATGGCGGCTTGTGCTGCAGCCCTTTTTTTCTGGGCCGGAGCACAAGCCGTCGTGTAAAGGAGCACCTTGCAACCACTAGCCTGGCGGTCACATTGTAATGCGGCGGTCGGCCCGCCATCTGCTTGTTGGGCGGTTTCCACTATTCGTAAAATGCCCTTCTTTTATTTTAAAAAACGCCACACTGACTTCACACCAAGTCCTTCCCTCCTTACTTAAGAAGACTTTTCCCTAAAAATGGTCTGTAGTTCCACATGTATTTCCCTGCAAATGTCTTCTGTTACTGGTGGTTACTTACAGAGCACGATTGCTAGTTTAGGATGTTTGCAAATAGCTTAGATTGTGAAGTGGACTGAAATCACACTTGAGTAATAAGTGAAATTAGCTAGATATGAAACGTCAATGTGAACTGCAATGCAGGCACCTGAGTATGGCAATATTTATGTGAGTATAGCCTAGGTGTAAAGGTATAAGTCAGGTTTAAATTTTCCCCTATCTCATAAAAAGTGTGACTTCCAGTTCATTAAGCGTTCCAATTGTCACCAGTTTTTCCTACTTTTTAGTGCCATAGATAAGAGGTCTGATTTTTCGAAATTCCATTTATTGCTACCTACCACTTTCAGGTAAACTGTATGTTCACTTTTATTAATAGCATTTACCGACGCCTTAGGGCAATTTCGAATAGGGATCCTTCACCATGTCCAAGATGGGATCCTCCAAAAATTAAGGGTGAGCCTAGTGGCCGGTTGCCTTGGTTTGTCCCTGGCCTACGGAGAATTCTTATTAATTTCTTTAAGGCACCCTCCAAGTTTACAGACTCCTAGAAACACTGACGGTTCGAGGGGGGCTTGAGGTGGCACTGCACAAGCAGCCTCTTCACCCCTTTCCCTACCCCCTGCTTTGTGAGTTTTCTCTCTAATCAGGAAATTATATTCACGGAAGAAAAAAATGTTCGTGCGGCTGTGGGGACGGGAGTAGAATGATGTTCCTCTGTCACTCCTGGCAGAATGGTGGGGTACAATGGGGAAAAGACGGGAATGTGTCGTGTTTTAAACATGCACCATCAATATGAACGATGGTATAATAAAGCGATCTCTGGTTGTACACACTGAGAAAAGAGATTAATGTAGTGTTTGGATAAGTGAGCAGGTGGCCCATTTAAGAAAGAAAGGCAAACTTTACAGACAACAATTAAATAGCGGAGAGGAAGCTAGGAGATGCAGAGTAGGAACAATGTTTGTCTCACGAGGCAGGTGACCCGCAAGACTCAACAGTTTGGTGTGGAGAACCGTCACAGCCCGGACTCCGAAGGCCTGCGCTGGGTCTATGTTGCCACCTTTGAGAAAAGCAAAATCCGGAGGTTAAGCTACACCCACACAAAAGTGACATGCTCCTTGGCAAACCATTTCCTCTTTTTTTTTTCTTTTTTCCGCGAAGTGACAAAAAAACTCCGCGAAGTTCTGCAAGTGGCGGAGTGTAGTGCGAACTGCCGTTCAGATAGAAATTCTACCCGAGCGGCAGCTTGCGCTCGGCAACTTACAGTTCGCGAGCGGGGAAAAACCTCTGCTGCACTATGCAGAGCGGAGTTTTCTGCACTACGCGAGCTCCGCGGAGTGCAGAAAACTCCGCGAACGGAGTGGAGTTCACTGCCCAGGCCTATTAGTAACCCATTCAAACAGGTGTGAGATCACATTTTGACCATGACTCACACCCTTCCATATGTTAAGGCAACATATATCAAGTTACTTGTTTCACCGTAAGGTGCAGCCACTCAAATACTACACACTAAGCCTAGGCAGGCACTACAGTGCCACATGAGATGTAGCCAGTAGCACATGGGTGACCAGATAAATTCATGTCACTGGGAGAAAATGTTACAGTTCTGGGTTTTGGTTTAAAATATCACTGCATTTGAGAAGTTTTATTTTTGTTTCTATTTAATTGAGCCTATTGAACCAACACATCAGATTTTAAAGGATATGTAAAAGCAAAGTCAACAAATGGAAACATGATATCCCGGTGACATGATTCCTTCTGGTCACGCTAAGTAACACACTACTGTGGCACACATAATCCTCACTCATAAGAGGGAGTAGGTTGGGTATTGAAAAATGCTAGGATTCCTCAGATTCATGAAAAAACACCACATCCATCTCAACATCTACAATGAAGTGGCAACAGAGTGATATACATTCAAGTCTTTCCAGGACACTGCCAAGTGTCCTGCACCTGCTGGGCAGAATGGTGCAGATGCGTTACTCAACTGTGGCACTGTATACCTCTTGTAATCACGCACTGTAAATGGAAGTCCCATCGTGGCATTCTGCTGCTGACCAGAGCATGGGTGAGAGCCTATAACAAAAATAAAGTCACAGCGACTATGAAATAACTAAGGAATAGTGTTCCAACTGCCCTGTGTATCTTACCTAATAGACCCTTCACTACAAAGGAGTATGGGTTGAGTCACAGAGAATCCCTAGATGTCTTCGCCTCTCACCTGCATATTTGGCTATCTGCTATTGTTTGTAGTTGGTGTTCAACTGTGTGCTATATTGATATAAAGTAGCTGGTTTTACTGAAATAGAAGCATTAGGATGAACAATTATTTGAATGCACTCTTGGGTGTATATTGTGATCTGAATCTGCTGCATACCCACACTAACGTCCCTGAGAAGCCCATGACTGCTCACTATTGCTAACACTGCAACCAAGTGCTGGAAGGATTAAATTCTGCTCAATTTTGTTAACATATAGTAGGACAGTCCCTAGTAAAGGAGAGGCAAGCAGCCCTAGTCCCCAAAGCTGAGGCCCAGTAGCCCAAGGCTGCGTCATGGAACCAAATCTCAGATCTCACAATGAGTTACACAACAAGTTGGTTTCTATATGAAATGTTAACAATCCACATAAGTGCCATTAAAAAATCATGAGTTCTCTGTGAAGGCTATGCAACTCTTAACACTAGATCTACAACACAATACACCCAACAACATCAAAGAAAACTCACAGAATACAAGAAAATTGTTGTAATTTATGTGGCTAAGTAATTGGTTCCATAAAACCATATGTGGAACTTATCTATGGAATAGACTGCCACACTCTTAACAACATAAAATACACACTACAAACAAACAGCATAAAATTATGCATATGGTAGACAAAAAAAACCAGTATCAGAACAAACTGCATTGGAAGTATTTGCTGTAAACTATAAATCAAGGCCATTAGTTAAAGTTTGAATGACAAAGTAACTGAGAACACATTTGATGTAAGATCATATCTACTAGCACCATACTAGACTGATTGTATGTCCTTCTACTAATAATAAAGAGATACTGAAAGGGAGGACATCATGAACATCATTTGAGAGAAGTCAGGGGATGTAGCTGTGACCTCTAGCTTGCTCCCTGCTAATCCTGGCACTTCCTTTTTGACCCCTGGCCTCAGAGAGAACAAAACATTTACCTCCTCTGAGGCCAGGAGTCGCAAAGGAAGTGCCAGGAGTAGCAGGGAGCAAGCTAGAGATCACAGCTGCGACTCCTGACTACTCCCAAATGACGTCCATGGAGCACATAAAGTCACAGGAGTTCAGTCAAGATAGATTAGGTATATCACTTTGCAAAAAAAACGAAGACCCCTCATTCTATCAGTAGGGTGAAGAAAATAATTTGTAAGGTGTCTGACTTTACACATATCTATAAAATGCCCATGTTCAATAGCATACCATTACACCATATATAATAACCACTATCATTATCACAAAATAATAACATTATTCATTTGTTTTCTTCTTTTCAAGGTGATGCATAAAGATCACATTCTTCCCACTCTACGACATCGACCACTCTGCCTGAGAATACAACACCCTAAGTCTCCAATGGGAGCAAAACTAGGCTTGCCACCAACCAGCCTGGCCCACTGGATTTGGCTTGCCAGCATCCCAGACCTCTTCCAGAGGCCACAACAGCCAGAACATACAGCAGATCCCTGTCACCATTACCATCAGTGGCCACACATGCTCCCTGTGGCTCCACCCCCCCCCCCCAACAACTGTGGCCACCCTTGTCCTGCCTCATGCAACAATCACATCATGCAGCCAGGAGGAAATAAACCTATACCCATCCAGTCACAGTCAAACAGTGGTTTGAGAAAGGCTGGTGAAGGACCTGCTGTTGAAAGAGAGGTTGACTGTAACAATGTGACCACCATGAGCAGAGACTTGATGGGTGCAGCCACATTGCAGGATGATCAGCTGTGACACTCATAAGGTCCCTGAACAATATCACAGAGTGTCATCTAGGATTACAAACTTTACATTCTGGAGTGGTGCATGATGGCTTCAAAACATTCTCTGCAGTAGTATTCAATTTAGATGTTACTTTCCATGGTCAAGTCCGATCTGGTGCCAGCTCTGTCCGTGACATATCTCCAGCTAGCATCACTAAAGTAAGCGGGACACTACTGCCCATTATTGCACTTGTCACCTTTTCACTTATTACCCCCATTCCTACTCAGGCTGCCCCAGTGGTCCTTAGAATGGGTTGTTCATCTGATCTGGTTGAGGACAACACCAAGGAACCTATTTCCAAGAGACGCAAAAAGTGGGGTCCTAATGTGAAGATTTGAGCAATTCTCCTTATCCACCTGATGTTCACACATTTCCCAATCACTCTCATAGACTGTTGTCTGGAAAAAGTCCAACATCCAAGTTAACTACTTTTCTGAGAATCTTACATGAAATATAATGTGCACAATTTATTCTTGATACTTTGTAAATATAAACAATTAAAATTCAAATGATGTGTGTATGTAACTCCTTCTTGGAATCCACTTTAATAAAAATATTTTTATCACAACCCATATACACTTCACATCACTGCTAATACCATCTACAATCAACATACCCAGACGCAAAATACATATTTCAGGATCACAAACAGTAATAGTCAAACTAATATATGTCTCTAAGTTGTGGGTCCAAACAATACTATAATTTAAATGTGCTGGACATCCAAAAACCCTGCAAAGGAGAAGGAAATCAAAACGTGTACATACACTCATGTAAATGCAGACGATGCAGAAAATACACAACACTATGAATTAAAGATAATAATTAATTCATGTCATGAGTCCTTTCTAATTTTTAATATGAATGTCCCCATGAATGCAATGATTTGAATCCACCTATTGTGAAGATCTAAAATCTTATATATCATAGACAACTGATCCTCAAAATACTTTAGGAGGCCAAGTGGGTGTCCTCACCAACACATTTGCCTGACCTCATGTTGTCTGCAGCGAAGTAGTAAAAGAACTGATGCAAGTGATGCTTGAATTAATCTCAGCCACAGGTAATTACTATAGGCCGCATCCCAGTCCATTGTTTTTTTGCCTACCACACCACCTCAGATTAAACTGAGGCATATGTAAATCAGCCTTGATCCTGCTCCAGTAAAAACAGTTGCTCGATCTGCCAAGTCAGGTCCTCTTTGAACCGGAACACAAGCAGTCAGAGACCTGTTTACCATAGTTGGGGCTCTTCAGTCAGGTACAGCTTGCTTCCAGTGGCACAGTTAAGATGGAACCCACGTCTGGGCATACCCATCACACTCATGGCATCACACTGTAGTACAGAAAAAATGGATGGGTGGGATGCTTGAATTAATCTCAGCCACTGGTAATTACTTGGTGCTGCATCCCACTCCATCGTTTTTTTGCACACCACACCACTTTAGATTAGACCCAGCCATATGCAAATCGGCTTTTACTGTGCTCCAATAACAACAGTCTAGCCCAAACTGCCAAGCCAGGTCCTTTCTGAACCAGAACACAAGGAACTCGAGACCATTTTCAGCCTAGTTGGGACTCTTTAGTCGGGTGGAGCATGGTTCCAGTGGCGCAGTCAGCAGGGGACCTTCTACGGCGTTACACTGAAGTAAACAAAAAAGCAATGGGTGGGATGCTTAAATTAATCTCAGCCTTTAGTAATTACTCAGAGTCACATCCCAGTCCACCTCAGATTAGATTTAGCCATAGGCAAATCAGTCTTGAAGCAACCCAACACTGAAGAGCTGCCGTCCTAGAGGGTAGTAGCTCACAACAGAATTCACTATGCTGATGCAAGGAGAGGCCCAATTATGAAGCATGCCACCCGAGGATGAGTGAGAGCTTTTTGTTCATTTAAAAAGGATTATCCCTACATCCATTACTCTTTCAGTACAGTACTTCACTTTTCACTTACATAATGTTTAGTAAGAAGCACTTTTGTAATTTACTTATTGATGCACATTGGCATCACTCCATAACTAAGAGGAAGTGTACCGCAAACAGATGCATCACCATTCCACCAATAGGCTGGCAAATTTTCACTGCAGATCTCGCCTAAGTCAGTATCTGTGAAATAGTCCATAGAATTGAACAATGGATTGTTAGTGCCCCAGCAGTTGACAGGATTGCATGACCTAGGAATGAATAGGATAATAAAATCATGAGCATTAGGCAAACGTTACACTTAAAGGTCTTGACTGTATACACATTTTTAAAAAGTCTCCTCAACAAATGAATACTGAACTGGCCATTATGCAATTTGTACTATCAACAATATGAGTGTCACTATTCTCTCCCATGCTACATCTCACCAGTACCCTTTAACACACAACAAACCACATCAAATGAAACAATTATTTTAGTGGTTTCCATTAACAAAGATGATCTGCTCAGATCACTGACCATCAATTGACACATTCATTAGAGTCACTTACAATCAGGCAAAGATGTTTTCAAAGAGTTTGAGCCTGAAGTCAGCTCCTTCTTCCTCAACACTGTCATCTTACTGATGTATGTCTCCAAGATTACCATTTGGTTGGCAATGGTAATCATCATTTGGAATAAAAAGTATGTTCCCCCACAAAAAAATGTTGTGAACCATACAGCAGAGCACCACAATCTTGCAGACCTTCCCAGAAGTAGAGGAGGAACCCGCAGGTCTTGTCCAGGCTGAACCGGGCCTTCAAGAGCCCAAAAGGTTGCTCCCAGGACCCCTCATTTGCACACGGGCTCATTAAAACACACTTCTTCCCTCGTGTTGTTGGGTTCTTCAGAGATGTCAATAGCCAGGTACGACTAAGACAACCTGAGTCACCTGAAAAACATAAACACAAACACTACGGGGCATATTCACAAGGAGCCATCGTTGAATTAACGGCACATTATCGCAGCCAAAGTCGTGATAAATGTACCTCCCCATTCACAAGCCGGTGTTAACAGCCCACAGCACCAGTTTACCCGCGATAGCAGCCGCAAAAAACATCGCCACAGAGGACCCCCGCAAATATCGCTAATGAGATGCAGAGTAGGCGTTCAACATCACACCTCAACATTCACAACGACCAGCCACATCGGCGATAAGAACACAAAACAGGCGATAAGGCGCGTTAGCACCAGGAAATTTACACCTGCTCTGACCTGGTGTAAAGTCGGACGGCAGCCAGCACCACAAAAGGGAGCACAGCCCAGGGCCACAACCGAAGAGCAACAGATGCCATGGAGCCACTCATCATGCGGCCCGGACACCCAAGAGGGCCACAACACCCACCGCCGCCACCCCAGGACCCCAACCCACACCCGGAACACCCCCCCCCACGGACCACCACAGACGCAGCGCAGACAAAGACAGCGGACCCCCAGGAAGCTTACCAGCCTCACAGACCCAACATCTCACAATGTCACCGTCCACTACAGGCTGAAAGTGACAAACATCCTACGCATCCTGACCATCATCGCCTAACAGGCCTACGGCACCAACACAGCAGACAACCAACATCCCACCCCACACAAAGCTGCTGGCTTGGCTGCACCTGTTGGCCCCTGGTACCCCCCAACCAACACCCACCAGAGTCAGAGGAGTCTCACAGCCAGTCACATCCAAGTCCCCCACACCTGTCCTGGACATCACCATCACCCTGGCACCCCAGTCCCCATACGTACAACACAATGCGCAGGATCCGCTGGAGACCAAGTAAGGACCATACGCCCAAGCAGGATGCACGCACGTGTTGGGGCAATACACAGCACACATGTACTACCTGTGCCCCCTGGTGACACAGCACACAATCACCGCAACAGGAAGCACACGTCTCACATCAATGTGCAGGCAATAACAGAACACCGTGGAACCCCCAACAATGTCGTCTTCAAATACACAGCCAGTGTGCATGATACCTTCATCCTCCGACAGTCCATCATCAACCAGCATTCCGAGGATGGCAACAAGGGAAATGCACAGCCCCTTGGCAATATCCAAATGAACACCCCACACACCTCAACTCCACAACCATGCAACTCACAACTCTGGCAATGCACACGTCACAAAATCACATACAACAGGCACAACAACATGCCCACCCACCAAACACGACAGAACAACTTACAATGTTCACATGGGAAAGCCCTGAACATGAGCCAGCAACGGCATGGCACCACAGCCACATAATAGCCGAATGTGTGGAGAGGTGGCAACCAGGCATGTGTGAAGGATGCAGTAGAACCATGATTGGGAAAGTACACAATGCCATGGGTGGCGGAGATGTGCTGGACACACCGCAGTATGCAGAACACACCCCTATCCATGGCGACATACACCGCTGGTGTATGGAGTGTAGTGGACAGTGGACGCAACCATGTCACCCCAGCCAGTGGGGGACCTCGCGGAAATGTTGCCTGTTACGCCCCCCCCTAAGCATCACCGAAGTGGGATGGCCCGGTGTACGCCATGCCAGCGTAGGGGTGTGAATAAAGAGCACGTAGGCCTGGGAGTGGTCCTCTTCCGGAAAGACCCACGTCTCTGCCAGGGCGGCGCCTCCCACCCTGCCACGAGGCCGACGCCGTCCTCCTGAGCGGAGTTGCCAGCGATGCTGTGCGCCTGCCGGACCCCGGCACGCTGGACCACGAACCCGTCAGGCCCGCCCCTGCGCAGCCAGGCCACACTGATCACCCGCCGACACGGGCGTGTGTCAAGGAGGGCCCACCACGTGCCGGCGCAAGCTTCAAGCCCGAGTCCCGCGACCTTGGCAGCCACCTCAGACCATCACGGCCTCCACGACACAGGCCCGCTTTAATCCTTTCTCGTTGACGTACTCCACTGCCGCCTTAGGCCTACTCTTCGGACCAGTAGGTCCCATATGTGAAACTGTGTCCTGAGTCATGAATGGCAGTGACCCCAAATCCGGGCCAGCGGCCACAGCACCAGACCCCCCCTGATCAGTGAGGCATAGTTCCATATGGGCATCTTGCGACACGTGGTGCCACTAACCCTGTTCAATGCCAGCCGGCTACACGTGGTGCCACTAACCCTGTTCAACGCCAGCCGGCTACACGTGGTGCCACTAACCCTGTTCAACGCCAGCAGGCTACACGTGGTGCCACTAACCCTGTTCAACGCCAGCCAGCTACACGTGGTGCCACTAACCCTGTTAAACGCCAGCCGGCTACACGTGGTGCCACTGAACCTGAACTACGCAGGCCGGTGGGGCCATCCAACCTATGCCGGCGACACTCGGTGAATGGGCCGTGCTGACCGCTGCCTCAGGCCTACACCACGGTCAGGTAGGTCACACATTTGGAACTGAGTCTTGATTACACCATGGCAGTGAACATTATTTAAGGCAGAGAACAATTCACAATACACCCTTCGATGTGGTGGCAACAAGTCTGTGCATGGCATCACAACCACACGTGTCTGTGGGCCTACGCGGACTACTGCCCTCGGCCTACGCTGCGCACGAGTGGGATCACAGATTTGGAACTGAACATCGGTAATTCAAAAGGCAGAATACATTTCATCGCACGCACGGAGAGGCGTAAGAGGATGACGCGTTGCAGTCCGGAGGGAACAGGATCATCGTTACGGAGGTGATTGAACACTACCGACAACTGCCACTGTGTCACTAACTCTGTGCCTCGCGAGCCAATGACACGTGGCTGTGGGCCACTGCTGACCGCTGCCTCCGGCCTACACTGCGGTCCAGTAGGTCACAGAGTCTTGATTTGGCAATGTTGGAGTTCACATATGTGTACCGGCATCATCGCAGACTGCATCCCCTCTCAGCACCTGTGCCACTAAGTGTGTTCCCCGACATTCATGGACACTCACTGGTCGTACATTGGTGGCGTTTGAGTCTATGGAATAGGGGCTACTTTTCATCCTCATGTAGCTGATACCGAATTGTTGGTGAAAACGAGGGTTGCGCTTTCCACTCCTCCATTTGCTGCTTCCAGATAACATCAGACCTTCCGCATCATGCCCTGGAGGACACCTTCCACTGTCCCCTGCAACCCTCCACAACATACACCTCGGACATTGATGGGGACCCGCTCAGGTCGCATGGCCCATCTGACTGCACCGCAAGTCACTGTCCCGTGGCTGGGTGCCTGTGCCGGCCACAGTGCACCGGGGCCACTAACTCTGTGCTGCTCAGGCCTGGGACCCCTTCTTCTGAGACATTGAATGGCCTCTGTAGCGATGGTCTTGGGGTCATCAACACCACGTGTCTGTGGCCCTGCGCTGTCCGCATCCTCCGGCCTCAACTGCGGACCACCAGGGCCCACACATACCATTGAGTCTTGACCGGCCCGGATGTCGCATCACCGCAGGAGGCACACGCCACCACCGCAAGGACCACCTCCAACCGCCATCTGCCAGAGTCGAAACGGTGGTCCTGACAGACCTACGGAGTTGCTCAGACCTGTCGTGGATGCCATCATCGGCCTGATACCCTGCTCAGCACTCCAGGTGCCAGTGACTCAGTGCACCGCAAGCCATTGTCCGTTACTGATTGAGTTTTGTGCTGTTGTGAGGTTGCGCAGCAATGTCACCTCAGGCAGTGTGGGAGACCTGGGACGTTGATGAGGAAGTTGATGCAGGTGTACCACACCCCACTGCGCTGCATCAGGACTAACCCGAAGGGACACAATCCTAGCAATTTCTTCACATGAGAGCGCTCTTCTCTAGTGCCCCTACCTCAGTGCACTGCAACTCACGGAACCTCCTGACTGAATATTGGGTGACCTCTGTCCTTACTCCGGATCCCTCCATGTTGCTCTGCAGTTGACTCTGTTATGCTGGTGTTTTCTGTTTCCATTACACTGGTGTCCACTGTTCAGGTTATTGGCAGCACCAAGCACTCCGTGCGGGCTGGCTTATACTCACCTCACACACATCCAGCACAGGCGTCATTGTACATGTGGCCCTGCCAATAAAGGGGCCGGGCGCACGTGCCCGTAGCCAGTTCAACATGATATGTGCATGTGTCCCTGTGGTCTTGTTGTATGCATGGGGGCCCTGGGCCCTACGACATTACATTGTGCTGTGTACAGTGGACGCAGACATGTCACCGCAGGCAGCGGGCTAGAACCTGGACATGTAGCTTTGTCGTCACCCACTCAATTCGTAAGGGGAGTGGACTGTGCCGTTGTATGCAGAGCCAACGTGGGTGTGTGACTGATATGTGCGTGCCCCTGGGCGTGGTTCTGTACTGGGTATGTGCATCTGCATGTGTCTCTATGGAAGTGTGGGTTTCCTTTGTGGGGTGTAGGTGTCCCTGAAGGGTTTTGGACACCCGCGTATGTGTTCTAGTTCGCATTCCATGGGTTCGGCAACACCCTCACCTGTTGGGCCACCTCCTTTTGGCATTCTGCCACCTGGCATTGGGGTGCCAAGTGTTGTGAGCCAGCCGTGATTGCGGGTGCTTCATGCTGTGTGGTCTGTTGCAGGGGCTGGGTTCTCCTCTGAGTAGCTTGTCTGCCCTGGTCCTGGTGGTGGGTTGTGTGGGATGTCCATGGGCTGTTGTAGGGCGTCGGTGTCGGGGGTGTGGTGTTCGTCTCGGGCATCACTGATGGGTTGTCTGTTCTGACCTGCTGGAGGTGTTGTTTGTCCCTCTGCATTGTGAAGGGGAGGTGCATGTTGGCATTGTGTTGGCGCCTTGTTCTTGTCGACATGCAGACTGTGTGACAATGTACATTGTGACTGTTTGGGCGGTGGTGGCTATTTGAGTTGGGACAGTGTACATTTGGCCTACATGGCTGATGTGGGGTTGTAGGGGTAGATATGCATCTCACAGTTCCCTGCTCTGTCCAATGTGATTGTTCTGTTTCTGCGCCTGGGCGGACCCAGTTGTGTCCCCTGTTCTGCAGTGTGGGTGTTGCACTTTGTGCCACATTGTCATGATATGTGCTGTGATTGCTATGTGTGTGTGCTGCAGTGTGCCACGGGGATGGGGGACATGTCCCTGGGCAATTGTGGGTGTGCAGTGTGCTACACCTCATGGTGCATGTGTGGCATTGTGCCCATCACCCCGTCCCCCCAGTCCCTGTTGGATCCTCACCCTGTTGATGTTGTGTCAGGTCCTCTCGAGCTGTGTCCGTACTCCCTACTCCTTGCACCGTCTCCACACTGATGACTGTGGCCTGGGTTTCCTCCAGCTGCTCCTGTGGCGCTGGACTGCCACCTCCTGTCGCCGTTGCTGCCTTCCTGTTGGCAGCAGGTTTGTACCTGGTTTAGGTTGTCACGTCCTGCCGGCGCCTCTTGGCCTCCTGGATTGGCCTCCTGGGCACTCCGACTGCATTCCAGGTGGTCTGCTTGTGGGTCCGTTGCTGGTAGTGTTCTGTCACCTCCGTGGCGCTGGTCTTGTTTTCCTGCGGTCTGCACCCCGTCTTCCTCTCCTTTTTCTCCTTTGCCTTCCCCGACCCAGTTGTTCCTTGCTGGTGGTCTGTGGGGGTTGTGGGGTTCGCGTTGACCTCTGCGCTGGGTCAGGGTGCATCCATGTTGCTACGTGCTTTGGCTTGTTTCTGGTGTGTTGTTTCTGTGGTTTTTATGGTGCAATTTCCCGCCAGACGCGTGGGATTTGCAGGACTGAGGCTGCTTTTCGCTACTTTTTGTTCCGCGATTGGCCTCATCGCATGATTTCTCGCGTTCGAGTTTCGCATTATTTCGGCGTGGCGTTGATTTTCACGCTGACATTTGACGCGTTATCTGGTGACTATCGCATGCTACCGCCTTGTTGTGAATTCCACGTTGACACAGGGTTATTTTCCCGCGCTAGGCTGCGATATTGAAAGTTGCGTTACGCTACTCTTGCAGTAGTTATCACACGTTCTTGTGAATATACCCCTAAGTTTAGCCATCTGATGTATGGCTGCCCTCTGCACAAGAGTTAACATGGCTGAAACATGATGGATGACACTTACCAACAAGCCAGGCCCTCCGTCGGGCATGGGCTGCAATTTGCTGTGAGACACTGCTGTTGTGTAGTACCATCAAGTCCTCTTTCACAGACACTGGGGATGCAGACGTCCGCAATGCCAATCACCTACATGATGGAGTTGAAATGCTTCTGGTAGCGGTGCACTTGGTACCAATAAAGTTGCATTAATACAATATGAGTACCATATTTGTCACCTACCACATGTGATATGCCTAACAGTCCATAAAACGTGGCCTTTCATGTTGTTCACTGTTGCAATATTCATAGGAAACTGGATGTACTCATGTATGCATCTGCACATAATATTCAGCACCTGGTTGAAGACAGCTGAAAATAGTTGGCTGAGACATCCCATTTGAGTCTCCCACTGTATTCTGAAAAGAACCAGTTGCACAGAAATTTAACAGTGCCATGATTTTCACAATAGGTGGGATGACAATCTGAATTCTGATATTCGGCAACAATTTGGGTTGAAATTGATGATCCAGTGTCTCTATTATGTTACAGTTAAGCCTGTACTTCTTAATGATGTGTCTTTCCTGCATGGTCTGTAAATCCGGACTTGGTCAGTACGCATGCTCTTTAAGTTGACGTGTCCTTCTCCACCTTGCCTAGGGTGGTTGATGGACATTTATGGATAACAGAAGTGCAAATACTTGATGATGATGCTATGCACATGGTAGAACAATATGTTGAAGCAACATTGGTAAATCATAGATGTAATACACCATTGACCTGTGACTTGCATTCAATTTGAGTTCTAGTTGTGATGCGATTAGCACACACCTAAATGCAATTTATTACAGTCAATAATATTTTGGTGGTTTAGGGTAAGGCTCACTCAAATAACGAATATTTTTATCCAAAGTATATCATATGTATTTTAAATTGTCTTAAAAATACACACTTTTTTCAAAAACATAATATGTAAAATATTATCAAATATATGTTTTTAAGTGTGTGATTTACACATTATTTTTATATTTTTTAAAAACGGTAATTCAGTTTTTTTTTATTTTTAGTCAAACTTGACAGAAATGACAAGGCATACGATGTACCCTTATTGAATGTAATGAGAATAATGTAGTTATTGATGGGATCAAGGTAAGGGATGACGGATGCATCTGCAATGCATCTGCAATGACATACTACCGGTCCACCATATTTTCAGGCATACCCTATGCGGACAATTATGTTTTTCAAGGCAGACCAAGTATGGCCGGTGCCCATTGTATCCATCATGGGATGACAGGTTAGTAAGACAGTGTGGGGACTATCTTTTACAGTGTCCAAGGACTCTCATTGGATTAACTGGAACCTAATTGATGGAATCTATTACTACCTTGTAAGAGTCCATTGATGAAAAATCCTTCACATTCACATACACATTTTTTAGCCCATGAGGTCACTAGCCTCCTACTGCTGCTCACTTTCCTCTGCTGGAACCCATCATGGCTGAAGGGACAGGTTACAGGGCCCCAACTTCACACCAGAGGGGCTGGATATCCTGGCAAATGGGGGGGCCTGACCAACTATAACTAGCTAGATGGTCCAGCAGGGAGTGTGGTAGGGCAAAAATGATACTTCACAATATAATTTATATATTATTGGGATAATTTAACATTTTTGATTTGATACTCTGACCCGAAAGTGGCAGATGTCACATCTGCAGTATTAAAAGCAGATTGTGCCTTATGTGCCACATTTTTAGTGTTTGATTTACAGTTTTACGTACGTTTAAACCGTCCCATATATGATGAATATCCTGTCCACCAAATTACACGTGCCATAGGATATAGGGCCCTTGTACTATGGTGGACGGGATTTCCGCCACGTTTGTGACAGAATAACCCATCCACCAAGCTCTAAATTAGGCCCTTAGCTTGGCACACAGGTTTGCCAAAAAGAGTCTCCCACTGTCTTTAGAGTTTGCCAGACTGTCATTACTGTCGAAAATGTTCAGTTGAGGAGTGTCTCTCGAAGAAAGGACATCAAACCACTCATCCTATTTAATAAGAATGGTCTCATATAATTGGGCCTTGTTTAGAGTTTGTGTGACAGGATACTCTTGCTGATCTCCTGTCTGCTGTTTTACAAGTACATTAAAGTTAATTGCACTTGTAATCATGCAGACAGGATATCCATGATGTTTGGGACGGAGTATCCCTCACACCAAACCCTAAAGAAGGTCCTTATTTAATTTGCATTAAAACAGTAAAAGTTTGGTGACCAGCTGCCTAACAGAGAGCAGACATCCACTAAACTTGTAGTGCCTTCAGAGGAGCTGGCGGACATCTGCCATGTGTTAGGCAGCTGTTCATAAATCTTTGGTGTTCAGAAACAAATTCCCAAGGAACACTGTACGACCTTTCTCCTAGTGTGGTGTGGGCATTCTCCTTTCTTTGGTCCATGACTGCCAAGTGTAACCTAGCATTGATGAACCGAAAATACATTTCATCATACTGTTGACTCTAAGGGCCTAATTATGACTCTGGTGGTCCGAGGACCACCAGACTGGTGGTGGTGCAGTGGTGGTGGTCCAGCCACCGCTGCAACGGCAGTCCCACCGCCCCATTATGACTTGGGTGGTTGGATCGCCCTGGGACCACCACTGCCAGAGAACCACCGTTCCCTGGCGGTGTCTCAGTGGTCAGAGGCTGCAATATAATTGGCGGACCGCCGTGGTCCCACCAACCATATTTCGAGTTTCCTCTCCACATTGTTTTCATGGCGGTTCCACTGTCATGAAAACCCTGGCGTAGAGGAAACAAAGTAGGCCCCTTGTGCCTCTGCGCCCTGTGTATGCACACAGGGGGGTACAACATGTGCCCCCTGTGTGCATGCACACCAGTTCCTGCACGGCATGGATGTTACAGTCCATGCCGTGCAGGAACCTTGTGAGGCGTTCCCATTGCAGTGTCATTTACAAAGGCACCACAGGGGGAACTACCACGCTGCCCGCCACCAGACTACAAAAAACTTGTAATATGGCAGGCCGGCGCCAACAACTCTTGGCGGTGCAGGGGTGCGGTGGTGGCAGACCGCCCACCCCGCACCGCCAAATGTCGTAATCAGGACCGAAATTGGGGTCATCAGCAGTCTGATGTTCTTCATCAGACAGACCACGCTCTGTAGGGGTTGGGAGTAAGGTTACCCAAAGTGGAGCCAGCAGGAGCACTGCCACTGGAAAAATGAGTGTCCACCTCAACTTTAAAAAAAGGCCATTAATTTCTAAGGAAGATACAATCTTCTCTTTCCCCACGTTCAGAATACACATTCCCTCCCTGCAGCTTCATGATTGTTAGCAATACACTTCCAGCGTCTGTGTAAGCAACCTCACCTTCTAAATCATAGGCCCGTGACATTCTGATTGGTTGTTGCTAGCATACACTGAGTGATTCCATCATCAACATCACACACTTCGACATACAGGTCCTCTTGACTTTGCAATAGAATTTTGAGTTCATCAATACCAGAACAAATGTTACTAAGTCAGCCAGTAGGCTGACACACCAATGGTGCTGGTAAAAAGTCTTGGCCACTCTCAGATCACTACAAAACAAGATGTGCTGACACCAGCCTGTAACCCAGTGATAGAGAGAGTATTTGTTAGCCTCTACTTGAGGACACACTTGTAGTGGACATCCAGGTCCTGAGCAAGAGCATGATCAGATGTTTTTCACAAAGCATACCTAGGCCTTCATACACACAGGTCTGGTGTGAGGGTATATTAAAAAATTACAGGCACAGTGAGAGCAGATACCTGCATTTGTAGACGAAGGTCATGAGATAGGAGTGTACACCATGAAGGTCCCATTGCCATCCCAAAACTAATTTTTTATTGTAACATAATGCAGTATGTTTTTTACAATTATGAGTCCTTCCATGTGGTGTACGTTCATGAATCCACATGTAATGTGAACTGTGCATTGCGTGAGTATTGCTAATTGTGTCAGTCTTACAGTCACTGCTTTGTCCACTGTGTGTGCATAGCTGTGTTCTGATTATTGTTAACAAATAATACATATACATTATCTACTGGCAGTCGCCAGTAGGTAGTTACAGTTTGGACCTAGTTTCCCTAAGAAGAGCACTTTTTGTTTTGCCAATAACTTTGGAACCGCGTTATGAATCTCCACAAAAGTTTTAAAACTTTTGCTTTAGTCGGTTCAGCTGCTGTGTGGAAAGTTTTGGGGTGATCAGTGAAGCGGGGGACGAGAAAAAAGGGGGGTCTCAAAGCGCATTTTCCTCATGCATCTTCCCATGAGTATTTTGAACACGACTACAGCCCGAACCGCTGAATGGAATTACACCAAATTTGGCAGAAAGCTAGATGTTGATCCAGAAAGTGTGCTTTTTGTGATTTGGTGTATATCCATTCAGTAGTTTTAGAGATATTTAAGTTTAAAAAATATTGATATCTGGGTACTGCGAATCTGTGCAGTGGACTCGCGGATCCACAGTCCCCTTGCTGAAATATGATTGGCTGCCAACACTTCAACCAGGATGTGTTGGCAGCCATCTTGGGACTTGGCTTCAAGCCGAGTCCCACAAAAAATTTAAAAAATAAAGAAAAGGGGGCAGGTTAGGCATATTCTGACCCCCCCAGATATGGTGGGGGGTGGGGTCCTACAGGGACAACGCCGGGGGTTAAAAGCATTTTTAAAAAATAAATTTTGCAGCGAATTAGTGGTTGGATCCGCAGCAAAATTGAAAAAAAAGACATGGTGGCTCCGCACGTCTTTTATAGGATGCCCCCGGGTGGGCCTAATCCCGGGGACAGTGTTTTTTAATTATGTGGGGGGGTGCCCATGCGGCACCCCCACGCACGGGGACCATCACCTCTCCTGGGCAAACAATAGTAAACTGTTGCAGGGGGCCACACGGCCCCCCCACAGCCCCGGGGACCACCACCTCCCCGGTGCTATTTATTAAATTAGTGCGGTGGAGGCCCGTATGGCCTCCCCCGCAGCTCCGGGGACCGCCACCTTTCAAAGCCAAGGCAATGGGGGGGCTTCCCGGAACCCCCGCCACGGGGTCCACCACCTCCCCAAGGCTTTTTATTTTTCACATGGGGGGCCTCATTGACCCCACCAAGCCTCGGGGACTACCACCTCCCAGGGGCCAAACTTATCTTTTAGAAATGGGAGGGGAGTCGCGTGGCCACCCAGCGGGCCGGTCTCGGCCCCAGGGACTGCCACCTCCTCGGGGCAGGCCCTAAAACAAGAAAGGAGGGAAAGCCACAACCCTCCCCTCCTGGAGCCACACATGGCCTTGGGGACCGCCACCCACCAGGGCCGGCTCTGCTATGGTGCTCACCCCCGGGACAAAGCTTTTTGCTATAGTTTGGCATGAGCTTTAGCGCTCGCTCCAAGCCATAGCAAGCTGTGCTCCACATGTGCTTGCCACCATTTTTTGTGAGTTTTTGTATAAGTAACATGGTTGAAATTATGTTTTACTTGTTTTTCTACAACCATTAATAGTTTTTGAGGGGTAATTGATGTTGCCTTGGGATGTTTATAGTTGGGGCATTTTTAAAGTTTATTTAATTTTTGTTTTTGGCATTGCTGATTTAATAGTGGTGGATAAAGCGCAGTCCATTTTGGGTAAATAATATATGTTTGCGCAAACCTTTCCCTCTAATGGTACAAAACGTTTTTTCTGGGGGTAAGGTGCTTCAGGCACAACAGGCCAACTTTTTTTTGTTTTCCATCCATGCCCCCTTCTTTGCTGGCCACCCGGAGATAGCCATTTTGTGTAGCCAGCGAGTGTGTTTATCATATGCCTTCATTTTGTCTTTGTTCTCTAATCCTCTTTGCTGGCCATGCGGCAACCACCATTTTGTGGAGCCAGTGAGTGTGTGTGTTTGGTTTCCATTTTGTCTTTGCTTCTCATGCCACCTTCTTCTGTGGCAATGTGGTTGATTGGCTGGTATTCAGACAAACTATCCCCCAAAAATTATTGAGGAGCAGAAATATCAAGTGTCAAAGATTGTGATGCACCAATATTGTGCGCAAAAAAATCATTGACAATAATATCAATTTTAAAGTAAGTAATATTGATGTTGGAAATATCTATGTTGTTTATATAGATGTTAAAAATATTTATGTTGTTACTATCGTTTACAAAAATATTGTTGTTAATAATATCATTTTTAAATTATTTTTATGCATTTTAGTATGTATTTTAATTGTATATGTTATAAATTGTTTGCATAATTATGGTTAATGTTTTTTAATATAGTATGTTAATTTTTAGTTGCTTTTAAATGTAATGTAATAGTTTATTTGTATTTTTAGTGCCGTAGCAGGTTGTGGGGTTTAAAGGGGTACAGGGTGAGAAGAAATTAATTATAATTAATTAATAATTATTAATTAATATTAATTATTTAATTGCTAATTAATTATGTTAATTGTGTAATTCATTTTTATAATTATATTAAGGTTTTAGGTGTGGGTTGTGGGGTCTGTAGGGGTATAGGGTGGGAAGTAATCTGATTATAATCAATTAATAATTAATTTTTAATTATATTAATTATTTATTTGATAATTAATTATGCAAATTGTGTAATTAATTAAAACATATTAATATTTTTGGTTAATGTTGTGGTTTTTGTAGAGGCAAAAGGTGTGAAAGAAATGTATTATATTAATTCATAATTATTTTTATTATACAGCTCTTATGTTTCCTTTTGCCTTTTTATGTTTTCAGGATATAAAAAATGTGGGAATACAGACATCCAGTGCCGTAGCCCACTTGGGCACAATTAGTTATTCAAGATCGAACAAAGCTATAGAATATGGAGGAGTTTTTAATGGGAGACTACAGAGCATAAAACCTCCTCCCTCTCACACACCTTTCTTCTTTATGTTGTAAATCTGGTGACAACAAAGTGGCCCATGCATTTGCCTACTAGGGCTCAACTGGTCTGAAAGACTTCTTGGGACAGAGCATTATCTGCCCCAATATAGGGGGTGGACTGATACCGCTTATTTGATGAACTTACGCAATTGTATGATGTACACAGGAATGTCCTTTGAAAAACAATGTATTTGCCCACGTGTGTGTTAAGATATCACTTTAAAACTTGGTAAGGATTCGCAATCGATGGCAGTAGCACATAAGGCTAAATATTTATATTGGCATGCTATAACCGATGAGGCAAAAAGATAGGTTAAAATGGTCGACACGCTTCACTATATCCAGGCGTCACAGGAGAGTTCATCATTGATTGTTAATGTATCACATGATGTAGTAAAAAGAAAGAGGGAGCAAACGTAAACTGACCCATGACCAAGGAGCTGGTTGCTCCAAAACGCGTTGGGGTGTTTTGCTACATTTTGTAAAAATAAACATGCTGGAACTGCATGGAGCTGCGGTACGTTCCCATTATTTTCCATCAACCCGATGTGTTATGAGGGTGAATCTGTGTTTTGGTATATGGAAGGGGTTTGCTACCCCGCGACTTCATATATATATATATATATACATATATATATATATATATATATATATATATATATGTATATACATACATACATACATACATATATACATATATATATATATATATATATATATATATATATATATATATATATATATATATTATCTACTGGCGGCCGACAGTAGATAGTTATAGTTAGGACCTATTTTCCATAGGAAATTCGCAACATTCTATTTCCAATACCTTTGGCGCCGGTTGACGAATCTTCGCGAAATTTTCAAACCTTATGGCCCGCTCCGGTCTGCTCCTATCCTGAAAGTTTCGGGGTGATTCGGCAAGCGGGGGCCGAGAAAAAAGGGGGGTCCCAAAACGTGTTTTCCCCATGCAATTTTCCATAGGAACCTTTAGTCGCAGCTACAGCCCGAACTGCTGAACGGAATTACACCAAATTTGGTAAAAAGGTAGCCCTTGGTTCAGAGTCGTGCCTTTTGGTTAAATGGTGTAAATCCGTTCAGTAGTTCCTGAGAAAATCAAAAGTAAAATCACATATATATCTATGGCCGCGGAGGATCCGCGCACCCTGAGCGCACCCTCCCGATCACGAGCTGTATGCTAATTGGCTGTCAACACTCCAAACCAGGAAGTGTTGGCAGCCATCTTATTCCTCGGTAGAACCGAGGCACAAGAAACAAGTGCGCAAAACGCAAAAAGGGGGCAGGGTAGAAACACCCTGACCTCCTAGGCCTGCTTAGGGGGTCCCAGAAGGATTTTTTTTTAAAATCGACGGGATGCGCTTAGGATGCGCGGATCCCGCTGTGAAAAAAAAAAACGAAGTGCGGGCTCCCGCGCTTTGTTGTTATTTGGCCCCCGGGTGGGCCAAGTCCTGGGGGCATGCGGGGTTTATAAAAATAATGAGTGGGGGGGCCTCTAAGGCCCCCCCAAGCCCCAGGGGCCACCACCCCCCAGGGCTTTCAATTAAAAATGGTGCGGGAGGGCACTCGGCCCTCCCGCAGCCCCGGGATGTCGAGCCCCAGTGATGTCACTGACCATGTCATGAGTGATGTAATATGTGACGTCATCAGCAGTGCATTGCGGGGGCACGAGTTATAGTTAGCTGAACTAACTATAACGGGGGAATTTCACGGGTTTTGTACGAGTGCAATGTCCAACTAACTATAACTTTCCCTAAAACCTATGGTTTTTTCAGTGAATATATATATATATATATCCTGGTTCTTGACACATAAAATGCTGTTTTGAGGCCAGCAATCAAAATGACTTTGGGGGGACAGAAAGGGCATGCATATATTTGCTGTTTTCTGCCCTAGCCCTTCTGCTCTCACAGCTAACAGGACACAAGCAAAGGCTAGAAGCATAGGTATGGACACAGGCAGCTTTGGAATCACACTCAACTACCTCCTTTTGTTTCAAATTTCATTGCATCCTTTTGGCATGTTTTACTTGCAAACATGTTTCACTGCTCTGTGCTGGTAACATTAACATATTGACACAAAAAGTTATTTGATTATGTCAGGAGCAAATAAATGTATACTTTCCCATTGCTGTTCGTGATGCCTGCCTTAGGGCTGCTCCCATACAATGCAACACCACTGCCTCTAGTAAAATTTACTGTTGAAAAAGTTACTTACCTTCGATAAACATCTTTCACCTGTTGAATATCCCCAAGCGCTAGACTGGATCTGAAATTGTTTTCATAGCTCCTCTGTGCCAATAGGGGTGCAGGTTCCATCTCAATGCATCCTGGTGACATTACTTGAGCAGTCAAGCGTCCAGCCTGGTGCAAAGAGGTCAGATCCCCATCCGTTTTTAAAGGGCCTTTTGAAGCTGAAATGAGGAATGACATTGAATCCACATAGTGCAATGAAAATCAAACTTGGAACCTTTATACTGAAACATGACCATCCTTCAGAACAGAGAGGAGGGTTGTGTCACTGGGAATCTGCAGGTAGACAGAGTATCCGCCAGAAAGATTGTTACCAAAGGGAAGTAACTTTTTCTTCTGATGGATACTACGAGCAGATTCCTCACCTGTTGAATAGATTCCAAAGCAGTTGCTTCCTAGACGGAGAGTATAAAAGATGTTAAACAAGGAAATTTTAAAGCATTGAATGGTGCAAAAAGACCATCCCTTCTCACCTCAGAAGCCAGCAATACTGCTTGGCAAAGTTTTAAAAGAAAGCCCATGTTGCCGCTTGACAAATGTCAGTAAGAGGAACATCCTTGACCAGGGCAGAGGTGGATGTTTTCATCTAGTGGAATGAGGTTGAAGATCTTATGCCCCTTCAGCATATTTTGATGCAGAGAATTATCCCATGAGAACACATGCTCATCTGTATGGCCCTGCCCTTCTTACAGCCATTGTAGCCTACAAAAAGCTGATCATCCTGTCTGAAGTTTTTGATGCTGTCGATGTAAGAGCCGAAAAGGGAGGACAAGGGAACCCTACTCACTACGGAACCAGGGTAACTGAGTATTACAAGAAAACAACGGTTCCTGTGGGATAATATGTATCTGTATATAATATATAGGTGCACAATCGCGATAAAAAGGGTTTATAAGGATGTCATAGAGAGAAAACCAAAATACCAAGGATTTTTGTTATACACATATATTTGTATTATTCACACCATATACAAAAATTATACAAAGGCATTTGTGAAGAAGTGTCCCAAGTGTAACATGAACCTAACAGTTGAGTGACACAATGTGACAATATTTACAAGGTTTCACTATTTATCAAACGACCATATCTGAAATTTATACATCATATATAGCAACTTTATACAATAATAAGTGCTATGTCAGTGGTTCGTTTTTCATCAAAAGGTGTCGACGGCGTTTCGACCCTCTCTAGAATGTGGGGTCTCATCAGGACCTATGATACTGGGAACATCTGGGAAAAGAATGAAATTTGTATAAGATAATATATGGACCTAGTAACAGCATACTAGTAATAGCTGATGTTACCAAGGACAAGGAATTACCTAGATTGTCAACCGCGCAATTCTGGTGAGGAATATTGTGTGCCAACAGTGAGTGAAATAAAAGGAAATACTCACAGGGAGACCCTGCTGGGTTCTGGTGGTAGAAAAGAAAAGGAAATAAGTAAGGGGTTAAGGGGATAGAAGCTCCTCTATTAATTGGCCACTTGTCGATCAATGGGGACACTTACCCCTGTTGAGGGTATGAACTGGCGATCACGATGAGGAGGAAGAAATGTAGGTCAAGATCTAGGGCGGAACTATAAGAAAGGGGACAAAAGGAGCATGTTGTCGTGCTCGGATGCATAAGGAAACTTCAAAACTAGGAAATAAGGTAGGAAATCTTACCGAAGAACAGACACTAAATCGTGACTAATAAAGAATGCGGGCCAGCAATTGGTGGGATGTCCGCTTTGAAATTGTTTCCTGTAATAAAAGAAGCCAATTGTTTAGCTTCCACAAGGCCCCATGTGTCAGGGATGTATAGAGATGATATAGTGTTCGTCTCTTACCTAAAGGGAATAATCGTTCCGCGGTGCACGGTAATACGTGCTTACAGCAAAACTGCACAGTCTGTTTGCCGATGGTCGGTAACACAGATCCGACGTGCACATGGGCTTAAATATTTAGGCAAACCGGAAACGTGCGCAGGCATCTAAGAGATTGCCGTGACACGGAGTTATCCGGTTATCGGTAGTGAAAAAATGAAAGGAAAAGTGAGGGCAGACATACAGCTGTCTGCCAGGATGAGAAGAAAGACCAAGGGAGTGAGGCAGTTGGCACAGCATGTATACAAAGGAGCAGGGAAATTACTTTATGGTAATTGAAAAGGCATTGAGGGGGTTTTTTAGGAGCAATAAATATTAAAATAACAGTAGTTTAACCTTAACGTGCACATGAAATTATTCCCCATGTTAAGGAAACACATAGAGGGAATGGAGATGGTTTACCTAAATAGCGGGAAACCGCATATAAGGGAATCAATCAACCAGTACCACACCAAGGTTACATCCAATTAAGTAATTATTCCCATGGTAAACAATTAGAATTAAAATGTTATTATATACATTAATTACAAATTAGTCAAAAAGAGGCAATGAACACGTTTTTACATACTTATTCAATAATGTCCAAGGAGAAGATTAATGCACACTTGTTCAACATTGTCCAATGTGAAAATTATCAGAATTATGGAAAGTTTAACGAAACATCATGAGGTGTTAATGATTATGATACACATAAATGATAAGCGTAAGGTGAACACAACTGCTCGTTTGACCACATGAATGAACCTGTGAATGAACCTGTGGTCTGTTACATACAGTATACAGTATACAGTATACAGGGGCACAGTAAGGCCGTGGGGCAAGTGTGCTGAGGTCACACGGCGGGACTATTACAGGCATCGTTAGACAGTCATCGTTAAATAGTGCGTCCTGTATATTTGAGTTGAGTAACAGGACAGTCATGGTTGTGGAGCATAGGAGGCAGTGTCAGTTTAATGTTGCGACAAAGCCGCGCCACTCCTCCACTGAGTTTAATCCTTGGTTTATAGAATCAATTCTGTCTATCCAATGACATTCACGTCTTTGCAAAATTTGTGTAATGTCTCCCCCTCTCTCCGGGATTCTGGCAATGTCAATCACCTGCCATCTGATCTCATCTGCTGTGTGTTGTTTCTCATTGAAATGTGATACAAGCGGGGCATTTGCAACTAATCGTCGTATGCGACTACGATGCTGCTCAATGCGGGCTTTTACTGGTTGTTGGGTTTGTCCAATATATGGTAGTCCACATGGACACCAAATGCAGTAAACCACGTTTCGTGTATTACAATTAGAGAAAAATTCGAGAGTATGTATGTAGTTACCGTGTTTAAAGGTGTTAGTGTTCTCAGTGTAGGGGCAAACTACACAGTTGCCACATTTATGATGGCCTTTTATCTCCGGTAACCCCCAGGTGGATTCAAAGGTATTGCTCATTCTTTTAGTAGTTTCAGTGGAAGATCTGATGAGATGGTCTTTTATGTTTTTGCCTCGCTTATAGGCAAACATGGGGATCTCCATTTCAGGGTCAATGCTTCTGATTATATTCCAATTCCTGGTGATCATATTGCGAACTTTGTTGGTATGTGCTCCGAAGGTAGTGACACAGACTATTCTGTTGAGTGGTGCCTTTTCTCTAATTTTGAGAAGTTCTTCTCTGGGGCAATACCAGGCACGTTTCATGGATTTCTTGACAATTCTGTTTGGATACCCTCTAGCTAATAGTTTGGCTTTAAGTATTTCAGCCTCACGCATATAGTCCTCTTTGCGGGTACAGTTCCTACGGACTCGTAAAAACTGTCCAAATGGTAAACCATCCTTAAGGGCCCGAGGGTGATGGCTTCTATATGCTAGTAGCGTGTTCCTTTCAGTGGGTTTCCTGTGTAGTGAAGTATATAGTTTCCCCTCTGTATGTTGGATGTTGAGGTCTAAGAAAACTATGGTGGATTTGTGTAGCGTGGCAGTGAATGTAAGATGTGATTGGATATTATTTAGATACACTACAAAGTCATTGAATTCAGTCTCACGACCACACCAGACAAGGAAAATGTCGTCTAGATACCTGTGCCAGCATTTAATTTTGTCACGTTGATGGTTTGTGTTGCTAAGGGCATATGTACGCTCTACATGATCCATATAAATATTCGCTAAATTCGGTGCGAAAACTGCGCCCATGCTGGTGCCGGAGCATTGTTGGTAGTAGTAGCCTCCTGACACAAAATAGTTACTTTGTAAAGCCACTTTAAGTAAAGAAATTATAAAAGGGGTGGGTACCTGTAAGGGTCTCATTCTGGTTTCCAGTAGCTGTTCTATGACAAGGATACTCTCATTTTGAGGGATGTTGGTATATAAAGACGTTATGTCTAGTGTTGCTAACCAATCAGTGTTAGTATTGTAAGGCATCCCATCTACCAGATTGATCATGTGCATGGTGTCTCTGACGTAACTTTCCTGAATGGGAACAAATTCTTTAATAAAGAAATCTATATATCTACCAATGGGTTCCAAAATAGAACCGCATCCTGATAGAATGGGTCTACCTGGAGGATTGGTGATACTTTTGTGTACTTTAGGTAAGGTATACAATACCGGAGTCCTAGGATTATCTGTATTCAGAAATTCAAATTCCTTTTTAGTTAAATAGCCATCATCGAGGCCTTCCGTTGTTATGCGCAGTATCTCATTTCTGATCTCTGATAGCGGATTGTGGGTCAGCTTTTTATAGTGCCTTTCTTCATTTATTTGTTTATTAATCTCTGTGTCATAATCTTTACGTTCTTGAATCACAATCCCACCCCTTTATCCGCAGGTTTAAGTATTATGGATTTATCCTTTTTCAAAGCATTGAGGGCTTGCCGCTCCTGAAGTGTAATGTTATATGGTATAAATTGTTTAGTGTGTTTAAGGGCGTCTAGGCTGGTAAGTATTATTTTCTCAAAAGTGAGAAGCTCATGTGGCATCATACCATTTGCAGGATAGAATGTTGACGGTGGTCTTAGACCTGTCACAGATTCTTGTATAGTATGTACTCTGTCTTTGAAAAAAAGTTTTAAGCGTATTTTTCTGAAGAACTGAAACAGTTCTGCTTTTAAAGCAAAGAAGTTTGTTCTTTCTGTAATCACAAAAGATAGTCCCTTACTCAGTAAAGATATTTCAGAGGAGGACAGGACATGTTTTGACAGATTGAAGATCGGGATGGTCTCCATATTGTCAGCGGTGGGTTCTAATATGGTTGTGGGCCCCACTGATAGTGTTTGTTCCTGGTTTGTCTCTCCCCCGGATATTGGTACCAGGTTTTCCTTTTCGGCTTTGCCACCTCGGTCTAAAAAGGTTGACCAGGGTGGTTGTCTGAGCGACTGGGGCCTTGTTGTGCGTCCGAATCACTTGAACCTCCTGAGGATTCAGAAAAGGTAATAGGTTGGTTTCTCCTGAATCTGCCCCAAGTGTTCTGTCTGTTTTGATTTGTAAAGGTTGTGTAGTAGGGCTCCCTGAGATAGGGGTAGGCCCTTTCTTTAGAGAAATTCTTTATATCCTTTGATACCTTGTCAGCCTTCTTTTTAAGTTCAAAGGAATTAAATTCTTCTATCCGGAGATAAAAGGCCATCATAAATGTGGCAACTGTGTAGTTTGCCCCTACACTGAGAACACTAACACCTTTAAACACGGTAACTACATACATACTCTCGAATTTTTCTCTAATTGTAATACACGAAACGTGGTTTACTGCATTTGGTGTCCATGTGGACTACCATATATTGGACAAACCCAACAACCAGTAAAAGCCCGCATTGGGCAGCATCGTAGTCGCATACGACGATTAGTTGCAAATGCCCCGCTTGTATCACATTTCAATGAGAAACAACACACAGCAGATGAGATCAGATGGCAGGTGATTGACATTGCCAGAATCCCGGAGAGAGGGGGAGATATTACACAAATTTTGCAAAGACGTGAATGTCATTGGATAGACAGAATTGATTCTATAAACCAAGGATTAAACTCAGTGGAGGAGTGGCGCGGCTTTGTCGCAACATTAAACTGACACTGCCTCCTATGCTCCACAACCATGACTGTCCTGTTACTCAACTCAAATATACAGGACGCACTATTTAACGATGACTGTTTAACGATGCCTGTAATAGTCCCGCCGTGTGACCTCAGCACACTTGCCCCACGGCCTTACTGTGCCCCTGTATACTGTATACTGTATACTGTATGTAACAGACCACAGGTTCATTCACAGGTTCATTCATGTGGTCAAACGAGCAGTTGTGTTCACCTTACGCTTATCATTTATGTGTATCATAATCATTAACACCTCATGATGTTTCGTTAAACTTTCCATAATTCTGATAATTTTCACATTGGACAATGTTGAACAAGTGTGCATTAATCTTCTCCTTGGACATTATTGAATAAGTATGTAAAACGTGTTCATTGCCTCTTTTTGACTAATTTGTAATTAATGTATATAATAACATTTTAATTCTAATTGTTTACCATGGGAATAATTACTTAATTGGATGTAACCTTGGTGTGGTACTGGTTGATTGATTCCCTTATATGCGGTTTCCCGCTATTTAGGTAAACCATCTCCATTCCCTCTATGTGTTTCCTTAACATGGGGAATAATTTCATGTGCACGTTAAGGTTAAACTACTGTTATTTTAATATTTATTGCTCCTAAAAAAAACCCCCTCAATGCCTTTCCAATTACCATAAAGTAATTTCCCTGCTCCTTTGTATACATGCTGTGCCAACTGCCTCACTCCCTTGGTCTTTCTTCTCATCCTGGCAGACAGCTGTATGTCTGCCCTCACTTTTCCTTTCATTTTTTCACTACCGATAACCGGATAACTCCGTGTCACGGCAATCTCTTAGATGCCTGCGCACGTTTCCGGTTTGCCTAAATATTTAAGCCCATGTGCACGTCGGATCTGTGTTACCGACCATCGGCAAACAGACTGTGCAGTTTTGCTGTAAGCACGTATTACCGTGCACCGCGGAACGATTATTCCCTTTAGGTAAGAGACGAACACTATATCATCTCTATACATCCCTGACACATGGGGCCTTGTGGAAGCTAAACAATTGGCTTCTTTTATTACAGGAAACAATTTCAAAGCGGACATCCCACCAATTGCTGGCCCGCATTCTTTATTAGTCACGATTCAGTGTCTGTTCTTCGGTAAGATTTCCTACCTTATTTCCTAGTTTTGAAGTTTCCCTTATGCATCCGAGCACGACAACATGCTCCTTTTGTCCCCTTTCTTATAGTTCCGCCCTAGATCTTGACCTACATTTCTTCCTCCTCATCGTGATCGCCAGTTCATACCCTCAACAGGGGTAAGTGTCCCCATTGATCGACAAGTGGCCAATTAATAGAGGAGCTTCTATCCCCTTAACCCCTTACTTATTTCCTTTTCTTTTCTACCACCAGAACCCAGCAGGGTCTCCCTGTGAGTATTTCCTTTTATTTCACTCACTGTTGGCACACAATATTCCTCACCAGAATTGCGCGGTTGACAATCTAGGTAATTCCTTGTCCTTGGTAACATCAGCTATTACTAGTATGCTGTTACTAGGTCCATATATTATCTTATACAAATTTCATTCTTTTCCCAGATGTTCCCAGTATCATAGGTCCTGATGAGACCCCACATTCTAGAGAGGGTCGAAACGCCGTCGACACCTTTTGATGAAAAACGAACCACTGACATAGCACTTATTATTGTATAAAGTTGCTATATATGATGTATAAATTTCAGATATGGTCGTTTGATAAATAGTGAAACCTTGTAAATATTGTCACATTGTGTCACTCAACTGTTAGGTTCATGTTACACTTGGGACACTTCTTCACAAATGCCTTTGTATAATTTTTGTATATGGTGTGAATAATACAAATATATGTGTATAACAAAAATCCTTGGTATTTTGGTTTTCTCTCTATGACATCCTTATAAACCCTTTTTATCGCGATTGTGCACCTATATATTATATACAGATACATATTATCCCACAGGAACCGTTGTCGATGTAAGAGCTGGCAGCACATCTAGGATCAAGTTGATGCAGTCTCTCCTCCTCCTTGGTGGGTTAAGGTGGAGAATAATAAGTGGGAAGATAATGGATTGCTGCAGATGGTAATGGGACAAGAGTGGGAGGAGATGTGGCCTAGTAGCTTGAGTTACAGCCTTTGGAACCTGAGGATCTAGGTGTGAATCCTGCTCTCAGGGCTAGACTCAACATCATGTGATTCTGGGCAAATCACTTCATATCCCATTGTCTAAAATGTGTGCAAAATGTATTTGTGTGATCCCCACTCGAAGTACACAATCTTGTAGAATGCATCCCAATCCCTCACATAATGTACAGCACTCTGTTGGTTTTCAGCTAGTTTTGCGCTGTATACATCCCACTACATACATACAAACCACCTTGGGAAGAAAAGACGCTCTTGTCAGAAGGACTTGTCTGTCCCTGAGGAAGCATATGAATGGTGGGTGTACACTCAGGGCTTGTAACTCACTGACACTTCTTTCCAAAGTAACTGCTATTACAAAAACTGTTTTGAAAGTTAAAAGCCATAACTGACAACTGCACAGAGGCTTAAATAGAGTCTGAGGCATAACAAAAGGTATGGGAGGAAAAAGATGAACCAAGTCTTCAAAAAATGTGGTAATTATTGGTGATTTAAACAACGATGGCTGATCTGGGAGGAAATGGAATGAGGAACAGTGCACCACGTAACGCTTTACAGTGCCCAATGGACAGTCCTGTTTGCTGGCCCGAAGCGAAAAACAAACAGACATGTTTTTTTAATTGATCAACAACCTGCTCTGCACATCAAGCAACACATCTTTTACAAAGGTGATGAGCAGAAATTATCTCACTGACCACTTCCAGTGGCAGCTGAAAAGTACCTAAACGATCATTCTCCAGACATGAAGGTGGAAGTTCTGGAGGTTGCGCTTCAACACTTGCTCCTCTGCTTGGGAGAGGAGGTCAACTCAGAGTGGAAGACAGAGCAGAAGACAACGAGAAAGGAGCAGGAGTTCGATGTACCACACCCTTCTCAACCAGCTCAGAGCAAAGACAATAACATGCTCGGTTCTGGCGGATCTTCCTCAGTGTCAGGAACGGGGCTACAATTGCTCTAATACACCCTAGAGAATGTGTGCTGAGTCATAAGTTAAGGCATAAGAGGGTGGGTAAACGTACAGTTTCTAATCACTGGAAGAGATCTCTAAATTGGATGCTCAAAAGACCATTTCAAGATGGCTCACGTTTAGCTTAAACTAATACTACTCTTGGTGTAAACAAACTCTTGCGAGATTGAACTCTAATATCGGAGACGCGCAAGCTCCTCTCTGCGCACTTTAACAAGAAAATTCCTGAGGAGAGTAGCGTTCCCCGTACTTTCCGTCACAGTTATTTCCAAGAATCCTTAATGGTATTGTATTCCTAGTGCTCACCTGGCTCTTGTTTGAAGATTCTCATCCTGAGCATTTTCCGCTGAAACTGTTGTGAGCAAGCTGTGGCGATACGGACTCTGTCTGCGTGAGTCCGCTTTCAGCTCGTCTTGAAGAGAACTGCTCCGACACGACGCAAGCTTGATCAGTACGACCCTCGTTTCCAGGTCTCTCGTTAGAGACTAGTGTTTGAGCAAGACGCAACCCTGTCAGCAATCCTGTTACAAGCATCTCAGTAGAAGAGAAGTGTCTCGGCACGACGCAAGTTCAATTAATACGAATCTCACCTCTCGTAAGAAACTAGCGTCTCGGCAAAACTCAGAGCCAGCCATAGAAGTGTTCTGGCTCGACGCAGGTTAATTGAAACTTCAAGAACTTCCATTACACTTTGTGAAGCAACGAATCGGCAAGGAGTTTCCTTCTCTTAATAAAACCGCCAGTTTATAAGGTGTCTATCCTTCGTCGTTCTTTTCCCCCTCGCTGGTCGTCCTTCCTTACCTTCTCCTTCCTCCATTCCTTTTTGTGCGCACTGAACCTCAGAAGCCATCAGTACGGTAAGGACTTCAAAGGCATGTCTGGAGAATATTTATGTAGATATTGTTGGTGATTAGGAAAAATCTGTGTTTCCTTTCAAAAGACTTCTATTACAAACTGTGTTAAAGTCATTTTGCAAAACTTCTAAAAGTGAATGAACCGTTAAAACTATATTAAACTATACAGAGTGAAGAGAAGCAAAAATCTCCTGATTAAGGGGTATATAGTGTAATATTAATGTATAGTATGAGTGATGTTCAATTAGAATTCTTTTATTATATATATTCTATTTGTATGCGTGCATTAGGTATTCCCTTGTGATGAACAGATCTCACCTTGAGAGCCCAGAGTGGAATTTGAAGGAGTATCCCTAATACTAAGGGCCTTAAGAACTGCCAATGAAAAATCAGGAGTGTCTCTTCTCTCAATGCCATTTCCCTTTCCCGCTTGTTGGTATAACCTGTTCAGTGTTGACAGGTGGTACAGATAAGGAGGCACTGGGAGCTTTCGCCAGATTCTGCTCCTGTGGAGATCAGTGGTGCTCTGACAGATTGAAGTGCCCAAGTGTAACCTCCACCTGAGCAGAATGGCTGAGGGACTATATTTGAAAACGTTAGGGGAGCTCTTAGAAGGTATACAGAGAGAATTAGTTGCAGTGAAAGAGGAAAATAAAAATCTTAGACAAAATATTCTAGCTTCACGTCAAGAGATCAGTGCTCTAACCCACAAAATCAATAGTTTAGTTGCAGAGTCCACAACTTTAGCACATCCAAGACCCTCCTCTTCGATGAGCCTCCTCAGCAAACTGTAGTACAAGTAGTACACACAGTATCTCCAATGATTGCTTTAGCCCCACCCGAAAGATTTAATGGAGATCCACAGAAGGCACAGATTTTCTTAACTCAGTGCTCTTTACATTTTATGTGTCGCCCTACCTTATTTCAAGATCCCCAATCTCAGGTGGCCTTTGTTTTATCACACTTTGGAGGAGACGCAGAAGCTTGGTCTATGCCTCTAGTTTCTAGAAATGACCCCTTTTTGTATGATTTTGAGCTCTTTAAGACTGAATTCTTGAGAACTTTTGACAGAAGGAGGGTATCTCAGGCCACAGACAATGAATTATTGGAACTGCATCAAGGAAACAAAGATCTAGTGGCTTACTTGGCGCACTTTGATAAATTTATTGTCGAGACAAATTGGCCAGAAGAAAAAAGAGTTTCCCTATTCTATAGAGGACTATGTGATGAATTAAAAGATGCACTGGCCCAGATACCGAACAGACCCACAGAAATCTCGGCCTTAAATGCTCTAGTGTTAGAAATTGATTTCAGAATGTCTGAGCGCAAAGGAGAGAGAAGACGCGCTTTTCGCCCACTGCATCCCCCAAGATTTGATAGAATAAAAACAGAATTAAGAACACTGAAAATTCCCATGAAATGGAACCAATGGAAATAGGTTCTGTCAGAGGCCCATTATCAAAAGATGAAAAGGATAAGAGACGACAGAAAAATCTTTGTTTATATTGTGGTGGCTCGGGCATTTCGTTAAAGAATGTCCTAAGAAACCTAAGACTTCTATGAAGGGAAACGACAAGAACCATCAGTAGGTGGAGTTGCACTGATGGTACAAGATTCAAAGACAACTCCAATCCCTCCAGATAGTGAACACCTTGCAGGCTTGTGCCCCCCATTTGGTTCTACGTATGAGTATAAGATTTAGAAAGACAGAAATCACTGGAGTTACTGTAATGATTGACTCAGGAGCTACTGGGAACTTCTGTGATATCAAATATGCACAGAGTATCGGCTTAAGAGCCATTCCAAAGGGAAAAAGTGAACCAGTACGAGCAGTAGATGGGACTTATTTGTCCTCTGTACCAATTACCACTCACACTGAACTATTGGAATTGTTAAGAAGTGATGAACATTGGGAAATTATCCAATTCAGTCTTATTGATGCTCCGCAATTCCAGTTCATTCTAGCATTGCCCTGGTTGTCCGAACATAATCCCACAATCGATTGGGAAAATCGGACAGTTGAAATGAATTCCAGTTATTGTCTAGAACATTGCTATCAAACTCCTAAACAAGATTTTGGTCCTTCACAAGCAGCCTTATTATCTCATGGAGGGGAATCAATTTGTGTTAAACACCACTAACATACCTCCTGAGTATGAAGAATTCCGTGAATTTTTAGTGAGATCAAGGCAGAAAAACTTCCACCACATCGTCCGTACGATTGCAAAATCGATTTGGAACCCGGGGCAACCCTCCCCTGCAGTAGAATTTATGCCCTAATTGAAGCAGAGAACAAGTATTTAAAGGAATACTAGGACAAGTATTTGGTGAATGGCTTCATCAGACCCTCTCAGTCCCCAGCATCCTCTCCATTGTTTTTTGTACCAGAGAAGGAAGGCATTTTGAGAACTTGTATTGATTATAGAGACCTGAATCGAGTAACAATTAAGAATAGATATCCTTTACCTCTGATATCAGTATTGCTTGATCAAGTCAAAGACGCACAGATCTATACAAAACTTGATCTAAGAGGGGCTTATCACCTCATAAAAGTTAAAAAAGGTGACGAGTGGAAAACGGCCTTTCGAATAAAATATGGATTATTTGAATATCAAGTCATGCCTTATGGTCTGTGTAATGTCCCTGCGGCCTTCCAACATTTTATTAATGACGTCATGAGGGATTTGATGGACAAGATCGCAGTAGTCTATCTGGATGACATACTTATATTTTCCAAAAATTCTCAAGAACATGCAGAACATGTGAAAACAGTTCTGGAAAGATTACGTGCAAATGATCTGTATGTTAAATTGGAGAAGTGTGCATTCAGTGTGAAAACTGTAGAGTTTTTAGGGTTTGTTCTCTCCCCTGAAGGAGTCACCATGGATGCTAAGAAGGTCAAAGAAGTTATTGATTGGCCATCACCAACAAGTGTTAAGGAAGTTCAACGATTCATTGGATTCACCAACTTTTATAGAGGGTTCATCCAGGGATTTTCACAAAAAATAGTTCCGATTACAAAACTCTTGAAAAAAGAAATGCCCTTTAATTGGTCTGAAGAAGCAGAGCAATCATTTAATTATCTGAAAGAAGCTTTCACCTCTGCCCTGATCTTACTGCATGCTGACCCTAATGAACCCTTCTACGTTGAAGCTGACGCCTCAGATCAGGCCATTGGGGGAGTACTTTCTCAGCGCCACAAGGTCACTGGCCAGTTACATCCAGTAGCTTATAGATCTCGAGAATTGAACCCAGCAGAGATAAACTACACCATCACTGAGAAAGAACTGTTAGCAGTCAAGGACTCCTTTGAAGAATGGCAACACTATCTGTTAGGAGCTAAACATGTGGTGACAGTTTTCACAGATCATAAAAATCTCCAATTTTTTAAATCAGTCAAAAGCCTAACTCCTCGACAACTGTGATGGTCTCTTTACTTTGCTGATTTTAACTTCGCAATCACTTACTGTCCTGGAATACAAAATGGAAAGGTGGACGCCTTTTCCAGAATTCAAACTGAAAAACAAGGGCATTTAATTGATCATCAACCCATTATTCCAGAGTCAAAAATTATCTGTACAATCTCATCAATCAATTTTGAAGAGGAGGTCAAAAGAGTTATGACTCCAGATGAGATTTCAACTTGGTCCAAACAAGAAGCTGGAAGACAAATCTTAAATCAACTACCCTATTTCAATGGAGCTCTGTTCTTACTCAACAAGGAAATACAAGAAAAAGCCTTACAAGAGTGTCATGATTCTCCACTGGCTGGCCATAAAGGAATTCAAAAGACTTCAGATCTAGTCATGCGTTATTTTTGGTGGCCAGAAATGAATTCAGAGATTCAAGATATGTGACAAACTGTGAAAGTTGTGCTAGAGGGAAAACAAATCGACAAGCCCCTCATGGATATTTACAAACTTTGCCAGTAGCCCGCCATTCATAGCATACAATTACTATGGACCTAATAGTAGAGTTACCTTCCAGCCACGTTTATAACACTATTTTGTTCTTTGTAGATACCTTCACTAAGATGAGTCACTTTGTACCTTTAAAGATCATTCCTACAGCTAAGGAGTTAGCCAAACAATTTAGTCAGCACATACTGAAAATTCATGGAGTACCAAAGGTTGTAATTTCTGATAGAGGGTCCCAGTTCTTCTCTCATTTTTGGAGGTCCTTTATGCAAGAACTTGGGGTAGAAGTAAGATGTTCGACCAGTTACCACCCTGAGACAGACGGTCAGACAGAGAGAACACATCAAGAACTGGAGCAATATTTAAGATTGTTCCTTTTGGATCAGGAGGGTGAATGGCCTGAATTCTTATGGATGGCAGAATTTGCACATAATAACTCTAAGAATGTTTCTACAGGCTATTCTCCCTTCTTTTTAAATTTTGGAAAGCATCCTAACCTTTTAATTGGCCAAGGGAATTCTGATGTTCAGCAGTTAGACACTTAATCCAAGATCTCAAACTTCTCCATAACTCAGCTGAAAGTAACCTAAAATAAAGGCTAAGGCAAACTATGAGAAGCAGGCAGACAAACACAGAAGACAAACCCCAGAATATAAGATAGGAGATAAGGTTTGGTTATCTTCTCGGCATCTACACCTGAATGGAAATAGAAAATTCCAACCACGTTTTGTAGGACCCTATCCTATTGAAAAAATAATGGGTCCACTCACTGTTAAGTTGAAATTGCCACAGAACACTGGAATCCATCCTGTATTTCACGTATCTCTCTTAAAAAGAGTATACCCAACACCAGGTTATCCAAAACACTAACACCCCTCTTAATTGATGGTGATCCAGAATATGAAGTTAAGTGAATTTTAGATTCAAAAAGAGTAAGAGGGAAGGTCCATTATCTGGTGGATTGGAATGGATTTGGCCCAGAAGAAAGGTCCTGGGACGCTTCTGAAGATGTATATGCTCCCAGGTTAACGAGATGTTTTCATAAATTGTATCACCACAAACCTAGGCCGGTGGACCGGCCTTTCAAGGGAGGTACTGTCAGGAATGGGGCTACAATTGCTCTAATACACCCTAGAGAATGTGTGCACAACACTGACAGTGCTCTCTGTTTTTTAACAGAATCCCTAGTGATTGAGATTAAATGTCCTTTGGTGAAGCGTATACCTTAAGGTGAAGATTAGTAAGAATTCTTAGGTAAAGAACCTGAATAGAAATAATGAGAATGGTGAATTTAAGGTGAGACAGAAAGGAGCCCTTTGTAATAATCGTTTTATGTTACACACCCTTACAGAAACCACCATTGCTGTCAAAATTCAAAAGCCCTGATGAGATTCCTGGTATTCAACTCCCAGGACTCGAAACGCGTCGGCACATGGCACAGGCACACGGCACATAAAAATACAGAGGAATAATGAATAAAATTTAATCTGAGAAGATTTCTAAAATAATAGTTTCCCTGTATTGATTTGGGATACTGAATATAGACGCTTTAAGAGTTTCAGGATTAAAATTGAGAATAACAATTGTGATATATGTATTGGATGTGATATATGTATTCGATTTTCTTCTTTTTGTAAAAGTTACACACTGATTTATGTAAATATATGTTGTATAGCACATTTATGTCTAGAATTTTTGATATGACCAGACACGTGTTTTTTTCTGATCAAAAAAGCAGCAAAAAATAAGAATCTAGTGAAAATAAAAAGGTTCAAATAAAATACCTGTTCAAACTGAAATCGATGGGTTTGACTATTTAGTGAAATTGTATACTAAACAAAGAACGCAAGGTATAGGCTCACTCTTTTTTCGAGTCATAAGTTAAGGCATAAGAGGGTGGGTAAATGTCCAGGTTCTAACCACTGGAAGAGATCTCTAAATTGGATGCTCAAAAGACCATTTCAAGATGGCTCACGTTTAGCTTAAACTAATACTACTCTTGATGTAAACGAACTCTCACGACATTGAACTCTAATATCGGAGATGCGCAAGCTCCTCTCTGCGCACTTCAACAAGAAAATTCCTGAGGAGAATAGCGTTCCCCGTACTCTCTGTCACAGTTATTTCCAAGAATCCTGAATGTTATTGTATTCCTAGTGCTCACCTGGCTCCTGTTTGAAGACTCTCATCCTGAGCATTTTCCTCTGAAACTGTTGTGAGCAAGCTGTGGCGATACGGACTCTGTCAGCGTGAGTCCGCTTCACGCTCGTCTTGAAAAGAAGTGTTCTGACACGACGCAAGTTTGATCAGTACGACCCTCGTTTCCAGGTCTCTTGTTAGAGACTAGTGTTTGAGCAAGACGCAACCCTGTCAGCAATCCTATTACAAGCATCTCATTAGAAGAGAAGTGTCTCAGCACGACGCAAGTTCAATAAATACTAATCTCGCTTCCGGGTCTCTCGTAAGAAACTAGCATCTCAGCAAGACCCAGACCCCGCAATAGAAGTGTTCTGGCTCGACACAGGTTAATTGAAACTTCAAGAACTTCCATTACACTTCGTGAAGCAACGAATCGGCAAGGAGTTTTCTTCTCTTAATAAAACCATTGGTTTGTAAGGCGTCTATCCTTCGTCGTTCCTTTCCCCCTCGCGGGTCGTCCTTCCTTACCTTCTCCTTCCTCCATTCCTTTTTGCGGGTGCTGAACCTCAGAAGCCATTGGTACGGTAAGGACTTCAATATATAGTATGAGTGATGTTCAATTAGAATACTGTTATTATATTCTATTTGTATGTGTGCATTAGGTATTCCTTCGTGATGAACAGATCTCACCTTGAGAGCCCAGAGAGGAATTTGAAGGAGTATCCCTAATACTAAGGGCCTTAAGAACTGCCAAAGAACAATCAGGAGTGTCTCTTCTCTCAATTCCATTCCCCTTCCCCCCTTGTTGGTATAACCTGTTCAGTGTTGACAGGTGGTACCGATAGGGAGACATTGGGAGCTTTCGCCTGATTCTGCTCCTATGGACATCAGTGGTGCTCTAACACTCAGAACTCATGGAATCAAGGGTTTGGGAGGAAACGAGTACAGAAGTAGAAACTCCACTTCAAATTAAACATGTCCCCTGTGGCTCCCTACAATAGATACTGGAGGGCATAGACATTGATCAATATGAGTGGCAAAAAGGTCCACCTAATGGGTACCTTGCAGGGTAAAGATGTGTTGAATCATCTCGGGTGAAGATGCCACTTGTGGTCGTCAAGATGACACCAACTCAGGTTCTGTTCACAGAGCCAGACAGATGGCTTGAGACAAGTCATATCACATGCTGGTGTTCCCTGGCACAGAGCCTCAGCCCTTATCAACAAAGAAGGTAAGACTGTACTTCCCTGACTTGTTGACATCCCTCATCGCAGTTGTGTTTTCTATTAAGATCTGAACAGACCGACCATGAACGGAATGGAGGAAGGTTTTGAGCATTAGCAGAATCACCCTCAGTTCAAGCAGTTAGATGTGCAACACCCACTCTGATCTCCAGTTCCCCCCAATGGGCACTCCACCTGATAGCCGATGCATTCATCACCACTGTGGCAATGCCTGGTGGAAGATAGAAGGACATCACTTGAGAAAGGTGCTCCCCCATTGACCACCAACCTAGGTCTGCTGCAGTGTTTCAGGAAACAACTATGGTGTTGACCCCATCTCTCCCATGCTAGAATCACTGCCCCTGGAGGAATTACTGGAGAGCACTCATGAACAGGAAGATGCAGGAAGCCAACAGACAAAGCAAGTGCATAACTATCAGGACTGGAATCAGAGTACCCTCGAAATGATGTAAATTATAACCTAAATGTCCCACATCTTCTGAGGAGGAGTGAATACTCAGAGAGATGTTGAATCCAGTATTGCCCCTATGAACAGGAAGCGCTGAACGGGCTTCAGTTGAGACTTGTCCAACTATAACAGGAAGATGCAGGAAGCCAACAGACCAAGCAAGTGAAGAACTATCAGGACTGGAATCCGAGACCCCTCCAAATAATGTGAATCATAACCTAAATGTCCCAGATCGTCGGAGGAGGAGGGAATGCTCAGAGAGATGTTGAATCCAGTATCGCCCCTATGAACTGGAGGCACTGAGTGGGCTCCAGGTGAGATTTGCCCAACTATAACAGCAGGGATGCGGTTGTCTGGTTCAACACCGTCTGCAATGACCCAACTTTGAGCAGCCAGTCATCCAGGTATGAGAATACAGCAATTCTCAAACTCCTTAGAACAGTCACATCCACCGCCATCACCTCTGTGAAGACTCGAGGTGCTGATGTCAGCCCAAACTGAAGTAAGAGAACTAGCAGTGAGTTGACCCTACCACAAAAGCAGATACTTCCTGTGTGCCTACAGGATAGGTTTGTGAAAGTATGCATCCTGCAAGGTGAGGGACACAATCTAGTTTTCAACTTCCGGTGCAAATAAGACCTAAGCCAGAGACAACATCTTGAGCTGCTCCTTTCGAAACAACAAGTTCTGGAGCCTGAGGTATATCTTTAGATGAAGACCACCGTCCAGCTTGGGAACCAAGAAGCACTTAGAGTAGCACCCCTGCCCAATTTCCTGCTCTGGCACCAACTCCATTGATCTCTTCTGCAGTAGGGCTGCCACTTCTTGTTGCCGAATGCACAGACGTTCTTGCGACAGGGAGGATTGTTGGGGGTGATGTGGGGTGGGTCCCTTAGAAGGGTTGGAAATTCCCCCTGCCTACCAGTTGAAGGACCCCTTGTTTTGATGTTAAACCCTTCAAGGCTGGCAGAAAGAGGGAAACCTTGCATTCCATAAGGCCCATATGCTCTTTCAAGGACAAGCTAAAGGAGTTTCCTAGGTTTTGCTGGAGAAGACAATGAGGAGGTTGAATAGATTTGCTGTGACTGATGGCCTCAACCCTTTCCTCTGCCCCAGTATTGTCGGCCCAAAGGATTCTGTGCTGATGCAGGATCTGTGTTGTCTGACTCTGCCTGAAATTAAAACCCATGGAGAACCTCAAAGTTTTTAAACTAGAGGTATTACTTTTGAGGTGTTTAAAAACCTGGTGATCTGGCTGTTGCATGACTATCTTTGACTCTGTCAAGTGCTGCAGTCACCTTAACTTCAAAAAGACATTGTCCTTCGAATGGTATGTCCATTAGAGTGGCCTAGACTTTGCCCGTGAAGCCTGTGGATCAGAGAAAGTCATGCTGACATAGTAAAACAGAAGATCGCTCTGGACATGGAATCCATTGTATCAAGGCCAGTCTTCATGATATACATCAACATATCCTGTCAATCTCGGACTACTTCTAAAAAATGATCCTTCAAATGGTTTGGCAGATGAAGCATCACTAAAGCTGCCATGTACCAAAGAAATATAGCGAGGGATATGACGAGACAAAGACAGGTGGCATTAAGTGACCGTACTCCCTGATGAAAAGGTCATTTTTCCCAGAGGCCTACAGGTTTTTTGATTCCTAGCCTACCTCATAATAGTCAGTGCTGAGGGAGACTTCTTATATTCCTCCCTGGTGGGATCCATAAACACCTTTTTAAAGGGCAAGAGTGGCTACACTGAAAGCATTGTAAATTGTAGGACCTCTGTAAAGATGTTGGAGAAAGACTCTACAGGTGGTAGAGGGAGGACCCGGAGGTTGGCAGCTTTCTTTATGACAGCATGGAAGGATGCAATTTCCACTGGAGCAGGTCCTGGTGAGGAACTGTATATCTACATCTGGAGATGTGTTCAGCCAACTAGCATTCTGTAATGCCAGTTAATCTGCTTTGTCCAAAGAGTGGGACAGAAAGAGGCGTATGACGCTGTCACCATGATCCATGTCAGGATGGTGTTCCTGTCCTGGCGCGATTGGGCCTGAGTCCATTTCAAACATATTCAATATTCTCTACATCTCTAAATGTAGGCTTTTTAGAGATCTGTGCCAGTTCGAAATTGCCCCTCTTCAAAGAGAATCTGTACCTCTTGCCTTCAGTGGTGTGTCTCCACCAGTGCTGCTGGTACATCTTGCAAAGGTGATGGTCGAAGAGGTGGAGTGGTAGAGCCAGATCCAATGCGGGACTCGACTCTGACTATGGAACTGACAGTGAGTCCCTGGGTCAGGACAACTTCAATAGGCTCTGCATTAAAAACCAGCAGAACAAGAGGGATGCTCAGCACTAGGGGAGGACCTGCAGTTGGCAACCCAAACAGAGTACCACTCAGTCTAACAGGGCAACAGGTGCACTAGAAGGGAATAAATCCAGTTGGAAAATGTCCTGTAGTCTGTAGGAATATTGTCAAACATGCGCCCGTTTGCCAGGAACTCAAAGTAGGATAGTGCCGGGCAACAGCTGAAGGGCTGGTGGAGCCGGAGGCTTTAGAGCCAGAAACACCAACAGTGGAGTCAGAGAAAGATCTTGAGGAGGGGGGATTGCCACCAATTCTGTCTCTGAGGAAGAAGATTCCTAATGAGGTAGAGACTTACCTTTGGATTCTGAGCCCCTGGGTGAGTCCAAGCGATTTTTCTTCTTTACTTATGTCGCCTCTTCTATCCTCCAGGATAATGAAGATCAAGAATGGGAGAGACCTACACCAAGAGTTTGACGAGCGCTACGATCATCTTTGGCCCGAACCATAAATAACTTGGCTTCCCAGTCTTTGGTAACATGCCTCGGCTTTGGGGAATGACCAAAAGTCATGTTTGGAGCCCAAGCACCACAGACAGTCCTCATTAAGATACGTTATGGTATCTGTTTATCACAAGCGCGTCAAGGTTTGAAGCATTAGTGGATGATATAATGCCTTACATATATATGAGAGTTGATGTTTTTAAATTTATTCCAAAATTGAAACTCACCAAGTATTTCACCATCAAGCAAGGATTGGACCATAACATTCAGGAACCGCTCAACACAAATACAGATTGTGACAATCTACAAGTATCTGATGTGTCCACACTACTTACTATTCATGAATTATCCAATGAAAGAGCTGAAGGATCAAGTCAAAGCTCCATGCAAACAAGATTACAGGATATAGGTATCCATTCAGCCACAGCTGCCAGTAGTGCGTTTAAACCAAGTTCAACATTCATGCCAATGATGCCACGGGATGCAGGGGACATTTTTCATGATCGAGTAACAGAAGAAATCAAGAAAGTTTCTTATAAAACTCGTCATAAGCCTCAGAAATTAAAACATCGTGAGAAACAATACGCAAGTCTGATGAACAAACTAAAGGATAATAATGAAATTGATATTAGTAAATCCGATAAAGGAGGGAACATAGTCCTCTGGCCCAAACAACAATATTAACAAGAGGCCTACAGACAACTCAATGACAGCCAATGTGATGAGAGATCCAATTTACGACAATTCAAATCTATAAAGGAAGGACTCAAACAAGACCTGATGAAATGGAAATGTAAGGGCCTTATTTCGAAGGATGAATTTTTATATCTGCAGAATGAATTTCCTGTGTTGCCGGTAATATACTTTATACCAAAGATCCATAAAGGAGTTTCCCCAACACCAGGTAGACCCATTATTTTGGCAAAAAATAGCCTCTTTGAACGGATTTCCCAATATGTGGATTTTTTTCTGCAGGAACACGTCCAAAGACTGCCGTCATATATTAAAGACACTGGAGATTTTTTAACTAAATTGAATGAAGTGACCTGGTCGGACGATTACATCCTCATTACCCTGGACATAACATCTCTGTACACCAGCATTGATCACCAAGATGGTTTGGAGGCTGTACAACATTTTCTGAGAAAAATATCGATTAATATGTACAGCCATAACAAAATGCTTTTAGAATTAATCAGATGGTGTCTTTACAACAATTTTTTCCTGTTTGGGAAGGAAGTTTTCCGACAGCTGAGGGGTGTGGCGATGGGAGCCTGTTTCTCCCCCAGCTAAGCGTGTTTACATGTAGGCTGGTGGGAGGAACAGATTCTCAGGGTTGCGCATCTGGAGGAATATGAAACACATGTGATTAATTGGATGAAATTCATCGATGATGTTTTTATAGTGTGGAAAGGCTCTAAAGAGTGCGGAGGCCTTTATAGGAAAGATTAACAACAACAAACTCAATTTAGAGTTCACTTCGCACATTAATGAGCACTCCATAGATTTTTGGGATGTACGTATTTATTTGTCTGATAATAAACTTGAGACAATTTTGCACTGTAAAAGCACCGCAGGCAATTCTATACTACATGCGACCAGTTTCCATCCAAGGCACTTAATCAATAGCATTCCCTATGGTGAATTTTTAAGGTCGAGAAAGATATGCAGCTCTGATAAAGATTTGGAACAATGTCAAAAAGATATAGTGACAAGATCATCAAACAAGCTATTTCCAAAGCAAACACAATACTGAGGGAAAGTATGCTTGGGCCAGTTAAGTCGAGCCCCGATCTTAGGGTTAATAACAGAGCAGCCAGGAATTGTGACGATTCTAAGATTAGGCTCATCACTTCCTATAGTCGACAGGAGAGAAAGTTAAGGGCCATTATGAACAACCACTGGCCCATCGTATTAACTGATGCGGTGCTGGGCCAGAAATTACCTGACAAACCTACTCTCACATTCAGGCAAGCACCATCCATGAGAAATACACTGGTAAAGAGCAGCCCTGAGTTGAGTACTAACACTACTTGGCTCACACCAAAGAAAGGGTTTTTTAAATGTAGCTCTTGTAGGGCGTGTAAAATTTGCATTATACCACACCATTAAGTCCTGAACCTGTTGCTCTAAAGGGCAATTACAATTGTCGAACAGAATTCACAGTATATGTCCTTGAGTGCACCTGTGGCTGCGCTATGTGGGTAGCTATGTGGGTAGCATGAAGCTACAGGTGCACATGAGAATTCTGCAATATTTAAGGGTAATTGTTAATTCAGATCCTACATATCAGGTGGCTAGACATTTTAAATTGGAACACCATAATGACCTCAAATGCCTCACATATTTTGTAATCGGAGCAATACCACCTCTAAGAAGAGGAGGCAATAGAGAAAAAATGCGATTCATTTTGGAACTAGATTCCAAATCACCATCCGGTCTGAATAATAGCGAGGATTTGCACAATTTTCTATGAATTTATTTGAAACAATTTTGTTAATAACTTGATATGTTTACAAGTCTATTTATTGATATTGTAAATAATCGCTATTTATTATATGTCAAGCAATGCATTCTATTATATGAACGGGCTGTTTTTAATACACTGGGTCGTAATTAAATGACAATTAATTTTCAAATATAACTTTAGCATATGTCTGGGATACATTATTATGCCTAATACAATAAGAGTCAGCTATCAGTATCAGCTCCCCTTGGCTGTTATAATACCCTCCCTCTGTTATTAATAAGGTATTTTCACTTAGCACTTTCATAGCATATTGCACTTTAATATTCAATATTTATTCACTATCAGCACTTTAGTACAAACCATGGAATTGACAATATGGGCTCTTCTGCAATTAATATAGAATGTAAATGTGTCGTTTAGCATTTTGAGATATCAAATGTAGTAAAGTTGGTCCAATTGTAACCAGTGAAATTATATTTAGGTCAATCTCATATTTAACATTTTTGTAGCTATTTTTATGATATGAATGGCCCAAGTATTTAACTGTGTCCCGTTTATAGTCTGTCTTCAATGCCTATCATACAAAGTGTCACGTGGTAAAACATAGGTTTCCTTTCAAACGCAGAGCGTTTTTCATGTGATCAAGGTCACGTGCGGTGACGGAAACGCGTCATGACATGTAAAGAGCAATGAACAATATACAGCACTAGCAACATTGGAGCCGTGCCCGTGTGTATCCTCGAGTGGTGGATTGCAGTGGGAAGTGTTGTTAATATATATATATATATATATATATATATATATATATATATATATATATATATATATATATATATATATACGGCTCTGTTTTTGCTGGAGAATTTCTCTGAGGAAAAACTCCTGGCCAGAGAAAAGATGATGTCTCGCGTCCAATGACGTGCATGAAAGGATACTGACCTTTGTGTTTCAGTGTGTGAACTTAATGGCTCCAGTGAGGTCACCAGGATTCCGTTTCTGACATCGAGATGGAGCCAGCGCCCCTACTCACACAGAGGAGCTGTGAGACCCATCACAGTGCCTAGGCATATTCAAGAAGGGAAGAATCTGCAAGTAGAGGTACCCTCAGAATGTAATTTTTATTTTACGGCATATGATGTTTTTGTGAAGCCCAGCATGCTGCTTTCGGTATCATTCTTCCTCTTTTGAAGGTAGAGTACAACCGGAGAGACTTTCAAGTACAGTTCCGAATTTGTTAGGCCGCTAACGATAGGCTGTTACGCATGTGGATACTTATATCAGAGAAAGCTGGGCGCAAGTCCACAGTTGTTTCTATCAGATATCCAATCCTGCAATTTTTTGTTTTGTCCCAGACTCTTTTCTCCAGATGGTCCCTAACCAAGGGGCCGCCCAATAATCAACTCCAGTGATTCTCAGCAGAGGACCAGGAAAAAATGTCCCCTGCAATCAGTTCTTGAGAGGGAATCTCTCCTCGGCCCCGTTACCAGCACTTCTGGTGGCAGCAAATTTATAGTTTTGGGGTGAAAATATGCACTCCAGAGCTGAGGCTGTCTTTCCCCCATGTAAAACTCTCATTTGATAGATGCTATTATTTCTCCTACCTGAGCGTTTGGGGGTTCAGTCTGAGGTATGATTGGGCCCCCGTAAAAACTGGGCTGTGTGGCAGGAAATGATCTACGAATCCCTACCAGGAAACAAAGTGGCTGACTCCCATACCATCCTTGTGCCTACTTTACTGTCTCGGGAGCCAAGACAGCCTTCTGAGTTCAGGCATCTTCTTCAGAAAGGTGCAGGAAGGAAAGTCTGCCCAGGAACAACACACAAGTCAGCCCCTTGAGAAAGCCGGGCACACCCTTGTAAGCCCTCATCAGCACACTTGGGTCAGCATTTTTGGCCTGGGTATTCCTATGCAATCCACATCTACCTCTGTCTGCAAGAGAAAAAGCCCAAGAATCCACAGCCAGAATAATCAGCTGATACCAAATCTTTAAATACTGTGACTGCCATGATTTCCCCCAGGCTTCTACCCAACTGCCATGATGTGAATAAAAGCAAAAGAAATGTGAAGACCTCAATCTGTATGGACTATAAGACTTCCTAGACAATGGGCAATATGCAGCATGTTCCCAAAGTCTAGGTACAAGCTTGAAGAGCTGTCTGTGTCCCTGCTGTTACTGTCAGTCTACTTTACATCTGGAAGTACTGCCTTATAAAAGACCCGGAGACAGGTCAAGGAGACCATTAATGCTGACCAGCTAGCCAAGCCCTCCATAGTCCCCTTTCCCGAGAAAGTAACGATCTGCTATAATAACAAGGTCTTGGGGAACTGACCTCTCTGGGGCAATGACTCTGCTTGGTTATAACGCTCGACTGCAAAACTAAATGTACTTTTTTCCCACTGGCATAGTGTTTTTAATACACATTTAGTGACTTTGCAGTCCCTGCTGGTCCGTTCACCCCAGATCCAAAGGTCATTAACTTGGATTGGAATGTCCTGCTAGTGAACTGCGGCCCATCAGGATTGGATTGTGAATTATTTCGTTGCAGATTACAGCCAGTTCAAACCCCCTCCATCACCTATTGTTATACTTCCAAATCAACGTCTATTGACCATGTAGGCAACACTAACAAGGCTATAGCTGTAAGATCCCAAAGTACAAAGAGTTCTCAATCTTTATAGGGAGCCACTCTGATTCCCCTGCAGCATCAATCCACTGTCATTTCTTGAATTTGGAACAGTTCTCTGATACCACTTACAAACTTTGAACCATGTACCCAGAGCCCTGAACTTAATGTTATATTTTGCAAGAACTATTTAGCTATTAGGACCAGAGAATTCAGACTAGTACTATAATATTAAGGAATGTATTAAAGTTTTATTTATTTTTCAGTGATAACCCTGGCAGGACATTTGCATGCATATTGTGTGTAATAACTGTAGCATTGTAAATCAAATCAAATCAAAATATCTTTATTCGGTTTTACATAAAAACCATAAAAGTACTCATTAAAAACATACAATTATTATCTTGCATTAAAAAATAACAAAATTTGGTACGTGAAAGACAAAATCACGTGTCTCAATGACCTGCCCTGGTGGCTATTCAGAGTTGACTTGAATATTGTACCACAGGCAATATAGTTCAGTTAATAGAAGCCTACTTTGTGGCCCGCCCTATCAATGGTTGGATCGCCTGTTACTACTCTTGATTATTCAGGGCATTTCATAACTAGTAATTTGATGGTGCAACCGTGAAGGTTAAAAAAGATAAAACATTAAGAACAGTTCATCCTTTATAAATATTACATAATTACCTTTCTAAGTTTTAATCCCTACGACCTCTCATGTTTTAAATAAAATTCATAGTTCTGCACGATCGGACGGCAGCGCAAAGAAAGCAAATTAGAGCAGCACATATTTTGTCATCTGAGAGGCCTTGTAATGTGATAATGGCATGAGCACTATATCTTATGTTTCTCGCTCTCATTAGCGGGACCAAAAAACTTTTAGTATATAATGTAAAAAATTTACAAAAAAAGAGAAAGTGGAACATGGACTGGGTGGCACCGTCACTACACGGGCATGCCATCACATCTAGATTAGTCTGGTATCCTATTGGGAAACAGAGTAGGTATTTTACTGTGTCTGCCCTAAACCTAAATAGTAGGGAGCGCTCCCAGGTACTCATGGGTTTCTGTATGTAACTAACTGGTGTAACCTCTACATTCCAGGAAAGGTATTTCTCATTCATTACTTTCCACGACTCCTTCACAACCCTCTTATTATGCAGTTGTGCTAAAAGCATTATTGAAACTTCCTTTTTACTGATGGATGCACATGAAGTGGGGTCGGAAAAAGCGTTTGATAAGCCAATCTCATTGAGAAAACCTTTCACATAGGCCAGCCTTAGGATTGACATGCCTTTGTCACATTTCAGACAATCGTTAATTATGGCCCTAGTTAGTGGAGCGTCCTCATGCCGGCAGATAGAAAGCCACAACAGAGGTAGTTTGGTTTGCATGAGGTCGCTCAGTTATGAGAGCTCAAGTTCACTGTGGCAAATGAAATTTGAAGAGGATCCTGGTATGGCCAGCAGTCTCTTACAGAAGTTATTTTCCTCCCTCTGTGTTGGTGAACAGTCAGCGTAACCCCAGACGCCAGCTCCATAGGAAGCTATGGGGGAGCATTGTGCAGTGTAAATTTACAGTACCGGGACCAGAGGCCAACCCCTGGCTGGACGTGGTAGGCTAAGGAGGCACCCAAAGATCTAGCTAGTTTCGCCCTGCTTTGCCGGATATGTGTTACCCAGGATCCTTTTTTGCTAAAAGTTACCCCCAGGTAAGAGAACGTTTTTGTGCTTATCAGAACGTTTTGACAAACTGCTATTTTAACGTCAGCGCATCTTTTGGTCCCACAAGCCATTATTTAAGATTTACCAAAGTTCGTTAGGAGGTCCAAATTTAACATGAACTCCACAAAAGTGTTGACTAGAGTTCTTAGTGCTTTGGGTTATGAGCCATTAAAACCGCATCATCTGCATACAGAAGTGCAGGAAGTGGAATTCCATTTGCCTTTGGGACGTCTAGGGTACTGGCTACTAACTTAGTGGTCAGATCGTTAATATAAAGGATAAATAGTAACAGTGCGAGCACACAGCCTTGCTGCATTCCACGATGTGTCTTGATAATGTCTGACAATTCGCCTTTTTGCCCATAACGTACCCTGGCGGAGGTATTAGCATAAAGCGCAGCAAGTATGTGGACAAGGGTCCCTTCCATTCCAATACCAAGGAGATGCTGCCAAAGCTTATTTCGATTTACGCAATCGAAGGCCATGGATAAATCCATGAATACCAGGTAAAGGTAGGACTGTTTGGCCACCGTATACTTGCCGATTATCAAGTTTAAATTCAAGCATTGCTTCACGGTGCCAATGCCAGCCCGAAAACCGTATAGGCATGTGTCCAGAATTTTGTTTTTGCGTACCCAATCTATAATCCTATTATATATAACGCGGCCAAAGATTTTGGATGGTATGTCGTTTAAAGAAATTGGGCGGTAGCAATCAGGCTTGGCCCGGTCACCTTTTTAAAAAATAGGAACTATAGTGGAATCCACCCAAGAGCTTCGTATAGTAGAGGACGTCATGTCACTAAAAACATTTGTAATTAAAGAAGCCCATAATGACGGATTACATTTTATTAAATCAATGGGGACTCCATCAGGGCCTGGCGATTTACCGCCAGCGCTCTGTGCGATCGCTGCAGTTACTTCAATAGTAACATTTAAGTTTTTAAATGAGATAGGGAGTTGGTCTGATAAAAAAAGGATTTCGCAGGGTTATCTGAATATATTTTCATAAAGTGATCCACCCACACGTCACTCTCTATGTGACAGCTAATGGTGGTCGTTGGCTGATCAAAAGCACGCATGCTTACCACCGCTTTCCAAAATGAATTACTATCATTAGTGTGAGCCTTGTTGGATAGAACCCTCCACTGCTGGGAGATCACCTTGTTTCTTCTACACGAGACCACGTTTTTATAGTTTCTCCTCATTCGGGTCACCTCTTCATGATCTCTAGAGTTCTTACAAAGGGCTCTGCGTAGTGAACGGTTGGCAAGTGAGCATGCATGGTCAAACCACCAACAGCTTTGTGCCATAGGGCTAAGAGGCTTGCTAAGAGTTGTTTTGATCTTCTCGCACAGGTCTACAAAGACAATAACTACCTTCCCCTGTTCCTTATGCCCTTCTAAACAGGTCATTGAGAGGGCAATGCTCTCTACGATGAGCTTTTCTAGGAATTGTTTGGGTTCAGCCAATTTCCAGCATACTCTCATATTATTGGAGGATGAGCATATTTGACTGGAGCCTATTGCGAATACAGGGCTTTCTCTGGCTAAAATATCGATCTCTCATACAATAAGATTGTGATCACCGAACTGGGTCGGTATGATAGACTAATAGTTAGGTTTCGGGACATAAATATATAATTTATGATCGTTGCGCAATATCTGCCTCTGAACATTTGAATCCTTATACTGTCCCTACCGGCTATCTCTAGAGCATTGTGCATATCTGAAAGGTCTAAAAATGCCTCTAGTTCTTTACCCCGTGTATGCCCTCCCACATCAGCCAATGCAGTAGGACCATTGCTTTTAATTGGTAGGTTGGCGTTAAAGTCCCCTGCCAGGCAGATGTATAACTGGCACCCTGTGTTTACCTTTTTCTCCACCAGGGTGGAGATGTAATTAAATACAGCCTGAAAGTTTTTTGGGGGGAATCTGTGAAATTCATTATTATAGAAGTTCACAATGTGTAAATCCAAGCCCCCCCTGTTTACTACTACTTGAAAGTTGCCCTCCTTTTCCACAAGAGCTTCTGTTCTTCCTTTGAGTAATCGATTTACCCAGATAGATACCTCCCCCCCCCCCCCCCGGATGGTCTCCCTGAGTTAGTTAATACTGCTAGAAAGCAAGCAAAACCATCAAAAGCAATAGTGGCTGTTTCCCATGTTTCTTGAAATAACAGAATATCATAAGTATTTATGAATGACTGCCACTCTGGGAGTAAGATCTTTGAACGAATACCAGTGATATTCCAGCTTAAAATTTACAATGGGCATGGATTGCTAAAAACAGGGGGAATTTCGGGCTCCTCAGGGCGCGGTGAATTTAAAAACAATGTTGAAGAGTCTAGGGACAGCTCTGTCTCTATGGGCAAGGCAGCGGGCAGTTGTAAGTTCACCATCTCTAGACTTACAGTCAGAACACGTGGGTCTATGTCCCCCGAGATGGTCTGTGAATCGACCTCATTGCAGTCAGCCAGTGATGCGTATCTGTTACTACTTGCTATGCCCCAAAAAGGGTCTTGGTAAGAAACACAAGGGGGAATAAAGGGTACCGTTTGAGGGGGTCTATAAAAGTATCCTAGTGGGAGTGTGACAATAGCTGATTTCAGTAGAAACCATTGGGCTTTGTTCTACTGTGGCTGACCGTCGACAATTCACTACATTACAGTCGCCAGTAATGTTTTTGGGGAAGCCCCAACCCAACTTATTCGTCTGACCATTAAAATTTATTTTTCGTCCGACTGCTTGAAATTCCTGTTAGCCCCAAGCCAATGTAGCACCTTATTACGTGTCTGCTCCCATGACTCTGTTTGATTGTCCTTCAGCAGGGGCACCCCAGCCATAACCACAATGTAGGACAAAGCCTCTGGGGGAAGCACCATCTCTCCTGCTCGATCATGCGCACAGAACCATCTCAGTAGGAAACTGTGGTAACACTGCACCGGACATTCTCAGACGTGTGCATTTCTTTCTTGCTAAGGAGACCATGCTTAGGAGGGCCAAAGGAAAGGCTGGCCTTGTTTATCAAGGTTACACCATCCATCTCTCTCAAAATCTATCCACAGTCACGCTGAGAAAACGCAGGGACTTTTGCCCAATCAATGTCTTACTCCGTGAATGCCAAGTTAAATATCAATGGGGACATACCTTCTGCTTAATGCTCCAGTGGAACGGTAAACCACGTTTTCTGTGCAAACTCTCAGAGGCAAGGTTGCTCCTAGGGATTCTAGTAGAACTTGACAGAAGCAACACCTCACAGATTCAACCTTTGGATGTGATGGGCTACGCCCAAAATGGAGAACAATGTGCAACCATCCCAGAACACACAGAGGCATAGACTGAACACTGGAAGAGGTAGAAGCTGATGTAATAACCCAAATGCCAAAAATGAAAACTGATGACGTCTACAAACACCATCCCGGCGGAGGAAATGTTCAATACTAGCATATAATGCACTACAGTCCCTGCTGGCCTCAGAAAGAAGAAATTGAATGGTCCATGGAGAGTGGCTGGGATTGTTATGATAAACTGCCTTGTGGAGGCCTGTGATTATTGGTACTCCATACACCACACCATGGGGCATATTCACAAGGAGCTATCGCCGAATTAACTGCACTTTATCGCAGCCAAAGTCGTGATAAATTTACCTCCCCATTCACAAGCCGGTGTTAACAGCCCACAGCACCAGTTTACCCGCGATAGCAGCCGCAAAAAACATCGCCACAGAGGACCCCCGCAAATATCGCTAATGAGATGCAGAGTAGGCGTTCCCGTGCCAAAAGTCGAGACAACATCACACCTCAACATTCACAACGACCAGCCACATCGGCGATAAGAACACAAAACAGGCGATAAGGCGCGTTAGCACCAGGAAATTTACACCTGCTCTGACCTGGTGTAAAGTCGGACGGCAGCCAGCACCACAAAAGGGAGCACAGCCCAGGGCCACATCCGAAGGGCAACAGATGCCATGGAGCCACTCATCATGCGGCCCGGACACCCAAGAGGGCCACAACACCCACCGCCACCACCCCAGGACCCCAACCCACACCCGGAACACCCCCCCCAGACCACCACAGACGCAGCGCAGACAAAGACAGCGGACCCCCAGGAAGCGTACCAGCCGCACAGACCCAACATCTGACAATGTCACCGTCCACTACAGGCTGAAAGTGACAAACATCCTACGCATCCTGACCATCATCGCCTAACAGGCCTACGGCACCAACACAGCGGACAACCAACATCCCACCCCACACAAAGCTGCTGGCTTGGCTGCACCTGTTGGCCCCTGGGACCCCCAACCAACACCCGCCAGAGTCGGAGGAGTCTCACAGCCAGCCACATCCAAGTCCCCCACACCTGTCCTGGACATCACCATCACCCTGGTACCCCAGTCCCCATACGTACAACACAATGCGCAGGATCCGCTGGAGACCAAGCAAGGACCATACGCCCAAGCAGGATGCACGCACGTGTTGGGGGCAATACACAGCACACATGTACTACCTGTGCCCCCTGGTGACACAGCACACAATCACCGCAACAGGAAGCACACGTCTCACATCAATGTGCAGGCAACAACAGAACACAGTGGAACCCCCAACAATGTCGCCTTCAAATACACAGCCAGTGTGCATGATACCTTCATCCTCCGACAGTCCATCATCAACCAGCGTTCCCAGGATGGCAACAAGGGAAATGCACAGCCCTTTGGCAATATCCAAATGAACACCCCACACACCTCAACTCCACAACCATGCAACTCACAACTCTGGCAATGCACACATCACAAAATCACATACAACAGGCACAACAACATGCCCACCCACCAGACACGACAGAACAACTTACAATGTTCACATGGGCAAGCCCTGAACATGAGCCAGCAACGGCATGGCACCTCAGCCACATAATAGCCGAATGTGGGGAGAGGTGGCAACCAGGCATGTGTGAAGGATGCAGTAGAACCATGATTGGGAAAGTACACAATGCCAAGAGTGGCGGAGATGTGCTGGACACACTGCAGTATGCAGAACACACCCATATCCATGGCGACATACACCGCTGGTGTATGGAGTGTAGTGGGCAGTGGACGCCACCATGTCACCCCAGCCAGTGGGGGACCTCGCGGAAATGTTGCCTGTTACGCCCCCCCAAGCGTCACCAGAGTGGGATGGCCTGGCGTACGCCACGCCAGCGTAGGGGTGTGAATAAAAAGCACGTAGGCCTGGGCGTGGTCCTCTTCCGGAAAGACCCACGTCTCTGCCAGGGCGGCGCCTCCCACCCCGCCACGAGGCCGACGCCGTCCTCGGGAGCGGAGTTGCCTGCGATGCTGTGCGCCTGCCGGACCCCGGCACGCTGGACCACGAACCCGTCAGGCCCGCGCCTGCGCAGCCAGGCCACACTGATCACCTGCCGACACCGGTGTGTGTCAAGGAGGGCCCACCACGTGCCGGCGCAAGCTCCAAGCTCGAGGCCCGCGACCTTGGCAGCCTCCTCAGACCAATGCAAAAACAACAGTTGATGGACAGAATGCAGAACAATGCCATACATTCACCCCAGTACAGAGATCTGGGCCTAAGTCCATCGTTTTTTTGCTCACCATGCCATTCCAGTTTGAACCCAGCCATATGCAAATCAGTCTTGACCCTGTGCCTCATGGGAACAGTCCAGCCCGAACTGCCAAGCCAGGTCCTCCCTGGACTGGAACCAAGCATCCTAGGACCGGTTTCGGGGTTTCACCCCTCTTCAGCCAGGATAGCTTGATTCCAGTGGCATGGAGAGCACGGGACCCACGTCCGGGCATACCCGTCCCACTCGGGGTGACAAATGCAAAAACAACAGTTGATGGACAGAATGCAGAACAATGTCATACATTCACCCCAGTACAGAGATCTGGGCCTAAGTCCATCGTTTTTTGCTCACCATGCCATTCCAGTTTGAACCCAGCCATATGCAAATCAGTCTTGACCCTGTGCCTCATGGGAACAGTCCAGCCCGAACTGCCAAGCCAGGTCCTCCCTGGACTGGAACCAAGCATCCTAGGACCGGTTTCGGGGTTTCACCCCTCTTCAGCCAGGATAGCTTGATTCCAGTGGCATGGAGAGCACGGGACCCACGTCTGGGCATACCCGTCCCACTCGGGGTGACAAATGCAAAAACAACAGTTGATGGACAGAATGCAGAACAATGTCATACATTCACCCCAGTACAGAGATCTGGGCCTAAGTCCTTCGTTTTTTTGCTCACCATGCCATTCCAGTTTGAACCCAGCCATATGCAAGTCAGTCTTGACCCTGTGCCTCATGGGAACAGTCCAGCCCGAACTGCCAAGCCAGGTCCTCCCTGGACTGGAACCAAGCATCCTAGGACCGGTTTCGGGGTTTCACCCCTCTTCAGCCAGGATAGCTTGATAGCAGTGGCATGGAGAGCACGGGACCCACGTCTGGGCATACCCGTCCCACTCGGGGTAACAAATGCAAAAACAACAGTTGATGGACAGAATGCAGGACATCACGGCCTCCACGACACAGGCCCGCCTTACTCCTTTCTCGTTGACGCACTCTACTGCCGCCTTTGGCCCACTCGTCGGACCAGTAGGTCCCATGTGTGAAACTGTGTCCTGAGTCATGAATGGCAGTGACCCCAAATCCGGGCCAGCGGCCACAACACCAGACCCCCCCCGAACTGTGAGGCATAGTTCCCTATGGGCATCTTGCGACACGTGGTGCCACTAACCCTGTTCAATGCCAGCCGGCGACACGTGGTGCCACTAACCCTGTTCAAGGCCAGCCGGCGACACGTGGTGCCACTAACCCTGTTCAAGGCCAGCCGGCGACACATGGTGCCACTAACCCTGTTCAACGCCAGCCGGCGACACGTGGATGAGGGACCAGGACTACCCTGCGGACCAGTAGGTCACACATCCAGCACCTAGTCGCAAAGCACGTATGGCAGAGTCCACACCAGTGGTCGCACGGAGAGGTGTAAGAGGAAGATGCGGCTCAGTCCGGACGAATGCCGGGTCACATACACGGAGGTGACCGAACACGTTGTGCCACTGAACCTGAACTACGCAGGCCGGTGGGGCCATCCAACCTATGCCGGCGACACTCAGTGAATGGGCCGTGCTGACCGCTGCCTCAGGCCTACACCACGGTCAGATAGGTCACACATTTGGAACTGAGTCTTGATTACACCATGGCAGTGAACATTATTTAAGGCAGAGAACAATTCACTATCCACCCTTCGATGTGATGGCAACAAGTCTGTGCATGGCATCACAACCACACGTGTCTGTGGGCCTACGCGGACTACTGCCCTCGGCCTACGCTGCGCACAGGTGGGATCACAGATTTGGAACTGAACATCGGTAATTCAAAAGGCAGAATACATTTCATCGCACGCACGGAGAGGCGTAAGAGGATGACGCGTTGCAGTCTGGAGGGAACAGGATCATCGTTACGGAGGTGATTGAACACTACCGACAACTGCCACTGTGTCACTAACTCTGTGCCTAGCGAGCCAACGACACGTGGCTGTGGGCCACTGCTGACCGCTGCCTCCGGCCTACACTGCGGTCCAGTAGGTCACAGAGTCTTGATTTGGCAATGTTGGAGTTCACATATGTGTACCGGCATCATCGCAGACTGCATCCCCTCTCAGCACCTGTGCCACTAAGTGTGTTCCCCGACATTCATGGACACTCACTGGTCGTACATTGGTGGCGTTTGAGTCTATGGAATAGGGGCTACTTTTCATCCTCAAGTAGCTGATACCGAATTGTTGGTGAAAACGAGGGTTGCGCTTTCCACTCCTCCATTTGCTGCTTCCAGATAACATCAGACCTTCCGCAGCATGCCCTGGAGGACACCTTCCACTGTCCCCCGCAACCCTCCGCAACATACACCTCGGACATTGATGGGGACCCGCTCAGGTCGCATGGCCCATCTGACTGCACCGCAAGTCACCGTCCCGTGGCTGGGTGCCTGTGCCGGCCGCAGTGCATCCGGGTCCACTAACTCTGTGCTGCTCAGGCCTGGGACCCCTTCTTCCTAGACATTGAATGGCCTCTGTAGCGATGGTCTTGGGGTCATCAACGCCATGTGTCTGTGGCCCTGCGCTGTCCGCATCCTCCGGCCTCAACTGCGGGCCACCAGGGCCCACACATAGCATTGAGTCTTGACTGGCCCGGACGTCGCATCACCGCAGGAGGCACACGCCACCACCACAAGGACCACCTCCAACTGCCATCTGCTAGAGTCGAAACGGTGGTCCTGACAGACCTACGGAGTTGCTCAGACCTGTCGTGGATGCCATCATCGGCCTGATACCCTGCTCAGCACTCCAGGTGCCAGTGACTCAGTGCACCGCAAGCCATTGTCCGTTACTGATTGAGTTTTGTGCTGTTGTGAGGTTGCGCAGCAATGTCACCTCAGGCAGTGTGGGAGACCTGGGACGTTGATGAGGAAGTTGATGCAGGTGTATCACACCCCACTGCATCTGCATCAGGACTAACCCGAAGGGACACAATCCTACCAATTTCTTCACATGAGCGCGCTCTTCTCTAGTGCCCCTACCTCAGTGCACTGCAACTCACGGAACCTCCTGACTGAATATTGGGTGACCTCTGTCCTTACTCCGGATCCCTCCATGTTGCTCTGCAGTTGACTGTTATGCTGGTGTTTTCTGTTTCCATTACACTGCTGTCCACTGTTCCGGTTGTTGCCAGCACCAAGCACTCCATGCAGGCTGGCTTATACTCACCCCACACACATCCAGCACAGGCGTCACTGTACATGTGGCCCTGCCAATAAAGGGGCTGGGCGCACGTGCCCGTAGCCAGTTCAACATGATATGTGCATGTGTCCCTGTGGTCTTGTTGTATGCATGGGGGCCCTGGGCCTACGACATTACATTGTGCTATGTACAGCGGACGCAGACATGTCACTACAGGCAGCGGGCTAGAACCTGGACATGTAGCTTTGTCATCACCCACTCAATTCGTAAGGGGAGTGGACTGTGCCGTCGTACGCAGAGCCAACGTGGGTGTGTGACTGATATGTGCGTGCCCCTGGGCGTGGTTCTGTACTGTGCATCTGCATGTGTCTCTATGGCAGTGTGGGTCTCCTTTGTGGGGTGTAGGTGGTCCCTGAAGGGTATTGGACACCCACGTATGTGTTCTAGTTCGCATTCCATGGGTTCGGCAAGACCCGCACCTGTTGGGCCACCTCCTTTTGGTGTTCTGACACCTGGCATTGGGGTGCCATGTGTGGGTCGGTGAAGTGTTGTGAGCCAGCCGTGATTGCGGGTGCTTCATGCTGTGTGGTCTGTTGCAGGGGCTGGGTTCTCCTCTGAGTAGCTTGTCTGCCCTGGTCCTGGTGGTGGGTTGTGTGGGATGTCCATGGGCTGTTGTAGGGCGTCGGTGTCGAAGGTGTGGTGTTCGTCTCCGGCATCACTGATGGGTTGTCTGTTCTGACCTGCTGGAGGTGTTGTTTGTCCCTCTGCATTGTGAAGGGGAGGTGCATGTTGGCACTGTGTTGGCGCCTTGTTCTTGTCGACATGCAGACTGTGTGACAATGTACATTGTGACTGTTTGGGCGGTGATGGCTATTTGAGTTGGGACAGTGGACATTTGGCCTACATGGCTGATGTGGGGTTGTAGCCGTAGATATGCATCTCACAGTTCCCTGCTCTGTCCAATGTGATTGTTCTGTTTCTGCGCCTGGGCGGACCCAGTTGTGTCCCCTGTTCTGCAGTGTGGGTGTTGCACTTTGTGCCACATTGTCATGGTATGTGCTGTGATTGCTATGTGTGTGTGCTGCAGTGTGCCACGGGGATTGGGGACATGTCCCTGGGTAATTGTGGGTGTGCAGTGTGCTACACCTCATTGTGCATGTGTGCCATTGTGCCCATCACCCCCCGTCCCCCCAGTCCCTGTTGGATCCTCACCCTGTTGTTGTTGTGTCGGGTCCTGTCGAGCTGTGTCCGTACTCCCACCTCCTTGCTCTGTCTCCACACTGATGACTGTGGCCTGGGTTTCCTCCAGCTCCTCCTGTGGCGCTGGACTGCCACCTCCTGTCGCCGTTGCTGCCTTCCTGTTGGCAGCAGGTTTTTGCCTGGTTTAGGTTGTCACGTCCTGGCGGCGCCTCTTGGCCTCCTGGATTGGCCTCCTCGGAACTCCGACTGCATTCCAGGTGGTCTGCTTGTGGGTCAGTTGCTGGTAGTGTTCTGTGACTCCATGGCGCTGGTCTTGTTTTCCTGCGGTCTGCACCCCGTCTTCCTCTCCCTTTTCTCCTTGGCCTTCCCCGACCCCGTTGCTCCTTGCTGGTGGTCTGTGGGGGTTGTGGGGTTCGCGTTGACCTCTGCGCTGGGTCAGGGTGCATCCATGTTGCTACGTGCTTTGGCTTGTTTCTGGTGTGTTGTTTCTGTGGTTTTTATGGTGCGATTTCCCACCAGACGCGTGGGATTTGCAGGCCTGTGGCTGCTTTTCGCTACTTTTTGTACCGCGATTGGCCTCATCGCATGATTTTTCGCATTTCGCATTTTTTCGGCGCGGCGTTGATTTTCACGCTGACATTTGACCCATTATCTGGTGACTATCGCATGCTACCGCCTTGTTGTGAATTCCACGTTGACACGGGGTTATTTTCCTGCGATAGGCTGCGATATTGAAAGTTGTGTTACGCTACTCTTGCGGTAGTTATCGCACCTTCTTGTGAATATACCCCCATATCTCTTGCCAGGCTTGTCCCCTCTTCGAACCTACTACGTATCCTTAACTATAGAGGGCTGCACCTCTAGTTGGGGCAAATATACTTCTTTTCCCATTCCTAATGATTAGGAATGTTTGATTGGGCTGGTTGGCCATCTGTTTAGTTCTATGCCATGTGATTTTCCTTGTTTTGTCACCTTGGGGGAGGACGGAAGGAAAAAAAAACCTATACTAATATGTCCAATTGACTGTGCATCATACTGACCGATAGCGCTACTAAACACAGTAGCAAACCTTTATGCCAAAATATTGGCACAACCCCTGCAGCCCTCTTCCCTGGTATAATAAAGCCAATCAAGCCAGGTTTATAGGCCACCTACAGGGTGCAGATAACATTAGGCTCCTTGCCCATCTGATCGAGAAAGCAGACAAGCATTTGACCGCCTTGGCTGGATCTTTCTTAAAGCTATCCTTGACAAGATACAGCTTGACTAAATATTTAAAATAAGATAATTGTGGCATATTCATCTCCTAAAGTGGTTATAGAGAGCCAAATGGACAATCCACAAACTAAATTGCTTTGGCCAGAGGCACAAGACAGATATGCCACTTACCCCCTTTAATTTATGCCCTAGTAGTTAAAACCCTGGCTATAAAATCAAGGCACTCTCACAAGACATCTGAGATCCCCTTTGGCAGCACAACTCACAAAATGAACTTATTCGCAGACAAATTACTTTTCACACTAAACAATCCTTCAGAATTGCTTCCTGAATTGGTTGGAGCCCAGGATGAGTTTGGGGTGGTCAGGCTTAAAACATAAAAAGAGGAAGTCCCAAGTGTGTAACTTAATGTTCTTCCTCGCACACCCAGGAGAACCATATTTAAAATCCCTGACCCCCTTCCAGGGGCAACATGCTCCATCAGCTATTTCGGCGACAATATCACTAATCGCCTAGAGGGCTGGACAAAAGCCAAAAGGCACAAATATTGCAAAAGTACACTTGGAGGTAGGTAGAGGGGGGTGTGTGTGTGTGTGTGTGTGTGCGTGTGTGTGTGTGTGTGTGTGTGTGTGGTGTTGAGAGTGCTCTTACTGGAGCTGCTTTCCACCTAAACTTGAGAACTACCCAGAGTTCTCTGCTTCTGTTTTTGCATATATATATGTATATATATATATATATATATATATATATATATATATATATATTATCTACTGGCAGTCGCCAGTAGATAGTTATAGTTAGGACCTATTATCCATAGGAAATGTGTAACATTCTATTCCCAATAACTTTGGCGTCGTTTGACGAATCATCGCGAAATTTTCAAAACTAGTGGGGCGCTCCGGTCCGCTCCTGTCTTGAAAGTTTCGGGGTGATTCATCAAGCAGGGGCCGAGAAAAAGGGGGGTCCCAAAACGTGTTTTCTCCATTTTAATTCCCATAGGAAATTTTAGCCACGGCTACAGCCCGAACTGCTGAACGGAATTACACCAAATTTGGCAAAAAGGTAGCGCTTGGTTCAGAAAGCGACCTTTTTTATATATATATATAGATATATATATAGATATATATATATCTTGCCTAGGGTGTGTAAACTTTGTTAAAAATGAATGTACTTCCTAGAATACTCTATCACTTCCAATTACCCACTGCCCCTATCCCTACAGCATCTATTACACTCCTTCAGAATAAGCCTGGAGCATTCATTTGAGGATTCAAAGGCCTGCATATCAAATAAGCTTCTTATGCTCCAGAGAGATAAAGAAGGCTTTGCTTGCCCTAATCTGTTGGAATATTATTGGCAGCACATTTATGATAACTAGCATAGTGGGTGGTCCTGTAAAGTTAGAAACCTTGGTTCCACATTGACCATGCAGTAGCATGTCAACCAATATGGGACCTGGCCTTGCTCCCTCACCATAATCGATCCAAAAGTGCTTACATTACCACTCCCATTAGAACAGTGCTTAAGATCTGGAACCAGGTTGCGATCAGGAGGGGTTTTACATCCTTCCCATTTCAAAACATACTAATAGCGAGAAGTCCAGAATTCACACCAGTAATACCCACTGCCTTCTTCCCTGAATGGGAGACTGCAGAACATTAAGCAATCTGTTGCCGGGGGTGCAAATCAAATCAATTGAGCACTATAAATAGGAATTTCTCGTCTCTGAAAAAAACTACCTCCAATACTGTCATCTTAGATATTGGACTCTGCATCCATCAAACACCATGGCGGTTACAAGACCGCTAACACCATTTGAAAAGCCAATCCACTCATTTGAGAGGGCGCAAAAGGCCCTATCTCCACAACCTATTTCACTATCTAAGATTCAAAGACACTGGTAAAACATCCATACCAGACCCACTGGGAGACCAACTTGGGTATATAAATTTCTGATAAACACTGAATGGGAATCTCAGGAAATATACCTAAACTTCATTAATGTATCCCCCACAGGAAACCTGCCTCTAAGGCGATGTACCAATTGTATGTTACCCTGAATGGAATATATCCCTCAGTATCCACTGTGCTGGCGCTGTGGTCAGTCCATTCTGGACTTCCTGCAGATCTGGTGGTCCTGCATGGTTATTCAAACATTCTGGAACATATAAAGGAGAGGCTGGGCTACCCAGTTCCAGTTGACTTTGGAATCTTGATTCTAGTGTTACAGCCATCAGACCTGGAAGACATGACTCATGCTGACTGGAAATTGATTTGCCATATGGTTGGAGCGGCCAATCAACGTATTGCTCTTTTTAGGAAGGAGAAAGAAATGCCCACCATCTCACTGTGGATACACAGGGTTTGCCACGCATTAGCAATTGAACAAATCGCTCATGGAGTTTCATACACTGAAAATAATTTTAATTGCCTCGTGGCGACCTCTTTTTGATTGTAAGTCAAAGCTGGCATTCCTTTGCTTTATAGCTTCCAGACTGAGACCCTTCCAATTTTTCGATTGAACTATAAAATGGAAGAAATTAGGAAAATGATCCTTAACTTACAAGCCACAGTTTGCCCCTGGAGGTGGCAGGAAATTATTTCCGCATAGGACAACATATTTTCCTTCTCTTATTTTTTCATCTCCCCTGCCTGGGGGAGGTTCGCACATGGGACCTTCCTTAGAGAAGGGCCACCCACTCCCTCTGATACCTAAGAACCCGCCATATGCAAACAAGGCACCTGCCCCTACCTCTTCCCCCTCCCCCGCTTTTTTTTGTGTACTCGATTTCATTTCTTAGTAATGTTAGGTATTGTATTGTTTTCTACTAAATGAAACCTTCTAATACAAAGATTTTTACAAAAAAAAAGAAAGAAAACACATTCCGGCTGACTTGAGGCTGAAAGGTAAGACCAGGTACTGATTCCCTATTTAAATCCTTAAAAACCTCTTGGAAATTTGGATGTAAAAATACACATTTTGCAAGTCTACAGGCAGCATCTAATTTTCTTGGTGAAGATGAGGAAAGATTTGATGAAGGTATAACATTCTTAACTTCTCCCTCTTTACTATTTTGTTGGCATAGTTGAGGTATAGGTCTTTTTCTTCACCAGATAGTGCCGGTTTTCAGTGCTTGTCCAGCAGTAAAGGTCTCAACACCCTTGACGGAATCTTGGATGAAGTAGACCAAAATCTGATTTTGTATCCATTCTTTGTAGTATCACTCAATTGTTTTTCATTATCGTCTGTCTGTAACGAAGGGAAATGGTTGGAAATGTTTCGGCAAACTGGGATGCTGAACAGAGCTGGCAGTGTGAGAGAAAGGCATGGAGGGGAAGCCATAATCGCAGTCGGAACGGCTCTTAGCAAAAAAAAACCTTCCCCTCAAAGCGTTTGCATTTTACAAAACTGCCTCTGGGAGAGTTGTTACTACCGTTCCTGCTACTGGAGTTGCGTCTGCCGTTTATAATATAGGATGTGGGGGCTGTGAAGACCCTTTCCGAACCCCCTAAACTGTACTTTTTTCAAATTCCTTTCGTTTTTTAGTCTTAGAGACTAAAAAGCTTCAGCATCGGCATCCATCCACTTACTCTCCTCACCAGCGTGACTGCCAAATAGAGACAACTGAAAAAATATCATGTCTATTATGCTTTGTAAGGCTTGTGGTGAAAGGAGCATGAGATGGAGCCAAGAAGAGCATTTCATGGAGAGACTCTGACTAATGCCTCTGGCAGAATGTCTGCTGACTCCTTCACGACACTGGTCGACGGATTTACAGCAACTGAAAATGAGGCAGAGATGAAGAAAAGAAGCTTAGGGCAGCATCGGACAGCTTAGATCTAGGCAAACAGGTTTCACAGAACTTCACTGGATTGAGGTTGGGCTCCGAGTTCAGTGTGGAAGCGGGTGAAGTAAGACTACATCCATCTGGTAACGGGGCGTTAGCAGCTGCTTGGCCAGCATCCTTTCCCCAAAATGACACAGATAGGTTGATAGATGCAGGTGCCGGATTAGTCCAGATAAACGTCTAATATTGGTTTCACCTTCAGACTCTGAAGGTTCTCCTCTATGAGTAGATAAATGGACATGATTCATGGAAGGAGGAAGGATCGGATTCAAATGGAATGCCTAAGCCAGACTAAAGGAGGGGTGAATGCGGTGCACCACTGTCTTCTCTGAGAAGGGCTCTGTGGCATAAAGAAGGGCAAATACTTCACACCCATCAGATGCCTCACCAGCCCTACTCTGGCTGGCCCCCATGGCCAAAAAGGAGGTCTTCCGGGTATCCACTTGCACCCCTGTCTCAGGCAGGTGATGTGAAAAGGACACAGCGTCGCCAATTGAGCATGTAAGTGGATCAATGTTTTGCTTAAGTCCAGCAACAAAACTACCGGGTTCGAAGATGAGGTTGACGATCCTGGAGGATCGCACACTAGTAGGAAGAGTAGAGGCTCCTGCTTTGACATTAAGCTGTAGTGTGACAATGATCCACACAATATGGGGAGAATGGGAGGAACAATAGTTGTTGCACTGCAACTACAGTCAGCCGACAGAGCTATGTGGAGTGAGTGCCCCATGATGTAAAGGAGGACCATGGTGTTGACTACTGGAGAGTCGCCCCCTATTTCTCAGCACTGCTAAGATCATAAGACTCCAAGAGCTGGCAGAGCCCCCTCCTGTCTTTCATACAAGGTGCAGATGCGGCCTGTATGGTAAAGGCTGATGTAACTGTATACTATCTTTGTAGTTCATAATTTAGAGCATTGTATCCAGTAGTAGGAGTAGATGGAAAACATTTTCCAAACTGTTGCGGAGTTGTCTCTCTCAGATAGAGCTTAGAAGGGTGGCTGGGCCATGGTAAAAGCACTGGGACATCTCAGACTAGGCTGAGACTAGAGGACTGTGCTAATTCTTCCCGTGAACTGTCTCCTTGTAGTGTGCCTGCTCATAGGTCAAGGAGAAGTGAGAAGCCGAAACAAACTTTGGCAAGTCTGCTATAATCATAGTTTGAAGCCCTTGCAGGAAAACGTTGCATCCCCCACCCTCCAAATGGTTGGGAGAATGGGACCATTATGTCAGAGTTGCCAGGGAAGATTTCTTTCTTTCACACAATGAAAGCAGCTTTGAGGTATATTGCACACCCACTAGAATCCCAGTACATGATAACAATATAATATGTTTGGTGCTCAAACCCTTAGGGAATAAACTACTTATAGATATCCTGTTAAAACTCTCTGGTCCCCTTATATCAAAGGGAGACCAGAAGTGAATGAATTAAATCTTAGATCCAGGTGGCAGACTAATGGCCTGTGTTAGAGCTTGGGGTATGGGATGCTCAATCACAAATGTGATGGATGTCCCGTCCGCTGTATTACAAGTGCATTATATGCTATGGCACTTGTAATAACGCGGATGGGCCACCATCACGTGTGACAGAGTATCTCTACTGCCAAACTCTAAATCCGGCCCCAAGTCCAACTTGTTAATAATGAGGATTTGATCAAATGTATTAATCGTGCACAAACATATTGCACTAAAAATCATTTTGTCTTGCTCCGAGGACCGCCAGACTCGTGGTGGCGAGGTGGTGGCGGTCTTGCAACCACCCCATTATGGCCCTAGTGGTGTGCCGCCCTGAGACCGCTGACTCTGCAGTTCTCTGGCAGTTTTGTGGCAGTCCAGAGGCACCTATATGCTTGGCGGGACCGCCGAGCATATTACGACTTTCATCACCGCCACTGTTTTCATTGAGGTCTCTCCTCAATGAAAACAGTGGCGGTGAGGAAAGAAAGGGGGCCATGCAGGGCCCCTTTGTGCCTCACGCCTTGTGGATGCACACAGGGGGCCACAGCATGTGTGCATATGCAGAAGTTCCAGCGCGGCATGGACTTTTCAGTCCATGCCATGCTGGAACTTCCTTTGACGTTCCCATTGTGGTGCTTATTTTATAGGCACCGCCGGGGGAACTCCAAAGGTAAAGCCAGCCAATGACTTAAAAAGTCATAATTGGGCGGGCGGTCTCCACACGGGTTTGGTGGTGCGGCGGCGGGGAGATCTCGCCGCCACTCCGTCAAACTCGTAATAGGGCCTTTAAAACATCCTTAAAAAAGGACTTACCTGTTCCGACAAACAGCAACACCCCACTGCGATCTGGCTCCGGGAAAATAGACTAAAAATAATGCGAATAGATTACAAAATAGAGTGATAAAAAAAAATGCCCGCTAAATGAAACTAAAAAAAGACTATCTTCCCATAGAAATGATTGGATGATAATGTAAAATGTTGAATAAATGTATGAAAAAATGCAAAAAATGTATTAGACATGTAAAACATTCCACAAAATGTCAAACATTGTAAAGTATAAATTAAATAATGGTATAAAATATATACAATTATTTAATATATACTGAAAAATATATGTTAAAATGATTTTGAAAATATGTATATAAAACAATGTAAGAAATATTTAAAAACTTAACAAATGGAAAATAAAAGTGGAAAATGTACAACATAAGATAGTAATTACATATAATTTACTTTTTTAATAATAAAAAAATCATGGAAAAGAATTATTTAATTAACTTTATATAAATGTTTATTTTTAAGTGGAAATATATGTTTATAATGCAATATTATACAACAAATAAACTTTGAAAACATAAATAAGATGAAAACAATGTCTTAGGGGCCCATTACGATACCCGGCGTAAATAAATCCGCCAGGCATGGAAGCAGCAAAAATCCGCCCGCACACACCGTCTGAACACCGACCACGCCATTACGTTTACACAAACCGAAAACCGCCATCGGCGGAAAAATCACACAAAATACCGCCCGCCATCGTCCGAGTCGGAGTCAAACCGCCCGCCACGGACGGAAACACGCACGACAACACAAAACCGCCCGCCCTCACGGCCGACACACCGCACGTGAGATTACGAATGCACCGCCATGAGCGCGGGAAAACTACAAATATACCGCCCGCCAGCGCAAACAACGCCGATGAGAATCGACACGGCAGAAGCCATGGCGCCCACGTCCCTGCACAGAAACCATCCGCTCACAAAACCAATAGCACACAACATGGCCAACAAGTCCACACAGCAAGGCACGCACAAATACACAAGCACAGTACACATCCCGAAAACACCCCCCCGGACAAACAAAAACTACAAAGGCCAGAACCCCAGACACAACACACCTGAAAACAACAGACCATGAGGACACACCCACATAGGTAAGTACAAAAGCAGCACTCCCACAGACCACAACCCCTTGCAACATTGCAAACCAGAGAGGAGAGGAGAGGACACAGTGACACAGCAAGGACAACAGCACACCACAGAAACGCACACATCACAACCACCACCACCACCACCACCAAACACCGGCACCACAAACCCCCTGCACATTACACAACACACACCGCACCAGCACCACAAACACCATGGCACCACAAAGAATGCCCAAGTTCACGCCCATTGAGCTGACGGTCATGGTCGACGAGATCATCAAGGTGCACCCACAAATCTATGGGAACATGGTCCAACACACACCACTAGCCACCAGAAACAGAATGTGGAACCGGATCGTAGACCAGGTCAATGCAGTCGGGACCCTGCCCAGGAACAGAGTCGAAATTAACAAACGGTGGAATGACGTCAAGAGCCTGGTCAAGAAGAAGGAGGGCAAAAACAGAGAGCTGGCTGCCGTCACTGGCGGAGGGAATCCCGCGCTCTTCAAGACCTTCAAAGCGTGGGAGGAGAAGGTGCGAGTCATCATACATCCCGAGATCCTCGCCGGATTAGCAGGGGGAGTGGAGGCTGGTAAGTACAAACTAATGTATACCAGCACACCGCTATGTACTCACATGCACTACCACCATGCCACAGCTCCCAGGGACAAACACCCCCATGTCCAGCACACAATACACGACACACACATGCAACAGACACCACCACACACAGCCCAAACAGAACAACTGTAAGATGCGTGGGGACATGTGTACATTCAGCCAGCCACGTAACCACCAACAGGTCCCCAAATATGCCAGAAGCGCCACAACGAGCACCCACCACACCCATGTGTCCGCCACAGCTGCACAAACCGACAAGTAACAGGTAAGTGGCAGGAACACAAAGTGCAGTGGGTGGGACGGTGGACAGCCCAAGTACAACACACACCAGGCCCCTAGTCCCACAGCACAGCAAGGAGGAGCATCCCCCACACCCCACAGCCACGTGTCAGCCACCGCAGTGCACAACGACAGCCGAAAGGCAGACATCACGGTCCACAGCAATCGGTGTCAGTGGGTGTCCAGCCACCCCCACGACCCACAACACCCCCCCACCCCCACAGACCTGCAACATGGAGCACCCCCGCTTAGAGCCATGTGGCATCCAGTACAGTGCACGCACGAACAACCTGCAGGTGGGAAACTGGACAGGGCTGGATTACTGGAGGCATGAGGACCGGTACACGACCAACACATGGGACATGTCACGTAGCAGACGAACACGCAGCACCGCCCACCGTCACGAACAAGTGAACAATGTGCACACGGACATGAACAACAGACTCACACCCCACATGACCCATCACAGACATAGCAACACCCAAGGAGCCACGTCTGCATACACAAGCCACACTGAATATAGTACCACACGGCAGCCACTGTGCAACTCATCACACACAACCGAAACACCATTGAAGTCCTGTCCATGTAGCCCCTACTGCCTGTCAACCACACACCCCACAACTACGCCTATGTAAGACAAACAACACTAGACGCAACAGAGCGGAACAACAGAAATGCACACGAACACCACTGAACCCATCAAACACACAGACACACCATGCACATACAACATACCATCCATCCCATCCGTCAGCCCCAGTCTCATGAAAGGCATGTCATCCGCACAGCTGCCACACATACAGCAGTCACGCTAAGATACATGCCCATGACCAACCATGTGCCAGAAGTCAATGAAGCGCACGACACACTGTGAGCAACAACACACAACATGGGCCACACCCCCCACGAGCACTGCAGTGATGCACATGGCACAGGGCAGCACGCACACCAAGGAGATGGGACAACTGCAATACGTTGGCTTTCACACACAACCATCACTCACTCATAACGATGCGTCCAATGCCATGTCCAGTAATCACAACAGACAGCAAATATGCAGGCCATGTCAAGCATGCACACACCTCAAACCATGCACTGTCATGCTGCCACAACACATGTCACGTTCGGCACCCATGGCTCACAGCATGTACCCCAAAAGCATATTCCCTCCCAAATGCGAATCTGGGGCATGGCCCCCATGTTGCCATATGCGTTCCTAAGCGTTCCATTTGAACCCCAAAAGCATATTCCCTCCCAAATGCGAATCTGGGGCATGGCCCCCATGTTGCCATATGCGTTCCTAAGCGTTCCATTTGAACCCCAAAAGCATATTCCCTCCCAAATGCGAATCTGGGGCATGGCCCCCATGTTGCCATATGCGTTCCTAAGCGTTCCATTTGAACCCCAAAAGCATATTCCCACCCAAATGCGAATCTGGGGCATGGCCCCCATGTTGCCATATGCGTTCCTAAGCGTCCCATCTGAACACCAAAAGCAAAGTACAAACCAGACCCAGGATGGGCCAGGAGCCCGCATACACCAGAGTCACAATAAGTAGGGGCACAGCAACACACCCATCGGCATGGCCAATCCGTCCCATGCCACATGTGCACAGCACACAGTCCCATTGCCAAGCGCACACACAACTACAAATGCTACAGCCACACACACGCCTCCGGGAAACCCATGTACGAGATTGCACGAACTGTCAATGTCAGACGACAAATACATACTTCGCCAGGTGCAACACAATAACAAATCTCATTCTCTCCACAGGTGACGAACTGCCGGATGCTGGGGATGGAGACAGCAGCCAGCACAGCCAGCCCACAAGCCCCCAACGAGGACACACGGATGTGGAGGATCTCACCTCCTCTTCGGACACGGACCACCAAGCAGGCCCATCTGGTGTGGCAGGGCCCAGCCGCTCCCCAGGACCCCTCCTACCCACCAACCCATCATCCAGGGCTGCTGAACATTCCCAGCCCCCTGCTGCCACTGTCGTTGCGGCCACACCCACGGTCATTGCGGCCACACCCACGGTCATTGCGGCCACTACCACTGCCGCAACCGCCACCATCGCCGCACCGACCACCACCGCCGCCACCACCACCACGTCTTCGCTGGCACCAGCCCCAGCGCAGGTGGTGGCCCGGCCGACTTGATCCACCCTGGGTGCCACAGCGAGGACCGTGGTGAGCAATGTGGCTAGTGGGCAGGCCGGTGGCAGCAGAACTGGTAGGAGGAGCAGGGTCAGGGAAACGCAAGTCTCCCCTGGGAGCCATGCCCTGCCTCAAATGGCCAGAGTCCTTGGGGCCTATGAAGAGGCCCAAGAACAATGGGTCAGGTCTGCTTCAGACACGCGGGAGGTGCTGGGGGTGCTGAGGTCCATGGACGCCCGTATAGGTCAACTCGTGGACCTCATGGGCCAGCTGGTGGTGGCGGTGAGGACACAGCCAGGGACAGCAGCTCCCCCTCCGCCACCACCTGCCGGGGCGCAGGGTCGAGCAGCAGTGTCCAGTTCCCCTGCGTCCACAGCCAGTGAGCACACCTCAACCACCAGCATGTCGCAAGCAGGCACCCCCCTCGCAAACGTGGAAGGGGCCGTCCGAAGTGGAAACCGATCTCCCGGGAGGACTTCGCACGCTCCAAACGCAAGTGAGGCAGCCAGCCAGCCTTCCTTGATCACCCACTGCATTGACTTGGACTACGATCCCACTCCACACAGCCATCTGGATGGCATGTGTGTGTTGGACTATGGACATAGAACCAGTGGGTACACCCTGAGCATCACGCAGCCATGACCGACAGCTCATTGTCACTGCACGCACCACTTTTGTCATCACCTTACACACAATCACATGTCACAGTTTGAAATAAATGCACCTCTTACACAAACTGCTGTTTGTGCCCTGTGTTTTATTTGTACGGAATACAACGGCCACCTTGGGCGGAAAGGCACCTGATGCGTGGCATGGCAATGGAATCCGGAGGGCCTGTAGGGACCTAGGGGTGGGAGACAGAACAGGAGCACATTCAATGAGTGTGTCACACACCCATCACACAGTACATGTCAACAACTACAAGCAATGTACACACATCGCACAGAGCAATAGGGCACAATGCCACAGCCACCAACAGTGGCATACTACCCTGGCCATGGAGCGTTGACACACAGCACGCAGTGAACAAACGGCCACCCTGACACAGCACACACACACCTGCACAGATACAGCCACATCAGCCGTCGTACATGGACACTCACCGTCAAGTGAAGTAGCGGGCGATGAGCTGCTGCCGCACATTACCAGCTTCCTCCTCTCCGCTGTCCTCCTCACTCGAGCTGTCCTGGTCTGCGGGCTGGGGCCCTGGTTGATCTCCGTCATCCACAATGAGGGGGATCTGCTTCCGAATGGCCAGATTGTGCAGCATGCAGCACGCCACCACTATCTGGCACACCTTCTGTGGGGAGTACGCCAGTGCACCCCCGGTGCGGTCCAGGCACCTGAACCTGGACTTGAGGAGGCCAAAGGTACGCTCGACCACACGTCTGGTCCTCCCATGTGCCTCATTGTATCGATCGTCTGCTGGGGTGCGAGGATTCCTCAATGGACTGAGCAGCCATGCCCCATTCGGGTATGCAGAGTCACCTGGGTGTGAGGGACACAGAGAACCGTTGCTATTCCAACTGGACAGGGGACAGCATCGCACAACCAGCACGCTACACCACTCCACATACTCACCGACAATACAGCCACGATCCTGTTGCAGATTGGCCATCAGTCGTGGCAAGATGCTGTTGCGCATTATGTGTGCGTCATGGGCCGAGCCTGGGAACTTTGCACACACGTGGGTGATCACCATGTCCGCAAGGCACACCACTTGCACATTCAGGGAGTGCGTGTGCTTCCTGTTGCGGTACAGGTGCTCAGTGGCCTGTGGTGGAACAAGGCCAACATGTGTGCAGTCAATGGCTCCAACGACGTGTGGGATTCTGCCAAGGGCATAGAATGCACCCTTCACTGCCGCCAATTCACGAGCCCTGGGGAAGCGGATGTACCTGTTTCGGTACAGCATCATGGCTGCCAGTACATCCCTCAGCACCTTGCTGAACATGGGCTGGGACATCCCTCCTCCACTGCCCACTGTGTGCTGGAATGACCCAGTGGCGAAGAAATGCATGGCGGCCATCACCTTAGCCGTGGGGGTGATAGCAGTCGGATACACCCTGCGGGGACGGAGATGGGGTTCTAACATGGCACACAGTCGATGCAGGGTTGGCCTGTCCAGCCGAAACTTCCTAATAACCTCTGTATCGTCCATGTCCACCAGCAATTGGTATGGGCGGTCAATGTTCGGTCTCCGCCTAGGGAAAATGGCAGAGGACACATGTCAAAGCAACACAACACATAGCAATTTCGCATACACATCACTGACATGACTGAGCAAGCACATGAGCCACAGCCCAGCTGTAAAGCTGGGACGGCACGGCCACAATACACTTACACAGGTCTCCCAACAATGGCAATGGCTAGTGAGACATACCACTGCCATGTGCATGCACATGGGGATCTAGGCCCCAATGACTTGCGGGGCGTGCTGATGGGGACTGACTGCATATTCGTCAAGCGGCAACGCCACGGCAACATGAGTGTCTGCTGAGCATGGAACTGCTTCCGAGGCTGGATGAGTATGGCACACGACGACGACGATGTGGGCACAGGCTGAGCGGCCAAAACAAGTGGGACCTGTGGCACGAGGGGATATGAGACAGTAGTAGGTGTCAGCACTGCACCCTATGTACAGCACTGTACGGATCACACCTCCCGAAACATTGACAGGTGTCCACATTGACAGCCCCATGCCAAGACGGCTGTGTGCTTGCAGTCACACGTCACAGGTGAGAGGTTACATTGCACGTGCCAGGTGGCAGACGTACATAGTGGGAGCTGGCATGTGTGTGCATGTGTCTCCTGTTCAGGATCCACCAGATGGGCGCTGACTCTGTACTGACCATTGGACACAGCATGTTCCGTGGAAGGCTTGTGTGTGTGGGATGGTGGCACTGGATGTGCTTCCGTTGGGTGGGGGGCCATGCACAGGGCGGGTACGTCGATGATTGCGCATTGTTGGTCACGGTGGGTGCACCAACTAAGATGTGTTGCCCTGTGTTCAATTCCTATGTCCGCATGATGATGGACTGTAGATGTGGGCAGACTACACATTGGTCGATGTGCTGTCTATATGCATGTGCCTTCACACCAGGCACAGCTGCCCCTGCACATGTGACCCCTGCTGGACTCGCTGCTGGGTCTGTGGAGCTGATGCACCTTCTGTGCGTGGGGCGGACAGCTCTCCTCACTTCCCTCATTGCGCATGTCATGACTTTGCCGCAGGTGACATGGATCATGGAGGGCCCACATGTACGCGTGGGTAGGCTACACATGATTGTTCACTGGTCGCCACCCCCAGTCAGTGTTTCGAATGGGAAGGTTGTCGTGCTGGTGGTATGTTCGATGTGGCGGATGGGCGGGCCTAGGTGCGGGCTTACATTCCGGACATGGGGGGTAGTTGGATTGGCGACTAGTTGCAGTACACACGGGACACGTCTCTTCCTTTCCACATCTGGGTCATCCCTTGTACTAACTGACAGTGATACAGTCATCTTCGCCCCAGCCCTCATGTCCTCCCCTCGCTCCCCCAATATGCATGCTCACCTGCGAGGCTAGCGCTTGCACAGGCAGCCCCAAGCTCGCACCAGAGAGGGCAAGGAGTGTATGTGTGGGTCCAGTTGCACGAGTGGGCTGTCTCAGGGTATGATGTGTGGCGGGACGCCGTCCACCTGCGTGGTGCCCCAAATGGAGACCCGGCCTGCATGGACTATGCATCACAGTCTTCGCCTTCCGGATCCGCCACCTGCGACACCCAGTGGCTGTGGCTGCCCTTGCGGCCATGCCGCGTCCGTCTGTGGCTGATGGCCCACACATTCACTCTTTGGCCTCTCTGGGGAGGGCTCGGGGGTGGTGGCGCACGCGCTTGCACTTAGTCGCAATGGCATGTGTCGTGGTTGGTATGATGGGCAATGGATGGGATGGTGCGAGCCACCTCCCGTGACGTCAGTGCTGCTCGTGCTGTGGTGCGTCCCCCTACACTTCCATTTGACTTGTGCCATGCTAGACGTTGAGGTTCTATTGCCTGCGTGATATGACCAGGAGGAGCGCGAGGAGACCTCTCACACACCATGCTCCACTGCCATCCCGTGCCCTGTATCGCCTGTGCGGATTGACTATGTTGGGGTTACACCTGGTCGACTGGGGCTGTGTGTGCCTTGTCAAGGGGCATGACGGGCGCACAACAGGATCCAGCTTGTCCACAGAGGGTGGGCTGAGGTGCGCCTGGTACCGCTTTGTACGTGTGCCCGGCTGCTGTGCACACACGTGTTCACTCCCCCCGACAGGTGTCCTCTCACAATGCCCAGGGAAGCGGTGGTGTACTGTTCATGAGCCCTCCCAACACGGCGTGCTCCAACTTGGCATGTGCGCATCTACCCGTCACACCCACCCACCTGAGCACTGCGTCCATACGACTTCACACGACACATGTGTGTCTTCCACAGTTGTGCTACTCATTTGCGTTGACATCCAATACCAGTGGACTACATGGTCATGTCACGACTGCCGTGTACTTCACATACTCTCATCCTCTCTCATTCGTACTTGTGAAATGAGTCAGCAGAGACAGTTTTGGTTTCAAACATTATATTGAGTCTTCTGTCCTCTGTGATGCAGTATAGTGGACACTACTGGCAGCGGAATACATGTTGAGGATATACTGAGCATGATTGCAAATGGGATAGGGTGTGGGGTTACATGTGATTGGCTGTTGCATGTGGGATGTGGGCTTCAGAGTGACATCTGCTTGGCCAAGGCTGTGCTAATGTACATTTACGTATAGCTGCGGAGCTGCGGACTTTGACACAGACGGTATACATGTAGCCTACCAGACCGCTTGGCATCATGGGCACAGTCCATCTCAGTTCCATGTGACAGGTTTTCTGCGGTTGTTCCTCATGCACGCGTGCATGTGAGATGACATCAGGGCATGTGCTTGCGTGCATGCAGCGGCGTGCCACTTGTTGTTGCAATGTGGTGGTTACTGGACATGTCACAGTCACTGGGGTCGTGTTGTTGTTGTATGCACTTGTCGTCCATGCAAAGGTCCTGGTATGGGATTCCCGGGGCGGGGGTGGGAGGGGTGCAGCACCCACAGACTCCAGGCGACCTATTCATGTCCACTGAGCGGTGTGTGTGTCCATGTGCGCTGGATCCATGTCGTGTCCTGGTTGTTCGTGCAGTTCCGTCCATGTGGGTGCGATACACAGAGCCCATGCCACTGCCTCCCACGATGCATGCGGTGTTCCTGGATGTGATGGGGAACAGTGTGCATGTCCCGGTCATATCCGATGTCATGGCGATGTCGTTGATGGTGTGGTTACAGTTGCCGGTCGTTTGGTATGGCTGTTGTGGTGGTGACTGGCCAGTCCGTGCGGAAGCTAAGCATGGGTGCGGGGTTGGACATCATAGGTCACTCGGGGAACCTGCGTTGTGGTCCGACGTATTTACAGGTTGTCAGGTATGCGATGCCGTCCAGCAGGGCTTCCATGTCATTGGTGGTGTACATGTTTGCCAGCCAATGTAGCGGATGGTGGCTGTCAAGGTGTTGTTCGTAAGTTGTCCCTTGGAGGACCATGATGGGGCATGCTGGGTGACATTCGATGTAGCTGTTCTCGATGATCCGTCATGTGGAGGCACAGTGGTCCCATTTCAGTGCGGGTGCGATGTTGGCCACATACGCCATGCCCCCATAGGCAGAGCAGGCCCTGTCGTGTGCGTCCAGAGGGAGGAGTAGTGGTAGCAGGTCCGCCTTCAGACATGCCGGGTTGGAGAGGCATATCTCCACGGGATGCTGGTAGGGACACCTCCGACAGTAGAAGACGGGCATGACGCAGCTGAACAATGTGATGCGGTAAGTCAGTCGGTAACTTACGTTCAGCAGGGACAGGAGATCGCATCCCAATGTATGAAACAGGTTGGTTTTGTACAGCTTGAGCTGTTCGGCGTAGTTGGGTAGGTGTGTTGCGGTTGCCATTTCGCAGCGGTGCATTGTGGTGGCGTGCTCCGGCTGTGTGTGCAGTCTGCAATGTGCACGCTCCGAGGTTGTTGTGAGCTCTGTGTAGTCATAGGGAGACAGGACTTGTGTTCTGTTGGCTTGTTTGGAGGACACGGGCCCTCATCCCACATGCTTCTCAGACAGTTCAAGGTCAGTGATGTGTGACTCCTTCCAATTAACTTGCATGTGGCCGACATGGGGGAGTGTTTTCTTCTTTCTTCCCCGTCCGTTGTGTGCTTCTGTGATATGCGCTATCTGCCCTGTGGTCGGTCTCCTCGGCATGCCTGTGTTGGTCTATTCTTGGACAATGGCTGTATTCACCGGCTTCTGTCGTAGGGCTGTGGTTTCGGAGTTGGAATGGAAGGTCATTCAGTGCTGTCTGCTCTCCCTTCTGTGGGCGGCAGGCTGCCTTTCCGCTCTGCGTTGGGCCTTGTGTGTGAATGTTATTCTTGGGCCACCTGTTGTCGGTCCCCGTGCTCTTTGGTGTTCCGTTTTATATGTCTTGTTCATATGTGCAGGGTGGTATGGGTGTTTCAGTGTGGTACTGGCGTTCCTCTTCCCGAAGGGGCCCTGCTTCTCCTAGTTGGTGTTGCCGCCGCTGTGTGCTACGCCATGTTTGTTACACTGGGGTGTGTCCTGCTGTTGCGTGACTTCACTGACATGTGTGCGTCGGTTGTGTGGCGTTGGGTGTTGTCCGTGAATTGGGCGTTGGGGACATGTCTGTGGCAGGCCTGTCACGTGTCATGTGCGTTCGGGGTGGGGCTGATGTGTGTGCTGCTTGGTTGTGTCCCTGTGTCTGTGTGCGACGCATGCATGGCGCTGCGGTTGGCCTCTGCGTTGTGCGCATGTGTGGCGGCGTCATCGGCGCTTTGGGGCCGTGACGGGGTGGTTGGTTCCTAGTCCCAGGTGGTGTGTACACATGTGTTCCGCGATGTTACGATTTGGCCTGTGTGTCATATGTGGATGCAATGGTGGATGTGTAGTGTACACGCGCTGGTGGGGGGTTGTCCGCTTTTTCCGCCCTTGCACTGTGTGCGCTGTTTGCGTGCACTTGTTGTGTGTGTGCCTACCTGCGTCTCCGCGGTACGTTGCGTCCTTGGTGGTGCATCAGCAGAAGCATGGGAAGGGCCTGCAGTGCTGGATTCATGCTCGGGGTGCCGCTTCTTCGTTGTCCGTGCTCGGCGTCCGTGTTACCGCTTCGGTTTGTCGTACGGTGTCTCTTAGCCGTGGGAGCCGTTTGTTTGCGGCATCGTAATTTATACGCCGGGCGGGACGTGATTTCGTCGGACGGTGTGTGTCAGTTGGGCTGCGCCGCTACGTGTACGGGCGCACTTTGATGGCGGACGGTGTTGCTGGCTTGCCGGCGGTGTTTGGCCTACTTTTCGCATCGTAATTGGACGGGCGTGTGGACTGCTGCGTGCCGGCGGTAACTGGTGCTTTTTGCATCCGCCAGCACGGCGGTGGTGCTTCCGCCCGCCATCGTAATGAGCCCCTTAATTCTTTATTCTATAAAAATATTTATTAAATGATATTATTGCCTACAAACATACAAATATTTTTTATTATATTTCTAAACACCAACAATACTAATAAAATAACACAAACTATTTCTTCTATATACAAATACAATTAAAATAAGGATTTCAGACAAAAATTATAAAATTAAATAATCACACTCCAACTCCACTCCAAAAAAGTGTTAGGCACTTAAAGGGTGACATTTAGGGCCTGATTACGATGTCGGTGGATCGCCACCGACAGGCCTTCAGTGGCGGTCCCAATGACAGACAGAGCTCCGGTTCGGCCGCAGCATTATGATGCAGGCGGTCGGACAGAAACTATTGGGGGGAAAGACTGCCGCCTCTGACAGGATCTACAATCCTGCCGGGGTGGACGTCACAGTAGTATCTCTTGAAAGGCGGCGGTGATGAGGCAGGCACCACCGTTGAAGTCACGGTTTCTCTTTCTGACAGCCTTTTCATGGCGGTCCGACTGACATGAAAAGGCTGTCAGAAACGGACTTTGGGGCCCCCAAACAGGGCCCCTGTCTCTCGTGGGCCACTGTAAAGTGGCCCTAAGGGCACAAGTAGTGCCTCCACACACATCCATTCACCACATGGTGCATGGAACACGGTGCATGGATATGCACGAAGTGCTTTTTTACACTGCGGCTTGTGCTGCAGCCCTTTTCCTGGGCCGCAGCACAAGCCGCTGTGTAAAAAAAGCACTTTCCGACTGCCAGCAAGGCGGTCCTATCGTAATTGACCAGTCAGACTGCCACCTGCTTGTCGGGCGGTCAGCTGACCGCCGTGATAGCGGGCGGCGGTCTACCACCCGCTATCATAATAAGGCCCTCACTATTACCACGCCAATCTAAACTAATTTGGGGAAGGTTTTGGACGCTAAAGGGGTGACATTTACTATTCCCACTGCAATCTAAACTAATTTGGCGAAGACATTGGACACTAAAATCATGTCATTTATTATTCCCACTGCAATCTAACCATATTGAGGGAAGATGTTGGCAACTAAAGGGGTAACATTTACTATTCCCACTTCAATCTAACTATATTTGGGGAAAGTGTTGGACACTAAAGGGATGATATTTACTATGATACTAAGGTCCTAATTACAAGTCTGGCGGTCCGAGGACAGCCAGACTTGTGGTGGCTCGGCAGTGGCAGATCCAGCCACCGCCGCACCGGCTATCCGGTCGCGCAATTATGAGTCGGGCAGCTTGACTGCCTGGTGACCACCTGCTCTGCCAGGGAACCGCCGTTCCCTGGCGTAGGAGCGGCAGTGGGAGGCAGCAATATGCATGGCGGCACCGCCGCAGTCCCGCCATGCATATAACAAGTTTCCTCTCAGCCAGGCTTTTCATGGCTGTTTTACTGCCATGAAAAGCCTGGCGGAGAGGAAACAAAGGGGGGCCTACAGGGCCCTCCTGTGCCTCATGCATATGTGGATGCACACAAGGGGGCATAACATGTGCCCCCTGTAATGAAATGTAATCTCAGATCTCCCCTGGACCAAGGTATGTACCGTCACTTCCCCAGGGCGAGAATATCGGTTCCAAACTTATGGAATATCACACATGCACAGCACTTCCTAAGGTAGGCAAACTTTCAACACTCCCCCAAAGGCAAGGCAAGAAAACAAATTCACATAGGCCTCCTCTAGATCAAGGTAAAACACACAACACTTTCCTAGAGCGAGATATACTTTACGCATCACTTGCCAGGAGGGCACTCTCATCACCTCCTACAACAAGGAAAAGACAAATTCATACATATGGAATATATTTAATAACACAATACTTCAATCACAGACAGGCCGAATGCATTAATCATGGCAGACTTCCAACTAACAAATAACTGATTGAAATAAACAATCAAAAATGAATATATACGTAGAAATATATATGTGTATGGATGTAAGAATCAGAAAATAAGAAGGAAAGGAAAGCATCAGTAAAGAATCAAGAGACAGTTAGTAGCAGAGACACCTCACCGACTGCTTCATCATTCCGCCCCACTTCGCCCACGGGAGTCCGTTTCTTGGGCCGGGCAGAAGTTCCAGTCGAGACACAAGTCCCCACTCTTCCGCTGCAACATGTCTGTTCCACGGCGTGAACTTCCGTCAGGCTGTCGAAAGCCTCCCCCTTTAATACTAAAAAACGTAGGACGAGACTTCTAGCAAACCTCTCCCTCTTTTCTCATGAGAAAGCTTGTACCAGTCTGCGTCAAGGCCATACCAGCCATATTATGGCTCCGAGACAGACCGCGCACATTCCTCTTGATAAAATCCAGTTCTTTCTGGTCAGTGAAGTGTGAAAAACAGATGGAGAGCAAAACATGCCCTCCCCACCTTGCAAAGCTCATAAAATGGCGGCAGTCAAGAAAATGGAGTCGCTTATGCAAACACCATTCTATGCGCAAAAGAGCAGAATTAGTATGCAAGGTAACATGAGATCATGTCAAAGCCTGTCGCAAGCATTGCCCTACTTCTAATATCAGTCTACATTGTATAATAATATGCTAAGCAGATCTGAGATGGTGCTGCTCGATGATCATCACAGGATATCCGACCACACGAGTGGCTCATTCATCACATTCCATCCCATGATCATCGATCAGTACCATCACCAAGAACTAAAATTAAACGATGTGTAAACCATCCCTGGACCAATGACTACTATAACATATTGGCCTAGCAGTAAGAACACGAGGATGGAACATAGAAAACAAATTCGGCACGCATTGAATGCAGCAACATAACAAAATAATGATACACACTGCTAAAAATATACCACCTAGAATAGAGCAAAGGTATCCAAGATCTGGCAGCCACCCAAACAACCAGTCCCACCACCCTCTATCAACATCTTGTCTGATTTCTTTAGCCAATTTATGCAACGCATCAATATGGGACTGGATAGATAGGGAATGGTCCGAAAGATTAAAGCAACACATGCCTTCAAAATCAGAGCAACCGTGATCATGTTTCAAGAGTAAATTATCAATCGCAGCTCTATTCTGAAAAATAGCTTGTCGTGCTCCACTCATATCTAATATAAATTCAGATAAAGCAATAGATGTATGGTTAATATTCTTGACCATAAGACAGGCCAACTCGCTAACAGCTCTAGCAGTATAAATCGCTAAACCTGGTATCCCTACTATTGAAGCAGCTAAACTAATATATTCAGATTTCGATAATAAATGCAGGTTAGAGTCACAAGTGTCAGTCAGTTCAACGGTTTCTCGAGCAGTTCGAACATGAGCCGAAGGGTCCAATGGAAACATCATTAGACTTAATCTAGTAAAAGCACAAGGGCCACCTGTAATGTTCGCTGGGATATAGGAAAAAGTCACATTACCACAGGAAAACAACCAACCTATGGGTAATCGGACATGTTTAAAATGACTAGCAGCAATTACTACACTTCTACATATCATATCGTTGCATACACTGGTACACATCTGATCGTTTCTATAGTGGCATAAAAGTTTCTCCTTTCGGGACATGACTGATGAAGTATTGCTCAATTTGAGTTCAGTACACTTGCCAATCAAGTTCGAGTCACAAGTTAGGTTATAGCAGACATCACCTTCGGTGATATTGTAAGTAATAATCTGGGCCATGTTCTTTCCATTATTATTCGTACTTTCAGGGCAGAATCTGCAAAACTCGTAAAGGGACAAATGGGATCGGACATCATGCTCTTCCACTGCACCGTCTGAGTGTGTGACATTGAACGTCTGCAACAAAACACTGGCGGGAGTAGGCACTGTCACAAGGCACGTTGATACTACGTCCAAGACACTTCGCATATTTGACATGCAGAAATATGAACGATTCAGCATTGTCCACGCCAAGTGCTCCCACACATTAGTCTTCTGAGTCAGAATCGTAGTCTGTCTGCGCTGGCGGTCGGCCTCTTCGCGATAAGGAACCTCTCGTCCCTCTCGGCTCCAGGCGCGCCAAGCCAAAAGGAGTCCAGTGAGCACACATACCACACCAGCATACAGACAATGATCTAAAAAGAACGGAAATACAAACAAGTATTATTCATTCTCGTAAGTAACATTTGTCAGCTGGCACATGTTCCCATTTTTCCTGTCCAGGTTTGATCACCAGTATGACATTATCTTTGCCCGTTGCGATTACTTCTGCCTCTTCGGGGGGGGGGCATTGGGTGACTGTACCCACACTTTGGTTCCTGGACTTTTATCAGTTGAGCCAAAACCTCCTTCTCCACGTACAGTGAGGAGGGCTGGGGCAGTCCCCTTCTTTACCACACCTCCATATACTGGCATTATCACAATCTGGGCAACTCTGTCACCAGGCTGTACAATCAGATCAGCATCACCACTGTTAAGTAGGATGACTTTAATTTCACCCTGATAATCTGCATCAATAACACCTCCCAGCACTTGGATGCCTTTCAGAGCTAGTCCAGATCGAGGCGCAATTAAACCAAAGTGCTCCGGGGGTATCTGAATTCCAATTCCAGTTTCAACTGGAGTAATTTCTCTCGGTCTAATTCTGTACATCTTAAAAGCATGTAGGTCAAGACCAGCAGCTTCTGGCGTTGCTCTGTATGGAGCCAAGGCTCCCGGTACTGTTTCCCAATAAACAATTGTGTTGGTAGCCACAAAAGGCTGAATCTGTAGAGATGGAGTCAACATTCGAGTCAAAGGAGTTTCAGAATTAGCTAATGGTCTATTATTTAAAATTTGCAAAGCCTCATTTAAATTGTCACGCCAATTTTTCAAGGAACCATCAGACAGCTTTTTAAGTTGATCTTTTAACAATCCATTCATGCGCTCAATTAAACCCGCAGCCTGCGGATAATAAGGTATGTGAAAAATCCACTCGATATTGTGCTGCACACAATACCCTTGCACCATTCTACCTTTGAAATGTGAACCGTTGTCACTTTGGATTTGCAATGGAATTCCGTAATATAAAACTAACAAGTCTAACGTTTTTAAAGTATTCACTTGGGTAGCACGTTTACATGGGAAAGCTAATAAATATCCAGAATATGTGTCCACTGCTGTGCACACGTATTGACACCCTCTGCTCAATGGCAATGGACCTATGTAGTCCATCTGCCAAATCTGTGCTGGTAACTTACCTCTGTTCAGCTGACCTCGCACTACTTGTGGGACTGATCTATGTCGGGCATGCTGACAGACGGGACACTGCAAAATCACAGTCTTGATCAAATCTAAGGGAATATGTATCCCTCTATTGTCTGCCCACCTGCTAGTAATTTGTTCTCCAAAGTGTCCACACTTCTGATGTGCCCACCTCGCAATCCCAACCAAGTCAGAATCCTGCATTTCCACTTCTGCCTCTGAAATTTTTGCTTTGTCATCTGTGAGGGAATTAAACCAACGGTCAAGTGAGTCAATAGAACAATGAGCATCTACATGATATACGGTAACTTCACTTTGGGTCAACATTGTCCAAATTTCTTTCCACAACTCCTTACCCCACACCTCTTTTGTATTGATCAACCAATTATGAGCATGCCATGTCGGAAGCCAAGTCGGTAGCCCATTGGCTGTGGACCAAGAGTCGGTATAAATGTGACATGTTCCGGGTAATTCTTGTCTCAAAACTTGATAAACTGCATAAAGTTCTGCAAACTGACTACTCTTTCCATCTCCAGTAGTAGTTAACAATTTCTGAGTCACAGGATTATACGACACAGCCTTCCAGTGTCTTTTTGCACCAACATACCTAGCTGAACCATCAGTAAACCATACATACTTTCTGTCCTCCACAGACAAATCGCTAAATGGCCTACCCCACTTCACAGGGGATTCCTGTATTTTAGGTACGTCATGCAACATCTCAGTCTCTTCCACTGGCGCCTGCACCACTCGTTCGTGCAACATTGCAACACCCTTAGGACCTATCCGGGCCCTATCCTGAATGTACCACTTCCACTTGATTACACTGGCTTCCTGTGCATGTCCAATCCTATGAGTTTTAGGGGAACTCATCACCCACTGCATTATTGGAATCTCAGGTCTCAAAATCACATCATGCCCTACGGTTAACTGCTCCGTATCCACAAGAGCCCAGTAACACGCAAGCAACTGTTTCTCAAAAGGAGTATAATGCTCTCCAGCGTCTGGCAGTTTCTTCGTCCAAAACCCTAAAGGTACTTTAGTTCTTCCCTGTCTCTGCAACAAACTCCAGTTCGCATATGGTCCCTGCACTGTTACATTCAGATCGACATCTCCCTCTCGAACTGGCCATAAATCTAAAGCATGCTGAATAGCCTCTTTCGCCAATTCAAATGCCGTTTGCTGTTCTTCATTCCACTGAAACGCATTTTTCTTCCGTGTAACCTTGTACAAAGGGGCCAAGATCTGACTCAAATGAGGAATGTGTTGTCTCCAAAAACCAAACAGGCCTATGATACTCTGAGTCTCCTTTCTATTCTTCGGTACTGCAAATTCCCTGATCTTTTGTCTCACTTGGGGCACTACTTCCCGATGTCCCTGATGCAATTGGATGCCTAAAAACTTTACACTCTGAGACGGACCTTGCAGTTTGTCGGGATTGATTTCCCATCCTTTACTTTGCAAATGCTCCACAATTCTGTCTAATTGAGTTTGTACTTGTTCCTGCGTTTCTCCCTGTATCATCACATCATCGATGTAGTGACTAAGCTGCACTCCAGGAATGATCGACACTTCATCTAAATGCTCTGCCACCAGCCGATGACAGATCGTTGGACTATGCAAGTACCCTTGAGGTAAATTCTTGAATGTCATTTGTCTACCATCCCATGAAAAACTGAATTGCTCTTGACATTCAGGAGCTATTGGTATCGAAAAGAAAGCATTGGCAATATCAACAGTCGCATACCAAGTCCCTGAGTGTTTCTGTATTCTCTCAATCAAAGTAACTGTATCTGGGACAGCAACAGTCAAAGGTGGTGTATATTTATTCAATTCACGATAATCAACTGTCATACGCCAAGAATTATCACCTTTGCGCACGGGCCATACAGGATTATTCCAAGCGGTAGTGACCGGAGTCACCACACCAGCATCCATCAAATCCTCAATAGTCGCACTGATTTCTTCATGCCCACCAGGAATTCTGTACTGTTTCAAATAAATCACTTTAGTAGCCTGAGGCAATTTCACTGGGGGAATTTTCAAATGACCTACTCTCACAACGCTAGCTGAAATGTATCGTTTTGATCCAAATTGATAATACCCATCTGCTAAGCACAAAGTCATTCCTTTCAAAATATCGATTCCAATTATATATTCCAAAAGGGGCACAATTAACACAGTATATTCTTTCTTTGGTATCCTCCCTATTTTCAAATGAATATTTGTTTGCACTGCCGGGGTCTCTTTTCCACCCAAACCTGTAATCTACTAATGCTCGGGCCTTCTGAACATTACGATGTCTCCAATGAATTTCTATGTCAACGTAAGGTCTGTTATCTTTGCGAGCCCACCTCTGTACCGGAGCTTGACCGATTTCCTAGTCTGTCTTGTATCGGTCTTTTGCCCAAGACAAATCAGGATATACACTGTCGTATTTGCGAGGAAGAAAATCTTCCTCCGTTCTCCTCTCCCTCACAAGCCAATCATCTTCCGAATCTCTCTCAGCCTTTCTGCCGGAGAAGGCAGATTCCTCCCCCTCCCGGCGCGGTTTCTCCCTGTCCCGGCGCAGTTTCTCTGGCGCTTCATTGTCACTCGTGTCAGATTGTTTTTGCTCTCTATCCTGTTTATGGACCTTCCTGCTTCCTTCTTTCTTATCTAAACCTCTCTTTCGGTACAAGTTCCACAAACTTGGAGTAGGTACTCCGTCTATCAGTTCTCTCTCCACACCGTCACTTAGTAAGGCCATAAACAAATCTCTTCTAGACAGCCTATTATTGTCCGTACGATTCTCAGACCTAGAAGGTCTCTCTGTTTTTATCCACTCACCCAGTTCGCCTAGCTCACGAACTGCCTCAACCACCTGAGCCAAGGTGTTACCAGTCTGGTTGATCAATAATGTCATCATCACCTGTTTGTAAGCAGGAGGAGCGGTACAAATTATTTTATTTCGCACAGACGTATTCAACACTCCTTCCATGAGCTTATGTGCCTGATCTAGGAAAATAGAGGTCTTCATCACCTCCTCTTTCAATCTCTGTATCGCGTCTCTCAGAGTATACCAGGGTTTCTCATTCACTGGCCAATCTGACTCTGTCGGGTACTTGTGACTGCATCCAGTCACAGCCAATTGTAACAAACTAGTCTGGTCTTCATCAGTATAATTTCTAAAGTGTTCTTGTACTGTAGAATCTAAACTAAGCGTACAAAATTTGACTGCATCTCCGTGGTCTAACATCACACCAGCAGCTCCCAAGTCATAAATGCGAACCATCCATGCAAGTAATGATTCCCCAGGCTTCTGCCGAAACCTATCTGAAATATCATTAATCTCCTGCTGAGTAAAATCTTCCATACTATCCATGGACACTCCCTGTGGAAAATTCGGACTACCTTGAATCTTTCGGCGGTAAATAGATTGTGCTTGAACCACTTTACGCTCCACTGCCTCATACTTTTTCTTAGTCTGAACGGGCTCATCAACGTTATCACATCCTCCGTTCGAGTCCGAGAACTCCGAAGAATCCCAAATATTCCCGTCCCACTCTTCAGGATTCCAATCAATTCCAGGCTTTGAAATAGCTAAATGCACTTTTCTTTTATTAACTCTTCCTCTTCTATTCCTATACTTGTATTTAGCAATACGAACTGCGGCTCTCTCGGCTACAGTCTGATAAGTCTCTAACTTATCCAACAACAATTTATCCTGACAAGTTAACAGTGTAGAAGCATTCCTATTTTCAACACTTTGTTTCTCTAATTTGTCATACTCATTTTGCAATTTGCCAAATTTTTCATGCATAATTCTGTAAGCATTTAGGAGAATCCAACCCCTCCTTCCTAATGTAGAGAGTTCTTCTCCTTTCTGTATAGGCACTTTCTGCAAACACGCAACCACTTGGGCTGGTTCAACGTCAGCCAAACACGCACTCCAATTCTCACTCAATCCAGCACAATGAGCCCACTCATGGGCAAGCAACTCATACGGAGTCATTTCCCATCTGGGAATTTCAATTGGTAGTTGGGAGTCGGCCTTCGATTTTCTAGAAAACATGGTTCTTTTTCCCCTTAATTCCACCCCTTCGATCCAGTGAGTCACGACGCCAAAATGTAATGAAATGTAATCTCAGATCTCCCCTGGACCAAGGTATGTACCGTCACTTCCCCAGGGCGAGAATATCAGTTCCAAACTTATGGAATATCACACATGCACAGCACTTCCTAAGGTGGGCAAACTTTCAATACTCCCCCAAAGGCAAGGCAAGAAAACAAATTCACATAGGCCTCCTCTAGATCAAGGTGAAACACACAACACTTTCCTAGAGCGAGATATACTTTGCGCATCACTTGCCAGGAGGGCACTCTCATCACCTCCTACAACATGGAAAAGACGAATTCATACATATGGAATATATTTATTAACACAATACTTCAATCACGGACAGGCCGAATGCATTAATCATGGCAGACTTCCAACTAACAAATAACTGATTGAAATAAACAATCAAAAATGAATATATACGTAGAAATATATATGTGTAAGAATCAGAAAATAAGAAGGAAAGGAAAGCAACAGTAAACAATCAAGAGACAGTTAGTAGCAGAGACACCTCACCGACTGCTTCATCATTCTGCCCCACTTCGCCCAGGGGAGTCCGTTTCTTGGGCCGGGCAGAAGTTCCAGTCGAGACACAAGTCCCCACTCTTCCGCGGCAACACGTCTGTTCCACGGCGTGAACTTCCGTCAGGCTGTCGAAAGCCTCCCCCTTTAATACTAAAAAACGTAGGACGAGACTTCTAGCAAACCTCGCCCTCTTTTCTCATGAGAAAGCTTGTACCAGTCTGCGTCAAGGTCATACCAGCCGTATTATGGCTCCGAGACAGACCGCGCACATTCCTCTTGATAAAATCCAGTTCTTTCTGGTCAGTGAAGTGTGAAAAACAGATGGAGAGCAAAACATGCCCTCCCCACCTCGCAAAGCTCAGAAAATGGCGACAGTCAAGAAAATGGAGTCGCTTATGCAAACACTATTCTATGCGCAAAAGAGCAGAATTAGTATGCAAGGTAACATGAGATAATGTCAAAGCCTGTCGCAAGCATTGCCCTACTTCTAATATCAGTCTACATTGTATAATAATACGCTAAGTAGATTTGAGATGGTGCTGCTCGATGATCATCACAGGATATCGACCACACGAGTGGCTCATTCATCACACCCCCCCTGTGTGCATGCACATAGGTTCATGAACAGCATGGACTTACGAGTCTATGCCGCGCAGGAACCTTGTGGGAGGTTCCCATTGCAGTGCCTTTTTAAAAGGCACTGCCACCTTTCAATGGGAACCGCAGGGGGAATCGCCACGCTGCCCGCCCGCCAGACCACTGGAAGGTCGTAATCTGGCGGGCAGGGGGCGCAAGCTTTGTCGGAGCGGTGGCGCGGCGGTTTGCACAGCCGTGCCACCACTCTGACAAAATCTCATAATCGGGCCCTAAGGGTGTGACATTTACTATTCCCACTCCAATCTAACCATATTGGGGGACGGTGTTGGACACTAAAGTAGTGACATTAACTATTCTGTCTCCAGTCTAACCATATTGGGGGAAGGTGTTGAACATAAAGGGGTGACATTTACTATCCACACTCCAATCTAACAATATTGGGGGAAGGTGTTATGCACTAAAGGGGTGACAGTTACTATTCCCACTCAATATAACCATATTGGGGAAAGCTGTTAGACACTACAGGGGTGACATTTACTAGTCCCACTCGAAACTAAGGCAATTCGAAGAAGGCGTTAGATGTTGAAGAGGTGAAATTTGCTACATACACTTCAATCTAAAACATTTCAAAGACGGTAATACAAATTAAACATGTGCCCCCACACACATCCATGCACCACATGGTGCATGGAACATGGTGCATGGATGTGCACAAGGTGCTTTTTTACACTGTGGCTTGTGGTGCAGCCCTTTTCCTGGGCCGCAGCACAAGCCGCCATGTAATAAAGCACTTTCCGACTGCCAGCAAGGCATTCCTATTGTAACTGGCCGGTCGGACCGCCGCCTGCTTGTTGGGCGGTCTCCTGACTGCCATGATAGGGGGCAGCGGTCTAACACCTGCTATCATAATAAGGCCCGCACTGTTCCCACTCCAATGTAAATCAATTTGGGGAAGGCTTTGGACACTAAAGGGGTCACATTTACTATTCGAAGAAGGCATAAGATTCTGAAGAGGTGAAATTTGCTATATACACTTCAATCTAAAACATTTCAAAGACGGTAATACAAATTAAACATTTTATACACACAGTCAAGCCTACATACTCACACAATTTTTTATCAATAAAAAACAATAGCATTTAATATAAATCTAAAAACAGACTATGCAAAACTACAAACCTATATATACATATTTAAACAGAAAATATAAAACAAAATATTACAATAAATAAATAATATAATTATGAAGATATTTACTACCATTCATAAAGTTTATACCATAAAATAAAATCCAAAATTAACAAACATAAAAGTACAAATTAATTGAAACCAGTATTTTGTTAAGAATTTAAAAATACAATTTTAATATAAAAATTATCATTTTAAAATAAAATATATTTAGGATGTTTGTATTATTTAAAATTATTTTACAGAAAAATTATATTTTTTTAAATGTTTATGTAAAAATAATTTCTAATTATTTTACTTATTAAAAGAAATGGTTACATATTTCATTTATTTTAATAATGTACATTTTTATATTTACTTTTTTTTAATATGTAATGCCATTAATATATATTTTATTTAATAATAAATGACAATGTATTACAAATATTAAAATAACATAATAAATTCCAAATATTTGTATAATTAAAAATGATTTCCCAGAACATTTTTAAAATGTTTAATTTTTAAATAAAAATAATTGTTTATTATTTTATTTTAGTAGAATAATGTTTTTAATATTTTTTAATTTTTTAATTGATTCTAATTATTTAGGCCCTCATTATGATGGTGGTCGGACCGACCACCGTCTGCTGTTGGCGCAGTAAGGAAACCGCCCGTCAAGCATGCAGCGGTCTGACCGCTGCACTATGATATGACCACCGTGGTGGGAATCGGAAAGTGCTCCATACCATGGCGGCTTGTGCTGCAGCCAAGGAAAAGGACCTCAGCACAAGCCACCATGTAATGGAGCACCTTCTGCGCCTCCATGCACCGTGTTCCATGAACCATGTGGTGCATGGCACACGGTCCATGGAGGTGAGTGGGGGCTCTATATGTGCCCCCAGGGCCACCTAACAGTGGCCCACAACAGACGGGGCCCAGTTCGGGCCCCCAAATTCCATTTTCGACAACCTTTTCAGGGCGGTCTTCCCAGCATGAAAAGGCTGTCGGAAAGGTATATCCTAATCCCGACAGCGGTGCCTGCCTCAGCACCACCTCCATTCTGGACTATGATTCTGACCGCAGCCCCGTCGGGATCACTGATTCTGTCAAAGAAGGCGGCCTTACCCTCGACCACTGTAGGTCCGACCGCATGGATTGTAATCCAGCAGTCGGACCAAAAGGATGTTGGCAGTGGGACTGCCACCGACGGCCTGTTGGTGTGCAGTCCAACCCCCATCATAATAAGGCCCATAGTTTTTATGTTTTAAAAATGTTATTTTACATTTAATACCACTAATATATATTTTAAATAATATTACATTAACATTTATTAAAAGCATGAATGTAACAAAATTAATTCAAAAAATTTAAAATATTAATTTGCATACCATTAAAATCATTACCATAAATTTTACTTTAAAATATTCACTTTTTAAAATTCTTCCCACCCTTATCCCCTGAAACCCAATATCCTGCTACTAAAAAAAGTACAAAATCATTATTTTTATACATTAATGCAACAAAAAATAAAAATTTCAACAATTTCCTAACTAATAAATTATCTTACTAAAAACACAAATAATTTTTTTTTAGAAAAGTTGATTGTTCTAAATTACAGATGGAGGAGGATTGTTTTTCTAGGTGATCATTAGGTTTACCCTGACAAAACCCTTAAGGAACTGGATCTTGCCTACATAGAAAACTTGCCCCACTCTGCCTTTGGTCCTCAATATGGGAAAACCAGCATGCAACCTTTAACTGTGAGATATTGCTGATTGTTTAACATGTGATTTAGGTCATTTGATCCTGCAGGTTGAGGTATATTAAGTTTACCATGGAAGCCCTTAGCAGGGCAGATCTGTTTTTGTCCCCTCATCTGATTAAAAAGGGGGATGGTGCAAGGGTGAAAAATATATTCATGATGCTTTTTACGTCTAATAGAGAATGCAAGGAAGGATAAGTTACTTACCTGTAATCCTAGTTCTCTTCCAGGGGTATACTCATCAAAGTCATAAGCACTGAATTATTCCCGCCCATGTGCGGGACCCCGGAGCATATACAAAAATACGTATATATGTGTATGTTTCTGTAAGAAAGTACAGAGTACCTCCTAAACATAGACATATACATGTATATATAAATAAAAACATGCAGCCTAATATACTTCAAATAGGCTAATATGCCAAAATTACATGGGTTTTTCAGAAAGAGAAAATAATCTCCCATATAAACACTGTAACAGAGAACATACACTGCAATAGTGTTCCAACACAGCCCTTTATTTTCAGAGAAAAAGGCAAGTAAAAGAAGGCAATTAGCTCATAGGCTGCATAGATGAGAAAACATTACAGTACCCAAAAACTGGCACCTTGCCTTTAAGGATTCTAAGAACGTGGACACCGTGCCTTTAAGACCTCCAGGAGCCCCCTGCTCCCATCATGCACCACAGGTGACAGTTAGGTCTGTACTTTTTTACGGTGTACAAACATAAAGGAACCATGGCACAAGGTGCAGAAAACAATACTATACTGTCAATACTCGTCCGGGGAGACGGTAGGGTTGATTATGACTTTGATGAGTATACCCCTGGAAGAGAACTAGGATTACAGGTAAGTAACTTATCCTTCTCTTCCAGGGGATACTCATCAATAGTCATAAGCACTGAATAGAATAGCAAGCCCATACCCACTTTCCCGCGGACGAGCACCTGTATAAATACAGCACAAATAAAATTTTAAGGATGACTAAATAAATTTCTTAACGAGGCTTGCCCAAACTGAGCATCCGCCTGTGTGTCAGAGTCTAAACAGTAATGGCGAGTGAAAGTATGCACTGATCGCCATGTGGCTGCTTTACAAATCTCTGCAATAGGTACATTCCTAAGGAGAGCTGTGGTCGATGCTTTCCCCCTGGTAGAATGGGCCTTTGGTTTTCCGGGAGGGTTCTGTTAGCTAGTTGATAGGACAACGATATACAGGACACTATCCACCTAGAGATAGACCTTTTGGAAGCTGCAGAACCTGTATTTATAAACAGACGATCTGACTTTCTCAAGGTCTTTGTTTTGTCTAAATAGAATTTCAGAACCCTCTTGAGGTCCAAAGAATGAAGGGACCTTTCCGGAGGGTCTGAAGGGTTCGGAAAGACTGTGGGGAGTGTAATTGTCTGATTAATATGGAAATCCGAGACCACTTTAGGTAAGAAACTCGGATGTGTTCTTAAAATCACTCTGTTTGCATGAAAAACAATGTAGGGCTCTTTACAACACAACGCCTTGATCTCACTCACTCTGCGAGCAGAGGTGATAGCCACTAGAAAAGCGGCCTTCCATGTCAAATGTTGTAAAGAAGCTCTGTGAATAGGCTCAAAGGGAGCACCCATCAGTTTTGCTAGAACAATGTTGAGCTCCCAAGGTGGAGAAGGGACCCTGATTGGTGGATAAATCTTTCTCAATTCCTCAAGAAAATCTTTGACCACAGGAATTTTGAAAAAGGAAACCTGAGTTGGGGACTTTCTATATGCTGTGATAGCTGCAAGATGAACTTTAATAGAGGAAAATTGAAGACCAGATTTGCCAAAATGCAGCAAATACGGTAAAATCACCTGTTCCTGATCCCGGACGGGATCATGTCCATTGTTCATGCACCATAAGTAAGAACGCTTCCACTTGAAAGCGTACGATTTTCTGGTGGAAGGACTCTTGGGTTCTTTTAGAATGTTCATACATTCCGAAATCAAATCTAGGTGTCCGTATTGGAGGACTTCAGGAGCCATGCCGTCAATCGTAGGGATGAGAGATTGGGGTGAAACACCTTCCCTTCGTTCTTGGATAGTAAGTCTCGACGGCATGGTAACCTCTTGTGTGGAACTTCCGATAGCTGAAGAAGATCCGGGTACCACCACTGACGAGGCTATTCCGGGGCTATCAGAATCATTCTGGTGTTGGCCCTGTAGAACTTGTTGATCACTGTGGGACTCAACGGAATTGGTGGAAAGGCGTACAGTAATGTCTGAGACCATTTTATCAAAAGGGCATTCCCCCGAGAGCCTGGTTGGTGAAACCTGGATGCGAAGACGGGGCATTCTGCGTTTACCGCATCTGCAAACAGGTCGATGTCTGGTACTCCCCAATTTTGAAAAATGTTTTGAATGACTTTGTCGTTGAGTACCCAGTTGTGAGCTTCGACGAAGTCCCGGCTTAGGGCGTCCGCCTGGACGTTGAGAGTTCCCGGGAGATGAATCGCCACAATGGTTAAGTCTCTTGCGAGAAGCCATTTCCAGATGGTCTGAGACTCTAGAGAGAGAGGTCTTGATCGGGTACCCCCCTGTTTGTTCAAATAATGCATAGTTGTGGTATTGTCCGTTTGAATCAGAAGAGAACGAGACTGGAACGAAGGGTACAGTGATTTGAGAGCTAAGTGTACGGCCCTCAGCTCTAAGAGGTTGATATGATAACCTTGTTCTGTCTCTGACCAGAGACCTTGAACTTGGAGAGGACCCATATGAGCACCCCATCCTTGGAGTGAAGCATCCGTGACTATCGTCTGGGTAGGAGGGTCCAGGTGAAAAGGAACTCCCTTCATTAGATGGGATCGCTTCATCCACCATCTGATGGAATCCTTGGCCGATTGGGGAAGAAGCACATGGTCCTCCCAGCGCCCCGCTATCTGCATCCACTGGTCCTCCAGAGATTGTTGCAGAGGACGCATGTTTAACCTGGCGTTTGGTACGATGAAGATGCATGATGCCATTGATACCAGCAGTGATGACGCCTGACTGTGGGACGTTGCGTTTGAAGAAGATTGTGACATTTCTCGCGGATTGAGAATAACCTCTCCTCCGAAGGACACACGCTTGCCTTTTCGGTATCCAGGTAGTGGATCTTCTGTGTTGGGTTGAAGATCGATTTTTTGTAGATGACATGAAGACCCTACCAGTTCAGTAGTTGAAGACAGTATGAGAGATGACTCTGAAGCAGAGCAGGTGACGAGCTCTTCAGGAGCCAGTCGTCCAGGTAAGGATATATGAATATCCTTTGCTTGCGAAGAAACGCCGCCACCACTGCCATGCATTTCGAAAACGTTCGGGGAGCTGATTTGAGCCCCAACGGGAGAACCATGAATTGGAAATGCTGGAATGACACTTGAAACCGTAGAAATTTGCGAGGCACATGGAAGTATGCGTCCTGTAGATCTATAGAACACATCCAGTCCCCCTGATGAAGTTGAGGGAATATTTGGTGCAGCGCCAACATCCGAAAATGTTCTTTGCGGATGAATTTGTTTAATAGTCTCAAGTCGAGTATTGGTCTGTATTCTCTGGTAGGACCTCTTTTCTGCACCAGAAAATAACGAGAATAAATCCCTTGCTTTCTTTGAGGAACAGGGACCGTTTCTATGGCATCTTTTTGTAGAAGAATGTTCACCTCCGATTGCAACAAGTGGTGGTCTTGGAGACATTTTTCTCGCGGAGGAATTGATGGAGGTGGGGATCTGAATCTGAGTAAATAGCCATTCTGCACAATATTCAGAACCCACTTGTCCTTTGTTAGTTTCTTCCACTCCTCCAGATGTAACATAACACTTCCCCCCACCGGAGTGGTTAACGGGCATGGAGGAAGCCACTCCTCATTGCTTTGCTGATTGTTTAGGTGCAGCCGTTTGCTGTCTTGTAGTTCCTCTTCCACGTCCAGGCCTTCTCTGGTGGTAGTGAGACCTGGATTGACTTTGATTTTGCGTGGTCCAGTGAGGGGTTTGAACCCTCTGCTGAAAGGGACGTCGGTCATAGGGACGGAACCTTCGTCGAAATTCTTTTCGTTTCTCCAAGCCAACAGCTTTTAGAGTGTCCAATTCTGTTTTCATCTTGGACATCTCATCGTCCGCATGAGAACCGAATAGAGGAGAGCCATTGAAGGGGAGGTTTACGATCTTTCTCTGTGCATCCGGTTTCAGCCCCGTGAGACGAAGCCAGGCTGAGTGCCTCAAGCAAATACCGTGAGAATAGCCGTGGGCAGCCAAATCTGATGTGTCTGCAGCTGCACCGATGACTTGGTTTGCCACCAAGCCGCCTTCTTGTAGGATTTCTTGGAAATCTTGTTGATCCTCTTTCGGCAGCTTTTCTGTGAATCTTGCCAAAGAGTCCCAGAGTGATCTATCATACCGACCCAGCAGGGCGGAAGCACTAGCCACCTTCATCACTGATGCAGACGTGTTGCACATTCGTTTAGCTAATGAGTCCATATTCTTACTGCCCTTCTCCGGAGGGACAGTGGAGGAGGATGTAGATGAATGTGCCTTTCTGGCTGCAGCCACTATGACTGAGTCTGGAGGTGGGTCCGCACGAAGAAAAAATGGATCCTGATCTGGTGCCTTATATTTTTTAGAAATACGTGTGGGAGCTGAGCCCACCGTGGCCGTAGTCAGGAAGGTCTGCATTGCTGGCTCTAGATGACCTGGGACCAAAGGAAGCAGAGGCCTTGCCGATGACCTATGGTGAAGGGTCTCAAATATGACAGAAGTCGAAACTGGTGGTGCAGACATATTGATATTTAACTTGCTGGCACCCCTGCAGAGAACCTCATTGAAAGTTCCGATATCGTCAATCGGGGAAACCCTGGATGGCGGTGTCGCAGATAGAGTCGGAGAATAATCCCTAATGGACGATCTTGAAGATGTGGTAGATGATGGTGACCTCCGTCTCCTTTTAGGGGTAGGAGAATGGCGAGATCTTGAGCGCCCTCTTGATCGTGAACGCCGTGTTGATGGGGACCTACATCTTCTCGGAGACCTGTGTGGAGATGGCCTCGAGGATGCAGTAGGAGGAGGTCCCACAGAGACTCTGGCTGGAGAAAGAAAATTCCGAGCCCGGAACTCTGGGTGGGACCTTCCAGTGTCGTATGCTTTCTAGCCATCTTGGAGACATATGAACAGGAGGAGTTTTTTCTCTAGGAGCCGGAGATCCCTCCGGTGTAACTTGAATAATGTTAATGCCAGGCGAAGATGACACTTCCCTTGACGTCGAACGTATGGTTCTCGACGTCGACCTTGGCTTTTCTGGTACGTCTCCTGAAGGAATGGTGAGGTTTTTCTCCCTCGACGTCGAGCGATGCCTCGACGACGACACGGAATGGGCCACCATTGACGTCGACCGCTGCTGTGGATACACACTTGAGGATTCGTGTCTATGCGGCGATGCCCTCGACGTCGGTCTTTTCGACGTCAAACGTGAAGGAGTTCTTGACGTCGACCGTCTGTAGGCTTGCGGCATCTTCGACGTCGACTTTCTCGATGGTGATCGTGCCCTCAAGGTCGACCGACTGTAGGTCCGTGAGGGTGTCCTCGTCGTCGATCCTCTTGACGCCGACCTTCGTGGAGAAGGCGGGGATCTCGAAGCCGACCGGTGTCTTGACGTCGACGGATGCTTCGACGTCGACTTAGACCTCTCATGGCCAACGTACTTCGAGCCCGAAGTAGTATGCCTCGACGTCGACTTACTTTTCGTCGACGGAGGTTCTCGTCGTTTCGATGGCGATCTGTCCTTCGACGTCGTAGAGTGTCTTACTTGTTTTTCTGACGTCGATTTCAACGCCGACGGCAAGCATTCCGGAATCTGCTTTCTTTTGGAAGCTGAGGAAGCAGATCAACACCGTTTCTTCTGTTTTTCTTGAGAGGAGGGCTTCTTGGAGGCAGGATTACTCTCAAGGCCACTTTTAGAATGTCCTTTTCCTCTCTCCATTGAGGCATGAAGTTTGATCTTTTCTCTGTCAGGCAGAGTTCTCTTTGAAAATTGCTGACTGTAGTAACACTTCTCTGGGTTGTGTGAAGATGGCAAACACACAATACACACAGAGTGAGGGTCAGATTTAGCCATTTTCTTCCCACAGGAAGGGCATTTGTTAAATAAAGATGGCATTTCTGACAAAAAATAGTTGTTAAATTGTCAGAAAAAAACTAAAAATTAATACCAGCAGCACAAAATGTCGAATAAAGTTGGAATAAACCAATTTCTGACTAGAAATAGCCAAAAACTGACAAGCTCAAGCTCCAGGATCCTCACAGAAGGAGCCGGAAAAAAGAACTGACCTAACTGTCACCTGTGGTGCATGATGGGAACAGGGGGCTCCTGGAGGTATTAAAGGCACTGTGTCCAGGTTCTTGGAATCCTTAAAGGCAAGGTGCCAGTTTTTTGGTACTATAATGTTTTCTCATCTATGCAGCCTATGAGCTAATTGCCTGCTATTAATTGCCTTTTTCTCTGAAAATAAAGGGCTGTGTTGGAACACTATTTCAGTGTATGTTCTCTGTTACAGTGTTTATATGGAAGATTATTTTCTCTTTCTGAAAAACCCATGTAATTTTGGCATATTCGATGATTTGAAGTATATTAGACTGCATGTTTTTATTTATATATACATGTATATGTATATGTTTGGGAGGTACTCTGTACTTTCTTACCAAAACATACACATATATATGTATTTTTGTATATGCTCCGGGGTACCACACGTGGGCGGGGATAATTCAGTGCTTATGACTATTGATGAGTATCCCCTGGAAGAGAAATGGAGATAATTACAGTGAGATATTATGCCATTATTCATTCATATGTTGGAACTGAACCCTATCTGATCTTGGCCAAAACTATTTGGGAAAGGACACTTATAAATACATTTCGTTTAGGTACAATTAGAAGCCAGCTTTGTTTGCCATTGGGCCAGTTTAATTCTGCATTCATTTTAAATTTCCCCTTGCAATGTAATTTCCCCCAACACCGATTCATTTTGTATTATTTTGTAAATTCTGTGATTTTTTTAAACAAAGATATTTATTACCTATCCACAAGATCCATGGATTTAATAAGCATAAACCAGCATTTACTTTTTGCGTATGTTACCCAATCCTGTGGTTTGCTATCCGGAGGGGTGTTTTTTAAACAATGCTTATGTCTCTTTTAAAACTCATTTCTTGTAACTTGTGCTTTTCATATTATTTGATAATAACTGAATACATTTTTATGATAATGATGATGAGGTAGATAGAGAAATTCGAAAAGGTGAAGATGTATTTGTCAAAAGCATAGAGTTAATAGGCAAAGCCAAAAGAGAAGGTGAACCAAAGAGAAGTGGTGTAAAGAAAGAACAGAGGTTATCCCAGGAATGCACTTTGAGAGAAATCAACTAGAAAGACAGTGGTGAAAGCTCTTGGAGTTCCACTCCACTTTGAAAGTTTTCAGATAGATGCTAGGAAAATCATTGTAAAGTAAAGCCTTTAACACCAATGGTCCAGAGGTAGAAATATAATATGGTGTTATCTACAGTGTCAAATGCTCAGATAGTTAAAGAAGAATGAGCCAGAAAATAGGCGGTTGTGGGAAAGCATGGTTCGAGCTGAGTGAAGAGTACAGAATCCAGACTGGAAGCAGTTAAAAAGGTTGTTAGAAGAGAAATATTTAGTGACTGTTTTTAAAGTAGTCGCTCGTGTATCTTTCAGAAGAATGGGAGTAAGGGTGGTGGACAATAGTAAGAAGGAAATCAAGGGTTAGAAGTGGGTTAGTATCACATTTGAAACAGTGTTGTAAATTCCAGATATGAGGCAAAATAAATTACAGATAAGAGAGAGTGATTTAATAGTGTGGTTAGGCATAGAAGTACTTTGGAAGGAAGATCAAAGGATTTAATAGTTTGTGGACTGAAGGGGCAGATGGTATGCATGATGGTTAGCAGTTTTGAGAATGGGGATGAACTACAGAGGTGAAGTACCTGAGAAAACAGGGAGTAGTGGAGTGAAGTTGAGAAGCATAGGGGGACAAAAGGTCACGACTATCACCACCACAATATGATGCCATGATGCAAAGGTGTTAGCTAAAAGTGAGGAGTGGGTGAAAGGTGTGCATAGTAGGGAGATTAAGTTAGTAAATTATATGAAAGCCTTTGGGAATGAGGCTCTAATAAGGAGTTTAAAAGTTCAAAGTAAGTGGATTCGACATTGTCTAAAGATAGAGAAATTGTGTTCAGAAATTGTGTTCATAGATTTTCTATAACTGTCTAGTTTTTCATATTGTTTTTCAGCAAGCGAACGTCAGGTGTCAATCAAAGTTCAGGGCATAAAGTAGCAGAAGTAAATGGACTTAAGAAAGAGTCTGCATAAAGCACGTTTGGTGTGCTAGAGTGGTGTGAGATCATTGTGGATCTGAAGCAGTAAACAGGAAGATAAACTGTACCTTGTTTTTTTTCAAGAAATTGGAGGGAGTAATGGCCTTAAGGGCAGGAGGGATGTTGATTACCAATTTGCGTAATTCCATGGTCAGAGAGGGATGGATCAATAGTTAGTTTTTTAATTGTTTTTTTTAAGTACTGGTTTTTATCCGAACAGACAGAACAGTAATAGCAAGCTAGACACAGCAATATTTTAACCAAAGACTATTTTACCAAGTTATTAATTGTCTATCGAATTGTATTTCAAATTTTTTTTTTTAACCGTTGAGGAAACCTGTGGATGAACTATGGGTTATCTGTTGAATTATCGACACTTATGAAAAATTGTGACACTATCTATCATTTTAATTCTATTTGGAACTAATGCACTTTGACAGACTTCATTGTCTAAATAAAGTATTTTTGAAATCTGAAATCTAAAAGAGAATGTTTAACATGTTAGTATAGCGCTCAAGGTTATCCCTGGTTACTTGTTGCCAGTGTGTGTTAAGTAGGGATTCACCAGTAAGTAAATGGGAGTAGAGTGTTTATGGAGGTTTAAGTGCAAGTCCCCAAGTAGGATGAGGTTGTTGATGGGTTGAAATAAGTCAATGATTGAGGTCAAGGTGTTCAAAAACAGAACTGATGGTACTTGGTTGCCAGTAGAAAGCTGAAATATTTTCTTCAACAGGAGCAATGATAGAGGAGTAATGGAAGGAAATTCAAAAGATGTATAGCATATATTTGGTACAGAAGCGTGGATGCATGTAATTCTTTTTTGAGCAAAATCCCAATTCCAGAACTTCTGCAGTTCTTTCCTGGTGTATTTGTTAATATGTTATTATTGGTGTGGAGGACTATTGGTGTGGCAGTCAGTTTCAGTTTAAACACTTTATTCGGACAGATTTCCATCCATAAAAGTAGCATACATACAACAAGTAAGCAAATCATCCAATTAAAAATATTATTAAATATTAACACGAGGAAAATTACACATAGCAGCAATTTGTTAAAATGATAAAGGGCCATGTGCCCTCACCGTGTATCTTAAAAATGAGACTACATATAAGCATGTATCACTATCGGACAGTTGAATAACTGCTAGAAATATGGCTCTGCACTGCCTAATCTCATGGTACTTCTTTTTAAAAAGGGGGATCAAGAATGACCTAGTATAAAATTCATAAAATTTACAAAACAATAAAAAGTGTAGCATAGTTTGGCCTGTTTTTTTATCGCACGGACAGGGGATAGCAGCAAGAATCGGATGATACCCAAGCGGAAAGAACAATAAGTATTTAACAGTGTCAGCTCGGAATCTAAGTAACAGAGAGCGCTCCCATCTTTCATAAGGCTGCCAAAAATAGACAGGGGAGATACCGAGGCACTCAAGGCAAATATGCAGTAATCATAGGTTTCCCTTCAGTGCTTTTAAGGCGCCTGTCCTGCACTGATTCATAAAAAATTGAGGATACTTTTCTTTTATTAAGACTAGAGCATGAGTTTGTCTCGTTAAAAGCCCTCTGCATGTCAATTTTACCTAGTTCAGATTAAATGTATGACAACCACGGGATTCGGAGGCCATTAACATCGAGAGACAGTCTAATTTTATGTCGCTGATTAATACTGCCTTCTCATTACTCCAGATAGATAACCAAAATAATAAAGGCCTCACTCTCATGAATTCAGTTATATATTGTAAGTTTAACTCTAAAAGTGAGGAGTGGAAATTGGTACTCCAAGGAGTCCCCTGCAGAACCTATTTTCTTCGTATTGTAAGGCTTCGTAATTGACAACCCCCCAAATTCGGAGCCGTAGGTGCAGCCGCGGTCCGTGCAGGTAACAGCGGTGGGGCCGGGTAAGGGGGATTTCAGGGACAATGCTAAGGGAGAATTATTTATTTATTTAATTTACCCTCTGCATCGTCCTTTGAAATCCAGCCTTACCCGGCCCCACCGCAGTTACCTGCACGGACCGTGGCTCCGTAGGTGGCAATGGAGACACACTGAGATGTGTAGATTTGCAGCATGGCTGTCAATTGCCCCCCTACCCCTAGGCTGAGGAAGGCAAAGTAAAGAGCCAATTGCTTTTGAGAACTGCATTCTATTATGTGCGATACTTGTTGACCAGGCTCCTGAGGCAGAAAACGTGACTACCAAATATAGAAAAGTCTTAACACTAGTTAAGAAATGTTCACCTACTTGTATGCGGGACAATTGAATACAGTGTGGGCCACATGCCATAATATGTGACTTTGTAAAATTAGTGCGAAGATCTCAATTAGACATAAAATCAGTGAATGCAGATACTAGGAGGCGCAGTGCTTTAGGAGGCTGAGCCATTAGCACTGCGTAGTTTGCATATAAAAATGTGGGTAAGAGATTCCCTTTGATAGAAGGGACGTCACTAGTTGTCAATGCTAGAGCCGGGTACAAATCGTTAATGTATAAAATGAACAAGAGCGGGGCAAGCACACACCCTTGCCGGACGCCCCTACCAATCTCAATATCCATGGACACATTTCCATTGTCGCTTATTCGGACCCTGGCTCTCATATCCCTATGTAAGTATGCCAGCAAATGAACAAGAGAGGCATCCAGACCCCGGAGCAGCAACATGTGCCATAATTTAGTTCGATTGACACAGCCAAAAGCTGTACTTAAATCCATAAAAGCCAGATATAGAGGCACACGCTTTACGACAGTGTATTTACCTAATATCAAATTCAGGTTGGCACATTGCTCAATTGTCTCGATCTTGCTTCTGAATCCATGCTGGGAAGGATGTAAGATGGATTCATCTTGGGCCCACTCCTGGATTCTATTATAGATGACACGTCCCAAAATTTTAACAGATGTGTCAATCAACGAGATTGGTCTAAAACAACTGGGGTCATCACGGCTACCCTTCTTAAATATGGGGACAATCAATGATAGAGGTGCGTCAGGAGGCCGGGGCATCTGTGTGTGCCAAATTACTGAACACATTAGTTAGAATGGGGGACCAGAATTCAATGTTAGGTTTAAATAAATCAATCAGTACGCCGTCAGGCCCCGGGGCTTTTCCTCCTGTACTTTGTGTGAGGGCCTCTTCCACCTCATCCACTGTTATCCTGACCTCTCTAAGTTTCTCGTTATTAATGATAAAAAATATCCTCTGTTGGGGGAGCAACATAAACTTTTCTACAATTGTCTTCGTAGGAGGATTCGCTTGTAATATGGCAGGAGATCGGGGAGACTGTCAGATTTTTTTCATCTTATATCTGAGACAGTAGCCCAAAAATGCCTACTATCTTTCGTACTGGCTGCTTGAGCCAATGTATCCCATTGATCTGTTACAACTTGCTGCCAAAGATTGGTTATGACAGCCTTGTATTGTTTCCTAAAGACGGCAACTAATTCTTGATCCCTGGGTTTTTTCCCTAATGCTATTCTTAGTTCTCTGTTGGCTACCGTGCAATCATCATCACACCAACCGTGCAGCTTGTTTGGTGGGCGTATCGGCCTGAGAAGGGCGTTTTTTATACTTAGGCAGAGATCATTAAAAGCGCCCACAATACAGGTTGCACTATCCTTTTCAGATAAACAGACCTCCACTGATCTCATGTTCTCTTTTAAAATTATTTCTTGGGTTCGGACTGGATCGCGCATTCTCCATATCAATTTTAAGTTATCCGTGGAAGGTTGCAGATTTCTGGCCCCATCTCACTCTTATAAACTTTCCTTGGGGCCATCAGGAGAGCTACCTCAAGGGGATTGTGGTCACTAAAAGTAGATACAACAACGGAACGGTATATAAGGATCTCCTTTAAACTTCTTGTGGTGAATATGTAGTCAATCGTAGATGATGCCTATATATGTAGGTGGGGCAGTAATATCTTTCCCTGAAATTCCCATAGTGTCTACTAAATCGTGGGATCTCCAACTCCTGGCTTCTTGAGTCCAGTCCTCCCCATGTGGAACCTAAGGTATTTCTGCCTATAGGAAGATGAACATTAAAATCGCATGCAAGGTACAAATACAGTTCATAACCAAGAGTAATAACCCTGTTGGATAGTCTAGTGAGGAAGTTTGTTAATTCTAAAAATATTGGATTTGGTACATTGATAAAATCTTTATTATAAAAATGAACCAAATATAGGTTAAAGTGATTTTTCATTAGAGTGCCTGAAAGCTAGTGCTGGCTGTTTCCAGAACATCCACATGACCACCTAGACCTATATTCAACCACACTGACCGCCTTATGTGCGACCAGAGCGAGAACTAATGGCTGGAATACTATACCATTGAAACTCATCGACAAAGGTGAGTACCACCTCCCATGTTTCCTGTAGCATAATTATATCATAGCTTTTAATAAATGAAAGCCATTCTGCTACACAAAACTTGGAGCGAATCCCTGCCACATTTCAACTCGCAATTTGTAGCGTAATGCCTTGAGCGGGTAAGACGGTAGCAGTATAGTTACCCACCATGGGTATGATCCGGGTAGAGGATGCGCATGGGTAGACAGACACTGGTAGTCATTCTTATATCTTCCAAGTTGTTAAGGACATCCAACCTGTCCATGCAACTCAGTAAGGGCATTTCCCATATTCGGGAAGTCATGAATGGTCTGGGGAACTGTTGACTTATAGAAATAACCAAGGTGTAATGGTACAATCTGAGAATTAGTGTGTGGTGGTGATTCTCCATGTTTTAAGATGTGGCGTACATACATTGGGGCCCTAGAAATTACCACTATGCAGTCCCCCTGAATGTCTTTATGCCCCTGTCCCACCCACCCGACTCTCCGTATCATAATGATTTCCCTTGCATTCCTTGTTTCAAGATATTTATGTTTGTTTAACCAATGTACGGTTTTGTTCTTTAATTGTAACCAGGACTCGACTGAGCCTGTCTTCAGAGGTGGAACACCAGCAAGTACCAGTAAAAAAGTGCAAGCTGCTCGAGGCTGACTCAGTGTATCTCTACAGGGTGAAGTCGATTTCATGGCTCCTCCTAGTGAACTAGTACAGTTAGGTTTCGCGGATGCCGTTTCTTTAACTGGATTGGTAGTACTTGGGTCAGCAGATTGTAAAGCCATATTCTTTCTATGGAGGGATTCATTAGCATGTGTAGGCTCTCTCTGTGGCTTGTACACTGTGTCACCAACACAGTCTGACCTTGTTAGATGACAGTCTGAATAAATTGGTGATGGGTTAGTACATGGAGTATCCCGCCTATTAGGTACTTCAATTAAGTCAGGACGGCCGGATAAGAATCTCTCAATTTTTTATGATAGGGTTGAGTTTTTGATCAAGGATTGCGTTAAGAAGAGAGACCATAGCACTAGTATCAGTAGTGAGTAAGTACACTCCCCGTTCTTCAACATCATGGGACCCCTCTGTTTGGGATGCCTGGGACTCACAGTGGGGTTTAGACCAGGGTAGAAGCGATAGTGGAGGAATATTGGTGTGGCAGTCTCTAGGGGAAATCCACATCTCTGTGATGGCAGTGAAGTGTAGTGTGGGCTGTGGGCCTCAAAAGACTCAGTGATGAAGGATTTTTTTCTTCTCCTGTCATAGGCAGTGAGGTTGAAGTTATTGTTGTCACAGCTCTGGTTAATTTTCAGTACAGGTGAGGTGAAGAGATCAAGTGATAACTGTAAGGTTTGAGGTTCGTCTTTTGTGTGAGAGGTGATGCAGAGTTTGCAAAAACCCATGAGTAAAGAATTCACTGGACAAGAGGAAAAGTTTAAAAGGAAAAGGGTTATATGTAGATATATTATAATCATAAGGCACACATCACAGCAAAGAGAAATCCAGGAGCAAAACCTAGGAAAAGATTATCGTCAATACATGGAAGAGCAGACTAACAAGGAACAGAACAAAGAATGTATTATAGAGCAATGGTGTGTGAAAAGGTTGTATGACACTATATCAAGCTTGCTGATATTGACTGACAAAATAGCACATTGTTTACATTGACTACTACTCAGTGGTCGAAGTGGGGGGAAAAATGTTGGGGAACTGTGGGAGGAGAATCAGAGGGCGGGAATAACCAGAGGATTGGATCAGTGGGCGGAGTCAGAGGTGTGGCCAGAATGCGCAAAACATCCCAATTTTTTGTATTTGTTTAGCATTACAGCCAGGGCCGGACTGCGACACGAAACCGGCCCTGGCAAACTGCTTGGCCGGCCCCCCTGGGGGTGATGAGGGGGTGCAGCCGAGCTGTTTGCTACGGCCGATTTTGTTAAAGGGGGCCGATATTGCTGGCCCCCGGATACAAAAACGGCCCCCCAGGGCCTAAAACCGACCCCTACCCTGGCGGCCTACCGGGAAAACGCCCGGTGCCCGCTACGGCCAGTCCGGCCCTGATTACAGCTTATTACGTTATTTAATTCAACCAATGGATACACATGATTAATTAAGGTTTAATATGAGTTATTGACATTAAAATAAATTTACAAAGTGGGATATGTTTCCAATCGCAGAATGTCCCAAATACGCTTAAAAGTGCAAGCACAAGCCATTAGTCTCCGAGACATGGAGTTTCTGTCATAGCACTTCTCCTCCCTTTTTCCACAAGAGCAGTTCAAACATGAATGGCAAAATATCCTAGTTTGCAAATGTTTTCTATATAATTATGGTTCTGCCATATTTGCGACATAATACAACATCTGCTGCATAATCTGACAATTTTAACTAATAAATTGTAGCTCAAACGGATCAAAAGATGCTAAAAAATGTGACTTGTGTTGCTGCGCAGTGGACCGCCCTTTGCAAAGGTTGACTGATCCTTTTTCACTGCTGCATTTGTATGTTACACTGGTACTAATAAGGCAAAATCTTTCCAGAAACTGTTAGCATGTGTAAAAATGTCAAAATAATAAAGTACCAGAAAATATACTGCATTACGCTGCAGCCTTTTTTTTGCTACATAATTTAGTCAACACTGTGGCATAATGTTCTCCTACTTCGCTGCATAATTCTAGTGGCCCCAAAGTAGGCAGCACATGTTAAAGGTGCTTGTCCATGAAGCAGAGATACTTTGTAGATTGCAAACTTAGGGACTCACTATGATGGCGGAAGGACCGCCACCGCCGGGCCGGCAGTGGCGGTCCTTCCGCCATCATACAGAAAATTCCCACCGCCAAATTAGGATGGCGGTGGGAATCACAATGGTTCCGCGGCGGACGGAAAGTCCGTCCGCCATGGTTCCGCAAGACGGTCCTTTTCCAGCCGCCTTGCGGAACCCGGAACCAGGGCAACATTACGGCGGTGCCGTGCAGGCACCGCCGTAGGGATTACGGTATCCCTTTCCGCCTGTCTTTTTTGCGGCGGATATCCCGCTGCAAAAAGACAGGCGGAGACTGGCTTTGGGGGCCCGTTGCGGGCCCCCTCTGTGTGGGGGGGTGCACTGGGGGGGTACCCATGGCAGTTCCATGCACCAAGTGGCAGGCACCGCGTGGTGCAGGGAAATGCGGTGCATGCACCTTTATCATTGCGGAAGGTGCTGCAGCCAGCAGCATCGCCCGCAATGATAAAGGCCCAGGATGTGCCCACCAGTATGGTGGGCGCATCCTAATAGCAGTAGTGGGACCGCCGCATGTCTGGCGGGCGGTCCCAAACACCGCTATGGTGGCGGGCAGACCAAGTCCGCCCGCCATCATAATGAGCCCCTTAGTTTGGTGTGAGTGCAAATCATGCATTGCCGATTCCTGGTGAGTTGCAGCTACTACTGCTGAAACAAGGCCAATGGAGGTACCAATGGGTGAGGCAGACTGGCCTCAAGGGCAGGGCCGGCTTTAGCGCTGGTGGCGCCTTGTGCAACAATGTTTGTTGGTGCCCCCCAATGACCACCTCCCCCACGGATTCCCTCACTACCACCCTTTAACAGTGCCTCTCAAGTCTCCATAACCACACTCTCTCTCAGATACATTTAATTTGATTTACAGCGCCACTCATACCAGTGTAGGGTGTCAGAGCACTTTACATCACAAACGTTACACAGAGACAATCAACTATACGTGTGTAAATCACTGTATAGGAAATGTTACATATGGCAAAGGACTACAAGGTGTAGGAGTCAAATGACAAATATACCAGTAGGCAGTATAGTTTAATAGTGATTGGTCTGGAGAAACACAAACTCAGAATTTAAAACGTAATACCATAGTTGGGGTTCTCTTTAATAATCAGAATTGATTTCTATCCAAATGAACACTTTTTGCAACATTAGGATAATCAAAGACTGAGGGAAAAACATAATGCTATAATTTATACCTTGCAGTTTGCATGCAGCTCTTAGATGACAGTTAATAGCTCACTGTTCTATGTTAGGATTTTAACTTATAAACTGCTAGTAACAAAAGGATCTCTCTGACAAAAGCAGTAACCCACTGACCTATTTACATTATGGGCATTTGGTGATCTGCATGGTACATGTTCTTTGCAGCAGACACATTAACCCTCAGCGCTACCTTTCCATGAGTCAAAACTTCCACTAGACAAAACTCCGATCTCTCTCTAGAAGAACATTAATCACTGGAGTTATCATGAAATTTTTATTGTTGCCGAAAATTGCTGGCTAAAGAATGATGATGGATTAAACCCAGATCAGTTGACTGGGGGTGAGTGTTTGATTTGCTCTAACGCTCCGTCCATCATCCCCTTTGGTATCGCTTTGTTCGCCCTAAGTTGGCAGGGTATGCCCAGACGTGGGTCCCTTGCTCACTTTGCCACTGGATTCAAGATAGCCTGGCTGATGAGGGTTTTGAACCCGAAACCGGTCCCAGGATGCTTGTTTCCGGTCCAGGGAAGACATGGCTTGGCAGTTCGGGCTGGACTGTTCCCATGAGGCACAGGGTCAGACTGATTTGCATATGGCCATGTCTGAACTGGGGTGGTGGAGTGAGCTAAAGAATGATGATGGATTAAACCCAGATCAGTTGACTGGGGGTGAGTGTTTGATTTGCTCTAACGCTCCGTCCATCATCCCCTTTGGTGGCGGCCAGGAAGGAGGCAGCAAGCGCTTTTAAAACCATAATATACTTGCAAACACAACACCCACACCCAAAGTCAGTGCCCGGTGCGGTCACACCAGTCGCAGCGCCCTTCTCAAGGGTCCTGTGTCCTCAGTGACAGAGTCACTGTTGCTCTAGGGTATGCTGCTTCATAGGCCTGCCCGCAAGACTGGTGGTGAACTTCAGTATGTATTGTGGTGAACAGGCCCACACTTGCCAGCGCTAGGGTCCACCTGCTGGTGCGAAGACACCAGGCCTTCTAAGGTCTTGCGAGGCCTTCTAAGGTCTAGCATGGGAATGTGCTCCCTCAGGAGAGTGGTCTGGGGGACTGGTCATGAACGCTGAACCTGGATGCCCAGTTCCAAATTTGGCAGCTCTGACCATAGTGCCACATCCTCTCCCCCACTGAACACCATACTGCCCCACTCAGAGAAACTCGTACTGCCTTCAACTACAACCCAATTGTGCCTCGCTATAAACACCTGGATTTGACTCAATTCAAATTATGCACTAGACAAAAGCAATATGCTGCCTAAAAAACAAAGTAATAACATCCTGGAAAAGCAAATACTCATAGGGAATGCAAGATTAAGTAAAGCATGTGAAATGTAAGCAGGAACAACATGGTTACCTCAACGGTTTTACACTCATTCAGAAATCAGTAAGTGCTTTTGCCTGAAAAGTTAAGGACATGACTACAGGGCCCGGAAGGGGCCCATTTCAATGTCCATTGCTTATATCCTTACAAAATATAAGCAGTATGGTTTAAAAAGACCACATCCGTGAACACAGAGCCGCGGTAAGCATTTTGTTTTCCAATTCACCCATCAATCAGGCATTGCAGTACCTCCAGGATTGGTGCACTTCCCCACCCAGAAAAAACAATGATGTTCAAAGAAAGACAAGAAAACAAAAGTAGCACTTCACTGGCAAACTCTGTAAAGTGATGCTAATGTGTTTGGGTGTGAATAAAATCAATCTGGCCACTTTGCGACCACTCTGTCTTGTTTTATTTAGTTATTTATTTATTTTTCATATTTTGAACCTTTTATTCCTGAGGCTGCCCTTTGGAATAAAAAAACATTAGAAAAAGACTACATTTCCAGCAAAAGTGTTTTTCTGTTTCTGCATCCATTTCACGGAGGAACAAATAAACGAAAGGAGGAAAGAGTGTGAGAACCGTTTCTTGAAGTCACGGTCTCAGTGTGTGAGGAGGAGCTAGACAGAGAGGAAGAAAGAGAGACGGAGGGGCAGCTGCCAGCGCTAGATCAGAAGTGGTCACTGTCCTTGTCTTCTCTGGGCAAGAAGAAAAAGACAGAGGGGCATATTATCAAGGGCTTATCGCCACTTTAGCAGCACTTTTTTGACGCTAAAGTGACGATATTTTTATCGCCCTATTAGCAAGCTGTCGCTAACAGGCGTTAGCGACAGCTTTCCGGCGATAGCACCCGGTTTTTCTATCGCCTTGCATGCCAGCGATATTTATCGCTAATGACATGCAAGGTAGGCGTTCCTTCTCTAAATTTAGCAAAAACTCCCGCTAACCGCACTTCGCCCTATTAGCAAGGATAGGCCGGACCCGCGAAGCGATAAAAAAGTCGCGCTAAGGCCCGTTAGCTGCAGGAACTTAAGACCAGAAAATAGCTGGTCTTAAAAATGGGGATAAGTCTTGGGCCCACATCTATGCATGTTTTGGTGCTGGACAGCGCTGCAAGCAATGTTGCAGCGCTGCCCTGCGACAAAAATACAGTGCAGGAATGTGCACCATCAATAAGATAGTGCGCATTCCTGGGCCCCAGTCATGAAAAGTGTTGCTGCGCTGCGACAAGACTGCGTTACAACACTTCTCATTATGCCCTCCTTGCAACAGCATGGATGCGCTGTACTCACTGGACAGCGTTCCATGATGCAAGTAATGACAGATACGTCAGGAATCCTGACGTATCTGTCTGCGCTAAAGTCACGCATTGCTCCAGTCGTGTCACAACCATGACGCAACTCCAGCAATGCATGGGGCCAGCCTATCCCTGTGGCACTGCCTCACCCTGACGCAGTGCTGTTCATGAGGGGTGCCCGAATGTTGGCGCAGTTGGAGATACATTGGTGGTGGTTGGGCGCTGCGGTGTCATCGTTTGGAAGCATTGGTGGAGTGTTGGTGCGGAGGGAGTTGACGAGATGTTCTTCGGTGGCCTTGATCCAGCTACGAGGGGGTGCGATGATGGCGGTGGCGTCCGGTGGGCAAGGTGAAGACGTGATGTTACCAATGATGGTCGGTCCAGGAAAGTCCGGTGTTGTGGCTGCACTTGAAGTTCACGCTGGCGGAGGTGATGTGCTCGACCATGTGTCCTGCTATGTGGCTTGTTGCGTTGACTTGCTGCTTGCGTCTGATGTAGGGGACCTTCCCCATGAGGGGGTGGTGTCCTGGTCACTGGGGTTCTCCAGGTGGAACTTGAGGTCACCGAGTAGGATGTTGTCGGTGGATGGGAGATCCTGGGGTGCAATGAGGTCTAAAATGGTATTGGAGAATGGGGGGGCATGGCCCGGGGGGCCTGCACATGAGGGTGCCACTGAGGATGCACCTGTGCCTGGTCCGGATCTTGGAGTTGACGTGGTCCATGGTCACCCTTGGGTCATTAGAGTGCGTGGTCAGTCGGAGTGTGCTTCTGTAGGTGATGGCAATGCCTCCTCCCTGACAGTTGGGGTGCTCCTTGCGGGTGATACTGCAGCCGTCAGTGATGGTGATGGCGATGTCCGGTCCGGAGCAGAGGTTGGTCGTGGCAGGCGAGGTGGTGTCCAGGGTTGATGGCGAGGAGGCTGCTGGCGTCGTATCGGTGGAGTGTCCAAGAGGAATGCTCCTTGGTGCTGAGCGCGGTTCAGGGGCAGACGGACGCAAACGGCGTAGCCTATGTGTTGCCATTGGCACGGGAGACGACCATTACAACGCAGGCAGTACATTGTTAACAACGCAACTCTGACAACGCAGGTGCCTTAACATCGCATTTGAATACAACGCATTGTGAGGTCAGTAAAGGGGTAATTTCAACTTTTTCAGGTGTGCATGGATATTGGATGTAAAATATGAAAAATTGGGTGTTTTTTGGGGTAAAACATAAAAAATGGGGTGTTTTTTGGGGTAAAACATGAAAAATGGTTTGTTTTTTGTGGTAAAACATGAAAAATGGGGGTTTTTTGGGGGTAAATTTTTGAATTTTTGTATGTTTTTTTAGGGTCAAATTTCTAAATCCTGGGTGTGTTTTGTGCCAAAATAAAGAGAAATTTGGGGGGGCATTTGTCTCAAATGTGATCTTTTGGGTGTCTTTTGGGGGTTCAGAAATGAATTCCAGGGTTCACGGTTGGGTCTGTTGTGCAAAGGTTATTCTTGGGTTGCACTCACTGTAGTGGGAACAGTGATCGTCAAGACTCAGCTATGCAAAACCTACTCTACTGTTGCAATGTGCCTAGTATTAGTATGTATTAGAATGGAATGCGATGTCATGGCATGCATCGCAACTACGTATGTGCCTTTGGCACACGAGTGGTACGCCCGCTGTGCATGGGCGCACAGCGACCACCATTGGGAAGTGCGGGGGGTGTCTGGACAGCTGTGAGGTAGTAAACCCCGTAATGAACACTGGATGGTGCGTGGCCGCGGGGATGTGTGTGTGAGTGTGTGTAGTTAAAAATGTATTGAGGGAAGTCTCACCTCTAAGCCGTGTCCCGTGTCTACGTAGCTCCTGCTCTCCTGCGTCTGCTTCCAGGAAAAGGAAGTAGGCAGCCAGGCACCCTCGCATGAGTCATTCACAACGCTGCGATGCGGCGGTGGTATTGTTATTTGGCAACGGGACAAGTCATGCAGCCAGGGTCCGGAGGGGTGGGCATGTCCTCCATGTTGCGAACAGAGAAGTACGCATGTCTGCATTGGGCGGCCTGAGTGGGCCGACCAAACAGTCATTGCGCACTTGAGTGTGCATGCCAATCCGCACATTCCCTGCTCCGTGTTTGGAGCAGTCCTACCCACCCACCCAACCCCTGAGGATACATAGCATGATTACATCCGTTATTTATCCCTTGTTTGTCCCTTTTTTAACTGTTTCATTGGCTTCTCTGAGCCCGCACTACACGCTTCCCGCTGCTGCTGCCCCTGCGGCCCCGCGCCCCTGTCCTCGCACATTCCCGCCTCCCAGCTGATCATTCCTCCACCCTCCCCTACTTAATGGCGGACGCTGCGCAATTGCGCAGTGGACAGGCGCTGCTGGCGCACAGAAGGTGCACCTAGGACAAGCCCGTCTGCGCACGTCTACAACCCAACCACGACCAGCGCCAGTAAGCCTGGATCACGGGCCACCCACTGCTACGGCACAGCCACCCTCCACGCACTCAAACCCGGGAAAGTCAGAGACTGACAACAGGCCTCAGCAAACACGACCTACGGCCAGTTCTCCTGCCTCCCCTGCCTCCAGAGCTTAACCACCACCCGGACTCCAACACAGCTGACACCAGCACCGGCGACACCCTAGTATGCATCCCCCTCAACCTGCGCTCCGTGCACATACACGCCGTGGAAATCTGGAACCTACTCGACTCTCTCTCGCCCGACATCGCCTTCTTCACGGAGACCTGGACCAATGCCTCCTCCGCCCCCGACATCAAGACCGCCATCCCGGACGGATACAGGATCCAGAGGAAGGACCGCACCAACCACCCGGGAGGGTGCCTCCCCATTGCACACAAGAGCACCCTCCGTCTCACCACCCCCAGCGGAACCTTCCCCACCGCCAAACACCTGCACTTCCAGATCCAGACCAGCCACAACTCCACACTCCGAGGAACCCTCGTCTACAGACACCCCGGGCCCCGGACACACCAGCCAGCCCACCATCTCCACCTGGACGCCAGTCACAGCTGAAGACACAGCCTCAACCATGAAAGGCATGCACTCGTGGGCCCCCACCAACCCATGCCCTCCCACATCTACCACAGAGCCGCGGCCGCCATCTCACACGAACTGCAATGCACCATCAACACCACCTTCAAGACAGGCACCTACCCAGATGACTGAAAGCGTGCAGAAGTCTGGCCCCTTCTCAAGAAGACCACAGCTGACCCCACCGACCTCAAGAACTACCGGCCCATCTCGCTCCTCCCCTTCGCAGCCAAAGTTGCAGAGTAGACAGTCAACAGGGAAGTGACACGATTCATTGATGACAACGCCATCCTCGACCCGTCCCAATCCGGATTGCAAACCAACCACAGCAACGAGGCCGTCCTACTGGCCGCCACAGACGACATCCGCACACTCCTGAACCAAGGCCACTCCGCAGCCCTCATCATACTCGTCCTTTCAGCGGCCTTCAACACCGTCTCCCACCACACACTAGTCGCCAGACTACACGACGCCGGCATACAAGGAACAGGCCTCGACTGGATCCGATCATTCCTCCCCGGAAGAAGCCAAAGGATCAGACTGCCAACCTTCCTCTCCAATCCCACGTAAATCACCTGCGGAGTCCCAGAGGGTTCATCTCTGAGCCCGACCGTCTTCAACATCTACATGGCACCCTTGACGCCAAAGTCCAACAACACGGCCTCAACATCGTATCCTACGCTGATGACGCCCAGCTCATCCTCTCCCTCACCAAAAAGACCACCACCGCCAGACTCAACTTCCAGAACGGAATGCAGGACGTCGCAGTCTGGATGACCAACAGCTGCCTGGAGCTCAACGCCGGGAAGACAGGAGTCCTTGTCCTTGGAACCACACCTTCAGCATGGGACAACACCTGTTGGCCTTCGCCCTTGGAAGCCCACCTACCCCCTCGAACCACGCCAGAAACCTCGGCATCGTACTCGACCTATCCCTCACCATGAACAGACAGGTCTACGCCGTCACCTCCAGCTGCTTCAACACCCTCCGCAACCTCCGCAAGACCTTCAAATGGATACCCCCAGAGTCAAGGAAGACAGTCCCCCATGCACTCATCACCAGCAGACTGGACATTGGAAACGCACTCTATGCCGCCATTTAAAAGTCCCTACTCCGCAAACTACCGACATTACAGTACACCGCCGCCAGACTTGTCCTCGGCATCCCCCGGCACTAACACATCAGCCAACACCTACGTAGACTCCAGTGTCTCCCCGTGGTGATAAGAGTCACCTTCAAAATCATCACTCACGCCTACGAATGCCTACACAACAACGTAACCAAATACCTCAACAACAGAATCAACTTCCACTTACACAAATGAGACATCCGATCTTCCAACCTCGCACTGTCTGAAACGCAGCGCATCCACAGAGCCAGAGCAGGCGGTAGAACCTTCTCCCACATTACATTCAATACCTGGAACGAGCTACCGGCAGACATCAGAGGTACCCCTCCCTGAACACCTTCAGGATGACCCTCAAGACCTGGCTCTTCGGCTTACAGATCTGCAGACCCCCACCCCTCAGTGCGTTGCGACCCTCACGGGTGTGTGGCGCGCTTACAATTCCCCTGAAAGATTGATTGATTGAGTTATCATCATGTGATGATTGTTCCTCTTCTGCACTGCTTGAGGTGGTGGGGCAACGCTCTTCCAACATAGCGGTAGACCCGCCACTGGGGGTGCGTCATCTACATGTGATAGGTATGAGCGACTCCCCCCGGCCCTCCTGCGCTACGTGTCCCACCTTCTCCTTACCTGGACATTGACCCCGTGGCGCAATCCACTGCACTCTCTCCACATCTGTGACTCAGCCAGCAGGAGCCTGAGCCAGGTGTGCTTTCACTGGGCTGGGTACAGGAGTCACCGCGTAGTCGGCTGGTGGACCGCCCAATGCAGTTGATGCAGCAGGGCTCCCTTAGGCGTGTAGTTGCAGCGCTCAGTCCACACAAGTTTGGTGTCGCACAGGTGCCTCACCCTCCTGGGCGTCCGGCCAGCCCAACATCATCCGTCCTGTGATGCAGGGAGACGGCACCCACCGTTGGTAATCCCCTCCGTGCACCCCGGTGTAGTGATGGATCATAGTATGCAAAGCGGACATCACTACGTTGGTGCGCAGGATCACCTCTACCATTGACTGCACCAAGGTGCGCAAGGCGGGCTTCTCACACAGGTCAGCAACGTGTCTCCATGCGACCTGCCAGACTTCACCACCAGGTACGGGTGATCGTCGCACATCAATGTCTCCCGCCACGGCTCATCGACTCCACATCTACTCCACATCCCACTCCAGGCCACAGACGCAGGTCCAGCGAGGGATCCAGGTACCAGACGCAGGTCCAGCAAGGGATCCAGGAACCAGACGCAGCTCCAGCGAGGGATCCAGGAACCAGACGCAGGTCATGCGAGGGATCCAGGAACCAGATGCAGCTCTAGCGAGGGATCCAGGAACCAGACGCAGCTCCAGCGAGGGTTCCAGGAACCAGACGCAGGTCATTCGAGGGATCCAGGAACCAGATGCAGCTCTAGCGAGGGATCCAGGAACCAGACGCAGCTCCAGCGAGGGTTCCAGGAACCAGACGCAGGTCCAGCGAGGGATCCAGGAACCAGACGCAGCTCCAGCGAGGGATCCAGGAACCAGACGCAGGTCCAGCGAGGGATCCAGGAACCAGACGCAGGTCCTGCGTGGGGACCAGGATCTCATCCTGGTCAACCAGGATGTTGGGTGGCTTGAGGGTGTTGTTGATGTGTGCTGCACTATGCCCTGGCTGCTCAAATCTGCATTATTCCTTTTTTTTGGTGCATCTTTTATGTTGGAGGTGGACAGATAGGCTAAGTCATAAATTGCGGGTTAGCGTGCCTTTTGCTATCGCTAAGGGCTTATCGCTGGATTCCACCCGCTATCGCCGGTCTCATTAACGCCGTCGCGTTAATGTTAGCGACGGTTTTCGCCGCTGATCCCTGCAGCTATCGCCTGGTAGCAAAACGTTGCTAATATGTCGCTAACAGGGCGATAACTTGCAGGGATCGACGGCGATAGAAAAACTAGCGCTAACCTAGGTTAGCGATAGTTATCGCCATTTCTTGCTAATATGCCCCAGAGTCCTCTTCCTTCTCTGCCCACCGGCTCGTCCCCGAACAGCCACGAACGCCAAGCCTAATCTGTAGGCCTTGGCTGTTTCTGCAGTCCTGGGACGCATGCTTAAAACAAAAAAGTAGGGGAACGGAATCTATTGAATTAAAGAAGTAGGGGCACTCCGTGCCCTGCCGATCCCGCCCACTTCGACCACTGCTACTACTACATTATTCTCTTAACTTCACATCTTCTTACCCAGACTTACCTTTCAATAAAGTGGTTAGGTTGATGAGGTTGGTGTGGTATTTTCGTCATGTGATATAACTTGTGATATATGGTGGTAGACTGAATGATAGGCTTGCTTCTATAGTGAGCTATGAATAGCATCATGACATGTTCACTGCTGAATTTTTTAGAATAATGGTCCCTACCACAGCCTTTGTGCAGGATTATAACACTAGTTCTAGTGTTCTAGGGTGCTCTCTCTCTATCTCCCTCTCCTGAGAAAGAGAGAGAGGTAAATGATGATTTTGTACCACAAGAAACACCCTACTAAAAATAATGCCATCCCAGAAAAGCAGGGCAATAGCTTTTCTCTCTGTGCAATAAACGCATGGCCAGCCTTGGTGACGCTGGCTCTGAATCTCTTATGTTTGTGTCCTATGTCCACGTTAATGTGAACAGTGTACCTGGTAAGCTTCAGAGATACAGACAGAAACAAGCATTTGCAATGCAATAGGTCTCGCATTTGCAAGAGTTTGAGTTATTTGCATTGTAAATGACAATGCCTTTTATTTATATGTTTTGAAAACCGCAAGCCGTGCATAAACACTCACTTTGTACTTTTAGTCCTTGCTTACGAGAAGCAAGGCTGGCAGTAAAAGAGGCGTAGTTACTGCCAGCCTTGCTTCTTGTAAGCAATGACTATCAGTACAATGTGCATGTTTACGCACTGCTTGCAGGTTTTCAAAACACATAAATAAATGGAATTGTCATTTACAATGCCAATTGCTCAAACTCTCGCAATTGCAAGACCTATTGCATAGCAAATGCTTGTTGAGCTCCGAGACTGAGGCGGCAGCAGCCATAGGAAGGCAGGGACCATGATGCCAGGCCATGCATTTCAAAAGCAGGAGGGAGGAGGAGGCAGCTGCAGCACAAACAGACCTCAGTCTTTGAATGCACAGCAAATGTGGCAAGATAAGAGCAAGATTTACAGCCGTTTACAACAGAGGTCGGTAACCACGAGTACTGGTCTCCAGTGCTCCAGGTTAAAGAAAGAACTAGTGTTCACAAGCTCTGAATAACAACACATGTAACAGGTGCAGTCCTTGAAAATGGGCGGAGCTTTAAAGCCCCATATCCTGAATACAGCATGTCTCGCAGAGACAGCGCAAGCGCTGCCTGGGCGAGACCTAAAAAGGGGCCTGTACACTGCCTGAAATGACAAAAACCACTATTAGTATAATGTCCAGTCAACCTGCACCCACGTTTACCTCTAGGTAAGGGGATATAGTGCAAGAAATCAACGTGATGAAGCCATGTACTGTGAGGGTTTCGTTAGATAAGCTTAGACATAGCATAGACACATAAAAATTTAGCCATGACTCAGAAAACAGTTTCGCACAAAACAGGATATGAAGAATATCTCATACAGAACATGTACAGTACAACGTTTTGTGTGTAAATATCTAGTAGAGAGAAACAGGGAGAGGTGTGTTAATAGTGATAAAACAAGGAAACCATGTAAAATACTGTTTTATAGCAGGAAGGTGATTTAAATAGAGAATAAGATTAGGGCACTTCAACAGGAGGCAAAAGATCAGCAGACCATCTGCAGCAGAGTGTGAACTTGACCACAAGTTGGCAAGCCAAGGTCAGGTTTTAGAGACTCAGCAATTCGGAAAATGTACTTCGTGGATTATAATAGCACAAGGAAAATGCATAGTTGAAAAGCAGTGATGTCCTTGTACATAAGGCTTTCTTGTTTGCAATGAAAACATGGCCATGAGCCTACCTAGTAGATGGAGCCATAGTAGATCTTACCTTGTGAACCTTGACTGGTGCCCACCATGTGAATGTGTTCTCACATCTACCGACCGTTTTAGAAATAGAGGGGCTTATTTCCAAGCCCTAACGCCGCCGGTGCGTCACTTTTAAAATGGGAAAAGGTGATGCCTCAGTGGCGCAATGGGGCTGGAAATAAGCCCCAGCGTTGTTATGATGGCTAAACTACCTGTGCAGGAGCATAGTGAGGGTGGGAGCTAGGAGTGCCACTGAAACCCCAGCACTCTGTGATGTCTGTGTTTTATCCCCTCCTTTCACTCATTTACCATTGTCCATTGTTGTCTCCCACACACTGTACCGCAAAACCACCCAGTTTACATAAAACCTGCAACTAATGCTTTAGACTAAATAGTCAATAGTGGTGGAATGATAATATATCAAGACCAAGAATAGTATGGTGAAATGTGTGTGTCACATAGCTCACATTTCATGCCTTCAAAATCTCTTGTCTTAGATTGTATGGTCTCTCCTGTACCAAGTACTGAGGGACCCAGAACCACGAGGGGTTATGTGCAACGCATATACCTGTCATCTGGGCCAATGGACACGCTGATGTGAGGTCCCTGAAGAAAGCCTGCGAAGCATGTTTAGCTTATTTAGATAATAAATTATTGTCCTTTATCTATTCTTCAGAATCAGTATAAAATGAATTTTTGAAGCTCTGGTGAAAGCTGGCTGCCTGTAAGGCTAATCTGCAGGCACTCCGATTCCATCAGAGCATAGATTTGGGTTCCTGCCTTTATAAGATGACAGGCATCCAAACTCAGGCTTACCCACCTTGTGGATCTACTGAGGATGTCTACATAAACAGCCACAGTACTCCTTCAGAGCACAGTCTGCATTTTTGGACCTGGATAATCTGTATTTTGAAACTTCATCCACACGCAAAAACCTTTGAAAGTTCCTGCAGCCATCCACTTTAGCACAATCGTGTTGCCTCATTCTAGAGTCAGACTGGAGTAACACAGGAGAACGCTTTTCTTTGAACATATACTAGAAAGCTGACGTCCCATCTCACCTCTATCCAAAGGGCCCTTATTTATTATTCTGATAGGTATGCGGGCTTATATATCTTTTACTTGGTGCTGATCCCAATTCTCTGTCTGCAGAGAATGGGGATGAACATCATCCCCAACAATTAGGCTGATTCCCTCGCAGTAAAAGTAATACACGATGTATTTATTGCTTGGTTTCCTGTAACACGATCAATCACTTAGGTATGCCCAGAGCGCTCCATCAAGGTTGGCAAAAAGGATCACAGACATCTACAATTTTGCAGATGTGGACCGCCCCACTGGACCGACGACTGGTTGGAAGGGCGTACTTCAGGTACTAGAGCCCTTCACCCGCATGCAGCATATATTCACGTGAATCCTTTTCCTGGTGGCAGCAGGCTGCCTGTGTTAGACTACCTCACGATGGCCTGGCACTTGTCGATTTGCGCACGAGTATTCTATTACAGATGTGTGCGTGTACGCCAACTCCCACTTCTCCCACTTCTCTCTCTCCAGATGTGTGCAAACCACCAGCCCCGTCCGTCTCTAAATTGGTGCGGCTCCCCGACGTTACTCCTGATGGGGTGTCATTGTATTCTGTATCCACAGTCAACTGCGGTTTATTTAAATTAAACCCATCTTGCAACTCTGCCGATTCAGCTGCTCAGAGGGCGAATAAATGTAGAGAGTGTGAAATATTTGTAAACTCTGGAGTCCCATGTCCTCATCTTTGAAATATGTCCCACTCAGTTTTTGGGGTAAGCCACCATTGCTAGGGCAGTGAAACTCGAGCTGAGGAAGGAAGCAGAGAGGGAAGGAGCGATAGGACAGACACAGGAGGAAGGAGGCTGGAAAGGGGAGGACAGGAGTAGGCAAAGAATGCCAACAGGAAGAGGGCATAGAGAGGCATGCAAAGAATGAGAGCGGAAGGTGTGAGGCGGGAGATTGGGGTGGGAAGAGAAAAAGAGGGAAATCAAGATGTCAGAGGCATGCAAAGAATGAGAGCAGAAGGTGTGAGGCGGGAGAGGAGAAGGTGTGAGGCGGGAGATTGGGGTGGGAAGAGAAAAAGAGGGAAATCAAGATGTCAGAGGCATGCAAAGAATGAGAGCCGAAGGTGTGAGGTGGGAGATTGGGGTGGGAAGAGAAAAAGAGGAATATCAAGATGTCAAGTGATAGATGGGATAGATAAAGAACGACAGAGGAAGTCTGAGTGAGGCAGAATCAAGAGTAGAAGAGCAGTGGCAGCAGTAGCGAAGAGGAAAGGGCACATAAAGGAAAGGAAGAAAGAACAGAAGGTGGAGGATGTAACAGAGCACTAAGAGGGAACGATAAAAGGAATGGCCTGATAGAGGAATGAGACAACAGGCGGACGAGAAAGTAAAAGAATAGTGACACTAGCACTATGTTGAAGGAGGGACAGAAAGGTTATGAAGTGTGAGAGGTGGAATCAAGAGGAAGTGACAGGGAGACTGGGAGGAGAAAGAGATGAACAAGAGAGAGGGCATGAGGAAACTGGCATCAGAACTGATGGGTTACTAGTGGTGAAAGCAAAAGAGGGTGAACGAGGTGGTGGGCATGGGAGGTGGATATCTAGGGGAGTGACAGACTGGTGAGAGGGTGAGGGTGGGTGAATTAAGAAACAGGGAGGGATCGTAGAGGTGTGGTTGTTACAGGAAGAAGAAAACAACAGACATAAGAGAGAGTAGAGCAACAGGATAGAGGAGGAAAAGTGACAAGAAAGAAGGGCAAGTAGAGTGAAGGCGGAATGAAGGTAGGTAGAGACACCGGATCGGGGATGGAGAAGGGGCAGATAAGATCTAGATAGGAGGAGAAGAAAAGGCAGCTGAGAGGGCCACAGGAGCAAGGGAAGCCAGAAAAATGAGAGTTGAGGTACTGGAGGTAGAGATGAGAGGAGAACTGGAAAAGACAAGTGTGAGAGTAAATAAGACAAAGAGGGAGCAGCGAGGGAATGGCGATACCCAGAAATAAGTTAAGGGATGGTAGAAAACCTGATGGAAATAAAGAGAGAGTTAGTAGATGAGATCCCGAAGGCAGATAAAGAAAACAAAGCGTGAGTGAAGGGAAGAGGGTGGTGGGAATGAGCCTAGAGAACAAGGAATAGGGCAAGAAAAGGGAACAGTGATGTAGACAGAATTGAAGGCAGGCGAGGTCTCCATAAAAACCGAGCTTGAGGAATTACAGAGAAGCACGTGTAAGTTAAAACGATAGTGGAGGATAGAAATGTGGGAGACGAAAGAATCATGGGCGATCAAAAGACGATCATTTTATGAGAGTGCATATCGGAATGGGATGGAGATGGGGAGTGAAGGAACACATAACATCAGCTTACCGATACCAACAAATGTCTTACGAACTACGAGGCACTTTTATGTTCAAAGAACACATATCCTTATGAATTATTGTGGCTATCAAATGGTTAGAACCACATGGCTCCAGTCCTGCAGAAATTGCGGAGAAGACTATTTAACTTAAAACAGAAAGTGTGGTGAAACGCATAAAATGTGTTGGGATTCATTGGTAATGAATGCTATTTGCCCAAAATGGAAGCGATGTATAGTCCCATTTTATGTTTTGCATTAAAGGAAATGCTAAGAAAAGTTCTCAGAGCTAAAAGATGCTACTGTCCACAAATTACTTCGATTTTATTCCTAAGTCGAAACAGTCTGAAAAATTGTCAACACTCCGTGTCTTAGCTATTAGGTGCTCATGATCCCACTACCATATTAGATAAGCAAAGGGAATATGGGAATCATTGGAAAGACTTACCCGACTCTTACAGGACTCTGTTCTTGGATTCCAGGATCACCTAAAGAGTTTGGGTGAACTGTTGAGTAAAATATAAAGTTCTGGAATTTATTTCACAGTCTGAAGACAATTCAGGTGTCTTCTGGTTAAGGACAATGGCTTGGTCTTTTTACTGTTCTTGAAGAAAATGCTTTTATCCAAGTTTCAAAACTCACATGAAATCCCCACTGACATTATTACTGAACCAGCCACCTGGTAACAGGAAACGCTCATCACATTGGGAATTTATATATGGTAATACTGGCATGACCAAGAAACATTTTTAAAGCTGTGGTAAGTAAAGAAGGTAGAAATATGAATTGTCTTTCGTTTATAGGGAAATTAGATCGCATACCTAGAAAGGGTTTTCAACCCAAACCAATTCCCAAAACAGCTCCCTAAATTAGCAGGCCCACTGTCATTATGTAGCATTTGATAAAAAGCAGCACTAGAACAAAAATTCACCAGAGAATCTGTTGGATACTCAAAAGCCGTATACAGGCCATATCCCTACAATTCCATTCAAAACCTATAGTGGAATCAAACTGTTAATAGAATTCTCAATTGTAGCTGCTGTAAATCAGCATGGAAGGCTCCGAATATTAATGACTTTTCACAAACTAGCGAAACATTCGTTTTTCATGCCTTCATTCTACCATGAAAGTATGAAATATACACAGGGCTAGGCATAGACACGTTTGGGCCAAGCTCCAAATGTCCAAACCCTGCCAATAAAAGAATAGGAACGCCTTATAATTCCTGCCTAACAGATTTTTACATATTTTGGGAATGATGATCTCAAAAATGCCTCAAGTCTTTAGAAACTGTTAGAGATCCATACTTGTTTTTAATCTACCCAGCCACTATCGAACTTACACTAATGTATAGGTAAAACCTATCAAGTGCCTGCTAATACAGACACTGCAAGGGATACGAAATAGAAAGAACACAAGGCACATTCATGTTTGGTGCCTCTCTGAACATCAGGCCTCATGACAGTTCCTGATTAATCACCACTCTTCCCCTACATTTGACAAAGAGAGCTCATAATATGATAATAAATTCTTCTGAAAAAATAATTTTGTGGACAGAAGCTAAAGAAAATTCTCCATACATTGGTCGAAAAGCATTTTCTGTATCAACATTAACATCCATAAGGGGCAATTTTGACCAATTGTAATATCGACAATGGACAATGAAATTTGCATTTTGGCCATTTTTCTTGTTGCAAGAACCTACACATGCGGAATATGCTAGACCAAACATGGACAGATATAAGGCAGCCTGTTGGCCAATATTTTCAACCTCACCAAACTTCCATTAGTTTTGCAATCCTTGTGACGTTTACATATCTCAAGCGCTAAGTGGGATAACTCAGCACCCTCAAAAGTTTTATGATCCCTCTCTTGCCTTTTTCCCATGACTGCTGCCCTACATTTAACTGGGCCCTTACAATTGTATTCAAAGATTTAGACCATAGTGAACCAGCATTAACCCTGTCAATTCCTTCCTACGTTGTCTGATCCTATATTACTCTTTCACTGCCAGAGACGGTGACGAAGGTTTTTTCATTTCATGTTAGGTCTGAGCCATCTTTCCCATTCAGATGGGCTGTTTGCTCGGATTTCAGAATCATCACCAGTTGCTGCGTAAACTAGGAGCTCGCAAAGGGGAAAATGTCCTGTCACGATGCAAGGCCAATAGCTGTTAATAGTGTGATGTGAAAAGTGTAATAAATTACATATAATACATCAATTACACTATTTAAACATGTGGAAATACAGAAATATAGACTCCCAGGTGATGGAAACGCCTTATTCCAAAAGATCATAGCGCCCCCAGGAGCTCCAGAAATCCTCCAAGCCACCAGGAAGGTCAGCTTTTTATCAGCAAAAGGCGATAGCAACCTGCTACACCAAAAGAGAAATGTCTTGAGGCAACAAAAGGGCAGGCTGAATGAGATGGCAAAGTAAAGTATATGATACCAGGACTTGCCTAGCTACACTAACGTCCAAAACAGAAGAGGCGCTGTTTATTTCATTGCCTGATAGATCTCAGTATCATGGTGCTAAGGGGGAAGGAACAGGAGAAGTAGAAATGCAGAAGCTGCATGTTCAAACCATGTGAAAAATGACAGATCCACAGGGACAAAGACATTTCAAAATTAGAAGGCATCTCACTGAAGACACCTGCTGCTCACATCTTTAAAATTCTAGATGGTATTGCTTAAACTTACTTACAGGTTGATCCAGACATACAGCCATTGCACAACGAGATAATTGATGTAGCTGGTAAAATAGCCCAGTGAATATAGAACTCTACCTCGCATCCTTCTGAGGTTTGTAAATTGAGGAGCATTAAGGTGGGTAACAGTAACACCTGTTGTTACCAACACTTAGGAATGTCATATGTGCAGTACGAAGCACTATGTAAAATATTATTGATTCTTGACAGAAGATACATTGTAAACCTGCAAAAAATGGATGTAATTCGGGCATGGTCAAAAGGAGGAATGTGCATCACAGAGACACACTTCGTCCCATGATATTCTGCTGTAATTGTGCCCACAACAACAGCTTAATAAATAATATCCATGAGAGAGGCCAATCCCAAAAAGTTTTTGCCTGCGGTGGAAACAGTCTACGGAAATGACAGGCCTACTCCACTCCGGCCAATAACTACCTGGGAGTACCCTTCTACTTGAATACTATTTCTAAAGAAAATCAGACTGCTAAAAGTTGTGGTCAAATTTACAAGATTGTTTAATTGATGCTATGCTTTTCATGGAATTATTTAGGGAGAAGGTTATAAAAAGCAACTAGTATGATATTTTTGGTGATCAGGTGGAAGTACTTTTTCAAGAGAGCCAGGGCAGACAGGGGTTACTGGGCTCAAGTTGTAACAATAAGACACTTTACCACTAATGTACTGGGCTTTACATTACTGTTAGACCCAAGTCTAAATACCAGTACATCCATTTAACAACTAACCCTCAGGGTGAAAAAGACGATCTTTTCAAGAGTACTCAGTGGTCTCTTCACTTAAAACTCAGTAAAACATTTAACAATAGTTAATACATTATTGTCCAGCCAGTGCTTTCATGTAAGAAAAAAGTACTTTAATTCTACCAAACTAACACTACTGTACACAAGAAATCAAAGAGAATGTAATGCTATACCATGGGTAAAGTAATTTCTTGTAATGGGTAGGGGCAATTGATGGTCCTAAACCTGCAAATCCCAAAATATGCCCTCTCAAGGTAAAAGGGTGACAGTCTCTATTTGGACGCCCCATCCACATTTCTTGAAAGGATAGCACTTGAGTGGAGGATAATGTGCTCCAAACGCATTTCTTCGTAGACTGCATCTCTTACCTTATTTGTTGTCTCTCAGTCTTACAGTCTGTGTAGATTGAGCCTGCAAATGGCAGCTAGAGGCAAGGGCAATGCCTGCATGTCATCAAGTGTCCTCAGGCAAGTAAGAGTGCACTGAATTTCCAATCGTTCTACTTACACTCTTGTTGCCTTCAACACGCATGTGCATGCTTCCAACTGAAGCACACTAACTACGCATCCATTGGAGCAGGAGGAGGACTCACTCCACTGGATCCAACTTCTGTGAGGTGATTGACCACTGGGGAAATCTTCCTCAGGCCCCACTAAAAAACCACCTTCTGAACATAGAGACGAATCCACACAGATCTTTGTAAGGACTCCAATGAAGGCCAAAGTTAATGCCTTTTTTCTGCTGGGTCCACTGACTACAGTCACAATGTTCCAATTTCCAAGACTTCACAGGACGAGCACCAGGGTCTCAAGGCCTCGCTACATGGCCGGGCAGTGTGAATTCTTGCCTCAGCTCCTCGTAGACTTCTTCTTTTCTAGGCAGTAACTTCCTCATGTAAGGGAAACTTCCCATACTCCTTCTAAGCAATTGGTCTACTCATTCTCTCAAGAAAGGCCCCAATAAGCTCTTCTCCTGGAAGGTTGCAGAACTTCTAGGTTCCTGTTCCCAAATCTGACAGAGAGGAGTTGGCAGTTAGCAACTCTGACCCTGGAGCACAAAAAGCGTTTCTTGTCTCCACTGGCATGGGACTCCATATTCTAGTGTAGTGAAATCTTGGCACACTGGCTAGTGGTTCCTGCAAATTACTTACACTAAATTTGCCGTCAAAGTTTGGTATTCGAAAGGTCCCTCTCGGGAACCAATTTTCTTATTTCTCTAAGACTGGTCCAGCTAAAGCCTGTGCCTTCAGGTATTAGCAGAAGGGTTAGGTGCTGTCTCCTTCACGGTGAAACCTAAAAATAATTAACAAAAGAGACAGCAGATGCCCCACTCATCTATGTCTTAATTTGTGGTGGCTAGCACTTCCAGGAAACAATAGAGAAGGAAAAGGCATGGGCTTTTGATACATTTTAAAAAGGACTCTCTGTCTCCAACTCCCCATAACCTAGTGTCTGGTTCATTACAAAGTCTCAGGAATATATTGGACGAGCCTGGCAATCTACAGTTGTATGTGGAATATTATAAATAGAAATTCTGTCTGACAGAAATATTGTGTCGTAAATACAGTTTATAAAAATATTGTCACATTGGGTGTTAATTTTCTATTACTAACCCAAATGAGGTGATTTTTTCAAACAATATTTAGGGCATGATCTTTATGCCAGATGATATTCTGACAGTGAAATTCTGGTACCACACCATAATCTACATCTTTCATTCTGGTAGAGTCCCTCCAGTCCCCTATCTTATGTAGCACATGCACAGTGGAAATCAAAATGGATTCCAGGATGCCTAAAATCAACCACCACACACATTGTTTATGCTCATCCTACTACACCTGCATCTTATATTCTAACAAGTGATATCCAGGTCCCTTATGGATGAGGTGAAAAATAAAAATTGCCAATGACTTGCAATAGATGAGTTTTGGGTAGACGTGTGCGCTCTACAGAGCCATGCAGGGAACCTTTCCCAGCCCAACGTAAGGTTTTGCCATTTTTGTCCTTTAGAAATGCATAGTAGTGACTACCTGGTTTTGAGGGTCAAAAAAGGACACTGTGGAACGGATGATAACTGATTTTAGTCACAATATAAATCATTTCTTGGTGGTGCCACACTTATTTTAGGAATTATAGTGAGTTCTATAGTGATTTCAACCTTTGAAGCACGCTTATCCTTCACTGGGATTTGATGAACTGCCTTTGAGAGAAAACATCTTTGTTGTTTTGATTTTCTCATGGAAATTATGTTGAGAGCCCCAGAAGCCAAAATGAGGACACACTTTCTATAAATTGCAAAATATCTTCCTCATCCATGAGAGAAAAAGTCTGGCATGTTGAGTGAAAGACGTACTTCCATCAGCAGCTGGGCAGTCTGTCAGTTTTTCCCTAGTGTTCTATTGCAGCTTCAACACTGAGTTCTAATGAGCAACTAGAGTGCTAACTTTCTGTATTCAAGACAAATGTGAGGCACACTTGACCACCATTTTTCTGGAATTGGAGCTGTAGAATAGAAATCATTTCTTATGGAGCGAATTAAGTAAATGAGCATTTAAATATTAACGCAGATATGAAATGAGCTGTTTCACAGAAAATGTGAGGGGAAGTGAGATTTTTTGGTCATTAATGCGAGAACGTAATGAGAGAGATCCCTACCAATGGCGAGCATTCCCTTTCCACATTTTCTCATACAATCCATTTCCCTGTTCTTTGAAACCTCATTATTTTTAAAATAGCAACATTTTGGTAGACAAGGACGGATTTTAAAAGCTTTGATTTAAATGTGTGGATGTAGATACTTTAGAGATGCAGGAAGATATTTGCAGGGGGAACTCATATTTAAAATGAGTAGATTTGTGCTCCTATGGGTACTGAGACCTCTAGAATACGTTGCTTTTTGGACATTTCATTTCTCTATTGACTTTTCTTACTTCCTTTTGTCAGTAATTGCCTCTCCCTTCATCAATGTTAACTGGATTTAAAAATCTCAATTGTGATTTAAGTATAAGGAAATATTTAAACATATGTAAAACATATAATTGTTGTATATAAAATGTTTCTATGTATGTGTTATAAATTACTACATTCAAAGGTATTAAATAATTAACATCATAATCAGAAAGAACAATGAGACAACTGTTTTAAAAACACATGGAAAGGAATGTTCTCAGGGGCAACCTTTTCTGAGGAACTTGTAGCAGCACAGATGAGAACCATTTTCATGTACATAGTCAGCCTTCTGCACAGAAAAGTGAGTAATTCTAAAGTGATTTCTCCAGCAGAACGTCTCCAAGAACAGGCACACTGTAGTTATTTATTAAAATTCTGTAATCTTCACATGCAGATGTTAGTAAAAGCAGACTTAGTGGTATGTGGGTTGATACTGTAACAAGACTTGTCTCAAATACCAACTTTGAATCTCCTGGAAAAATATTACCCATCTTGGAGCCAATGAAAATGCAGCATTTTTGTAGTGTACAGCTACCTGATTTACAATAAAGTTTACAGTCAAGCAGAAGAGGAAATTCTCCACTGTTTTATGCCTGATTTGCATGGTGCAAGAATACTATTAAAAAGGACCTCGAGAGAGATGCTGGGTCCTCCCTTTAGACGAAACCACAAAAAGTCATAATCTGAAAACAATACTGCCTGAGGGCAAGGAGGGATCTACAAAGCCTGTGCTATGCACCTCTGGAAATCGTTTCGTACAATACAGTGGGGATACTGTTGGTGACCCGGTACAAATCCAGTAACAATACTGCTGGTTCACCGGGTCTAAGCAACCCATTTAGGCAGGTCCGGCTGTCGTCTGCCTGAAGGCTTGTGCAAGAAGAGACGCTGCTGGAGACCAAGGTGAACTGAGGACTGTTCAGCTGGGAGCACATGGGAATGTCATAATGAACGTATCTGCATGTTGTTCACTCTGGCAGCAGAGATCAGAGACCTGTTGAGCTCCCCTCCCAAACCCCAAGGGAAACTGACATGCAAATGCCTTGGCCCTGCCCTCGCTCAGGAGGTTTGGGAAATGCCTGTTTGTCAGGAGTTGTGATTATTGGCTGGAATTGCTTCACTAAAACACCAGAAAGTAGGATTTCAGGTGCTATGGATCTCCTACACTGTCCGTCTTACTGACCTGCAATTAGGTACTCACTTGAGCTTGGTGAGAGAGAGGGAGCACAGAGGGCATGATGAGGTATGGCCTGGAGGATTGTGGTTGATAGGCACTGAATCACATTTGGGGTAACCATTAGGTCCTTATCTTAGGGATAGTGTGCAGTGATTGAACCAATGCCAGTACTCCATGCCACCGGGGTCTCAGAGACTTCTGGTGGGGCAATCTTGTACTCACTCTCAGATTCCCTCCATGCCTGTAACAACTCACAGTCTAGGATGAAATTTATACATAAACTTAGTAACACAGCTTCCCTCCTCTCGGCAACCACCCCTCTCCAGTCCAAGGTGTATGTGGCCATAGACTGGTCACGTTGCAGCCAGGATCATTCCTTACCCTGCAGATCTCACCCTCCAAATACTGATATGGGGATACTAACTGTTCCACTACCACAGCCTAGCTGGTCCTGGTATCCAGCAGTGCCGTCACTAGGAGCCCATTCACTGAGGCCTCCTAAAATCACTTTAAAGAATATTCAGGAACCACAGTTTACTCTCAGAGTCCATCTCCGAAGTAAGGAATACCAAATGTGATCCTTCATGACCAAATTGAAAAGCAACTTTGGTACCTTTCACCCCGTCCACTGAAGACAGTTAATGAGAAATCCACAAATTACACCCAGGACTGCATAGAATACTTTGTAATGTCTGTAAATCTTTGTCGGTACAGCTCAAAGGTCTATCCAAACCTGCTCACCAGAATCCTCTTCATGGGGGCATGCTGTTTGCAATCTGACTGATATAGGTCAAGGACCAAATCTCTACATTGAACAGGCAATCTCCCAATGAGCTCCATAGCCCAAAGATTCTCCGCTACCTCAGCCATCTGAGTGTCATCTTTAGAGAAAAAAAATATTTTTGCAAGTCATTTCCCTCCCATATTTAAGTACTGAGAGCACTTTCGATTTTTCCAATGCAAAAGTGGCCTTGGTATTTTCAACCTCTCTTACTTGGCACTTTTCAACTGCTAGTTTTCTCTCCTTGAGTTCCATGGGTCACGCTGCCAGTTTCGAAGGAGTAAATTGATGAACTGGCTCAGAACTCGTTTGTTTGGGATGACATCGGCAAAGGGGCCTTTTCCTGCAGTACTGCTGCTCTTGCCTCCTTGTCTCCTACACTCAGGTGCTGTTTGTTTATGCTGAAGTAATCCACACTTGGCGGGTGTTGGACTTGGCCCTTTTTGCAGGGCCATCCCTGAACTTTTTGCCTTCCTCCTAGCCTTTTTTCTGACCTGTTGTTGGCTGTTTTATGACTCTGGGCACTTTTTCACTGCTGATCAGTGCTAAAGTGTATATGCTCTCTATGGTAAATTGATGTATGGATTAGTGACTCCATGATTGGCTTGATTGGTTTACTTGTCAGACCCTAGTACAGTGCACTGCGTGTGCCCAGGGCTTGTAAATCCAATACTGCTGGTGGGCTTGCAGCACTGGTTGTGCCACCCACCGGAGCAGCTTGTAAAGTGTGTCTCAGGCCTGCCATTGCAGGGCCTGTGTGCAGTCTGATACTGCCATGTTGACTGGGCAAGTGCACCCACTTGCCAGTCCCTAAACCTTCCCTTTTATACATATTAGTCACCCTTATGGTAGGCCCAAGGGCAGGGTGCATTGTAGGTAAAAGGTAGGACATGCCCTGATGTGTGTGGCATGTCCTAATAGTGAATTACAGCCATTTTCGTTTTTCACTATTGCAAGGCTACCTGTTCCCCATAGGCCAGAATGGGCAGTTAGATTATTACATTTTATAATCCTAACTGACTCAGGGAACCAGGTAGACATTAGAGTTTAGTATGCCTGAACTCAGAATGATAAAATACATCTTTTAGTGAAGTTGGTTTTAACATTCTGTGTTTAAAAATACCACTTTTAGAAAGTAGGTATTTTCTTGCCTAACTATCCAAGCCTGCCTCTGCTAGGTTGTGTATTCCTTGTCTGGAGTTTGAGTGACAGGGGCTGGGGGATTCCAGGAGACAGGGTGAGTCAGCACAGAGCTGAATAGAGAGATCTGCATGCAGATAGGAGGGAGGAGTTGCACCTGGGACCTGAATAGGGCTGTGCCTTTCCTCCACAATGCTGGCTCCACCTCCTGTGGTGTGTCTGATGTCCCTGGCCTGCACTGTCAAAGGAAGAGAAGGAGTCCTGTAAACAAAGTGCTCCAGGACTGACCAGAACTGGTTTGGACTAGGCAAAGGCCTCTCTGCCTTCAGAGAACAAAGAGAAAAGTAGTATAAATATTGGGACCCAGACCCAAGAACTTTAGATCACTTCTGGGAATCAAGACGAACCTTTGCTGAGGAGAAGAACCAGGAAGCTGAAGGAGGAGACTACCCCTGTGCTGTGTGTTTGGGGGTTGGCCTGCAGTGGTTGCTTCATTACCAAAGAGAGGAGAAAAGGACTGGGTGTGCTTTCTATCAACTTGAAGAAGAATCTCCAAGGGCTTGAACTAGAGCTTACCTCCTGCCTGAAGTCTCAGGGATACAAGACTTCACCAACCAGCTCCCCCCTGAATTCCCTTGCTGGGAATTGAAGTGCCTGCTGTTGTACTAGGCCTTCTGAGAGACTGCGTGTCGCTGGGAGCTGGAAGATCGACGAGAAGCGTGTCGCCGCCGCAGCCGCTGTCATCGCATCGCCGAGGAAGCGAGACGCCGCTGCCGCTGTCATCATCGCATCGCCGAAGCGCAGCGCATCGCCGGAGAAGCGGGACGCTGCCACAGAGGACATCGTCGCATCACCGGAGAAGCGCGTCGCAGGGCCTGTCGCGGCTCCAAAGATCATCGAGTCGCCGCACGGCCGTCGGGCGTGCACGCATCACACCAACATTGTTGCATCGCAACCAAGACGCCATTTTGTCGCATCGTACCGGAGAAGAGTTTTGCATCGAGGTGCCATCTTGTCGCATCGTACCGGAGAGCAGTAAGAAACCGACGCATCAACTCCCCACACAGTAAGGAAGCGAGCATCAACTCCCCTGCGCAGCAGTAAGGAACTGACGCATCCACTCCCCTGCGTGTAAGGAACCGATGCATCACCTTCCCTGCGACCCTTTTGTTTTCTTTGCGTTACGCATTCAAGGTACATTGAGAGTAAAGTGTCGCATCTACAACTTGAGAGAACTGAGCTATTTTATAACATTTTAAAGTCTATTTTTGAGTACAGTATTGTGGATTTTTGTCGTTTGGTCTTGTGTTAAGTCTATATAAAAATACTATTTTTATAATACAACCTGTGTGGTGTCCATCTGTAGTGTTGTCACTGTATTACTGTATGTGTTCACAAATGCTTTACACACTGCCTCGGAGATAAGCCTGCCTGCTCGTGCCAAGCTACCAAGGGGGTGAGCAGGGGTTATTTTAGGAGTGTAGCCCCTTACCCTGACTAGACGCAAGGGTCCCTATTTATCACAGGTACCTACCTATGCCAACTAGAGACCCCCAAATCTAACATTGGTGGTCAGCGGTGAGGATTCTGGACTTTCATTTGTGACTCATGTACAGTAATTGGTGTACACTACTAGTGAGTGCAGACCATTACGCAACCACATACTTTGTGAGAGGATTTTTCCTTGGAACTTCTTTTCTATTTTTATTCCTGAGAACTGCCAGTCTTTTTGCTACCATGAGCAAGTCAGCATCCATAGTATCTGTAGACATTGTTTTGGAAGAAGAGAGAATTGATACTTATACTGTGCCTCATCTCAAAGCTTTGTGCAAGAAATTTAAAATCTCTGTGAAAGGCTTCACCAGGAAAGAGGAATACCAGAAGGCGCTGAGGGCCTGGGTAGAATCTAGGAATGCCAGTGAGCATCCTGAGGAGCCAGCAATGGAGGCAGAGGATTTAAATGGGCAGCTTGAGGGGCCAGTGGGCCTAACTGGAGGGGAAGCACCTTCAGGGGCAGGCAGCAGTGTTTCTTCCAAGGGATTGTCCCCAGGAGAGCTGGAGGACAGAGCAAAGGAGAGAATGCATAAGTTGGAGCTAGCTAGGCTCAAAATGGATGGTCAGAAAGACATAGAGAGCAAGAAAATAGAGCTTGGGATGGAATTAGAGATGAAGAAGTTAGCCTTAGAGGAAAAGAGGATGCATTTTGAGCATGAGAGAATGATGAGGGAGTTGGAGTTGAAAGCCAGGGGCTTAGGGATTCCTCCCTCTGGTGGCAGCAATATTGAATTTTCTAGTGCTGAGGGAGTAGTACACACACCCAGAGATGTGGCGCCTGACTTGAAGGAGGGGGTTAATATACACCAGGAGGTTCAAGGATATGAGGTAGCTCCGGTGGTGCACAGTGTCCCTGAGATAGATTGGGGAACTGGCCCAGGGGTTCATGGTCCTAGTGGTGGGAGGGACACTCCACTGATTCTAGATGAGAGGAGCAGGGAGGGGGGTTCCCCCATGGTTGAAGTCCTGGTGTGTGAGTGTGAAGACCGCCCAGAAGAGTGTGGGTTGAGTGACAGAGACAGTCAGATACTGTCTTGCCAGTCTCAGGAGAGTGGTGTGGGTACGTGTGCAAGGCACTGGATGGTGAGGTGAAGGATAGTTTGGTGGGTCTGTGTGATCCAATTTTGGGAGAGCATATTGTAAGTCCCTATTTTCCAGAGCTATGCCAACACCTGTTGGAGTGTGAGTTCTCTGACCCCAGGGAGCTCACAATGGAGGCAGACCTTTTGGTGGATTCCAGAGGGTCTGAAGAGGCATTGGGGAGTGACCCTAAGAGGAGTGGCTCAGGTGTCTTCCAACCCAGAGTGGTGGGAGAGGTTCAGTGTAGCCCAGCTAGGTCCCGTGGTAGTGGGAGGGGTGTAGGGGCTCACGTCCTGTCTCTGCGGAGAAGGAGTGAGTGTGGGGCTGCGTGTCCCAAGGTGCCCGAAACCCAGTCTCAGGGCCTGGATGGTTCTTTAAGGGAACACCAGGTTGGGGGCCTAGACTGTACTAGTAGGCCATTCGAGGAGGATCTCCTAGTGTCTAGAGAACCTGGAGCGTCTGTAAATGGAGCTCCAGTGTTTCTGGTGTCTGGCGGTGCCGCTCCACTTGGGAGGGTGCAGAAGCCCAGAGTGAGGGGTGAGAGGGGGAAAGAGTCCCCAGTGGAAGAACCAGTGGGTCAGGGGCCAGCCAGAAGGGCTGAGTCACCGGTGAATGACCATGGTGACACCAATTCTGTCCTGGGGGATCTTCACGCGCTGTCAGATGGACAGGGGCGGGAGATCTGCGCCAGGCAGACTGTCACACAACACATGAGAGATGTGTTACCCTCTGGGGGGCATGCGTGCTCCCCAGGAAGTCCTGGTGCGCCAGGCAGATTCTTACACAACTCTAGAAGAGTGTGTTTCCCTTGGGGGGGTTGGTGTACCCTCCCGGAAGTACTGGGTTGCCAGGCACAGGTCCAGCCTAAGGGTACAGACCCTGGGTTGGAGGGCCAGGTTCAGGGTGTCCCCCCTGACCTGGAGGAAGGGGCAGCTGCTAACAGTGCCCCTACCAGTTTGTCTTCTGGGGGTACCGCTCCTGATGGGAGGGGGCAGTACTCTGGAAGGGGGTGCAGAGGGAGGGAGTCCTCGCCTCTGACCCCGGTTCAACTGGAGGGTTTAGACCCTAGATTGGAGGACCAGGTTCAGGGTGTCCCCCCTGACCTGGACGCCCAGTTGCAGGATAGAACCCCTGAACTGGTGGGCGAATTGTGCAGGACACCTGCCACAGGTGCCCTGGCAATTCTGGAAGGGAGTACCACTCCAGGTGGGAGGGTACAGAGTCCCAACGAGGAGGAGGAGGGCCGGGTGAGGGAAAGCCCCCCCAGTCTCCAGTCCAGCCGCCGGGTACAGGCCTGGGGCTGGTGGGTCAGTGTCAGGATGTCATACCTGACCTGACAGGAGGGAGAGTGGACAAAGGGTGCCAAGCACCTGGGGCTACTGCCCCCCGCTCTCTGACGCCACAGAGGTTTGAGAGCCCTGAGAGGCATAAGGCCTGGGTCTCATCCCTGACCACTGTCAGTGGCCACTGTGGCTTGCTGTCAGTCTGTTGGGACACACCTGTGAGCAAGTTAAGGTTAGGTGCTGCACAGGTGGGGTCCACAGGTGAGGAGAAGGGTTCCCCATGGATTAGCTTGGTGGGCCCTGAGAGTATGGACAGAGGGATTCCAATAGGTTCAGATTGGCGTAGAACTGGAGTATGCCCCTGCTGTTGTGGGCCAGGGTCCAGGTTCTATCGCCCAAAGCAGGGAAGCCCATCAAGGTAGTGATTGGTCTACCCTGCGTTTTTGGCTGGAAGGGGGTTGTGTTGGACTTGGCCCTTTTTGCATGGTCATACCTGAACTTTTTGCCTTCCTCTTTGCCTTTTTTCTGACCTGTTGTTGGCTGTTTTATGACTCTGGGCACTTTTTCACTGCTGATCAGTGCTAAAGTGCATATGCTCTCTATGGTAAATTGATGTATGGATTAGTGACTCCATGATTGGCTTGATTGGTTTACTTGTCAGACCCTAGTACAGTGCACTGCGTGTGCCCAGGGCTTGTAAATCCAATACTGCTGGTGGGCTTGCAGCACTGGTTGTGCCACCCACCGGAGCAGCTTGTAAAGTGTGTCTCAGGCCTGCCATTGCAGGGCCTGTGTGCAGTCTGATACTGCCATGTTGACTGGGCAAGTGCACCCACTTGCCAGTCCCTAAACCTTCCCTTTTATACATATTAGTCACCCCTATGGTAGGCCCAAGGGCAGGGTGCATTGTAGGTAAAAGGTAGGACATGCCCTGATGTGTGTGGCATGTCCTAATAGTGAATTACAGCCATTTTCGTTTTTCACTATTGCAAGGCTACCTGTTCCCCATAGGCCAGAATGGGCAGTTAGATTATTACATCTTATAATCCTAACTGACTCAGGTAACCAGGTAGAAATTCGAGTTTAGTATGCCTGAACTCAGAATGATAAAATACATCTTTTAGTGAAGTTGGTTTTAACATTCTGTGTTTGACAATACCACTTTTAGAAAGTAGGTATTTTCTTGCCTAACTATCCAAGCCTGCCTCTGCTAGGTTGTGTATTCCTTGTCTGGAGTTTGAGTGACAGGGGCTGGGGGATTCCAGGAGACAGGGTGAGTCAGCACAGAGCTGAATAGAGAGATCTGCATGCAGATAGGAGGGAGGAGTTGCACCTGGGACCTGAATAGGGCTGTGCCTTTCCTCCACAATGCTGGCTCCACCTCCTGTGGTGTGTCTGATGTCCCTGGCCTGCACTGTCAAAGGAAGAGAAGGAGTCCTGTAAACAAAGTGCTCCAGGACTGACCAGAACTGGTTTGGACTAGGCAAAGGCCTCTCTGCCTTCAGAGAACAAAGAGAAAAGTAGTATAAATATTGGGACCCAGACCCAAGAACTTTAGATCACTTCTGGGAATCAAGACGAACCTTTGCTGAGGAGAAGAACCAGGAAGCTGAAGGAGGAGACTACCCATGTGCTGTGTGTTTGGGGGTTGGCCTGCAGTGGTTGCTTCATTACCAAAGAGAGGAGAAAAGGACTGAGTGTGCTTTCTATCAACTTGAAGAAGAATCTCCAAGGGCTTGAACTAGAGCTTGCCTCCTGCCTGAAGTCTCAGGGATACAAGACGTCACCAACCAACTCCCCCCTGAATTCCCTTGCTGGGAATTGAAGTGCCTGCTGTTGTGCTGGGCCTTCTGAGAGACTGCGTGTCGCTGGGAGCTGGAAGCGCAACGCAACGACGAGAAGCGTGTCGCCGCTGTCATCGCATCGCCGAGGAAGCGAGACGCCGCTGCCATCATCGCATCGCCGAAGCGAGGCGCATCGCCGGAGAAGCGGGACGCTGCCACAGAGGTCATCGTCGCATCACCGGAGAAGCGCGTCGCAGGGCCTGTCGCGGCTCCAAAGATCATCGAGTCGCCGCACGGCTGTCGGGCGTGCACGCATCACACCAACATTGTCGCATCGCAACCAAGACGCCATTTTGTCGCATCGTACCGGAGAGCAGTAAGAAACCGACGCATCAGCTCCCCACACAGTAAGGAACCGACGCATCCACTCCCCTGCGTGTAAGGAACCGACGCATCACCTTCCCTGCGACCCTTTTGTTTTCTTTGCGTTACGCATTCAAGGTACATTGAGAGTAAAGTGTCGCATCTACAACTTGAGAGAACTGAGCTATTTTCTAACATTTTAAAGTCTATTTTTGAGTACAGTATTATGGATTTTTGTCGTTTGGTCTTGTGTTAAGTCTATATAAAAATACTATTTTTATAATACAACCTGTGTGGTGTCCATCTGTAGTGTTGTCACTGTATTACTGTATGTGTTCACAAATGCTTTACACACTGCCTCTGAGATAAGCCTGCCTGCTCGTGCCAAGCTACCAAGGGGGTGAGCAGGGGTTATTTTAGGAGTGTAGCCCCTTACCCTGACTAGACGCAAGGGTCCCTATTTGTCACAGGTACCTACCTATGCCAACTAGAGACCCCCAAATCTAACAACGGGCCTTATGCTTAAACCCTTAAGACCATTTCAAAGCCCACATTCCTAGCTTTTCTGTTAACCTTAAGTGAGTGAATGTTTTTGATAAAAAATCTGCATCTCCAGTTTGGATACACCCAGCAGAGTTGCCAGTTCCACTTTCATTTCAAAGAAATGAGATACAAAACCTTCAATTAAAAAAAACAGAAAGGAAACAAAAACTCTCACCAATTAAAATTGTTTGTCTGTAAATCTGGTAATGGACTTTTAGTTCCTGATCCCAAGGCAGTAAAGTACTCCTGGACCCAGGTCCGATCCCACCACTGGCACCAAATGTAGGAAGCTCGGTTACATGGTGGGCAAAGGTCTCCCACCACCGCAATAAACTGGCTCCGAATAAGACCAGCACGGTCTCCTTGAGATAACCACATCTGAACTCTTGTAGCTACTTGGCACAAGGCAGTGGGCCCTCTCCAGGTCTGCCAGGGTAAGGATACAAACAAGCAAAACAACACTAGAATCAGGAAATCACTCACTAAAGCTCCCAAACAAATTGTAAAATTAAAAAGTATTTTATTATTAAAACAGGACGAAAATGACCAAAATCGGATCAGTCAGTTCAAAGGTTTATAGTTTGAACGTAATTTCCACTCCATGCATCTTCTCCATTATGCATGGACAGTCACTGAAAGTGCCTGCACGTTACTGCATGTGATCACTGGAGGCTTCCTCCTTGTTCAAGAGCACAGCACGAATCACAGTTCAGGCTGCCACCTGCCTTAAATCAGACCAGAGGAACAAGATGAGAGCAAGTTACCTTGTGCTGGTAAACCCAGTTCACATCTTCCAATCCTCACAGAGTTCCTATCAGAGTGTCATAGGCTTGTGTCTCCACAGCAAGCTGCGTCTCATCTAGGCCTTCCACGCTTGCCTGACCCAGTAGATAATGCCTCTACCTTCCCAGGTGCAGGTTCAGTCTCTGCTTCTGTCATCAGATTCCCTGACTTCTGCTGGAGAGTTCTCCTTTTGAATATCAACTTCACAGAGGGTGGAAGTTGGCTTTGTAACTCACTTTCATGTTCCAAAAAAGAATATTCACAAAGGCCACTTCAAATGAGTTTCACGAGAGCATTCCTTTCAGATAACCTTTTTGTGTCCCTAAGGGTCTCCAGGAGATCAGTTCTCTATGATCTTCTTTTAGAAATATTCAGTCCTTGGCCTGGAAAGCCACAATAATCTACCACAGTTGCTTCAGTCTCTCTTTACCTTCAAGTTCAGCACCATGCACATTTGTGGTCCAGCTTGCTTCCAATGTTCACACTTCCAGCCATGTTCTGACTTTTAACAGCACACATATCTTGATCTGGTGGCGACAGACAGCAAGCTCCAACAGCTTCCTTCTGGTCAGGGTCTGTGTACAGCTATTTTCCTGAACCAGGGTAGGCTAACAGTCTTAATGACATGTGAAGATTTCAGGCATTCACTGACGCTTTGATCTCAGACTGCATCCGGTACAGTAATCCTAACATAGGTGGGGGAATGTCCCTAACCTCTATCCCCATCCACAAACCCTACCCAGTTTACTAAAGGTTACTCACAGCTAAATCCATGCAAAGTAGGTGGCCAGTTCAAAGCTTTTCAAAACAATAATACTCTTAACAGATAAAATGTGATGTTCCCAGAAAAGCTCATTCACAACCACTCCCTTCCATGTAAGGCAATGCTGCTCTCGCTCAAACTGGTCTGATAACCCAAGGTCCCTTATTCCTTCAAATCCAGGCCTGTGCCATTATTCTGTGAATCTTGCCACCCACTTCAAGAGGTCCTTTGAAGGTCTACTGTAAAGTGGGCCTAGCCCACTCCCCTACACACTCCTTTAAAATCTCCACTGCCTGTGTCCAGCAGAGAAATCTCCAGCTTTGTGCTACAAGTCTTGATTACTGCAAAGGGAAGTGTCATGGCTCTCTCTCTCCAGCCCCCAGCGATGCTTTCACCGTATATCAGATAGAGAAGTAGCTACAAGCCTTCATATTATTAGTCTTTTAATCTCTCTTTGCATTTCAGTGGAAGCACATGCAGTGAGAACTCAGTTAAACAGTTCTCAATGTGCAGGGTCAAACTGCTTGCAGAACCTAGCAATGATAATTAGGATAATCATGATTGTTCGGATGCAAAACGTCTACTCCCCTGCATGGCCCTGAGAGCATGCAGTAATCCAGCAGGTTCATCATAGCAAGTTCTGTAGGCTTTAGACTCTCAATGCAGCAAGCATGACAATCATGAATGTGCACTGAAAGCTTCATGTATCAAGAGTTGTGATTCTGATTGGGCTCTGTGGTCTTGAGCGGCACTCCTTGGGAATCCTCCTCTAAGCTGACCATAACTATTATAAGCTCACTAGACTGCTGAGAACTTACAGTGTTGGTAGCGACACGTTTATTGCAGCAGGACAAGCCTTTTTACCTGTCTTCTCCCAGGGGGAGTCACCAACTGGCCTCCCTTGTGTGTTAACTTCGTCTTCCAGTCTTCTGTAGCCGGGTCCTTTGCTCCATCTGACTGGGGCAAGGATGATCCTTGTATATGTGTTGTGTCTGTGAGTAGAAGACAACTGTGGAGTGGACAGTGTGCCACATGTGGGTGGGGCCACAAAAGAATCCATTTTGTTTTCCAGCTAACAAGAGGTACCTAAGACCGAGGGTGGAGAGAGCCACAGACAGCAATACAAATTGCAGGGCTCCTCCGAGACATTCCTGAGACCCTTTGCAGAGGGTTAGACTTTAGAGTGTGGAGGAGAGGATGCAAAGGTAGGGAAATTCCACTGCCCTTTCGTGCCCCAGGCTGGCAAGTATTTAAGTGTGCTACACCCTCCCACTTTTGTGTCCTTGTTTTGGGAGGCACCTGACAGGAGACTCCTAACTCCACTTGCTAGTGACACTTGAAGATAAAGACCATAACTGGACCAATCTGAAAGGAATAAGCGAAAGGTATGACCTACCTAAACATTGTCTCTGAAATGACTGTTAGAATACACAAATGCTTTATCTTACGCTATTAAAAAGATGGGACAGAAACATCCAGCCAGGATGTCAAGTTTCTCTTCCAGAATCTAGGCACCCAAACCAGTGATGACCAAGAAAGCCTTCTCTGCCCAAGGGTTGGTGTATTCCATGCCAAGTTCCTTTGCAAGGTTTGCTACTTCAAACCTTGAGAATTCTACAGCCTGGCAGGAGAAGTTGCATTGAGGCCTATCTTGAGGGTGGGAGCTGAGCATCTGCTTTGGAGAGCATTTGAGGTGTCTGCATGCAGAAGATACTGCCTAGAAGATTGGAACAATGAAGGAGCTTAAGCAGCTATAAACAGAGGTGAGGTTGCTCCTGCAACTCAGGAATACCAGCATTGCTTATGCTGACAGGTGAGGTCCATATTTCCCAGGTGACCCTGCAGTGTGTGCTGTCCCCTGCAAGGGCCTGTGGGTGTCTTCCTGAAGGTTTCCAACTTACTAACAGTAACATTGCAACTTCCAACTAACAGTAACATTGCAGCTTCCAACTAAGAGTTTACATTGCAGCTAAACAGCAGAAAGAAGCTGGCGTTAGGAGTGGGAGGCGCTGTGTAACACTCAACCATATTCAGTGGTCCTACCTGACTGAGCCTTGCTCAGATATATCACTTAATGTCGGAAAGGACATCAATAGATGCCTGAAGATCATCACTGACCGAGGGCAATTCCTAGCTTTGTTTGAGTCAAGGAAGAACCACAATACCTAGACTCATCGGACTGTGGGCCATGCAACTTTTTTTAAGTTGGAAAACGAAGAATAAGAGGATATGGATATTCAGTTGTTCTACAGTTGTTACGCTACTCTAACCCCATTGTATTATAAAAGACATTTTCATAATGTACACAAAGTCCACCTTTCATAATCATTTTAGGAATAAATACAAGAGAAGGACACTATGTATTTTAAATGAACCTCTTTTTATTAGAAGAAAAGAAACAACCCATGACAGAAAAGTGATTGTGTTGCTTTATATGTGAATGAGACCTTTTCGGTGCAACACCAGTCCATAATGATGCTTTGCACAAATTAGGAAATAATAAGTGCTTCAGTTAGATTTCAATGGACTTTGAGATAGTGTAGCAAGGGGAGTCGACCGGTGATCAAGGATGGGGCAGGGTCTGACTAAGGTTAGATTCTCCTAATTTTGCCTTCCTTTTCATGAATAGTCAAAATATTTCAACCCCAATGATTTGGGGGTATCCTCAGGACATGGACCAGGTGGTTTTCTACAGGTAGAAAGTGCATATATACAGGGGAAGATAGTGAAAAACACTTACGGTGTGCTTAGTGAGCAGCCCCAGGGCACCAGCGTATTTAGCGTTTTGTGCTATGACTGTAACGCAAAAAGTCCGAGACTACACGTTTACGACATGTTGTATAATTGAGATTTCATTCAGATAAAAATCCTATTGCAGAAGCATGGGAACAACACAAACAAACCAAACGCGAGCGACAGTTGTTTGCACTGCAAGGGACTTTGTGCTATTTTTTTTGTTAGCAATGCATCCTTGCATTTAAAATGAACATGATGCATTTCGAGCTAAAAAAAATAGCACAACATGCCAGATAGGCATTTTGGGGCACATGCATCAAGGTATGATTTTGCGAGTCCTTAATTGCGATTCTTAAGGAACCGCAATTAAGGACTCGCAAAAGCCTATGCATGTAGGAATCGCTATAAAAATAGCGATTCCGAAACATTCCTTAATTGCGACTCGCAAATTGTGAGTCGCAATTAAGGAATGGCTTCCCATTAATTCCTATGGGCCTACAGGTCCATAGGAATGAATGGGAAATTGCATGCGCAATTTGCGAGTACCAATTGGTACTCGCAAATTGCGCATGCAATTTCAAGGGTGCACGGGTGTCAGAAGGACACCCTGTTGCACCCCTGAAATTGTGGTGTACACCCATGTTGCGCACACACATGCCCCAAGGGCATGTGTGTGTGTAACCTGAAACTTTGAAAAATGACTTTAGTGCATTTTTCTAAGTTTTTGCAAATTACTGAACAGTTTAATTTCTCTGTAATTTGCGGCCCCAAATAGCGATATCACTATTTCAAGGTGCTTCTTGCATTGCATTTAAGGAATCGCAAATTGCGATTCCTTAAATGCAATCGCAATTTAGGAAATCGCAAGAAATTGCGATTACCTAAATTGTGCGTCCCCAACACTTTCATGCTTTGCAAAAGGCCATTTTGCGAACGCAAACTGCCGATTTTTGCGAATCGCACCGTTTGCGCTCGCAAAAACCTTTGATACATGTGCCCCTTTGTGTACTAAAGCGTAATTTCGCATAATTTTATGGGCCTTGAATTCCACCCAGGCTTACTTAAAATCCATTACATTGGTGAAGGATAGTGGACTATACCAAAGTCTTTATGACAGTTATGCTGGGGTGGCGTCACATACTTTTTTGCATCAACTCAGCTGGTACTGATTCAAAATGTCACAACTATTGATACTGCTTGTTGACTTAAATCAATTCAGGACTCCCAGAGTTGAGAAAAAAGAGAAGCTGTGGGGTTTGAAGTCAATCAGCTGCGCTGTGATACAAGGTACCAGAAATGGAAACCATGGTAGAGTCTGTGGCTGAAGGAGCAAGAGCTGTAGATGCAACTGGAAAAAGCTGCTTCCCACACTAGACTATTGGAAAGCAGACAAGAAGATTCCAACAGACATCTTGAAGGGACAACACTAAAATTGTTGATTTTCCTCATCGCTTCCTGGGCCTCTCTATGAAATTGTTCCTAGAAAAGTGGTTGCCATTGCGAGTGGTTTCATAACGAATGTCAACTTTTTTTCTCTGTTGAAACAGTGCAGCAGTGGGAGTTGGTCTGCCAAAAACAAAAGAACCTGCAGTAACCTTCTTATCTGTTTACCTGACTAAGGGGCCTATCAGCAATGCCTGGCGATAATTATCGCAAAGCGCAATTAGCGCTTGGATAATTATCGCCAGGCATCGCCGGTTTCTATCGCGGAGTTAGCGTGCAATCAGCAATGCTAATCTCCAAAGCGATAGAAACCTTGAGAACAGTGTGAATATCGCCTGAAAACAGGCGATATTCACACTGTTCCCCAGTTTCAGCTTGCTGATAGTGCGAGGGGGACTTAGCCATGTAATCCACCTCTCATTGGATTACATGGCTAAGTCAGGGTGGGACCAGGTGTTAGCAAACCAGCGCTAAACGTGTTTAGCGCTGGTTCGCTAATCACCGCCCCTGCCTCGCTGATAGGCGTTAGCGACCTCAGCGACTGTTTCCAGTCGCTGTTAGGTGGGGAACGCCTACTTTGCATGCCATTAGCGATAAATATCGCTGGCATGCAAAGCGGCACCCAACCCGGTCGCTATCGCCTACAAGCTGTCGCTAACAGCAGTTAGCGACAGCTTGTTGTTAAGGCGATAAAATTATCGCCGCTTTAGCGGGAAAAAGTCCCGCTAAAGTGGCGATAATCGCCTTGCTGATATGCCCCTAAGTTTATATTGCTCACTTTGAGGATTTTGATTGCTCATAAAATCATGGAGTTTGTTAGTAGGCATTTATTCTACGCATGAGAAACTGGGCCACCATGACGAAGGGCTTTCTCCCCAAATGCATTGGGGCCAAAAACAAAAGTATATAATAATATGGCTCATGAAATTGCTAATAATTTTGCCACCATATATGGTTGGAACATAAAGTGAGTTGATGTTGAATCCATTTGTTGAAACCAAATTTGATCAATGTTAGATAAAACAGCTATACAGAAATATATGTAAAGATGTGTGGCAGAAGACACAAATCAATGTGTTCAACAGCAATCGAGTATAAAGGTCCCAGGCTGAAGGGACAAAGTACTGCCTGCAAACAAAACGCTCTGAATAGTTAACCGGCCCACCAGGTGCTTTACAGCATTAATATTTATGGACTGCACTAAGTGTGACCCCTGTCTTATCATAAACACACCTTCGCAAGTGGAACTCCCTTCTAGGCAACTACCTTGGATTTAGATGTGAAGACTGTGGTGTATTTTGTGGCTCATTGGTACAGTTTCATCACACCAGTGAAGATGAGGTCCATTCTCGGTGCTCTTGCTTGCAAATCCTTCAAGTGAAATCAATGAAGAGGACTTAGAAAGATGGCCTTTATGTAAGTTTAAAACAGGATGCCAACTCTATAGAAAGATGGTCTTTATGTAACATTAAAACAGGATGAGAACTCTAGCCAAACCTCTTAAGGGGAACTATATGTGGTTCAATTCTGTTTATTGATGAAGGAAGCATTTACTCCGGGATACCACCAAGTCATGAGGAAGGGAGTCTTACAACTTGAAAAACTATGGCCCTGACTTAAAATTTGGTAGACAGAGTACTCTGTTGCAAACATAATGGAGTACCTTGTCTGCAAACCCAGGATCCCCCCGCCTTATTTAGAGATGGCAGATCATAAGTATTCTGTCAACTGAGCTACTGTTTGCTCCATCGATGGAAAAGTTCCTCAGATTGCCCAAAAGAGTAGGGAGCATCGTAGGAAGGCCACTACACCACTCACTCTATTTAGGTAATTCCTTTTTTTTCCTATCACCACCAGGAAAAACCTGGTGTTGAGGGACAGGAACTCCCAGGGTGTGGTGGTCATTAGTTTTTTTATTTGTTTGTCTTTTAGGAATAAACTCCCACTGTGGTAGGATTTTTTTTCTGAAAAAACAAAACAATGTCAAAGGTTTGGTGGACAGATGTCAAAACTGACGATGGGCATCTACCAAACGTTTCAGTGCATTGAAAGGAACCATTGTGACAGCGGTTTCCTTCAAATTACAGAGATAACTGCTGGCTCATCTCCAAATTTGGCACACGGAGTACAGTCAGGATGGTGGAAGTCCATGTCCTCCATCCCGACGGGCACTACTCCATTCAACTCAAAATCAGACCCTTTGCCCACAAAGACAACAATAACAAATATAATAATAAATCTGTTCTGGCCTGCTTAATTGGGCACAAATAAACTGTATTTTAAAGTATCTTATACGGTTAAAGAACCTTCTGCAGAGAACTTTTTATCCCAGCAAATTCTAAGGTATAGTAGTGGTAAGATAAATCTGGAGGATAAAGCATTTGCTGGAGAGCATGGCGTACAGTCTCATCACTGGCTTGCCTCATCATGAAGTAGCAGAGAAAGTTAATTTGCCTGCTGCAAAGCATAGCTTATAATATGCAGGTCACAGATTTGCATTTATGTAGACTGCTCAGTAGGATACTACTTTTGTTGCACATATCCTTGTGTTACCTGCAGTTTATAACTTATCATCCTTCTAAAATAGCCTAGTGAGTTGTGAACAGGCATCAAAGTGCTGCAAGCAGACTTCAAGGCAAAAGTTTAGAACCAACATGATTAGGTTTTCCTCAATCTTTCTAACTATTTTATAAGGTTGCTAGAAAGAATACCCTTTTATAGTAACAAACTATTGTATACATAGATATTCTCGCAATAACTCATACAGAAAGACACGTCTGACATTATTACAGTGCTTGCGTATCTCTTACATACAAGACTTGAAAAAGTTTAATCCCTGCTCCGGATTATCATTTATTTCTTAAGCAAGCTGAGTGTGTTTGTTGTCTTTATGGCATTGCTAGCTAGATCCAACTAGCTTCGAATCAGAACAAGATTAGAATAAAAGGATCGCTGATTGTCCTTTAAGTGAGACATCTGAGTTGGGCTTGGCTGGAACTGCAAGTTAGAGGGCTCTCTAGTCCCCTGCTGCTCTGAACACAGCAGTGTCGGAGCTGCTAAATGTTTCCCATGTCGGCAAATTGCACCAGGACATGCATGTTTCACTGGGGCCAGCCTGCATCCGGCTCAATATTAGCTGCTGGATCCAGGATCTGGTGGTTGGGATCCCCTCTTTTAAAGCATTGTGGAAAAGTAATGCCCAACTCTCAATAGCCCTACACTCATCTGCACAAAGTGATAATTCAATAGAGGAAGTGCAACACCTCGTAAGGTTCTCTCATTGAAATGTAGATCAGCTCCACCCAGAACACAACATGCTTCAGCTTTTCATAGGATTCCATCAGGAGCCAAAGGGACAGGATAGTGGAGGGAAAATGACAAACAACTAGCACAAAACTCTCTCATGAAACCGGCCTGCATCAACTCGAGAAATGGTAGATAACTCCCTATGCACCCCTCAGAAATGGACTAGAAAGTCCCCAGCCATCACTCGTTAATCAACTCATGTCAGGATTCAAGTTCTCCAAGAAGCTCTGTGCAGAGTGCACTTGCATACACCTAAACACCTTTTCATTGTGCTCCTCTCTCAGGTGGACGGGTACTCAGGTAATCAGACCTCTCACCACTAACTATCCAATGGTCATCAAGGCCTGTTTCCCTGCAAAGGTGCTGGGGGGGTAGATCAGGGCTAAATAACAGTGGATTCTTCCCCAGTTTCACAGTTCTTTTCTGCAGAGCAGCCCGCAGGATCTTATTTCTTCAGTCTGTAGAAGTAACTACCATCACCACCAAAACAGGTTTCACAGCTGAAAGCTTTCACTATCACTAGCAGCTACAAACCCAGCAATCCAGCCAGCACCTTCTCAAAGCACTCAGCAAGAACATCTGTCTATATCACTGACAGCACATCCAGAACTTCATCGCATATTATCTAACTTCTCGATCCTGTCATCTAGCTTAATTAGGGTTTCCATTGCATTCACTCTACAGGACTCATCTATCTATAACTCAGCAGAGTTCCTTACTGTTTGACCCGCCAACAACACTGTCATCCACTCTGCAACTTTTTCTTGTTTCTCTTTCATAATTCTCCTTGTTAGCCCTTCCAATGTCTGTTCTATCTTCTACATTGCGGACTCTACTCAGCCTGTACTTTTCACGTAAATCCAAGAAGAGGATGTTAATAATTGCAAAATGGTTCTCTCACCTTGGCACATTTTAGCTTCTTCAGAGATTCCAGTTGGTACTCTTCCATGAGCTCTTGCACGAAGTGCTGCAAGGTGCACAAAAACCTTTTTGCTTTCTTCTCCCTGCCATCATGGCAAAGAGGATTGTGAAATGGAGCCAAAATCACAACGGACAGGCTATGTGGATTTCAAAGGGCTCATCCATGGTTCCAGTTACACCCAGTTCTACTAGAACGCAGCACCCAACAACAGGCCTAGCGAGGGGACAGTGCAGGCGATACTGCGACAGCAGGTTTTCCCTCCACCACTGAGTTCAGAAATAACAACTGGTAGTGCACATTCCCTTCAGGTTCATGCAGCTGGTCACAGGCAAGGGGACATCCAAAACTTACGAGGTGAGTCATCAGGCTCCAAAGTGGGGGCTCAATCAGGAGTTACACAGAGATGCAGCCATCTTCTAAAGGTGAACTTTTTACAGGAAACTAGTCCTACTTTATCCTTATTTGGTTGAATCACCGTTTCTGTACAAGGCTCTGGCATGGAAGATATGGTGGTAATCTAAAAGCTCAGGGCACCATGGGCCATGAAGAAATCAGAAACATTTACAGTCGATTGATTTGATGCCAAATTCCAACTTCTGCAGCGGAATAAAAACTACTAATATTTCTGATAATTGAGCTTTGCCCTGTTTTATGTCAAGGATGCTGTCCAAAGAGACGGTAAGGTGGAGGAACCTTATTCTCAACCATGTAACAAACAGTTTCAATTCTTCATAAAAACCTGGGGGTCTAGTAAAATGGAGACAAAGGCACACTGTTCAAAATGGGAAAAAGCCTATGCTGACGATCCCTAGATCAGAACAATAGATAGAGGTCTTTTAAATCTAGTATCACCAGCCATTATCCTTTTAAGATAGAGTATCTTATGAGGAAAACTCTTCCATCATGAAGTCGTAGCATACCATGAACACATGTTTTGAGTTTATTTCCAAACAGTAACCTTAAATGCACTAAATGTCTTTCACTAACTGGAAAAAGTTGGCCTAATAACCCCATTCTCTACCAGCGCTATCATCTCTACGTACAGCACTACAGGCCTAGTCGTGTGGTAGCATAGCTCCCAAGAGAAGTGAAAGAAAACTGTAAAAGGTATTGAAAATACAAAAGGATACCCTAATCTGCCTAAAAACTATTGGATCCCTAGAGATGAAACTCTAGTGGTGGGTTGCCAAACATATGGACGCAAATGAAGTGGAGGAGGCACCTCTCAGCTCACAAGCTGCGGTTACTAGGCCCTTAGAATGGAAAAAGGCAAGGACTGTAGTCCAGAAGGTCGTTGTTTCCACTCTTTTGCTGCTGTAGTTTTAGAAATAAACACTGTTCGAAACATCCGTGAAATGTGGACTCCGCTCTCTGTCCAGTTTCTGAAAGTCGTGACTACTTAGCGGAATTTACATTGAAACAAGGGCCCTCCACCACTGGTCCTAACTCCTTAAATGCCATTTCCATCACCTTTGAATGAAGTCTCAGAAGAAGATCACACCTCCCCACTGAAAATGGGACCAATTTAGTGTTCCAGAAAAAGCTTATGACTAACTCTCTTAACCCCTGTGGCTAACATAATCAATATACATGAAATTTCGAGAGATGGCATCTTCATCTACCCGAGCAAAGCATGCAGCAGTGCGCCTGACATCTGTCAGTTTCTCTTGCATCAGACTTAAGGGCTTGTAAAGCATTTCCTGGTTCTTTATCTTTCCAGCCATAACAAGAGAAAATTCATCATCCTAACAAAGGTTCACTTCACCATGGTTGTAGGCATTTCACTCTTAAACATTGCCTGGGATAAGCTTCAAAGCACAAAGTTTTGATCTAGCGAAACCCTAATGTGGGCTTCTAGTTTCCATTACCATGAATTTGGATGTCTAAGATTTTTAGAGAAAAGGTATTCAGAGGGGACCTCTGCCCCTCCTATTGTTCTTATATTCCTCTCTGATGAAGAAGTTTCTTCCGCTTTTACAAGCTTAAGGAATGGGTATATTACCTGGAAAAGGACTATCCCAACCGGAGGAAGCAATCAGGGAAGCAGACAAACTGCGTCTGAAACTCCCATATGTGGTAGAGTCTTTGAGGATTTCAACTTGCAAAACCCCGGGATGAGGAGCTCATGACAAGAAAGAGGAAAGGTCATAGGTATCCATGCTTTCCATGCCTCTCCTCGTCCTCCTCTCATTACCTTCCACTGCAGGAGATAAACACGTAGTGAGAATGGAAGTTAACTTGGTCAGAGTGGGAGACACACCAGGACCCCCACTAGAACTGTCGCTTCTCTCGCCCCACAGAGTAGATCGTCAATGGGAACACTTTGAACCTCGGCCCATGGAAGGGAACCATAGGAAGGAGTTGACTTTGGTACATTATAGTTTAAAGGAATAATGGAAGAGAAAAAAATCTAGTAGACCCTCCACCTCCTGCCCTCAGTGAAGGCAGTATGATGATGTCCTGCGGGGTTTCGCCAAATCTCTCGCCTTTAGGTAAACAGGAAATAGTAATCTTTCTTGATTATGCCCTTGGTACCACACAACAACAGAAAACCAAAACGTTGTTTGCGTTATTAAAAAAAATACTGTAAAACTACATTTTAGCTACAAAGAAGCAACAACAACAAAAAAAAGAATAAAAGACCAAACCAGCCTTGCTTCTTGCTTCAGATTGTCAGTAGTTAAAAGAAGGTTTGCTCCGAAAATGGAGGCTGGCCAAAGGAGATTGGCCCAGAGTAACTGGATCAGAACTAATTAAGCGACAGCCTAGGAGATTAGTAGATATGTCTATGGTAAGAAAGAAATCGGTGGAATGATCAAAATTTGGGCCTGACACTTATTGGCGTTATTTAATCAACTAAGGATGCATCTATGAAGGCTCCGCCCCTCGTTAATTTCCGTATGTGCATTATTATTATTAATACAGAAAAGCATGACCTGAACGCACTGGCTTGGAGTCAGCAAAACGGATTGTCTGTGGACATAAATGCATGCTGATACCATCGCCACAGGGGGGACTTCAGCCCGCAGACTGCCCTGCTGCTGCTCTTCGCGCCCGGAGGCGCCGTCACTCTCCTGCGTGCCCCGAGGCGCATAAAGGCACCCGCGCCTCCCGCTTCGCGGGAACCGCTGATACCATCGCCACAGGGGGGACTACAGCCCCCAGACTGCCCTGCTGCTGCTCTTCGCGCCCGGAGGCGCCGTCACTCTCCTGCACGCCCGGAGGCGCATAAAGGCACCCGCGCTTCCCGCTTCGCGGGAACCGCTGATACCATCGCCACAGGGGGGACTACAGCCCCCAGACTGCCCTGCTGCTGCTCTTCGCGCCCGGAGGCGCCGTCACTCTCCTGCGCGCCCGGAGGCGCATAAGGCACCCGCGCGCCCGCTCCGCGGGAACCGCTGATACCATCGCCACAGGGGGACTACAGCCCCCAGACTGCCCTGCTGCTGCTCTTCGCGCCCGGAGGCGCCGTCACTCTCCTGCGCGCCCGGAGGCGCATAAAGGCACCCGCGCCTCCCGCTTTGCGGGACGCGCGCGGGCGCGCCCGGGCCAAGGGCAGGCCCGTCCATGCCCGTCATTGCCAGGAAGAGGCAGGGCAGGGCCACCCCCCTTACACCTATTTGCCGAACTGGGCCACATACCATACATAACCCAAAAAAGGTACTGTGTTAAGAGACTTATTTTTTCCATCTGGGCCCACATTTATTGATGCAGGAACTTATTAGTCTGAGCCCTCTGAGACCGAGACCGGAGGAGGCCGGGCTGGGCCACAGTATTGACATTTCGTTTCGTACCTGGATAGTATTGATGGTTATCAAGTGAATAGTGTTGTATCTGTATATATATAAGCTAGCGTGGAGGGATTATAATTAAGTATGAGTAGGCGAAAATCCCTCACTGGGCGGGGAGTAGTGGGGACTTTAGATGCGTTTTTAACGAGGGCAGAGACAGCGCTTATTCATGAAATACAGCTTACCGAGCGTAGGCTTTCGCTGGAACCTCAATACCCCCCAGCTTGCCCTGTAGTAATTTCCCACGTAGCAAACAGTACTCAGAGCAGTAGTTTATCTACAACTCCAATGCCCCAGTTTACAGCGGCTGATACAGAGGACATAGCCTCATCTAAGGTTTTAGAGACCAGTAATAAAAGGCCCAGGCTGAACGTGACCACTAAAGGCCAAAAGGCGAAAGCCACTGATTGCGGTAGCCTTACTCCCCCACCCAAAAAGAGGAAGGGGCAGGGTAGCAACAAACAAAGACAAATTGCAAAAGGTCAGGCTCGTAAGATTAAGCCTATGGAAAAGGTACTCCATCAGGAGCAGACCATGACTCCGAGTGCTCAAGTCCGTCTAGGCTTACAGGTAGACAACGGGCAGGAGGAATTTTGGGAAAAACTTGAATCTACTGTAGGGACCCTGCTTAACCCACTGAAACAAATGCTTACACAAATTGAAAGCAGGTTGCTTACATTAGAGAGGTTAGCAAACACTACCACCACGGTGTGCAACTGCAGTCATCAACTGGCACAATCTTGTACAACAAAAGTCATGTCAGGTAGCTACCTCATAGATAATTGTGAGAGTGGGATTGCCCATCAGCAGCAGACACAATCAAATTTGGTTAGCCCAGAAGCCCCGATAAGGACAGACCAGTTGGGTGAAAGTGTACCACATTCATCCCAAAATCAATCCCAGGTAACTCATATTAGACAGGGCATCTCACAAGGGAGAGGGGAGGCGGCAAACGATCCCACGCAGACTGTCCTAAGGAAGGACATGCAAAAACAAGGAGGTAAGGATAAGCCCGTAATCTGACAGGACACGTAACTTCGAGGCGGGAAGGGTTTTTTGAAACTAGGAACTTGCATCTTCCCCCGGAAGCCACTTTATATACTGTTGTTCTAGCGAATGTCCCCCCATTATTAACGGGTGAAGTGGAGCACTGGACAACATTGAGAAACAAGTCCCTTCACTTTCTGGGGATAAGGACGGGACTTACGAATACATTATTTGCAGAGTTCAAGATGGCTAGAAGAATTGCATGGGTAGGTAGATCTAGCAAATCCATGCCTGGAGACTGCATAGTCTTAACATTTAGATCACCTAATACGATTCAAACTATACTGGAGAGAGCCGGATCTAGACTTATCACTCCCAGGGAGATAAACATTCTACCTCTGGGTTTCTTTTACCAACCACCCAGATGCTCACAACACCCCACGGAGATAGAGAACCCGTTTGGGGGGCTTCAACAAAGATTTTCCATCTCGACTAGTAATCGATTTGATGTTTTCAGCTCCTTGGGTGATATTGATTGACTGACTCTTGGCGCTCACTGCTTGGCCGAGAATGCTGGGTCAGTTACGGCAAATGGTGTGGATATTCTAGCATTGGAGAGTCAATCGGAGTCAAGCGACCAGGGATGTGATGCTAGGAAGCAGCAAAGAGTAGAGGGTGAACAAATGAGGGGTTTAGATTCCGGAAATGAGGTGTCTTCACCTCTAAACCGGAACCCCCCGGTGCAAATACTAAAACCTACCTGCTCTGGTGGCATTAATAATTGTAGGCCTGTCCCATCCCTACCTATACAGAATAGCGATGTGTCCTCCTGTGATATTATTTCATGGAACATTGCAGGGTTGCGGTCAAAAATAGATAACCCAGCATGGTATAAATTTATTCAAGATAGAGACATAATAGGCTTACAGGAAACCTGGTCTAGTGATTCATTCCATATTAATGGTTTTAAAACGTTTAACACACCGGCCGTGAAGGGCCTTGGGGGAAGGCTTAAGGGTGGCCTGTGTATGTATATTTCCAATAAACTAGTAATCAGTAAAATACAGTCATTTCTGGGGAACAGTTTTTATCAGATAATCAAATTGTTTTTAAGTACTGATTTATGTGTAGTTTTGGTAAATTTTTATAATAACATTATTTCAGATGAACTCTGCCAGGTGTTAAAAAACTTGAGTGGGGATTTAAATGCGATCTGTAATGTTAGCTCATCAGATGTAATGATAATAATGATGGGTGATTTTAACAGTGCATTGTGCCCCGTTGAGGATAATAGATTATGTGGCCATGTGTATGAAGACGACACCCATACGACCCATTTCTGTCATTCGGCGGCGGGGGATTTGTTTAATGAATTTTTAGCTACTAATGAATTAGGTTTTGTAAATGAGCTTTTGGAGCCCCCAGTAATAATGCCCTATACCTACAACGGAAGGGGTTTTTCTACAATTGACTATATTTTAGTTTCATATAACTATGCTTCTAGACTACTTAGTTTTGAGGTTGGAGAGAATCCCCTGAGCAATCATTTTCCGCTATGCCTGGCGGTTACTTTTCCCTCAAAAAAGGCTAATAGGAATAATAAGGATAGAGAGGCTACGGGCGAAATTAAACTAGATAAAACTAATGGTGATACACTAAAATGGTCAAAAGTGGACCCCGTAGTAATAACTCTTGTGATAAATTGTAATTCAGCTATTGAGGTCTGCCTGTCTGAGTTAGCCCCTAGTGCAAGTATTGTAGCATCCTATAATGAAATATCGAACGTGCTTAGGAAATTATTATCAGCACAACACGTTAAGAAAAATAAGGACTCGGGTTGGTTTAATTCAAGATGCACCCAAGCATACTCTAATCTGAAATCTGAATTACATAAGCAACCTAGAGTAACGAGTAATATTAGATTGGCAAGAATGGAATATAAATCAGAAAAAGGGGAAGGAGGAGGATTGGGCTAGGTTCACCCTCCTGTGTGATCAGAATACATCAAAAAGAATCCGTAGGTGACGGATCAAAAGAACCTAGCCAAGAAAGAAGGGTGGGTTCACCAATTGGGGTGAAGGCCACCTCTACTGGTAGAAAAGAAAAATTTATTTTCTTGTGTCCCCTCACTCACCCAGGGTTGCGCCTAGGTGACATGCTTCATCATTGGGGCCATCCCAAACATCTACTGATTGGGGCGTGCTGCGACTTTGCGGATTTACGTAGGAGCACTTACCTTGTGAGGCTATGTGTCGTGCAGTGTAGGGGGAGTGGTGTAAGTGATGTTTTAAAAATTACCTAACTAGTGAGCTATTGTTTTATTCCTGCTCCTAGTTGGTAGGGATAAAAGGGGTTAATAAAGGGAAATGTAACTGTTATGTAATTATAATCCCTTGTATTATGTCAACATGTTTCAAGGTATCCCTAAACCTTTTCTTCAGGACAACAAAGGGACCAGCCCTTTGTGTACCACTCCGTGCTGGACCTATAATAAAGTGAAGTGAAAAATTATTAATGCACACCTATTGTGTGAGCATTGGGAAAAATATATACATAAGGTTGCTTCTGAACACGTAGTAATTATTTTTTGGCAAAAGTGCGCCTCATGGTCTGTCTGGGTGGAGGGGCCTGTAGAAACCTGTGCTCAGCAACCCTCCGTCAATACGACCTATTCAGTCCCAAGGCAAGATGCGGTCTGCGTGTTCAGAAGCAACCGTATGTATATATTTTTCCCAATGCTCACACAATAGGTGGTCCCTTTGTTGTCCTGAAGAAAAGGTTTAGGGGATACCTTGAAACATGTTGACATAATACAAGGGATTATAATTACATAAAAGTTACATTTCTCTTTTATTAACCCCTTTTTATCCCTACCAACTAGGAGCAGGAATAAAACAATAGCTCACTAGTTAGGTAATTTTTTAAAACATCACTTACACCACTCCCCTACACTGCACGACACATAGCCTCACAAGCGTAAGTGCTCCTACGTAAATCCGCAAGTCGCAGCACGCCTAATCAGTAGATGTTTGGGATGGCCCCAATGATGAAGCATGTCACCTAGGGGCAACCCTGGGTGAGTGAGGGACACAGAAAATAAATTTTTCTTTTCTACCAGTAGAGGTGGCCTTCACCCCAATTGGTGAACCCACCCTTGTTTCTTGGCTAGGTTCTTTTGATCCGTCACCTACGGATTCTTTTTGATGTATTAAGAATGGAATATAGACAGGCAATAAAGGAAAGAAAGAATACTTTGAGAGATGAAGCATGGGAAGCCCTACATACAGCAGCCGTATTGAATGATAGTGCAGCTTTCTGGAGGGCCGTGAAGACACCACTCCTAACCACTCAGGATGGCCCATCAATAACAATTGCTATCTCGGAGGAGGAATGGATTGGGTATTTCTCACAGGTATATAATGGCATTGATATTTCCTGTACTGTATCTGATGATAATTTAGAGAGTAATTATCATAATGTCAACTTAAATTTCACTTTAGATGAAGTGAATAGAGCTCTACATTTGAGTAATATTGGAAAAGCACCTGGTCCTGACGGTATCCCTGTAGAATTGTTTAAAGCGAATATTCCGTTATGGGGGCCTATTATAACGCAGGTCATTAATGCCAGTTGCCAAACTCAATTACCTGAGACTTGGGGAGTGTCAATAATAGTTCCTATTTTTAAAAAAGGGGATCGACACAACCCGGGTTGCTATAGACCAATCTCCTTATTAGACTCCATGGTGAAAGTGGTGAGTCGCGTGATTTTAGAGCGCCTGCAGGATTGGGCAGAAGAAAACCATATTTTATCAGACTTACAATATGGCTTTCGCAAGGGGCTCGGAACAATGGAGCAGTGTCTAAACCTGGCCCTGCTCATAGGAAAGTATACCAAGGCAAAAAAGGGCAGATTGTATATGGTTTTCGTAGACTTAACCGCGGCCTTTGATTCTGTGAAACATGCAAGACTGTGGGAGGTCCTCGAAGATCTGAGAGTAGACCCCAAAATTATTGCTTTTCTAAGGAACCTTTATAGCAGGGCGTCAGCTAGTGTGCGCTTTGGACGAGGGGGGGAACGTACGGCTACCTTTCCTGTTAGAAGGGGGGTGAGACAGGGTTGTGTGCTGGCCCCCTTTCTTTTTAATTTGTATACTAATGGGTTAGGGAAGCATTAGTAAGAACTACACATGACCTCCCCCAAGTTGCAGGCCGACCCATCCCGGCACTTCTTTATGCGGATGACGCAGTTTTGTTGGCAAGAACCCAAATTGCTCTCCAAAGGGTCCTTAATGGATTTTCTGTTTTTATGAAGGATTTAGGCCTCAGCATTAACATTTCTAAGACATATGTAATGAGATGTGGCCAAGGGACCATGAGAGCAAAAGATATTTTCGTAGAGGGACAGAAGCTAATTACAACTAAGAGCTTTTCATATTTGGGTATATTGTTCAATCAAAACGAATCATGGGTTCAAACAATAACTGCAAAAAAATTGATGTTTATCCGGTCATCCAATGCCCTGGTAACCTTTTCTAAGAAATTGGGCCGGACACCTCCTGGGGAGTTGATACAAATTTACAAAGCAAAGTGCATTACATCAGCAATGTACGGAGCCGGGGTGTGGGGCCTAGCAAATACTACGCAGCTGCAACAAGTTGAGAATTCTTTTTTAAGATTTATCTTATCTGTCCCCCATAGTACCTCATCTTTTGTTTGCCATGAAGAATTGGGTCTCTCTTTTATTTCTGACTTAATTAAAATAGAACCGATACTGTTGTGGCATAGTATCTGGTCTAAGGAGCAGACACAGTTAAACAGGGATATTTTAGATGACTGTCTTAAATTAGACGGAGCCTTAAGGATACCATGGATTAGATTCGTTCGTGATTTTATGAACGATTTAGGGCATCCAGAATATTTTATCGACCCGAGTTCCTTACAGATGACCTCAAGGGAAGCATTAAAAAAGGAGGGGCTTCACATGCTGGAAGAGGTCAGACTGTCTGGTGAACTTTTGAAGCCCACTGTTAACCAACATCAATCTATATTAACTACATTTGGCTTGGAGCCATACTTGTCATTTGTCCCTTTAACTTATGACAGAATGTTATTGGCCAGATTTAGGCTTAATATGTTTCATAGACTGGTGACTTGGCCTAAATTGAACGATTGGTTGAGGCAGCTTCCATTGTGTCCTTGTGACAACCAATCATGTCAGTCTACCATTCATTCTGTCCTTTTCTGCAAATTTTATTCCGAGTCAAGGAAAGTGTGGCTAATTCCACTCTTAAAAACCCAGGGGTTAAGGCAATGTCGCCCTGCTTTTTTAAAACTTCAGCTGATGGAAAATGAACATGTAGTATGGAGGCTTGCTATGTTTTTAAAGAGTGTACTCAGTCTAAGGAAAAGTCTAACTATCACAGATGAATTTTAATTGCTTCGTAATTGTTTTTAAAAGCCTTTCTGCATGTATTTTACTTATGTACGTGTTTGTTTTATAAAACTGATGCTGTTCCTTAATTCTCCTTTGACTGTAAAGCGATGTATACTTTGTTTTTTCTGTGCTTTTATGATTGTAAATTTATAACAGTCGAATAAAGCTTTCTTGACTTTAGTAGATATGTCTTTGGATGCCTCTTTCTCTTTTCAGTACTTTTGGTTAGTGGTAAAAAAGATATACATTATTCAAGTCTCCATACGATGCGTCAGAATTAAAGACAAGGGGGCAGATTTACAAGCCCCCTGCGCCACCAGTACGTCACTTTTCGTGACGTACTGGTGGCGCAGGGGCTCTTCGATATTTACAAGGAGAGGAAAAGCCACCATGCGTGACTTTTCCTCTCCTTGTAAATACTGGCCCTTCACACGCAGCACTTTGCGTTGAAGGGGCGTTCCATGGGTGTTGCTGTGGGTGTTCCCACGCAACACCCATGGAACAAGACACATCTCCAGATTTACGAGTAATCGTAACTCTGGAGATGCGTGTAGAATGCTACGCCACCCTAGAGGTGGCGTAGCGAGGCTTACCGAGGAGAAATGTTTTCATTTCTCCTCGTTTTCTCTTTCAATGCGTGCTGCATTCTGCAGCACGCATTGAAAGAGGAAAAGCCTGTACTGATTGTTTTGTGCAGAAAGGTGCCCCTTCCTGCACAAAAACAATCTCCCCATGGCGCAGGCATCCTTGCACCATGGTGCAAGGGTGCCTGCGCCGGCGCTTGGCAGCTGTTTGTGCGCCAGCGCAGGGGAGAGCACAGGAATGCGACATATTCTTGTAAATATGTCGCATTCCTGTGCTCTGAAAGTGCCGCAGCGTGGCGCAGCCAAAGGGCTTGCAGCGCCACGCTGCGGCACTTTCTTGTAGATCTGCCCCAAGGATTTTTCTTTTAAAGTTGACAGATCAATGTTAGAATAGCATGGCACGGATGCACATAGGCAATCTGGCGGTCAAACTCTTTAAAATCAGCTATGAAAGAAGCGCCTATTTCCATGCAGAGAATGTCTGGCAAATCCCATAGGCTAATGGGAAACTTTTGAGAGAGTACAAAATGCACTCCTGAGCCACATCAGTAACTTGCTATTAATAGGAGTTGATGGGCATGGAATCTAATTCTTGCTACACGAGAAGGAGCATCATATGGCGTAAGATTGGAGCTCTTCACTGCGAATGTGAAGCCTATGACCAAACTTAGACCAAACTTTGTACTGCTGAACTCCACCAAAGCAGTGCTGAGTTGCTTAGGTGTCCTAAGATCAAAGAGCATTTGGAAACTGAACTACAACATTATTTATATTTTTGCAGTTTTCTATAGCACGAAAGTGTCCCAAGGGCATTAGAACATTTGACAAGAAATGAGTTAGTGGTGAATGAATAAAACAAACAACATAAACCATAAGTAACAGTGCAATACAATCAAGAGAAGATTCGGTGGCAAAGTTTAGGGCAATCATAGATAAAAGTTCCATTTGAAGAGGAGGACTTTAAGTTTTTTTTAATGTAGACAGGTATGTAGTTGAACATAGAGTTGGAAAACGTTCCACATCCTTGTCGCATTGCCGGCAAAGCAGGGGCATAGCACAGGACCCTTTAGCCCCTGCTGCGTGGTCGGGCCCCTAACCCTTCAAAGGGCCCCCAATGGTTCAGGTGGGCCCCATTCAGCCCTTTGTCAATTAATATCTGTGGATATGGGAGACTCAGGGGCCCCTCATCAAACTCTGCATGGAGGCCCTATCATCTGCGGTAAAAAAAAACTGCTTCATACACTACTCATGTTTGAAAGGCAGGGGCTCGAGTAGGCCGGGTTCAGGACCCCTTGATCCCCAGAGGGCACTAGAGATTTTAGGTCTCTTAGCTAGGTCGGGGGTGGGGGGGAAGGGGGCTGGAATTATGTGGGGATCTAATAGCAACGCAGGCAATATTAAATTGTGCTCTTGTGCTATGGGGAGCCACCGAGGAGTGAGAAGGAAAGGAGAGATGTAGCTGAAGACTATAGGGAGGGCCACTGCAATTATGCGGCATACTTGAGTAAATTATGCAGCAAGAAAAGACAAATTATGCAGCATAAGGCGGCACATTTTTTTATACTATTACTTCATTATTTTCTCATTTTTATACAAGGTAATACTGTCTGGGCAAACAGTTGACCTCATTAATAGCAGTTTAACAACCAAACACAGAAAAAAGCAACCAAAATAATTCACTTTTACAAAGGGTTATCCACTGCACGCGAACCCATGCTGCCTCAATTTTGGTAACTTTTGGTCCGTTTGAGCTAGAAACAATATTTTTTTGTTAAAATCTGCAGATTATGCAGCAGATGATGGATTTTGTGTCAAATCTCTAATTATGCGAAAAAACCGGCAGTCGCAGAATCACATTATTCCAGTGGCCCGGGCTATAGGTTAAGTGATTTGTCAAGGATGAATCCCAGTGATTTGGCGCTGTTCACAATACCCGGTTTACAGCACAGGGGAAAACAAGAATCGATTTACTCCTCTACGGGAAAGCAGGACTTTTTCAGTGACATTAAAAGGAATTCTATTTTAGTTCAGTTTGGTTTTAAGAGGTGGGTTACACATCCACTGTTGAATTCTGGACAGGGTGGTGGCAAGCAGGCAGCTGTCTGACCCTGAGAAACAGCCAGTAATAAATAATCATAGTGTCTGATTCCATTGCTCCAAGCCCATTCATTCTTTTACATCCCCCAAAGAGCAAACTGGCTTCGTCCAGTGCATTTTGATTTTGCAAAATAACTCCTACCTTCTTGGTTCATGTCAGAATCAGTCAGTGTGAAGCATCCTTTCTGTTGCAGGTTAGAGAAACTCGAGCTCAAAGTCTGTGAATGCGTAGGCTCTGCTGTGCCTCGTTATGTCCACTGCCACAGCAGTAGTAATGGCCAGGGCCGGCTTTAGCGCTGGTGGCGCCCTGTGCGACAATGTCTGTTGGCGCCCCCCCAATGACCACCTCTGCCACGGATTCCCTCACTAGTACCCTTTAACAGTGCCTCTCAAGTCTCCATTGTCTCTCAGATTCATTTAGTTTTATAGCGCCACTCATACCAGTGTAAGGTGTCAGAGCACTTTACACCACACACACATTGTACAGAGACAATCATATGTGTGTAAATTAGTGTATAGGAAATGTTACATCAGACAGTACTACAAGGTGTAGTGTAGGAGTGACATGTCATCGATACTGGTAGGCAATATAGTTTAAGTTCTTATTCAGGAAAAGCACAAATTCAGAATTTAAAACGTAACATCATTGTTAGGGGTTCTCTTTCATAGTAACAATTGTTTTCTACCCAAATGAACCATTTTCACAAGATTAGGATGATGAAAGACTGGGCAAAAAAACATATAGCTCTAACATATACCTTGCAGTTTGCATGCAGCTCTAGGATGACAGTTCTATATTAGGATTTTGATTTATAAACGACAAGTAACAAAAGGAGCTCTCTTACAGAAGCAGTAACCCACTGACCTATTTACATTATATGCACTTCCTTATCTGCATGGTACACGTTCTTAGCAGCAGGCATTTTAACCCTCTGCGCTACCTTAGGATGAGTCAAAACTTCCACTAGACAAACCTCCTGTCCCTTTCCAGGAAGACGATTAATCACCGGACTTCTCTTGACATTTTAATTGATGTCTGAAAGTTGCTGGAGGCCAGGAACAGGCAGCAGGTGCTTTTATAATGTTAATAAACATTTTAAAAAATGACGCCCCCACCCCAAGTCAACGCCCGGTGCGGTCGCACCGATCGAACCGCACTAGAGCCGGCCCTGGTAATGGCAGATGGCAGGGAATGTGGGTTTGCAGAAGTGGTCCCTCTTCCAGTCAGTAAATAGAGGCTGATTGAGGTGTCTGTTTGATGCTTTCCGGTATATATATAGTGGTTGCTGCTGTTAAAGAAGTAAAAGTTTAGGGCCACATGCATCAAAGTTAGGAATTGCGATTCCTAAATTGCGATTTTTAAGAAATCGCAATTTAGGAATTGCAATTCCTTATGCATGTAAGAATCGCCAAAAAAATTGCGATTCCTACACATTCCTTATTTGCGACTCGCAAATTGCGAATCGCAAATTAGGAATTGCTTCCCATTCATTCCTATGGGCCTCTAGGCCCATAGGAATCAATGGGAATTGCAAGCGCAATTTGCGACTACCAAATAGGTACTTGCAAATTGCGCATGCAATTTCAAGGGTGCAAGGGTGCCAAAAGGACACCCTGATGCACCCCTGAAATTGCAATTTAAAAACATGTTGCACACACACATGGCCCAACGGCATGTATGTGTGCAACATAGAACTTTGAAAAATGCACTTCTGTGCATTTTTCAAAGTTCTCGCAAATTACCATCAACTTTGAGTTGATGGTAATTGGCGTTTCTTAAATGCGTAATTGCAATTTTTTTTGTTGCATTGCATTTAGGGAATCGCAATTTGCGATTCCCTAAATGCAATTGCAATTTAAGTAATCGCAAATTTAGCGATTACTTAAATAGCGATTTTTGCATTTGGGATGATGCATCCCAAATGCAAAAGTTGTCGATATGAGGGAGATTCTGCGAATCTTGCCCCTTTGCGACCGCAATTTCCAATGATGCATGTGCCCCTTAGAGCACAGGAGAACACCGACCCTTACTATGTTACAAACCTTTTAAATAAATGCATGTAGCTGCAGTACACAGAGGATTGTCAACACAATATCATGGAGAAAAATATTGTGTGGCACAAATATTGTTTCAAAAACACTGAGTAACAAAATATCAAGAAGGTAAGTCTAAATAGGAAAGTATAGATTTACTAATCGTAACTCCACATCTACGTATCTTGAAGATATATATATAAATATATATATATATATATATATGTATATATATACACATATATATATATCTATATACATATATACACACACACATATATATATATATATATATTCACTGAAAAAACCATAGGTTTCAGGGGCGTTATAGTTAGTTGGACATTTCACTCGTACAAAACCATAGAAATTCCCCCGTTATAGTTAGTTCAGCTAACTATAACTCGCTGCACTCCGTAATGCACTGCTGATGACGTCACATATTACATCACTCATGACATGGTCAGTGACATCACTCATGACATCACTGATGACATCTCAAATGACATCACTGATGACATCATCCTTGTGATAGAGTGGCAGACCTCCTCTCACCCTAATATAACCTTTGATACACACACTCAAAAATACAAACTAACATTTTCAAAACAATGGACATACCAATACCAGTTACAACACACCTATTCAGTAATTCCAAGATCTACACACACATCCACTCATTCACCAACAGTCCCTATACAGTCACTCATACATGTACTCACTCATCATATGTACTCATACACCTATACATCCTGTTACACACCGCCACTCATCCATAGAGTTACTCACACACATAGTCACACATGCAAACAAAGTATCAAACATCCATTTACTTGCATATACAGTTATACACACACTACCACACTTACTTCTACAGAAACTTACACATACTTACTCTCTTAAACAATCACTTATAGAAACACCTACTTATTTGTACAGGAACTCTTCCAATCTCTCACTCTCACATATACTCACTTATATACACCAATACTCACATATACTAGTTTAAAACATATGTAGTTACTCATAAAGACACTATTGAGACAGTCATTCACTCACTAACACACCCATACACATACTCATCCACCTATACAGTCCTGCACACATGCTGTCTTCAACACATACAAACAGTGAGTCACTCATTCATGCATCTATGCACTAAGTAATACCCCCACCGAACCATACAGACACTCAGACACTCATACTGATACTCAAAAACCAACTAATAACCCATATAGACACTCATGTAGCTACTCACCAACCCATGCAGCCACTTATACACAAAGTGAGAGACTGATACAGATATTTTCATATTTAAACATTACTCACTAACCCATGTATTCACTAAGATACACTTAGTCAGTTATACAATCAATTTTACAAAAAAATCATCCATTTAGACACTTATATACCCATTTATTCTTCCATCGACCTTGAGATATACATATATAAAACATATTTAATTTTCAGAAAAACACACATTCACTGGATGATGTCATCAGTGATGTCATCAGTGATGTCATTTGAGATGTCATCAGTGATGTCATGAGTGATGTCACTGACCATGTCATGAGTGATGTAATATGGGACGTCATCAGCAGTGCATTGCGGGCATGCGAGTTATAGTTAGCTGAACTAACTATAACGGGGGAATTTCTATGGTTTTGTACGAGTGAAATGTCCAACTAACTATAACGCCCCTGAAACCTATGGTTTTTCAGTGAATTTCTAAGGTTTTTTAAATGCTAATTTCTAACTATAACGTGCCTGAAACCTATGGTTTTTTCAGTGAATTTCTAAGGTTTTAAATGCTAATTTCTAATTATAACGTGCCTGAAACCTATGGTTTTTTCAGTGAATATATATATATATTTATTATACTATGTATACATGTGAAAATGTCTCGGTCCCCTGTTTGCCTCGGTGGCACGGAAAAAATGGGTGGAACTGACGTCAGCACGCCGACGAGGTCCTCTTATGGCTCCGATGACGTCATACGGTGTCGCGAGCGGAGCCGTGCTATTATGACGTCCTTGTTGACGTGGGAGAGCTAGGAAAGAATTTCCGTGGAATGCTGGTGCAGGGGATATTCACCTAAGTGTTCAGGCTAGTCCTTTGGGAGCAACTGTTTATGTTGCCACTCCAGAAACTGAAACCAGTGATCCGAGGGCAGAGGCCCTGCAGATGGCACACGAGGTGGGGTGCCCAGTCGTGTGCACCGGCGGGGCAGCGAAGTGACAAGCACCACAACACACAAAAAAGGTAACGAGGGCACTGACTAACACAGGATCTTCTCTTTGTATCTGGCAGGAACAACAAAGTTAAAATGCCCTAGTACCAAAATGTAGAATTAGTGCTACAACGGTCTTCAAGAGGACCTGCGATGCCGCTTCTGCCTCCCATACCCTGGAGGTGGCACATGGGTCACCCGGTACGGTCATACTGCGGTGGGACGCACACTCGTTGACCTCTCATGGCACTGCTCCACACTTCAGGGAGGACGCTTTCCATTAGCTATGTTTTCTGATGTCATGTCGCGCCGGCCCCGTCCAACAACAGAACTCCTTTAGATCCAAACAGACTCTTCCACTCTCTCACCGGAAGTGAAACCAGGCCACGCGGACACTTTCACAATACAACAGCCGGGAATGCACTTTTCGGTAAAAAAACCACATTCCTTCCTCCTAATTAATCAAATAAACGTCTCACTGAAGAACAGGGGCCAGCTTCGATCGGTAAACAGCCGTTACAACGACTTTTACTTTGCGATACCATTACAACGCATGCATTACCACGCATGCGTTGTACATCACAAAGTCATTACTACGCATTTTTAGAACGCATGGTCATTTACCACGCATGCCTTTACAACGAATTTTGTTGTAAAGGTATGTATGGTAAATGACCATGCGTTCTAAAACATGTAGACGATCCATGTCGTTGTAAGGAAACAGAGGCTGTTCCGTTTCCTCACAACGACGTGCACCGCCCCTCAGAGACGACGTGAAGCAGGAACCACGAGGAGAGAGGAACCACAAGGAGTGAGAGGTAAGGGGGATTGGGCATGGGGTGGGGTTTCTTTTCTAGGGTTTAGGGTAGTGCAGTGGTGTTTGGGTGGTGTAGGGGGTCGTGCTGGGGGTAGTGTTTTAGGGTTTAGGGTAGTGCAGTGGTGTTTGGGTAGTGTAGGGGGTCGTGCTGTGGGTAGTGTTTTAGGGTTTAGGGTAGTGCAGTAGTGTAAGGGGTCGTGCTGGGGGTAGCGTTTCAGGGTTTAGGGTAGTGCAGTGGTGTAGGGGGTCGTGCTGGGGTAGTGTTTTAGGGTTTAGGGTAGTGCAGTGGTGTTTGAGTAGTGTAGGGGGTCATGCTGGTGGTAGTGTTTTAGGGTTTAGGGTAGTGCAGTGGTGTTTGTGTAGTGTAGGGGGTCATGCTGGGGGTAGTGTTTTATGGTTAAGGGTAGTGCAGTGGTGTTTGGGTAGTGTAGGGGGTCGTGCTGGGGGTAGTGTTTTAGGGTTTAGGGTATGGCAGTGGTGTTTGGGTAGTGTAGGGGTTCATGCTGGTGGTAGTGTTTTAGGGTTTAGGGTATGGCAGTGGTGTTTGGGTAGTGTAGGGTGTCGTGCTGGGGGTCGATTTAGGGTTTAGGGTAGTGCAGTGGTGTTTGTGTTGTGAGGGGGTCGTGCTGGGGGTAGTGTTTTAGGGTTTAGAGTAATGCAGTGGTGTTTGTATAGTGTAGGGGGGTTTAGGGTAGTGCAGTGGTGTTTGTGTAGTGTAGGGGGTCATGCTGGGGGTAGTGTTTTAGGGTTTAGGGTAGTGCAGTGGTGTTTGTGTAGTGTAGGGAGTAGTGTTTTAGGGTTTAGGGTAGTGCAGTGGTGTTTGTGTAGTGTAGGGGTCATGCTGTGGGTTAGTGTTTTAGGGTTTAGGGTAGTGCAGTGGTGTTTGTGTAGTGTAGGGGGTCGTGTTTTAGGCTATAGGGTAGTGCAGTGGTGTTTGGGTAGTGTAGGGGGTCATGCTGGGGTTAGTGTTTTAGGGTTTAGGGTAGTGCAGTGGTGTTTGGGTAGTGTAGGGGGTCGTGCTGGGGGTAGTGTTTTAGGGTTTAGGGTAGTGCAGTGGTGTTTGTGTAGTGTGGGAGGTCATGCTGGGGGTAGATTTAGGGTTTAGTGTAGTGCAGTGGTGTTTGGGTAGTGTAGGGAGTCGTGCTGGGGTAGTGTTTTAGGGTTTAGGGTAGTCCAGTGGTGTTTGTGTAGTGTAGGGAGTCGTGCTGGGGGTAGTGTTTTAGGGTTTAGGGTAGTGCAGTGGTGTTTGGGTAGTGTAGGGGGTCGTGCTGGGGATAGTGTTTTAGGGTTTAGGGTAGTGCAGTGGTGTTTGTGTAGTGTAGGGGGTCATGCTGGGGGTAGTGTTTTAGGGTTTAGGGTAGTGCAATGGTGTTTGGGTAGTGTAGGGGGTAGTGCTGGGGTAGTGTTTTGGGTTTACGGTAGTGCAGTGGTGTTTGTGTAGTGTAGGGGGTCATGCTGGGGGTAGTGTTTTAGGGTTTAGGGTAGTGCAGTGGTGTTTGTGTAGTGTAGGGGGTAGTGTTTTAGGGTTTAGGGTAGTGCAGTGGTGTTTGTGTACTGTAGGGGGTCGTGCTGGGTTCTAGTGTTTTAGGGTTTAGGGTAGTGCAGTGGTGTTTGTGTAGTGTAGGGGGTCGTGTTTTAGGGTTTAGGGTCGTGCAGTGGTGTTTGGGTAGTGTAGGGGGTCGTGCTGGGGGTAGTGTTTTTGAGTTTAGGGTAGTGCAGTTGTGTTTGGGTAGTGAAGGGGGTCGTGCTGGGGGTAGTGTTTTAGGGTTTAGGGTAGTGCAGTTGTGTTTAGGTAGTGAAGGGGGTCGTGCTGGGGGTAGTGTTTTAGGGTTTAGGATAGTGCAGTGGTGTTTGTGTAGTGTAGGGGGTCATGCTGGGGGTAGATTTAGGGTTTAGGATAGTGCAGTGGTGTTTGTGTAGTGTAGGGGGTCGTGCTGGGGGTAGTGTTTTAGGGTTTAAGGCAGTGCAGTGGTGTTTGTGTAGTGAAGGGGTCGTGCTGGGGTAGTGTTTTAGGGTTTAGGGTAGTGCAGTGGTGTTTGTGTAGTGTAGGGGGTTGTGCTGTGGGTAGATTTAGGGTTTAGGGTAGTGCAGTGGTGTTTGGGTAGTGTAGGGAGTCGTGCTGGTGGTAGTGTTTTAGGTTTAGGGTAGTGCAGTTATGTTTGGGTAGTGTAGGGTGTCGTGCTGGGGGTAGTGTTTTAGGGTTTAGGGTAGTGCAGTGGTGTTTGGGTAGTGGAGGGGTAGTGTTTTAGGGTTTAGGGTAGTGCGCCCAACCAGCCACAATATCCGTGGACAAAGGGGATCCTGACTCTTTGGAACGCTCCGTCAATTGAATAATTTGGGTCAAGGGCCCTACCACGTCCAAGACCTATCAATTCCTTTCTTGGGATCCCTCATATACTTGGAGAAAAAGGTACATAGTTTCTCATCAATTTCAGGCGTGTGTGCCACCTTCCCCTTCAGTGAGGGCCTGGGGCATTCTCCCCTCATCCTATTCCTGACCTCCCTTTCAAGGGGTTGATGGATTTTCCCCACCACATACTCTGCCACTTTGGCGTCAGGTGTCCACTCCGCTGACCTAGGATGGTAAATTTGGGTAGGCTCGAACATGTCCGAGTGGACCCCGTCCCCAACCGGGGACTGAGAGGAGTGGGACTCTGGACGCCAGGGACGCCCCGAGTCCTTATCCTCATCGGAGGAGAAATCGTCCTCCGATACACCCTCTCCCTCTAAGGGAAACCCGCCGTCGGGGTCTACAATAGTGGTGACAGTGTCGCAATTTTCTCCGGGCCCCTCCTCCTCCCGGCAGGGTGCATGTTTTAGCGTTCGCGCACTCTTGAGGAAGGTCTCCGTAAGTTTATCAAATCCTTCCAAGTGCCCCGCGTTATGCTTAACGGCCCTTTTATTCCCCATCTGGGAGCTACTGGGACCCGCCACCACCAGATCTGGGTCACTGAACACCCCAGGGATGCTTTTCGCCAGCTTATCAACCTGATCCCTAAGAGGAGCCAGCGCCCTAGAAATAGCCAGAGAGAGGGCTTGGTCCACTGCTGGAGGGAGAAGTTGGGGGCCATTCCTCCTCCACTTCCTGGTAGGAGGAGTAAAAATGGTCTTCTGGAGAAGACATGATAGCAGAGGGTGTGAGCACAGAACAAATGCCCTTAAAATCCTTAAGGCAGCCCCCTCGCCGGTGCTCCAACAGCTGGGCTTTCCCCGAAGCTGTTATAAGAATAGACTGAGGCGCAATACCAATTACCACCACCAGGTGGCGCTGGTCACTAACGTGGCCGTGTGGGGAAATCACCGCGTAGCGGTGTCAAAATTAGGCGAGGGTTGGTCGGGAATCAAGCGGACACTAAAGGAGTGACCGGATTCCCAAACGCGCGTAAAGACCAGCGGGAGCGCTCGACGGAGCTGCCTCGCTCGGACCAGACGCGCCTGACAGGATCTCACCGCGCGCAGAGCACACAGCGGGAGAAACTGCGAGGGGAGAACGCGCTCGGGCAAGAGCCTGCTGCGCAGGGAATATGAAACAATACCAAGGCAATAATGCTAATAACGTGCACAAGAAACCGCTATACAAACAGCAACAACGTCAGATTAAGCCAAGAATGTAAGGAATGCACTTAACTGACGAGCAGTGAAGAAAGAGGAAGCGGAAGGGACGTCACGATATTATATACGATGGACTGTGATATGATTGGACTATAGTTGCCTTGGAGACTACCCCCTAATGGTTCATGGGTTGTGTAGTCTTTTGTTTAATGATTGTTGTGTTACGTTTTCTTTGAACTGCTATGCAAATAAAGTGAGGAAAGATATGCATAATCCTCGCCTCCGTCCTGCCATAGAATTCATTAAACTTTATTTGATCTGATTTAGAAACATAGATCATAAAAGTGTACATAAAAACAGTAAATCCTCTTTCCTAATACAATACAGTGAGAATTAATTAAAACCAGTAGGTAAAAACGGGTGTTACAAAGCCCGGTTCAGAGCAACTTCAGGTTAACAGAATCGTAAAGGTCAATGTTTCGCAAGATCAATCTCATGTACTTCGTGCAAAATACGCAATAAGGGGTCCAAGTAAGATGTAACGCTCCAATACCTGACCAGTTTGCACTATATAAAACTGCAGAAAAACTAAAAATAAAAAGTGTTTTGCACACTTCTGTCATTGGGCTATATGTGGGCTACATCTGGGTGATATTTGTGCTACATTTGGGCTCTTTTTTCTCTGGTGGCCATCTTGGGAGACTTATTTGTTATGAAGTTTCCTAATTTCGTCATTTACTGCAGTCTCCTCAGTAGGAAATGCTTTCAGTTTTTTACTTTGATTCCATCAAGAAGGCATTCAGATGTGTCACACATTTGCCATAAATTCAGAATGTTAGCACTCTAGTTGTTCATTAGATCACTGTAGTAAAGCTACTGCTCACCAGGGAGTTAACTGGAAGTCTACTGCTGGTATTGAAAGTGATTGTTTCAGTCTGCATGTCAGAATTTTCTAATGAAATAGAAGAGGATTTGAGATCTCACTTAAAACATGCCCTAAATTTTCTTTCTGCAGCACTAACCATAATTTCTATGGCAAAATGAACCCCCTCATTTTGTTCCTTTTTAAATTAAATGTTTTAAGTGTTACCAGTTTATTCCAATCAAGATGGCTTCAGGTGTGCCATACTTTTGTCATAAGTAAGGCTGTTAGCACTCTAGTTGTTCTTTAGAACACTCTGGGAAGCTGCAGTAGAACACAAAGGCATCAACTGACAGGCTGCTCCTGTTGAAATATAACAGGAAGATATTTGAGATCTCACTTAAAACATGTCCTAATTTTTCTTTCTACAGCACTAACCATAATTTCTATGACAAAATGAACCCCCTCATTTTGTTCCTTTTTAAATTAAATGTTTTAAGAGTTACCAGTTTATTCCAATCAAGATGGCTTCAGGTGTGCCATAATTTTGTCATAAGTAAGACTGTTAGCGCTCTAGTTGTTCTTTAGAACACTCTGGGAAGCTGCAGTAGAACACAAAGGCATCAACTGACAGGCTGCTCCTGTTGAAATATAACAGGAAGATATTTGAGATCACACTTGAAACATGTCCTAATTTTTCTTTCTACAGCACTAACCATAATTTCTATGACAAAATGAACCCCATCATTTTGTTCCTTTTTAAATTAAATGTTTTAAGTGTTACCAGTTTATTCCAATCAAGATGGCTTCAGGTGTGCCATACTTTTGTCATAAGTAAGGCTGTTAGCACTCTAGTTGTTCTTTAGAACACTCTGGGAAGCTGCAGTAGAACACAAAGGAATCAACTGACAGTCTCTGCCCTTGTTGGATGTACATGTTTTACTGAGAATGTCAGACTTCATTCTCACATGACTGAGAAAGATAATGTGAATTTACAGAAAATATGCTCTCATTTTAGCTTCTGGAGCACCTTCCAAAACTCTATGGGACAAGCATGTGAAAATAGTTTTCTCTCAAACATGATTCATGATATCCCAGCAGAAGGTTTTTCACAGGGTAAAATCACCTTAGAACACACCACAATTCCTGAAATTAGTATGGTACCATCAACAAATGAATTCTAATGTAACTAAAGTCTGTTATCACCCTTTATAGTTCTCCTTTTGGTAACCCTCAAAATCTTCGATTCACTACAATGCATTTCAATGGGGTACTATCATTTATATTGGTCCCAAGATGGCTGCCAGCAATTCCAGGATGAAGTGCTGACAGCCAATCAGATCTCACGATGACATGTGTGGTTAGGCTCCGCCCAGATATATATGTGTTTTTACTTTTGATTTTCTCAGGAACTACTGAACGGATTTACACCATTTAACAAAAAGGGTTCTTTCTGAACCAAGAACTACCTCTTTGCCAAATTTGGTGTAATTCCGTTCAGCAGTTCGGGCTGTAGCCTTGCATAAAGTTTCCTATGGGAAATTGATTTTTTGACTCTTATTTTTTGAATTTCTCCGCAACTACTGAACGGATTTACACCATTTACAAAAAAGGTCGCTTTCTGAAACAAGCGCTACCTTTTTGCCAAATTTGGTGTAATTCCGTTCAGCAGTTCGAGCTGTAGCCGTGTCTAAAATTTCCTATGGGAATTAACATGGAGAAAACACGTTTTGGGACCCCCTTTTTCTCGGCCCCCGCTTGCCGAATCACCCCGAAACTTTCAGGATAGGAGCATACCGGGGCGCCCCACGAGTTTTGAAAATTTCGCGAAGATTCATCAACCGGCGCCAAAGTTATTGGAAATAGAATGTTGCGCATTTCCTATGGAAAATAGGTCCTAACTATAACTATCTACTGGCGACCGCCAGTAGATTATATATATATATATATATATATATATATATATATATATATATATATATATATATATATATATATATATATATATATATAAATAAATATATATATATATATAAATATATTCGGCTCCAAGATGTGTCCATTAGTTGAGTCGCACTCGGCCATCAGCAGCAAGAGAACTCTCTTTCCATGGTATGGACGGATACCGCTTACAGCCATTAACAGCCTCCGTGTAGGTTTGCCTGACGCCTCTGAAGAGAAAGCTGAGGAGCTTTCCCACCAGGTGGCAAGTAAGAACAATGCCTTTTCCCAGAATGTCGTCCTCTGGGCGCGTTATATTGACGACATATTCTGCATCTGGAGAGGCCCAGAAACAGAAGCCATAAAATTTGTGGAGTCTCTTAATGTAAACGAGCTGAACTTGAAGTTTACACACACGATTGACAAAGAGAAAATAGAATTTATAGATGTGGAATTAAAAGTCAATGGCAATAGACTTGAAAGTAAACTTTTTAGGAAAGTTACGGCAGGTAACAGTCTGCTACATGCTGACAGTTGTCACCCACGGAATTTGATTAACAGCATACCGTTTGGTGAATTAGCACGAGCGAAGAGAAACTCCAGCTCAGAAACAGAATTTATTGTTGAGATTAAAAACATGGTAACCCGTTTTTCGGAAAGAGGCTATTCCATGAAAACTATCAAACAGGCTTGTGATAAGGTCAGTTTGAGCAGTAGGAATGAATTATTACAGGACAGAATTAAAGATGTGACAAAGGAAGAGCCCATACGCTTTATCACAACATATAGCGATCAAGCTTGGGGAGTTAGAAAATGTCTTAAAAAGTATTGGAATACACTTTTGACTGACAATACTCTAAAGGATTGTCTGGGTGAGAACCCACAACTCACGTTCAGAAAATGCACTTCCCTTAGTGACACACTGTGCAACAATATGATTCAGAAAAATGTTGATAGACATGCAGTTAAGGGTTTCTTCACCTGTAGATCATGCAAAGCGTGCAAATTCAGCAGCAATGCTAAACAAATCACACTATCTAAAGATCAGAAACCGTTTACTATTCAAAAACTCTTAACATGTAAATTGGACTTTGTAGTGTATGCACTCATTTGCCCTTGTCCTCTCATTTACATTGGTAGCACGATGCATCAGGTAAAGAAACGTGTCCTTGAACACAGAAGAGCCATTGTAAATGAGGATAGGCAATATCCCATTGCCAGACATTTTAAGGATGTACATGATAAAAATGTCAACTTACTGAAATATTGTGCATTAGACCGTATTCCTGTCTCCGAAAGGGAGGGAACAGACTGAAAGAATTAAGGCGACTGGAATCGAAAATGATCATTAAGTATGAAACGAAGTGTCCTAACGGTTTAAATAAAGATGAAGAACTTTCTGTACATTTGGGTTGAAAATATGAACTAGGTTATGAAGCAGTATTGAAATGTATCTTGTCCCCCTGGATGTAGTTTGTAGTTATTGTATTATCATTATTCACTGATTTTTTATTTATATTTTTTATAGGAGACGGAGACACCATCATCACTTTGATGAGGAGAACGTGAAAGAGCCTAAAATATCTGTAGGAGTCATCAGCCCACTGGGGCAGAATTGTTTGATTGATTTTTTTGATTTTTTCGATTTTTGGTTCATGATTATTGTATATATTGTATATAAGGTGCAATATTATAGCCACACATGTAACTATTTGTCAGTAGCCCACTTGGGTGGAATTGTGCGATAATGTAATTGTTTAATTACTGCATGTTCTGACATTGTCTAATTACTGCATGTTTCTGACAAGAATACCAAGTTTGGTATCGAAACAAATCATGGACTTTAAAGTGGTTGATTTACCACTTCAAAATGGCTGCTTATGTTGACCTCCCAAGATGTGGTGCAGTAGTCCTATTTTTATGTCATTTCAAGATGTCATGTGACTAGTATAAGTTTGATGTTGTTACAAACGTGTATTGACCCGTGATAAAGGAACGGCTGTTCCGAAACGCGGTGGGGGTTTGCCACTGGAATAAACTAAACTTCCACGCATATGGATCTGGGCTCTGGTGTTTTTCTTGGAGACTTCCTGAAATTGATGTTGGTATAATACGAGGTTCGCTACCTCGCCGGAGCCCGCCGGAGCTTGAGGCAGAGTACACGCAACTCTCTCTGTTGATATATATATATATATATATATCACGAAAATCCAAGTCCCGGACGGGAAGGAGGCGGCACACCCGTTTCAGACAAAGAAATTTATTGAAGCAATAACAACGCGTTTCAGCCGCACAGGCCTTTTTCCCGACCGGGACTTGGATTTTCGTGACATATGTGGCTTCTGCCGCCACGGCTGGCACCAACGATTTACAGGCAGGAGTACGACGTAACAGGCAGAATTCCTTCGAATTGTATATATATATATATATATATATATATATATATATATATATATATATATATATATATATATATATATGTATATATATATATATATATATATAGCAAATGGGTTGCCCCTCGAGAGAAGACGCACTCCCAGGTGAGTTTAGCCTCTTTAATGGAACTTGTAGCATAGTCAGCAGTGCGTATTGGATCCTTTAAACAGCAGCCTGACGCGTTTCGGGCCAACGCCTTTGTTCACAGGCCTACAATGAGAAAAGGGGCAATGTTGCAGTCACATGGTTTTAAACAGTTCCGCCCACAGTGGGCCTCAATGTGAGTAAGATGCATTATGGTCATAGTGGTTCTGCATTTGTAATACCCCAGTGGCTTTGCTGCCGCTTCCCATTTCATAACATTTCCTACCCCACTGGGTTGATACCAATCCACCTTTTTGAGTCCACTACTTATAATCCATATTCCATCATGGACTCACTGTTCTGCCTTTGGTTCCATTTCACTGTCACCACAGATCCGCCATCTGGAAGCGGCGGTGCGTCTCCACGGCTGGACCGGCCGTTGTAATACTTAGCAAATGGGTTGCCCCTCGAGAGAAGACGCACTCCCAGGTGAGTTTAGCCTCTTTAATGGAACTTGTAGCGTAGTCAGCAGTGCGTATTGGATCCTTTAAACAGCAGATCAAGCAACACAGGTGGTGGTTCTGCAACTCCCTCGAGGCCTGCACTGTCTTCACAGCAAGTTTGAAGGCAGTATCCCTCGTCAGAACCGCTGAAGCGGTACCCCTGTGCACTGCATCGACTTTCCGTCGCCAAGGCTTGTTGACTCTCTCCTCCAGAGATCTTCGGGCTCCAAGAAGCTGGAGTTGTTGTGTAACATACGGGTTCCATCCCCGTTTTCGGTGCACCTGCCGTGAGTTCAGAAGCAGGCTTTTGGTGGAAACTTGGAGCGCATGTAAATGCCTGATTGAACCGCTGCCGACACAGCTCTGTCGACCAAGAAGGTCGTGAATTATTCAAATTCAGGGTCGCCCAGCCATTTGACGGACACCCGCAGTATGCTGTGTATGAAAACCGACGGCAGGCGAAGGACGTTTTTGGCACATTAATGGCAGCTTGAAGTTATATCGAGTTTGACTGGTTGGCGATGCCTCACATCTATGTGAATTAACAACTGCATTTATCAAGCATCAAAGCCAAGAATTTTGAAACTTGTCGGCTCTCCAATGACAGTCCTGGGGAGTATGCTGCCCTCCCATTGGCCACAAATGCACCAATTAAAATCACCGGACTATTTAAACAGTGTGCCTGTGTGTCAAATGTTTTTACCGCACTGAGGAAAGCATAACGCTGAAACGCGTCTGCGAAGAATTTTGACACGTCCTGTGAGTGCACCCATTGAGCTGGAGTTGTTGTGTAACATACGGGTTCCATCCCCGTTTTTCGGTGCACCCGCCGTGAGTTCAGAAGCAGGCTTTTGGTGGAAACTTGGAGCTCATGTAAATGCCTGATTGAACCGCCGCCGACACAGCTCTGTCGACCAAGAAGGTCGTGAATTATTCAAATTCAGGGTCGCCCAGCCATTTGACGGACACCCGCGGTATGCTGTGTATGAAAACCGACGGCAGGCGAAGGACGTTTTTGGCACATTAATGGCAGCTTGAAGTTTTATCGAGTTGTGGCTGGACTGGTTGGCGATGCCTCATATCTATGTAAATTAACAACTGCATTTATCAAGCATCAAAGCCAAGAATTTTGAAACTTGTCGGCTCTCCAATGACAGTTCTGGGGAGTATGCTGCCCTCCCATTGGCCATAAATGCACCAATTAAAATCACCGGACTATTTAAACAGTGTGCCTGTGTGTCAAATGTTTTTACCGCACTGAGGAAAGCATAACGCTGAAACGGGTCTGCGAAGAATTTTGACACGTCCTGTGAGTGCACCCATTGAGCTGGAGTTTTTGTGTAACATACGGGTTCCATCCCCGTTTTTCGGTGCACCCGCCGTGAGTTCAGAAGCAGGCTTTTGGTGGAAACTTGGAGCGCATGTAAATGCCTGATTGAACCGCCGCCGACACAGCTCTGTCGACCAAGAAGGTCGTGAATTATTCAAATTCAGGGTCGCCCAGCCATTTGACGGACACCCGCGGTATGCTGTGTATGAAAACCGACGACAGGCGAAGGACGTTTTCGGCACATTAATGGCAGCTTGAAGTTATATCGAGTTGTGGCTGGACTGGTTGGCGATGCCTCACATCTATGTGAATTAACAACTGCATTTATCAAGCATCAAAGCCAAGAATTTTGAAACTTGTCGGCTCTCCAATGACAGTCCTGGGGAGTATGCTGCCCTCCCATTGGCCACAAATGCACCAATTAAAATCACCGGACTATTTAAACAGTGTGCCTGTGTGTCAAATGTTTTTACCGCACTGAGGAAAGCATAACGCTGAAACGCGTCTGCGAAGAATTTTGACACGTCCTGTGAGTGCACCCATTGAGCTGGAGTTGTTGTGTAACATACGGGTTCCATCCCCGTTTTTCGGTGCACCCGCCGTGAGTTCAGAAGCAGGCTTTTGGTGGAAACTTGGAGCTCATGTAAATGCCTGATTGAACCGCCGCCGACACAGCTCTGTCGACCAAGAAGGTCATGAATTATTCAAATTCAGGGTCGCCCAGCCATTTGACGGACACCCGCGGTATGCTGTGTATGAAAACCGACGGCAGGCGAAGGACGTTTTTGGCACATTAATGGCAGCTTGAAGTTATATCGAGTTGTGGCTGGACTGGTTGGCGATGCCTCACATCTATGTGAATTAACAACTGCATTTATCAAGCATCAAAGCCAAGAATTTTGAAACTTGTCGGCTCTCCAATTACAGTTCTGGGGAGTATGCTGCCCTCCCATTGGCCATAAATGCACCAATTAAAATCACCGGACTATTTAAACAGTGTGCCTGTGTGTCAAATGTTTTTACCGCACGGAGGAAAGCATAACGCTGAAACGCGTCTGCGAAGAATTTTGACACGTCCTGTGAGTGCACCCATTGAGCTGGAGTTTTTGTGTAACATACGGGTTCCATCCCCGTTTTTCGGTGCACCCGCCGTGAGTTCAGAAGCAGGCTTTTGGTGGAAACTTGGAGCGCATGTAAATGCCTGATTGAACCGCCGCCGACACAGCTCTGTCGACCAAGAAGGTCGTGAATTATTCAAATTCAGGGTCGCCCAGCCATTTGACGGACACCCGCGGTATGCTGTGTATGAAAATCGACGACAGGCGAAGGACGTTTTCGGCACATTAATGGCAGCTTGAAGTTATATCGAGTTGTGGCTGGACTGGTTGGCGATGCCTCACATCTATGTGAATTAACAACTGCATTTATCAAGCATCAAAGCCAAGAATTTTGAAACTTGTCGGCTCTCCAATGACAGTCCTGGGGAGTATGCTGCCCTCCCATTGGCCACAAATGCACCAATTAAAATCACCGGACTATTTAAACAGTGTGCCTGTGTGTCAAATGTTTTTACCGCACTGAGGGAAGCATAACGCTGAAACGCGTCTGCGAAGAATTTTGACACGTCCTGTGAGTGCACCCATTGAGCTGGAGTTGTTGTGTAACATACGGGTTCCATCCCCGTTTTTCGGTGCACCCGCCGTGAGTTCAGAAGCAGGCTTTTGGTGGAAACTTGGAGCGCATATATATCACGAAAATCCAAGTCCCGGACGGGAAGGAGGCGGCACACCGTTTCAGCCAAAGAAATGTATTGAAGCAATAACAACGCGTTTCAGCCACACAGGCCTTTTTCCCGACCAGGACTTGGATTTTCGTGACATATGTGGCTTCTGCCGCCACTGCTGGCACCGACGATTTACAGGCAGGAGTATGACGTAACAGGCAGCATTCCTTCGAATTGTATATATATATATATATATATATATATATATAAATCTATATATATATATATATACCAATCGAACAGTGCTCCACACTTGAAGGCGCCACACACGACGTGCTTCAATCCCTTTATTGCATGCACTGCTGGGCAAAAAACATCGCTGATTCAGTCTTGAAATACTGCCATAATCACCAAACGCGTTTCGGGCGTACTCCGCCCTTTTTCTCTGGCATGGCTTCTCGGGAGAACTAACCGCAAAGAGGTAACTTTCTTTTCAACAGGTTTGTATGTCCCGCCCAGGGGCGTGTGTACAAAGTGCATTCTGGTCTGAGTAGTACAAATGTTAATTCCCAAATGGTGCCGCCGTTTTCCTCCTCATAATGACTTCCTCACCATAGTAGGTCACTGCAATCTTGCCATGTTTTTGTCAAGCTTCTTAACTGTGCATGCATGAGGACACGCCGTTCCAACTGCGCCCTGTATTCACCGGCGCTGGACCTGCACTTCAGCAGCAGGGCGTCTTCGCGACCCGAGCCGGCCGCAACATATACCAATCGAACAGTGCTCCACACTTGAAGGCGCCACACACGACGTGCTTCAATCCCTTTATTGCATGCACTGCTGGGCAAAAAACATTGCTGATTCAGTCTTGAAATACTGCCATAATCACCAAACGCGTTTCGGGCGTACTCCGCCCTTTTTCTCTGGCATGGCTTCTCGGGAGAACTGACCGCAAAGAGGTAACTTACTTTTCAACAGCACAGTTAAGAAGCTTGACAAAAACATGGCAAGATTGCAGTGACCTACTATGGTGAGGAAGTCATTATGAGGAGGAAAACGGCGGCACCATTTGGGAATTAACATTTGTACTAGTCAGACCAGAATGCACTTTGTACACACACCCCTGGGCGGGACATACAAACCTGTTGAAAAGAAAGTTACCTCTTTGCGGTCAGTTCTCCCGAGAAGCCATGCCAGAGAAAAAGGGCGGAGTACGCCCGAAACGCGTTTGGTGATTATGGCAGTATTTCAAGACTGAATCAGCGATGTTTTTTGCCCAGCAGTGCATGCAATAAAGGGATTGAAGCACGTCGTGTGTGGCGCCTTCAAGTGTGGAGCACTGTTCGATTGGTATATATATATATATATATATATATATAGCAAATGGGTTGCCCCTCGAGAGAAGACGCACTCCCAGGTGAGTTTAGCCTCTTTAATGGATCTTGTAGCGTAGTCAGCAGTGCGTATTGGATCCTTTAAACAGCAGATCAAGCAACACAGGTGGTGGTTCTGCAACTCCCTCGAGGCCTGCACTGTCTTCACAGCAAATTTGAAGGCAGTATCCCTCGTCAGAACCGCTGAAGCGGTACCCCTGTGCACTGCATCGACTTTCCGTTGCCAAGGCTTGTTGACTCTCTTCTCCAGAGATCTTCGGGCTCCAAGAAGCTCCAGCCTCAAGCATCTCCTGCAGCCAAGATCTTCGCCTGCACCTCATCCTTTGGACCGTGGGCCTTTATCCTTTGGTGAGCTGCTCGGATTCCTCTTGCTACTCCTGTGCCTTCGGCCCGTGGGTCCTCTCGAGGGTCTTCTTTGGCTCCAGTGGGCTCCCCTGCTTGCTCGGGCCCTGCTCTGACTTACCTGCTCGTGGTGAGTCACTTGGACTTTGTTGGTCCAGACACTGCACCTCTTTTGACGACTACGTTGCCAAGGCTTGTGGGTGCCCCTGCCGGACACTGACTCCTTGGCTCTTGACATCCGACATGGGGCAGCTCCTGAACGGCTCCTGGTCCCCTACAGCGTGGCCTGGTCCGCACAGCTGCAATTTCAAGGGCACCGTCAACTCTCCTGCATCCCCGACATCGGTGGGCATTCGTCTTCAGTGCCTCCTGGTCACTCCTGAGTGGCACAGACTCTGTCCCCTCTGCTTGCAGATACCTCTCAACTTGAATCCACCTTTGGGTTCCACCGAACTCCTTCACCTTCTTCGCCAGCAGCATCTTTTCTGAAGTCCTCCATTTGGTCTACAGCAGTTTCCGAAATCACTTCGCATCTATGCACCCGGCTTCCCTGGTGTAGGTTTCCTAGTTACTGGGGTATCCACGGGTGGGGTGACTCTCCAACCTTCCATCTTCCACGAGGTGTCTTCCCGCTGGGAAGGGTCCTTTTTTTAAAAAACTGCAACTGTGACTTACCCATTGACTTGCACGGAGCACGTGGTCTTGTTCCCACTCTGCACACGGCCTCCCTGGGGTTCCTAGATACTCACCTTGGGTGATTCCTTGGGTCCCCTGCTCTTCTACGTCTTCTGGGTTCATTCTCGACTTAGGTTGTGGTTCACATTCCACTATTTCAGTATATGGTTTGCTCTCTCCCTGGAAACCACTGTGTATTTGTGCTACTTATGTGTTCTATTTCCCAAGTATTTGTGTGCATTGTATTTATCTCTGGGTAGGAGATATTGAAATGTATTAGTGAGTGTTTATAATAAACACATATTTTTATAACCACACTGTGTGGTTCTTTTTCACTTAACCTATACCATAAGATTAAGTACTGGGAAAACAAGCTGTTTTACACTCCTTCTGGACTAAGCCTGAAGGCTGCTCTTCACAGCTACCACTTAAAGAGCTTTCTAAGGTTGTCTAAGACCACTAAAAACACCATAAGGGTTGTCTGGATTAGTGCAGGGTGCAACACTTACATAAGTGAGCACCATATACTAAGCAAGCCTCCTGCAGTGGTTGGAATTCAAGCCTGCATTGTTTTACCAGCTAATCTAGGTGTGGATTAATTGAAAAACCATCACTAGCATTAGGCACATGTAATATTTAAATAGAGCAAGTAAGTTCTACTGAACTTTTAGATTAGTTGTTAAGGGTCTAGCACAACCCTTTCTCCAATCTAAGGAAGTTTAGTTTACACTAGGGTAGGTAGGTGCAACACCACACTACACCTGGTGACCATGTCTTTTGTTGGGGATACCAGTGTACCCCAGTCTACTAAGTACAGTGGTCTGAAGTTCCAGGAACTAACGACCCTGTGTAGCCTTAGAAGGATAAAGGCAGGTAACAATCCCACTACTAAGCTGCTCTTAGAGCTACTTCATCAGGATGACAAGAATCCTGGAGAGGGCAGAAGAACAGGACAATGTGGGTAGGGATGATCCTGAAGAGAGGGCACCAGGGGTTCCCCCTAGTGACTGCAATTCAGAGTATGGCCAAGAGGAGTACAGTGACTCCACACTGGCAAATTCTGATCCCCCAGGGAATAGTGCTGATGGCACAGAGGGTGTCCCCTTTATTCCTCCTGGGAGAGTTCAGAGTAGGCAGAGGAGGTCTAGGTCTCCTCTGTTGAATCGAATGCTTCAGATAATTCCATAGGGACCTCCATATCTAGCAAGAGGGAGGACTCCTTGGAGAGGGAATACCACCTGATCAAACCTGAGAGAGTAAGACTCAGGCAAGATCAGTTGGCCCTTGACAAAGAGATCCTGGAAGTACAAAAAGCTAGGAAGAAACTGGGACTAGAGTCCCATGGTGGCAGCAATAGTGTCCCTAGGATCAGGGAAACACCCTTTGACACTAGGAACCTGAGCAGGATAGTCCCTCCTTACCAGGAGGGGGGTGACATCCATAAATGGATTGGAGAGGGCCTGTAAAGTTCAAAAGGTCCCTCAAGGGCAGTAGGTTGCTATCCTGTGCTCTCCTTTGCTAACAAAGGCAGAGATAAGCTCCTCACTGTTAGAGAAGAGGATGCTGGCAATATTCGGTCCTGAAGAGTGCACTTATAGTTGGGGTTGGCTTAACTACTGAGCAATACAGGATTACGTTCAGAGATACCCAGAAGGTACACACCCAGGACTGGGTAGATTTCACTGACAGTGCTATTAAGGCTCTGGAAGGCTTGCTTCATGGAAGCAAGGTACAGGACAATGAAAGATTGTACAATTTGATAATGAGGGAGAACCAACTACTGCACCAGTACCTGGTGGACTCTGATCTGACCTCTCCCCAAGAATTGGGAAAGAAGGCAGACAAATGAGTCCGCACCAGGGTTAAGCAGAAAAATCATGGTGGTGGAGGTGACCAGAAGAAGCAAGATTCTTCTAAACCCCAGGAGAAGGGTGGGGAGAAGGGCAAAGACACAAAGGAGTCCTCTCAAGGTCCTCAAAAGCCTGCATCTGGGGGTGAGTCCCAAAACTCCAAGAAGGGTAAAAAGAAAACTTGGTGTTATTTATGTAAAGTAAAGACCCATTGGCAAGAGATTCTGATTATTCAAAGGCCAAGGAACCTGCTACCACTGCCCCTAAGGCAACTGCGCCTACTAGCACCAGTACAAGTGGTAGTACAGCAACCAAGGGATTAGTTGGGTTAACCTTGGGTTCTGAGGTGGGTTCTGGCCTAGTCAGAACTCCAACTCAGGCTGTTCTATTCTGTGATGGTAGCATTGATCTTGCCACTTACTAGTAAGACCCACTAACTTGGGCAAGTACAGGCAACAGCCTTTAATAAAGAGAAAGGAAGCAATAGCTTTCAGGGACACAGGGGCCAGTGTCACCATGGTGACAGAGAAACTAGTGTCCCCTGAAGAGATCATACTTGGACAGATGTACCAAGTAACCAATGCTAGCAATGTCAGGACTGATCATTCCTTGGCAATTGTGAATCTCAGCTGGGGAGGGGTAACTAGACCTAAGAGAGTTGTGGTATCTCCAGACCTACCTGTAGATTGTCTGTTGGGCAATGATTTAGAAACTTCAGACTGGTCTGAAGTAGAGTTCAGGACTCATGCCAGTGCATTTGCTGTAACTAGGGCTCAGGCCAAACAGCTCAGCATGGAGGGAACACTGGATCCTGTAAGAATGGAACAGATTGCTCCTAAGAGAAGGAGCAGGAAGGGTAAGGAATTATCCTCCTCCGAAACTCCTAGTGAGGATCAGTCTCCTGAGAGAGATGATCTCAGTCCCTAAGAAGGAACTGTCCCAGGGAAACTTGAGCCCGACCAGGTAGAGTTCTTGGGGGCAGGGGGGCCTTCCACGGAGACTTGAGTTTGAAGCAGCCATTCTGCCCCTCTCTTGAACAGCTCAGACAGCAAGCTGCTGCTGAGTAAGCAGGGAAGCAGGATCTATTGGGAAGATGGGCTTCTGTATTCTGAAGGTAGAGACCCCACACCTGGTGCCACCAGGAGGTTGGTAATACCCCAGAAGGTCAGAGGTTTTCTTCTCTCCCTGGCACATGATATTCCCCTTGCAGGATACCTTGGGTAAAGTAAGACTTGGGACAAGATTGTCCCTCATTTTCACTGACACCATATGTCTGAGGACACCAAGGAGTTTTGTTGCTCCTGTGCCACTTGCCAAGCTAGTGGTAAGTCAGGTGGTACTACAAAGGCCCTCTTAATTCCACTCCCAGTGGATGGGGTTCCCTTTGAGAGGGTAGGGATTGACATTGTTGGTCCCTTGAACCCTCCGACTCCATCTGGACACAGTTACATACTAGCGGTGGCTGACCATGCCACTAGGTATCCAGAGGCTCTTCCCCTTAGACCCACTACAGCTCCTATCGTGGCCAGGGCCCTCCTGGGAATCTTTTCCAGAGTGGGCTTCCCTAAGGAGGCCTTAACAGACAGAGGTACCAACTTCCTGTCTAGTTATATCACTGCCATGTGGAAAAAGTGTGGAGTAAACTACAAGTGTACCACAACCTACCATCCAGAGTGCAATGGGCTTGTTGAAAGGTTCAACAAGACCCTAAAGGGTATGATCATGGGACTCCCAGAAAAAGCTCAGGCGAAAATGGGATGTCTTGCTACCCTGCCTTCTCTTTGCCTAAAGAGAGGTTCCTCAGAAGGGGATTGGTTACAGCCCATTTGAACTTCTGTTTGGACATCCAGTTAGGGGTCCATTGTGTCTAGTTAAGGAGGGCTGAGAGCAACCTCCTAAACAAGATATTGTGGACTATGTACGTGGCCTGCGTTCACCTATGGCTGAGTATATGAAGAAGGCAAGTAAAAACCTTGATGCCAGCCAGGCGCTCCAGAAAGCTTGGCATGACCAAAAGGCTGTCTTGAATGTTTACCAGCCAGGCCAGAAAGTGTGGGTGTTGGAGCCTGTGGCCCCAGCAGCTCTCCAGGACAAATGGAGTGGCCCCCACACATACCTTGAAAAGAAAGGTGAGGTCACCTACCTGGTGGACCTAGGCTCACCAAGAAGGCCCCACTGGGTACTTCATGTGAACCTCCTAAAGCCTTTTGTAGACAGGGCTGACATGAGCTTGCTCATGGCCACTGATGAGGGACAGGAGGAAAAAAGTGACCCTCTCCCTGATCTTCTCTCTCAGAACCCTGTTGATGGGTCAATTGATGGAGTAGCCTTGGCAGGCAGCCTCACTGACCAGCAGCAAGCTGAGTGCAGGAAGGTCCTCAATCAGTCCAAACACATGTTCTCTCTGACACCCAGTCAAACCACCTGATGTACCCATGAAGTAGACACAGGTAACAGTCTGCCAGTAAAGAACAACATTTACAGGCACCCTGACCATGTCAGACACAGCATCAGGACTGAGGTCCCAAAATGCTGGTATTGGGGGTTATTGAGCCTTCAGACAGCCCTTGGACTAGTCCAGTAGTCCTTGTGCCAAAACCTCACACCAAGAGTGGAAAAAGAGAGATGAGGTTTTCTGTGGAATACAGAGGCCTCAATGCAGTCACTAGGACTGATCCCCATCCTATTCCCAGGGCAGATGAGCTCATAGATACTTTGGCTTCAGCCAAATATCTGAGTACATTTGACCTAACTGCAGGCTACTGGGAAATCAGACTAGCTGAGGATGCCAAGCCTAAAACAGCATTTTCAACCCCTAGTGGGCATTATCAATTTATTGTGATGCCCTTTGGTCTGAAAACTGCACCAGCCCCATTTCAGAGGTTGGTGAATAAAGTTTGAACAGGTCTGGAAGCCTATGGTGCAGCATATCTAGATTATATTGCTGTCTTTAGCTCCACCTGGTAAGATCACCTGGTCCACCTCAGGAATGTTCTGGAGGCCCTGCAGAAATCAGGCCTCACTATCAAGGCCACCAAATGCCAGATAAGGCAGAGCAAGGTTGTATACTCGGGTCACCTGGTAGGTGAAGGCCAAGTTCAGCCATTGGAGAGCAAAATCCAGACCATCATGAACTGGGCTGCTCCCACTACCCAGACTCAGGTCAGAGCTTTCTTGGGCCTGACTGGGTACTACAGGAGGTTTGTTAAGGGGTATGGGCCCATTGTGACTCCCCTTAATGATCTCACCTACAAGAGAATGCCTAAGAAAGTTCAGTGGACAGTTAGCTGTCAAAAAGCACTTGATGACTCGAAGCAGGCCATGTGCACTTCTCCCATTCTGCAAAGTCCTGACGATTCCAAAACCTTTATTGTCCAGACAGATGCATCTGAGATAGCGGTAGGAGCTGTTTTGTCACAACTAAATGCAGAGAGCCAGGACCAACCAGTAGCTTTTATAAGCAGCAGGTTGACCCCCAGGGAGAAACGTTGGTCAGCTATAGAGAGGGAGGCCTTTGCTGTGGTCTGGGCCTTGAAGTAGTTGAGGCCATACCTGTTTGGTACTCACTTCCAGGTTCAGACAGACCATAAGCCCCTCTTATTGCTTAAACAAATGAGGGGTGACAATCACAAACGTTTGAGGTGGTCCATTTCCCTACAGGGGATGGACTTTTCAGTGGAACATAGGCCTGGGAGTAACCATGCCAATGCAGATGGATTCTCCAGATATTTCAACTTAGAAAATGGAGACTCAACTGGGCAAGGTTAGTCTCATCTCCTTACGTTTGGGGAGGGGGTTGTGTAGGAAAGTAGGATCTGCTTTCATGGTCACCCCCACTTTTTGCTGGTGTCATTTTGTTTTTACTGACTAGTCTGACTGGGATCCTGCTAATCAGGACCCCAGTCTCTGTGCTTCTTCCCTAAACTGGACATGGTGAGTACTTAGGTACACTCCAGATTGGCTACTGGTGTACTCTTGTAAGTCCCTAGTATATGGTACTAAGGTACCCAGGGCATAGGTACACCAGGGGTCTCCCATGGGCTGAAGCATGTATTATGCCGCCCATGGGAGACCACTCAAATTGTGACTACAGGCCTGCCATTGCAGTCTGTGTAAGCTGGTGCTAGTTCCACTTACGACAGATATAAGCGTCCTTATATCTGAGGTCACTGCACTTAAAACCTATAAGTCACCCCTAATGCTGGCCTTTCAATGCTGAAGGCAGGGTGCTTGTTTCTAAGTGTGAGGGTGCCCCTGAATGAGCAGGACACCCCTACGACCCTCATAGTCCATTCTCCCGGGTTGTAAATGCATCAGTCATTAGGATACATAGAGTGTACATGGGTCATTACGCGATGGCTATCTCTAAATTGGCTGTAACGAACCCTGTCGTGTTTGGTATCAAACATGTTGAAATCATACCCCCACAGTGTGGGAGGTCATACCATCACACGTAATGGTGTGGGAGGTATGATTCCATGCACTGTAAAGCTCCTCCAGGAAGCCCTCATTGCTCCCGGTACCAGTCTTCTAGACCCGGACAACAAACTATAGCTGCTGCAGACCAGAGACACGATTCTTCCCTCCTGCTTCTGAGCCCAGCACGAGCATGGGAAGGCAGGACAATAGGTTTCCTGTCACAGGGAGGTGTGACCACCTCCCAGACAGGACTTAGTGTATTGGGACAGGGTGGGGGCACATGCCAGCGCCACTAGACTGCTTTGAAGGCCACATTTGGGGCCCTCCTTGCATACTCCAGTTGAAACCAGTTCAGGGAGCCATTGGCTCCCGCTCTGGTGTGAAACTGGACAAAGGACATGGGAGTATCCTCCCCACTATCCAGCCCCTCCTCTGGGAGGGACCCCTGAATTGTCCTAACCCTTTTCTTAGGGTACTTAAGTGCTTACCTGTGGGTGGGTCCCTAGATTCGTCGTAGGACAAGATTCAGATCCGAAACCACTTCAACTTCAACCGTCTGGGCACTTTGGACTTTTATGGACTTCGCTTTGGGACCCAAGACTACAACTGGGAAGACTCCTGCTGCTCCTGGTCTCGTCGTCCTGCCAGTCTTCTGCAACTTCTGTGGCTGTGCTCCATACAGGTTCTTCACAAGGTCTGTGGACATCCAAGACACCCGAAGGAATCTACCTTGGAGTAAAGGAGTCACTCCCCTGAATCTGCAGTCATCGCAATGAAGCTGACTGGTCTGCTGTTCCTGGGATCCTACGGACTCCGAAAGGTTCAGCAACACAGGTAGTTGTTCTGCAACTTCCTCGAGGCCTGCACTGTCTTCACAGCAAGTTTGAAGCCAGTATCCCTCATCGGAACCGCTGGAGCAGTACCCCTGTGCACCGCGCTTTACTTGCCGTGGCCAAGACTTGTTGACTCTCTCCTCCAGAGATCTTCGGGCTCCAAGAAGCTCCAGCCTCAAGCATCTCCAGCAGCCAAGATCTTCACCTGCACTGCATCTTTTGCATTGTGGTCCTTCATCCTTTGGTGAGCTGCTCGAGGTCCTCTTGTGACTCCTGTGCCTTCGGCCCGTGGGACCTCTCAAGGGTCTTCTTCAACTCCAGTGGGCTCCCCTGCTTGCTCAGGGCCTGCTCTGACTTATCTGCTTGTGGTGAGTCACTTGGACCTGGTCCGCACAGCTGCAACTTCAAGGGCACCGTCAACCCTCCTGCATCCCCGACATCGGTGGGGATTCGTCTTCCGTGCCTCCTGGTCACTCCTCGGTGGCATAGACTCTGTCCCCTCTGCTTGCAGGTACCTCTCAACTTGAATCCACCTTTGGGTTCCACCGGACTCTTTCACCTTCTTCGCCAGCTGCATCTTTGCTGAAGTCCTCCATTGTGGTCTACAGCAGTGTTAGACTTGGCTTTTTCAGCGGGTTTACCCCCAGACTTTTTGCTTTTTGGCCTCCTGTTTTTGACCCTGTGTGTGTTGGTTTTAGGACTCTGGGCACTTTACCACTGCTAATCAGTGCTAAAGTGCATATGCTCTCTGTGTAAAATGTGTTATGGATTGGTGTTTTCCGATTGGCCTATTTGATCTATGTGTCAGTCCCTAGTAAAGTGCACTGCGGGTGCCAGGGCCTATAGATCAAATGCTGTTGGTGGGCTGCAGCACTGGATTGTGCCACCCACGCAAACAGCCCGTAAAGTGTAACTCTGGCCTGCCATTGCAGAGCCTGTGTGCAGCCTGGGGCTGCCATGTCGACTTGGCAAGTGCACACACTTGCAAGTCCCTAAACCTTCCCTTTTCTACATGTTAGTCACCACTAAGGTAGGCCCAAGGTACCCCTGTGGGCAGGGTGCATTGTATGTGAAAGGTAGGACATGCCCTGGTGTGTGTGGCATGTCCTGATAGTGAATTACAGCCTATTTCGTTTTTCACTATTGCAAGGCTACCTGTTCTCCATAGGCCAGAATGGGCAGTTTTGATTATTACAGCTTATAATCCTAACTGACCCAGGGAACATGGTAGAAAAACGAATTTAGTATGCCTGGACTCAGAATGATAAAATGCATCTTTTAGTGAAGTTGGTTTTAACATTCTGTGTTTGAAAATACCACTTTTAGAAAGTGGGTATTTTCTTGTCTAACCATCCAAGCCTGCCTCTGCTAGGTTGTGTATTCCTTGTCTGGAGTGTGAGTGACAGGGGCTGGGGGATGCCAGGAGACAGGGTGAGTCAGCACAGGGCTGAATAGCCAGATCTACATGTAGATGGGTGGGAGGAGTTGCACCTGGGACCTGAATAGGGCTGGGCCTTCCCTCCACAATGCTGGCTCCACCTCCTGTGGTGCGTCTGATGTCCCTGGCCTGCACTGTGAAAGGAAAGAAGGAGCCTTGTCAACAAAGTGCTCCAGGACTGACCAGAACTGGTTTGGACTAGGCAAAGGCCTCTCTGCCTTCAGAGAACAAAGAGAAATTGAGGATAAAAAGGGGGACCCAAACCCCAGAACTTTAGATTACTTCTGAACTAAGGAACCTGCCAGGAAGAAGGACCGGGAAAGCTGGAGGAGGAGTACTGCCCCTATGCTGCGTGTTGTGGGGGTTGGCCTGCAGTGGTTGCTTCTGTCTTGGGTAGGGAAAGGACTGGACTGTGCTTTCATCATCCTGCTGTTAGAGTTTTCTCCAAGGGCTTGAAGTAGAGCTTGCCTCCTGTTGGAAGTCTCAGGGATAGAAAAGACTTCAGGGAACTCTTTTGGATCAAGAAGACTGCCAAGAAGAAGAGCTGGAGAAGCTGTGAGGAGGAACTACCACTTTACTGTGTGCTTTGCTGTGTTGGCCTGCAGTGGCTGCTTCTGTCTTGGGCAGTGAAAGGACTGGAACTGAACTTTCTGCAATCTACTTTGTGAGTGTCTCCAAGGGCTTGAGGTAGAGCCTGCCCCCTGTTCAAGAAGTCTCAGGAACAGCAAAGATTTCAAGCCCGACGCCGTCTACGACGCCGCTGCCGACTCCGTGTCCTGAAGGCACCGCAGAGGGCAACGCCGCAACGCCACACCGCGACCCTGGTCTCACCGACGACGCCTGCTGATGCCGCCACCGAGCCGCTGCTCGCACCGCGACCTGTGGGCACCGCACTCCGCACCGCCTCGCTTCACGACGACGCCGTGGTATCCCCGACGCCGCCGCTCCACGCCGGACTCGACGCCGCTGCTTGCACCGTGGTTCGGGGGCACCGCTCGTAAGTTACACGACGCACCGCCCTCATCCCGCACCGCAGCCTTGGCCCACCAACGCCGGTGCCATTGACTCCAGTTCGTCAGCCGAAGACAGCGCTGCAGCTACGACGACGCCGCTGCTGCACCGTGACCTGCCAGCACCGTGACGAGCACCGCCTTCATCTCACACCGCGACCCTGGTCTCACCGACGACGCCATCCGACGCCGCCACCGAGCCGCTGCTCGCACCGTGACCTGAGGGCACCGCACGCCGCACCGCTGCACTTCGCACCGCAGCACCCGACGCCGGCCGACGCCAGCGCTCCTGACTTCAACAGAGAGGAGATCGATCCGCGTGTGACTTCGAGGGCCCGACGACGCCTGCACCGACCTCCGGAACCGACACCTGCGGACGCCGTGTTTTCGGAACCTCACCGCGAGGTCATCGACGCCCTGCATTTATGAAAGGTACTGTTTGCGGGTCTTCCCGACACCGTAGCTGACCCGCGACGCCGCGGTCAGCCAGAACTGTTTGGATTTGTTTGTTCATGACGCCGGATAGCCCTGGACGGAGCTATCGACATCAAGGAACTGTTTTTAAGGACACTGTGATAACTAAAGATTTTTAAAGTACTGTACTGTGGATTTTTATCGTATTTGGTCTTGTTTAAAGTATATAAAAATATTGGATATTTTTCTAAACTGGTGTGGTGTCCGTTTGTAGTGCTTACATTGTATTACTGTTCGTTTTGTGCAAATGCTTTACACACTGCCTCTAGAATAAGCCTGACTGCTCGTGCCAAGCTACCAAGGGGGTGAGCAGGGGTTATTTTAGGAGTGTAACTCCCTTATCCTGACTAGGAAGAAGGGTCCCTACTTGGACAAAGGTGCAAGCCCTTGCCAACTAGAGACCCCCATTTCTAACATTGGTTGTCAGCGGTGAGGATAGGACTTGTGTTTGCACTTGACTTACAGTGATTGGTGTGCACTACTACCATATCGCAGACCATTACGTACCACATACAGGTTCTTTTTCTTTTGGCCTATTTTTGATCTTGCCAGTTTGAACTTGCTACTTCAACATGCCTGAATCTATAGTATCATCAATTGCATCAGTAGAAATTGCCTTTGAGGAGGATCGATTGGAAGCCTACAATGTCAAGGAGTTAAAATCGATTTGCAAGAACCTGAAAGTCCAGGTCAGAGGCCTCACCAGGAAGGATGAGCTACAAAAGGCGCTGAGGGCCTGGGTAGCAGCCAGACATGCCAGTGGGCAATCTGGTGATCTCAATGGAGAGGTGGAGGAGCCTGTTCATAGGGTGGATGTGCTTTTGGGAGGGGGGGGACCCTCCAGGCAAGGCAGCAGTGGCTTGTCCCCAGAGGAGCTGGAGGACAGGCGGGAAGCAAGGAAGTTCGAATTAGAGAAACTCAGGATGGAAAGTGAGAGGGAAGACAAAAGAATAGCCATGGAGGAAAAGAAGATGATCTTGGATCATGAGCTTAAAATGAGAGAGCTGGAGCTGGATTGGGAAGCCGGTAGGGCTTTGTCCAGCCCAGATGGTGGCAGCAAAAATGTAGTGTCTAGTACTGAGGATGAGGTACACACACACACAGATTTGGGACCCTACTTCAAGGAGGGGGTTGACATACACCAGGGGGTACAGGATTGTGAGGTTACCCCAGTGGTGCGTAGTGTCCCTGAGGTGGATTGGGGAACTGGCACAGGGGATCATATTCCTGGTGGTGGGAGGGACACTCTTCTGACTCTAGAGGAGAGGTGCAGGGAGAGGGGTTCCCCCATGATAGAAGCCCTGGTAAGTGAGTATGGAGACCAGCCAGAAGAGTATGGGTTGAGAGACAGCAACAGTCAGACACTGTCTCACCAGTCTTGTGAGAATGATGTGGGGTACTTTTCTGAGGCACTGGATGGTTGGGTGAAGGGTAGTTTGGTTAACACCTGTGTGGGGCTGTGTGATTCAATTGTTGGAGAGCATATTTTAAGTCCCTGTTTTCCAGAGCTATGCCAACTCCCTATGGAGTGTAAGTTTTCTGACCCTAGGGAGCTTGCACTGGAGGCAGACCTTTTGGTGGATTCCAGAGGGTCTGGAGAAGCATCTGGGGGTGACCCGGAAGGAAGGGGCTTAGGTATTTTCCCACCAAGGGTGGTGGGAAAGGTTCATGGTAGCCCAGATAGGTCCCGGTGTCATGGGATGGGTGTAGGGACTCACGTCCTGTCTCCGCGGAGAAGGAGTGGGAAGGGGCTGCGGCCCAAGGTGCCCGAAACCCGGTCCCAGAGCCTGGGTGGTTCCAGGAGGGAACACCAAGTGGGGAGCCTAGGCTGTACTGATAGGCCGTCCGTTGAGGGGGATCTCCTAGAGTCAGGAGAACCTGGAGCCTCTGTAAACGGAGCTCCAGTGGTTCTGGTGTCTGGCGGTGCCGCTCCTAAGTGGAGGGTGCAGAAGTCCAGAGGGAGGGGTGAGAGGGGGATGTGTTCCCCAGTGGGCGAACCAATGGGTCAAGGGCCAGCCAGAAGGGCTGAGCCTCCTAGCAGTGACCATGGTGACACCACTTCTGTCCTGGGGGATCTTCGCACACTGTCAGATGGACAGAGGTCAGGAGATCTGCGCCAGGCAGACTGTCACACAACGCATAAGTCATGTGTTACCCTCAGGGGGGGCATGCGTGCTCCCAAGGAAGTCCTGGTGCGCCGGGCAGGTGTTCAGCTGCAGGGTGTAGTCCCTGGGTTGGGAAGCCAGGTTCAGGTCCTGCCTGACCTGGAGGGAAGGACGACTGTAAGCAGTGTCCTGACCGGTTTGTCTTCTAGGGGTACCACTCCAGGTGGGAGGGTGCAGAACTCTGGAAGGGGGTGCAGAGGGAGGGAGTCCTCGCCTCTGACCCCGGTTCAACTTGAGGGTTTAGACCCTAGGTTGGGAGACCAGTTGCTGGAGGGAGGTCCTGAACTGGTAGGCGAGTTGGGCAGGACACCTGCCACAGGTGCCCTGACAATTTTGGTAGGACCAGTGGGTCAGGGGTTGCCAGCTCTGAGGTCAGAGCACCCCAGGACTGACCCTGGTGAGGCCACCTCTGGCCTGGGGGTCTTCATGCTCTGTCAGGTGGACAGGAGGCTGGAGACCTGCGCCAGGCGGATTCTGGCACAACTCATGAGGGGTTTGTTTCCCTTGGGGGGGGTTGGTGTACTCCCCCGGAAGTCCTGGGTTGCCAGACACAGGTCCAGCCTAAGGGTACAGGCCCTGGGTTGGAGGACCAGGTTCAGGGTGTCCCCCCTGACCTGGGGGAAGGGGCAACTGCTAACAGTGCCACTACCAGTTTGACTTCTGGGGGTGCCGCTCCAGGTGGGAGGGTACAGTGCCCCAGGGAGAAGGACAGGGTGTGGGAGAGGCCACCCCAGTCCTGTGTCCAACCTCAGGGTACAGACCCTAGGCTGGTGTACCAGTTGCAGGATAGCACCCCTGAACTGGTGGGCGAATTGTGCAAGGCACTTGCCACAGGTGCCCTGACAATTCTGGAAGGGGGTACCGCTCCAGGTGGGAGGGTACGGAGCCCCTGGGAGGAAGACCGGGGGTGGGAGAGCCTACCCCAGGTCTCCTGTCCAGCCACCGGGTACAGACCCTAGGCTGGTGGGTCAGTGCCAGGATGTCATCCCTGGCCTGACAAGAGGGAGAGTGGACAAAGGGTGCCAGGCACCTGGGGCTACCGCCCCCCACTCTCTGACGCCACAGAGGCTAGAGAGCCCTGAGAGGCATAAGGCCTGGGTCTCCCCACTGACAACTGTCAGTAGCCACTGTGGCTTACTGTCCTGGTGGACAGAGTTGCCCCTGGGAGGGGGACAGGAGTCACACCCCGGGGGTGGACTGGGCCACACCACTGTGTTGGCCATGTGGGCACTGTCGGCCTGTTGGGACACATCTGTGAGCAAAGTAAGTTTAGGTGCTGCACAGATGGGGTTCACAGGTGAAGAGAAGGGTACCCCATGAGTCAGCTTAGTGGCCCTGAGAGTATGGCTAGAGGGATCCAACTGGGTTTGGAAAGGCATAGAACCAGAACGTGCCCCCGCTGTTGTGGGCCAGGTCTATGTTCTATCGCCCCAAGCAGGGAAGTCCATCAAGGGATTGATTAGTCTACCCTGGCTTTAGGCTGGGAGGGGGTTGTGTTAGACTTGGCTTTGTCAGCGGGTTTACCCCCAGACTTTTGCTTTTTGGCCTCCTGTTTTTGACCCTGTGTGTGTTGGTTTTAGGACTCTGGGCACTTTACCACTGCTAATCAGTGCTAAAGTGCATATGCTCTCTGTGTAAAATGTGTTATGGATTGGTGTTTTCCATGATTGGCCTATTTGATCTATGTGTCAGTCCCTAGTAAAGTGCACTGCAGGTGCCAGGGCCTATAGATCAAATGCTGTTGGTAGGCTGCAGCACTGGATTGTGCCACCCACGCAAACAGCCCGTAAAGTGTAACTCTGGCCTGCCATTGCAGAGCCTGTGTGCAGCCTGGGGCTGCCATGTCGACTTGGCAAGTGCACACACTTGCAAGTCCCTAAACCTTCCCTTTTCTAAGTGTTAGTCACCCCTAAGGTAGGCCCAAGGTACCCCTGTGGGCAGGGTGCATTGTATGTGAAAGGTAGGACATGCCCTGGTGTGTGTGGCATGTCCTGATAGTGAATTACAGCCTATTTCGTTTTTCACTATTGCAAGGCTACCTGTTCTCCATAGGCCAGAATGGGCAGTTTTGATTATTACAGCTTATAATCCTAACTGACCCAGGGAACATGGTAGAAAAACGAATTTAGTATGCCTGGACTCAGAATGATAAAATGCATCTTTTAGTGAAGTTGGTTTTAACATTCTGTGTTTGAAAATACCACTTTTAGAAAGTGGGTATTTTCTTGTCTAACCATCCAAGCCTGCCTCTGCTAGGTTGTGTATTCCTTGTCTGGAGTGTGAGTGACAGGGGCTGGGGGATGCCAGGAGACAGGGTGAGTCAGCACAGGGCTGAATAGCCAGATCTACATGTAGATGGGTGGGAGGAGTTGCACCTGGGACCTGAATAGGGCTGGGCCTTATCTCCACAATGCTGGCTCCACCTCCTGTGGTGCGTCTGATGTCCCTGGCCTGCACTATGAAAGGAAAGAAGGAGCCTTGTCAACAAAGTGCTCCAGGACTGACCAGAACTGGTTTGGACTACGCAAAGGCCTCTCTGCCTTCAGAGAACAAAGAGAAATTGAGGATAAAAAGGGGTCCCAAACCCCAGAACTTTAGATTACTTCTGAACTAAGGAACCTGCCAGGAAGAAGGACCGGGAAAGCTGGAGGAGGAGTACTGCCCCTATGCTGCGTGTTGTGGGGGTTGGCCTGCAGTGGTTGCTTCTGTCTTGGGTAGGGAAAGGACTGGACTGTGCTTTCATCATCCTGCTGTTAGAGTTTTCTCCAAGGGCTTGAAGTAGAGCTTGCCTCCTGTTGGAAGTCTCAGGGATAGAAAAGACTTCAGGGAACTCTTTTGGATCAAGAAGACTGCCAAGAAGAAGAGCTGGAGAAGCTGTGAGGAGGAACTACCACTTTGCTGTGTGCTTTGCTGTGTTGGCCTGCAGTGGCTGCTTCTGTCTTGGGCAGTGAAAGGACTGGAACTGAACTTTCTGCAATCTACTTTGTGAGTGTCTCCAAGGGCTTGAGGTAGAGCTTGCCCCCTGTTCAAGAAGTCTCAGGAACAGCAAAGACTTCAAGCCTGGACGCCGTCTACGACGCCGCTGCTGACTCCGTGTCCTGAAGGCACCGCAGAGGGCACCGCCGCAACGCCGCACCGCGACCCTGGTCTCACCGACGCCGCATGCTGACGCCGCCACCGAGCCGCTGCTCGCACCACGACCTGTGGGCACCGCACTCCGCACCGCCTCGCTTCACGACGACGCCGTGGTATCCCCGACGACGCCGCTCCACGCCGCTGCTTGCACCGTGGTTCGGGGGCACCGCTCGTAAGTTACACGACACACCGCCCTCATCCCGCACCGCAGCCTTGGCCCACCGACGCCGGTGCCATCGACTCCAGTTCGTCAGCCGAAGACAGCGCTGCAGCTACGACGACGCCGCTGCTGCACCGTGACCTGCCAGCACCGTGACGAGCACCGCCTTCATCTCACACCGCGACCCTGGTCTCACCGACGACGCCATCCGACGCCGCCACCGAGCCGCTGCTTGCACCGCGACCTGAGGGCACCGCATGCCGCACCGCTGCACTTCGCACCGCAGCACCCGACGCCGGCCGACGCCAGCGCTCCTGACTTCAACAGAGAGGAGATCGATCCGCAACGCGTGTGACTTCGAGGGACCGACGACGCCTTCACCGACCTCCGGAACCGACGCCTGCGGACGCCGTGTTTTCGGAAGCTCACCGCGAGGTCATCGACGCCCTGCATTTATGAAAGGTACTGTTTGCGGGTCTTCCCGACACCGTAGCTGACCGCGACGCCGCGGTCAGCCAGAACTGTTTGGATTTGTTTGTTCATGACGCCGGATAGCCCTGGACGGAGCTATCGACATCAAGGAACTGTTTTTAAGGACACTGTGATAACTAAAGATTTTTAAAGTACTGTACTGTGGATTTTTATCGTATTTGGTCTTGTTTAAAGTATATAAAAATATTGGATATTTTTCTAAACTGGTGTGGTGTCCGTTTGTAGTGCTTACATTGTATTACTGTTCGTTTTGTGCAAATGCTTACACACTGCCTCTAGAATAAGCCTGACTGCTCGTGCCAAGCTACCAAGGGGGTGAGCAGGGGTTATTTTAGGAGTGTAACTCCCTTATCCTGACTAGGAAGAAGGGTCCCTACTTGGACAAAGGTGCAAGCCCTTGCCAACTAGAGACCCCCATTTCTAACAAGCAGTTTCCGACATCACTTCGCACCTATGCACCTGGCTTCCCTGGTGTAGGTATCCTGGTCTTCAGGGTCCGCTGGGAAGGGTCCTTTTTCTTTAAAACTACAACCGTGGGGAGACTGCTGTTTGCTTTTGCTTGGTGGGAGCTGACAGCAAAAGCAAACATAACTCCGTTTTCTGCAAGCCGGACCGGTCCCTGACCATGTCATGAGTGATGTAATACATGAGGTCACAAGTAGTGCATTGCGGGGGCGTAAGTTATAGTTTGCCCAGGTAACTATAACTGCTAAAGTTCTGTGGTTTTGTACAAGTGAAATCTGAGCCTAACTATAACATCCCTGTAACCTTTGTTTTTTCAGTGAATATATATATATATATATATATATATATATATATATATATATACATACACATACATATATATTCCAAAGCTCTTCAACAATAACAACCCCACGATCCGAGGGATTCGAAGAAAGCAGCACAGCCAGGCACCAGCGAATTGTAAGTAGTCATTTTTTATTTAAATTTCATAGTCACCAACAGTGCAACAAAGAGACCTACGCGTTTCGGCCGGAGCCTTCAAAAGGGTCATAGGTGTGTAGACAAGTCATTTAAAGGGAAAATTCCCTCCAAAATCACCTCCACAATTAAAAGGGACACACACATGTTATTACATACTGAACACTACACAAACAAGTTAGTTATATAAATACAATAGTTTGTCAAAATTCCCCACGTGCTGTCACATAATGTATGTACAATCCACCATATTATTTTCAGTTTTATAGTTTTATAATTTTCTAATCACGGTAAAGTACCCGTAACTCACAGGATGGCTGTAGTAAGCTTAGATGGTGATAAGGTATTCGATATCCTACATACTCCATACAAGGGAGGATAATGATTTTCAAGGGCTTGTGGGGGGTAACAATTAGTCGATGTTTGAACATAAGAAGGGAGACAGGGGTCATGTCGGAAAAAATAGGGAAATGTCGCTTCCGACTGCTCCCCACATAGTTGACTCTATAATGGGTTAGATAGTAATGTGCAGAAAAGGGGACTGAGTCAGTAACCAGTGCTATTGCCAAGTTCGTACCATAGGGGTAATACGCTGGCGTTCTGCTATTATACCATGAACCATCGAGGAGAATAAGGTGTTGCCTTGTACAAAATGTGCAATCCGTTAAATGCATAGCTGCTCTGGTTCGATTGAAGAACCAGGGCTAAGTAACCACAGTGGTATCAGACAGAACATTAATGTTAATGGGGGCACTAGCTCAAAATACTTAATCTGACTGTAGCTGCTCTATACTAGAGATTCCCCAACATCAATGAAATGCACACAATAAATATGAATCATATAAGTAGACAACACCTATATACAGGACTCTGATCTTAAAGTGCTATGTGATGTAAACAGTTTAAAGACTCAGTTAGTATACTAGATTGGTCTCATGAACAATGCAGATCTCCGATGCAATACTCATATCTTAGAGTGTTGTATCAGTTAAGCATAAAGAACTGTACCCAATATACAATCCTAAAGTGCTAAGTGCTGTAAACAAAGTAGGGTTACTCAAATCACAAGTTCAAATGATTTTACATGTTCGAAAGGTCTGCCAAACAGTACTCGTATCATATAATATAAACAGTATACACAATTGATAAAGGATCAAATAGGTTAAGAGATGGTGTTCTAAATGTGCGAATGATACTGCAAGTAAAAGTTACCCATAAAAATATACAGGTCCGAGTAGATTTCAGAGTACTGATCAATAGTATAAAAGAGCTTTTCTTAAACCAATATCAAAAGGTTATTAAAGTGCATTCAGTGGCTTAATTTCAAAAGTACAAGTGCTAGCTATCTGAGATCATAAAGAATTGATAGTCAGGATAAGTAAGTGTAGAACAAGTGTTATAGTTCTACTGCACCATGTCCATCAATGTGTCCAGCGATATGTTTCAATAATGTGTCAATAAAACATACTGAAATACCTATAATCATTACCACAGTTTAAAAAAATATAACAAAACAAAAGGTGAATGCGGCGCACTTTAAAACGATCTCAACACCATAGATAGGAACATGTACAGAGTTTTTTGGTGACCCATCGATCCGTCGTGGTCGTATTGATGGCTCGGAATGTCTATGGCCTCAAGGAAATTAGGATGCGGACTACACGTGGAGATTCAGAGACTACAGGAAATTCCAGAAAACCAGTTACTCAAATAATTAAATAGGAATGTACAGTTCAGCATCCGTATTCAGACCATAAGGGGTCTCTGTCCCAAGCAATAGATTTTTCTGGGATTCTTCACGGTGTAGCTCTAACTCCGTATTACCTCTTCGTGGTTTTTTCTGTACATGTTTGCTGCCATAATATTTCATGTTGTCTGTTTTACCATCATGTATCTCCCATATGTGTCTCGCCATGGCATATTGACAGTCCTTGTTTGTTAAGGCCCTCAGATGTTGCAGTATGCGGAGCTTAAGTTTGTTGATGGTGCTGCCCACATATTTAGTGCCACATTGGCATTCTAGGACATAAACCACTGACTCTGTTTCACATGTGAACTTCTCCTGTATTTTGTTCATTGTGCCATAGATGGTTTTATACTCTTTTGTTTATGCGATGTTTGCAGGCCTTACACTTGACACATTTAAAGGAAGCCATTTGTGGGAGCTGGGAGCCATGTAATTATGGTGCTTTGCTGTAGGTGATGTTCGGTGTTTCTGGCAGTGTCTTTTTGAGTTCTTCGTCCATGAGCAAGATCCTCCAATTCTCCCTAAGTATGTTTCTTACTTTGCCACTAGTTGTGTTGTAGTTAGATATGAACCTCACAGTCTGTGCGTTCCTTCCTTTTACTGAATTTGGCACTTCACTTGGTATGAGTAATGCTTCTTGTTTCTTAGCACTGGCTCTATTTAGAGCATCTTTTAAGACTATTTCCGGGTAACCTCTTATCAAGAATCTTTGAAACATTCCTTTAGCCTAGTGTTTGAAATTATCTTCCTCTGAGCAGCAACACCTTACTCTCAGAAACTCCCCATATGGGACACTCCATTTCAAAGGTAGGGGATGCCCACTGTTGGCGTGGAGTATGCTGTTTGCACTTGTTGGTTTTCTGTACATTTTACTGCAGATCCTGTCGTTCTTGATGTAGACTGTGGTATCTAGGAAATTTATTTCTTTGTCCTGGATATCAAAAGTGAATTGGAGATTCAATGTGTTCTTTTTCAACGATCTCAAAAAACATTCCAAGTCCGACTTTTACCCTTCCCATATTAGGAAGAGGACGTCAATAAAATGAACCCATAACACCATCTGCTCCATCTTTCCCTTGATCTGTTCGCTCCAGGCTATTTCTAATTCCCAGCGCCCCATGAATAGATTAGCGTATGTTGAGGCAAAGGATGTCCCCATGGTGGTTCCCTGGACTTGTAGATAATACTTATTGTTGAATATAAAAACATTGTGATGAAGACAAAAGCCTATCATTTCAATAAGCATGTCTGAGGGAGAGTGAACGGGTTCGCAGAAAGTATTTACAGGCTTCCAAACCATCATGATGTTGAATTTAGGTGTACAGTGACACTACGTCCACAGTAGCCATCAGATAATTAGATTTCCATGGGAGCTCGTTAATTCTACTAAGGAAATCCTGTGAACCTTGTAGGTAGGATGGAAGGTCTTTGACGTAAGGAAAGAGGAATATGTCCATGAATCTTGAAGTGTTTTCCAGCAGGGCACCAATTGAGCTAACTATTGGTCTGCCCGGCCGGTTGTTCAAGTCTTTATGCACCTTTGGAAGGAAATAAATAGTTGGTGTTATCGGATGTGACGTGTTAAGATAGTTGTATTCTTCCAAATCTAGGAGGCCTTTCTCTTGCCACCCTTTAAGCTTTTGGGAGAATTGATCCATGTGTTCTTTAATTGGGTTGTCAGGGAGTCTTCTGTAGTGTTTTTATTGCCCAATTGTCTATTTGCTTCGGCCAAATATTTATGCATGCTCATGATTACAATATTCCCACCTTTGTCGCTGGGTTTAATAATAATGTTTTTATCATTTTGCAGATCCCTAAGGGCTTCCCCCTCCTTTTTGGTTAGATTTTGTTTGGCCCTTTCATTTCTTTTGTGTGGTCATCTGGTCTCCGCAAGTACCATCTTCTTCAATTCGTCTGTTACAATTTCATAAAACAGGTCAATTTTGTTTCCAAAAGGTAACTGGGGGCAGAATTTGGACTTAGGCTTGCAGCCACTCCTTGATGTCATATCCATAGGAATCTCAAGATATTCGCAGAGATTCCTTTCTGATAAAAGTTCAATTGGCGGACTTTCCGACCCAGATGACTCTCTTTCCAAACTTGTTAGGGATTGTAATGTGCTCAGATCATTCACTGTGATGATGGAGGGTTCTGTAGTGGGTTTTGCTTTATTCTCCCTGATACCCCGTTCTTTATCCTTTTGTGAGTAATATTTCTTAAGTTTGACTTTCCTTGTGAATTTGTAGAAGTCTATTCTCGTGCCAACAAAGTCACATCCGGCATTTGGACAGAAGCTGAGTCATTTATTTAAGAGGGTCCTGTGGTTCTCATTGATGGTTTTGTGGGAGAGGTTGATGATTAGATTGTTGTCTTGGGCCTCTCTTTTATTAACGCTTTTTGTTTTGCGCTCCTCTTCCCCTATATGTACCTCCCCTTGGATTTTCTTGTTTTGCGGGGTTCTCCTGGGCTGCATTTGCTTTTCCCCTTCCGTTTTGTCTCATCGTCATCTGGAAGAGCCTCATTTCCCCTGAGAAGTCCAGCCGGGGAGGGATGTTGTGGGCTCCTTGTCCCCCGAACTTACTTCAAAGCTCTCTAGACTTGAGGCCGCTGATCTGATATCAGTGGTATTGATTGCTGTGGTTTGTTTGGCGTATAAGTAATCAAATTTTCTAGCAAACGTATATATTCGACCTGCAGCATAGTCTCTTTTGTCTCTGTTGAACTTTTTCATTTTCTTTTGCTCTACTTCCTCTTCATGTTTTTCTACTTTCTTTTCCATTTTCAACAATACATTTTTCACATCCTCTCTATCCTGCATGGTTTCCAGGACATCCTCGAGCTCTTTAATCCTCGTGGCAGCCTTTGTTAGTTTTCTGTCTGCATGTGTAATCAATGTGTGCAATAACTTGTTAGAGCATTCTGTTGTGCCCTCCTGCCAATGTTTGGAAAGATCTGGGTCCAGGTCACTGAGAGTTGGTAGCACAAAGATGCGCAAACCTCTTGGTATCCTCCCACATTCTAGATAGTTTTTTAATGTTGTCATCTCCCACCACTTATTAATTTCTGTGATCCTCATTTGTTCCAATTCCCACACCAGTTTTAAGGGTGATGTGTCCGTGACTCGTTGATCTTCACCTGTTACTGTTTGATCCTTGCAAAAAAGTTCTTTTGCTTTTAGTTCCCTCTTTGCACGTCTGTCTGCCATGATCCTCGTTTCACTGTTGTATTTGTTATTTTTCTGTTCTGATATTTATTCTTGATTTTTATTGCTGCCAATCTCATATGTTTCTTTAGGATAAATACTTTCTCTTAATTCCAGAGGTGGTTCAGTGTTTGTTTCAAAAAGTGAGGATATGGCTGATGTCCCCGAACAATAAGTCTTAGTTTGTCAACCTTGCTTGGCAGACCGGTATTTTTACTGATTATTTTTCAAATTGTCCCCTTAAGAATTTCAGATTGTCTTCCTTCAATAAATATCCCTATAATCTTTCAACGTTGTGCAGCATAAGTAATTCAAAATTGCTAGGAAATTTGATAAAGTTAATTCAGGACAAAAAGCGCTGGTATGCTGAAAGACCCAGCCTGGAATTACCTGTGAGTCTTGTATCAGAGTCAGAAACTTTCTGGTTATCCGAGATTAACAATGTATCGGCACGTTCAGCACATTTCCTTTCATGTGGGAATGCGCTTGACTCGTCTCACGGGCACCACCGCCGTGATGCCTTCAAACTGCAAAGTATTCAAGCCGTGGTCCGGGGAAGAACCGGAGGCCCGGTGTGAGGCTTTGATCCCCCGTCACGCCTCCTCCAAGGCGTGCACCGTGCAATCGCTACCCCTCCCCCTGTACACTGCAGGCTTCCCCCTCTTACCGGCGATAATTTTTCAGTAGCTTCACAGACGGCAGAGACAGGGTTCCAGGGAAATCTCCTATGGATCTAGAAAAAGCCGGTCAGAGAAACCCGTCTCGTGCAGCGGGTGCTAGCTTGTGCGTGGCCCGGCAACGCACCATGAATTCCAAAGCTCTTCAACAACAAAACCCCACGATCCGAGGGCTTAGAAGAAAGCAGCACAGCCAGGCACCAGCGAATTGTAAGTAGTCCTTTTTTAGGTCTCGCCTAACGACGCAGCGCGAAAGCGCTGTCGCTAGCGAGATCTATTGTTACTGACTTGCTTCGGAAGGGAGACAGGAGATGTGCACCCGCAGGACGGACTGCAACCGTGAACACGCACGTACAGACACGCAATGTGCACATCTCCTGTCCCCCTTCCGTCCTCTCCAGCCGCAAAACATGAGCTGTGCACGCACTCCCCAGCTGTCCTTGCACCCCCTCCAGTGTCAGTCAGCCATGCGCCATCTGTCAACCACCACCCACCCACCCACACCCACCTTACCGTCGTTCCGCCATGCTTGAGTGCGATGCCCTGCAGCGTGTCCTCAGAGCTCACAGGGTGCTCGGTGTACCTCGCAGCCCATGCGGCCGCCGTCACGCTGGCTGTGCTGCGAGCGTGCCAGGCTCAAGGACAGTTCAGCCTCCGATTCAGACTCGGAGCCTCAGCGCAAATAAATAGCGTGTCTTCTCCGGCGATCCTCAGCTTTCGCCGGGACAGCCGATGTGCACGCTCACGGTGTCTCGTGCGCTCCCACGCGCGCGCTGGTTCAGAGTGCCTGTCGCTTAAATATAGTCCACACGCCCAGCAATGTGTGCAGCCTTGCTGTGGTTAACAGGAAGTGTTTCTGCTTCGACAGATCTCCCTGGAAGACGGAGCTGCACGTTGGTTTTGTAGCTTTCGAGGTACGTTATTTTCTGTATGACGGTGAATTAAAAAGAAGTTCATTGTTCGTGCGTTCCTCACTGGTTTACGGATTGGGTCCCTGACGTATTACGATCTGGTTTCGCTTTCTGCGGAAGCCCCGTATTAGTTTGTTTACATTTAGCGTAACTGCTTTCTGAAGAGTTTACAAACCAGGTGTTTGGGCTTCACTGTACATAGTGTGCGCGGGTGGAATGACTTGAATAATTGCCCGCAGCGCTCATATATTCCTATGCCTAAAAGAAAATCTCGCTACCTTTAATGACTAGACGCTTTCAACATACGCAACTGTCTCTAAGCATGTAACTGCAGAAAAAGACACCGTACATGGCGCGATTATTGGTCTTGAATTGTACCACTACACTTCAGTAAACAAATTAATAAAAACAGATATCCCATGAATGCAGTCTTCAGGCTCAATTTACTCTCAATGTACTCTCAATTTGACATTTGTAAAGAATTTGATCAGTTTGGGAATGAATTCGCGCATTATGGGAGCAGTTTAGTCCACGTATAAACCCTTGTTTTTTTTTTTTTAGCTTTATACATCGCGATGTTGACCCGAGGTTATTGGAGCGCTTTATATGAGTAACCAGTTTTATTACACAAGGTCACATTTTTTTCGAAGTGATGTGCCCAGGATGTTGAGTTGAGCCAACGCTATGACTCGAACTTGGTTTCCTAGTTCAAAGTCTGCACCTCTGGCCGTAACGCTACATCGAGGTATCTGGGGGCTAATTTACAAAGCATTTTTCAGTACATAAAGTAGAACTTCTTTAGTAGTCTTACGCGCCAGAATGTAATGCCTAGTAAGATCTGGACCATGCAGAGTTTCGTGCTTACTGCACCAAAATACACATGTTATTTCCCAAAGTTGTATGCACCTGATGAATTTGACTTTGCAGTGTCACATTTCATCAGTTGCGCTAAATAAATATCAGACCCTTCTCTGGATCACCCATAAGAAGGGTTTTAACGGTTAAGGGATACATTTAAACCATAATATGCCAGTAGCATTTGTCGCAGCATGGTAGAAGCTTGGAGGGGGCTGGGTGGTTACCCCAAACGGTGTTCTAGTAAATTTAGATGAAAGCAGTCCATTAACATTGGCCAAATATCCTAGGATATAAAAAACACTTTACAGAAGGGGGTATATTTTGGGAGAAACCATACAAAACAGTGCATTTTATTACACAATAATCTGAAATCTTCATAAACATGAATTTGCAATGCAATAGGTCTCACATTTGCGAGAGTTTAAGCTATTGGCATTGTGAATAACAATGCCTTTTATTTATCTGTTTTGAAATCCAACACATAAATAAAGGCATTGTCATTTACAATGCCAATAGCTCAAACTCTCGCAAATGCGAGACCTATTGCATTGCAAATGCTTGTTATTTACGAAGAGACCTACGCGTTTCGGCCGGAGCCTTCAGCAGGGTCATAGAGTTTAGGTGTGTAAGCAAGTCATTTAAAGGGAAAATTCCCTCCACAATCACCTCCACAATTAAAAGGGACACACGTTATTACATATTGAACACTACACAAACAAGTTAGCTATATAAATACAATAGTTTGTCAAAATATCCCACGTGTTATCACATAATGTATGTACAATTCACCATATTATTTTCAGTTTTATAGTTTTATAATTTTCTAAAAATCAAGGTACATATAGATGGAGTTAAGCGTAGTAAAACTTTGGTTACCTTCACAATATCACTATTCTGAATAAACGCCACTCAGAGCTGAAAAGAGAGCTACCTACTTATTCGACCATTTGTTCGGGTGCTTGAAAGAAGGTGACATCTAGGGATTGAGGAAGAGACATTATCAAAGATGCTAAGGTACATGCCATAGAATTCTCCTATACATGAGCCCTGGCTGTCAGGGTTCTAGGCTTGCATGGAATTCTGCTCCAGTAAGGACCCCTTGGTATGGGCCCGACATGGGTGGTGGCCAGGTAGCAAAGCATAATGCACCCCATTTAATGCAAACATTTGGGTGGCAAAATAATATAGTAGCAGGTGTAGCAAACTCTCCATGTCAAAGAATAGAGCAAGTCGTCACTGTCCACACAGTAGCAGGGGAGCAAGGAAACATAACTACTGAAGCCCAGGTCTTCTCTCTGTTGGTCAAACACACACACACACACAGCTACTGTTCAGCGGTAATACCTGATGACAGTGCATGATGGCATGTGGAAAGCAGTTCTCTCTTGCAGTTGACAGGGCCCTATTTGGGCAGACTCGATTTTTCCATATGGTATATGCTGGGATTTAAATAAGGCCAAACATTGATGGGGAAGACAGGTGAGCAAATATTTATTTAGGGAAAGAATGGTAAATTCATGGATGGACTTCTCAGCAAAGGTGATGGGGGCACAAATGTCAATTTAGCTTAGAAATGACTGGCACAAAAATTGAGGAGAAATATAGAAGGGGGGCATGAGTAATACTGGACACTAACTTAGGCCAGCAATGTAGTTCTCTTTGTTTTCTGTGCAGTATAAGTGTGTAACATTTTGGCTTTCTCAGAGCCGAACACATTGAAGCCCTGACAGAGGGAGGTAAAAGAAGTAGAATTACAGATGGAAAAACAGGAGAAGGGTGGGTATGTGGGTTTAATACACAAAGAAGGGCGAGAAAAGGGTAAATGAGCATTTCAAAGCACTTTTGGTGCAATGGATGACTTGGTGAAGAGGGCAGGTATGAAAAAAGCGTGGGGTTCTAAAAGGGGCATGGCATCTGTAATTAAGGGTTTAGCTTAAACATGTAACCTACATTTCTGTCATTTCCATAGTGGGCCACCCGACCAGTATTTTGACTTCTCTCTGAGCCTTCTGTTATTGCGTCCAGATAAATAACACCATAAATGACATACATCAAAAACCAGCCAGAA